>CM035227.1:10567629-11310129 GCA_020226215.1 Sindora glabra
CATGGGTCTTCTAGAATGTCAAGGATTGCACACTAGGAATCTAGACTTTCAGACTTTCTTAACTTGAAAAATATTTTGCTACTCTTGAGCTAATTTGCAATCTTATTAGAGTTGAGGAGAGAAATTATCCGGCTGCCTATTTTGGATTGTTTACATAGTTTGGAAGGCTCAGAAGCCAAATGGAAAAGAAAAGAATTCTCTTTAAAAGGAAATTGTATTGATTTTTCAAGTTTGGACTGAATGCCAAAGTACAACAATAAGGGATATTTATAGTAGACCTCTATAGGTATTTTTGTCCTATTAATTTCTAAAAATATTTTTCCTTGAATTTCTCCATGACTAAGTTTAATGTAAGGCTTTTACAATTCCAAGGCATATCTAAAAATATCTCCTTGTTATTTGAAATTGATTATAGGTTCATTGAATTTGGCTTGGCTCTATTCTATTCTCCTCTAATTGGACAAAACTCACCTTCGTGTCTTTTTATCATCTTCATAGTATGGTGAAAAATTAGCAACATTAAAGGTAGCAAAGATGCCATTGGAGTTTGATAGCTTTATCTTATAGGTGTTGTCAATGATCTTCTACACAACTCGAAATGGTCCATCTAGCTTTAGAGATAACTTGGCATTATACTGATTCGGGAATCTCTTTTTTTCACAAGTATATCCATACCAAATCTCCTTCTTTGAAAGTATACTATTGCCGATGTTTAGCTCATTGGATTTTATATTTTGAATTTTATTTCTAAATTCTTGCACAAACTTGTTTGTAAAATTTCTTGATCTTCTTTGCTTTTTGCTCTACATCTACGTTGTATTGGTGACTAATAGAAAATGGTGCTAAATCAAGTGGGTTAAAGGGATGAGTAGCATACACCATCTCAAAGAGCATTTTCCAATGGCTTGATTAGTGGAGTTATTGTAGACAAATTCAATCTAGGAAATTATAAGATCTCATTGCTTTAAATTCTTTCTAACAAAGTTATGAAATAGGTGGCCTAAAACTTTATTAATTGCCTCTATTGGTTGATTTATTTGAAGGTGATTGGTATTACTAAATTGAAGCTTGGTACCCATTTTCTTCCACAAGGTGCTCCAAAAATGACTTAAAAACTTGACATCCTAATTGGAAGTGATGGTTTTTTTAATACTATGGAATCAAACAATCTCTTTAAAGTATAAGTCTACAACTTAAATGGCATCATTTATTTTTTAACATGGAATAAAATGTGTCATCTTCAAAAATCTACCTATGATTACCATTATGGAATCCTTCTATCTCTAAGTATAAGGCAGTCTAAGCACAAAATCCATACTAACATTTTCCCATGGTACTTTTGCAACCATTAAAGGCATATATAGCTCGATATTCTAACTTTTAGTCTTAGCCATGTGACAAATTCTACATTTCTGGATATATCTGTTGATGTCTATTTCAAGCTTAAGCCAGTAAAAATTCTCTTTGACTAGAGCTATAGTTTAATCGCACTTAAAGTGACCAGCTAATCCTCTATCATGGGCTTCCAATGGCTTCTTGTAGTAAACATTGGGGAATACACAAAGCCTTATCTTTGAATAAGAATTCTTGATGCCTAATGTATTATTGGAACGATTATGTTTTAGTGGCACCCCAAACTTTTTTGAAATTCAAGTTATCTTAGTATAGTTCTTTAATAATTTTAAATCTAACATTTTTTGTTTGGAAAGTAGAAAGCAAGATGTGTTGTCAACTTAACACATTTGCTATAATATTTTAATTTCCAACCTTAGATATCAATAACATTAGTGGCTTAACTTCACCTTTAGCCCGATTGAATTATGTGTGCCACAATCTTGGGGTGGTAATGGAGTTAACTTGATCTTCACTCTATCCTTTATGAAAGAATAAATGTTTCCATAATTATCATATATAGCATGACAATTGTGTTACCAAGATCTTTCTAGAAGGAGGTGACAAGCTTTCATTGGAATGATATCACAATCATACCTCATCTTGATACTTTTTCCCAATCAAAAAAGCAACAAGGAAATGTTCTGTAACTTTTACCTCACTATCTTTGTTAAGCGACGATAACTTGTAAGGATGCAAATGCTTTTAGGTAGGTAATTTAAGCTTTCCATCATGTATCTTGATAGAATATTTTCACAACTTCCACTATCTAGGGTGACATTATAGACTTTACCTTAAGTTATGCATCAAGTGTGAAAATTATTGTACCTTAGCCAAGGTTCTTTCTTTTTTGTTGCAATATGTAAGCTTAATCTAATCACTAATGATCCTTCATGACTAGCAAAAATGAATTCTTTATCAAACACTAGTGGTTCACTAGATTTATCTTGTATCTACTCAAGCTCTTATTCTTTTGTTACTTCTTGAATTTAAAGAAATCTAATGTAATGTGGCCATATCTTGGCATTTAAAGCATTTAGGTGGTTTAGGTTTAATGGATAAGGTTGGATTTTTTAGTAGGTTTAGGTGGTAAAGCACTTAGGTGGTTTAGGTTTAGTGAATATTGGTAAAGCATTTAGGTGGTTTAGGTTTAGTGAATATTTTAAGGTTAGCTTTTTTTATAGGTTTAGGTGGGGTCTTATTTAAGGTATTAGGTTATATGATTTGGATTTTATGGGTATTAGTAAGGTTTCTTAAGGAGAAAAGTTGGAATATGGGCTTTTTAGAAAGTTATTTCTCAATTTGAATGACAAGTCAAATAACATTATCTAAAGTTTAGTATTGCTAAAGTTGGACTAATTTGGCAATCTTAAAGTTTAAACCTCCGATGTAATAGGCAATAGTTTACTCCTTTTTCTCTTGAATATCACATTTCATTATCAATTTCTTAAATTCCCTAGTGTATTCTTCCACAAACAGGGGTTTTTGGCAAAAATTCTATGACTAGATAAAATTATCTTAATAATAGTGATCAAGTAAAAACTTATATATAAGTTCTCATTGCATTTTCTCCCATATCATGATTTTGCTTCATCCTTCACATTCTCATTTCTTTTTCAAATTTTCCCATTAGATGGAGGCGTGTTTCTTCAACTTGATAGCAATAATTTTTACCTTTTGCTCATATGGTATGTCTTTAAACTCAAACACTCTTTCTATTGTTTGAAGCCAATCTACAAATGTTTAATTGGAGCCTTCCCTTAAAATCCAAAATATCTACTTTAATATTAATTCATTAGGTTAGCTGGCTTTAGAGACGACAGCTACTTGCTGAAGAATAGTTACCATTATCAAAATTATATTCTAGATTCCTTCTTTGATTTGATAAGTCTTGTTAAGCATTAACAATTTCCTACAATTGTTGAATATGTCTCTGCATTTTTTCCATCTTAATCTCTTAGATGTTTCTTTTGTTTTGTCTTCTTAGTGACATTTTGATAATTTATAGAAGGTTATGGGGTTAAAGTAAAATTTCAAAAAAATTTGGTGGCTATTTGTAACTATCAAACAAAGTTTAAGGTTAAAATTGAATTTTAGCAAGGTTTAGGGGTGTTTTTGTAATAACTAGATAAATTCTAAGGTTGAAACAAAATTAATGAAATGATTAGGTATGTCTTGTAATTTTAGAGAATATAAGGGGTCGAAATGGAAATTTAAAAAATTTAAGGGTTAATTCTAAAATTTTAAAAAAAAATTGCTAATAGGGTTGCTGACGTGGCTCACCAACATGTGATGCAACCTTTATGGCTGACATAACAATGACCATGCACTGAAACACTAACTTTGCAACTAACATCAGATGGCAAGCTAGGTGTACTAACGTGGTATAGTTTAACACATGGCTTCTAAAGAGTGGGATGATGTGGTCCTAACATGGTTGTCTTCAATAGCAATTAAGCACATAAGGTGCATGACTCTCCGATGATGGTGCATGTGGACATGTGCAAGGTTTGATCAATGCAAAATTTTGTAGACCAGTGTTTTGGAGCTCAACGAGCATGTATGCAATGTTGTTTTGCTAAGAAAGTGGTTGGAAATGGGCATTTTGTCACTGGTAGAGAAGGTGAACACTAGAATCTGCAAAAGCTGTAAAAATCTAAATGAACTTTGATCACTCTGGACTCAAACACTTATGTAGGAAGTTGGAAGAACCTGACCCTGTTACTAAAAATGCTCAGAAACCAAATGGAAAAAAGAAGAATTCTCTTTAAAAGGAAATTGTATTAATTTTTCAAGTCTGGACTGAATGCCAAAATACAACAAAAAGTGATTGGAAATGTTGTTTTGCTAAGAAAGTGATTGGAAATGGGCATTTTGTCACTGGTAAAGAAGGTGAACACTAGAATCTGCAAAAGTTGCAAAAACCTAAATGAACTTTGATCACCCTAAACTCAAACACTTATGTAAGAAGTTGGAAGAACCTGACCCTAATACCAAAAATGGCTCAAAAATCAAATGGAAAAGAGAAGAATTCTCTTTGAAAGGAAATTGTATTAATTTTCTAGTCTGGATTGAATGCCAAAGTACAACAAAAAAAGATATTTATAGTAGAGCTCTATAGGCATTTTTGTCCAATTAATTTCTAGAAACATCTTTCCTTAAATTTCTCCATGACTAAGTTCAATGTAAAGCTTTTACAATTTCAAGACATATCTTAAAATATCTCTTTATTATCAAAACTTGATTTTGGGTTCATTGAATTTGGCTTGACTCTATTCTATTTGGGTCTCTCTCTTAATCAATAAAGATGGTGTTAAAAAATAAAAGCGTAGCTTAAGTTAAAGTATAAACTTTGAATATTTTTATTATTAAATGATTTTTTACAACACAATTTATATTTTTTATTTAATTTATCCATTGTAAAATTTTAAAATTTAATAATAAAAATAATCAACCTTCTAAAAATTTGAACTCTACGTTAAACTACCAAAAGTACAAAACTTAATTAAAAGATGCAATAAGAAACAACGATGGACGGATATGCAAATAAACATTTAGAAGAGTTAAATTCATAAGCAGTTAAAGACGTCATTGATGTCTAAGGAATTTATTCAATCAACATTTTCAACATATTTGATCACTCTTGGAAGTTTATCATGTACATGAAAATCACTTAAATTAAATATCACAGTGGAGCCTTGTGAGCTTCCTCTAGGCTGATGAATAGGTGCCAGTCATTTTTGGGTTCACGAGATCAGCAATGATATATGTACCATAAATAAAATTTAAAATTAAATTTTAAATAGAAATTAATTATTGTAATTAAATATAATAATATTATATATGCCATAAATGAAATTTAAAATTAAATTTAAAATAAAAATAATAATTGTTATCAGAGATAAAATAATAGGATAAATTTATAAAATTTAATTTAATGAATATAAAAGATTCAAAATTCATATATAATATTATCCTAATGGGATTTATACGCCCCTAGGGACTACAATTGATGAGGCAATAATAGAATAACCTTTTCTTATCTTATATGATATTATTGATGATAAAATATTATATTACTCTATTCTTCTTGATCGAGACAAAATTCATTTTGCTTCCATACCCCCATGAGGCAACAGCCACATAAACTTATGGAGAATTATACAAAATGAAAGAAACTAAAAAAAAAAATTCAAACGTTGAAATTAAAGATTATAAATTTATATGTAATTATTAAATAATTTTAAATAGTAGTAAATGAAAAAAAAGAAAAAAAATTATTAAATATATTAAAGTATATATAATTAATAGAATGTTAAAATAAAGATCTAAAATCATACATATATAATTAATTTAAAAATTTTTCAAACTAAAAAAATTGATACATAATCAACAAAATTTTATTATTTTTTACTTTCATTATCTCAATTAAAATTTTAATATATTTTTAATTTTTTAAACAATTAAAGTATTAAAATAGTAAAAAAAATAAAGCACATAAGTATATATATATATATATATATATATATATATATATATATATATATATATATATATTAGTGCATAAAATAAAAATATAATAATTTAAAAAATATCAAGACTCCACAAAGGAAGGCAAGATATTATTGCTTAATCTAATATTTTGTTTGAAGTGAAAACTTGTCTCATACAATATCTTATGGGACAAAAAATATACATCCCAAACCCCCCCCATTGAAGCAATTCTTGTAGGATAAATTCGAGATATTTTTAAAATTCCTACTTGTAGTGCTAATTATTGATTATTTGGAATCACTTTTGATTAGGTAGACGGTGCCTTTAAGGTAATGTTTAATTTGTAGATTTTTCCTTACATTTGTGCAAATTTTCTAAAAGAATGTTAAATTTTCATATTTAATTGAAATTTAGAAAAATACTTTTCTTGAAAATATTTTCATATTTTCATATACAAAACTAAGTATTTTACATTCTCATAACATAAAAATATTTTAATAATATATATATTATTTTGCACAATCTTTGATTAAAATCTTATCACATTAACAACTCAATTTACCATCACATATCATTGTTGAATACCACCAGCCACCGCTCACTGACATTAATCACTACCCATTATCATTTATCATTGATGACCAACACCTATCACTACCTTCTGTTGTTAGTGGCCAATGTCAGCAACTATTGATGACTATTATTAACCATCATCAGCCATTAATGATCACAATTGACCATCACTTGTCGTTGGCCACCATCATCCACCACCATGATAATGATAGGGTAAATACTTTCATGAAACAAATTAATCTTTAATTAATTACTTTTGTGATAGGATTTCTTTTAAGTTTTTTCTTTATATTAATTTATACTAGAAAGTTAAGCAGACTTTTGGTCATTTGTCTACATTTTTATGAGAAAATTAAAGACATATCATTCATGTTTAATTTAGGATGTACACGATGATGATGCAAAAGTATGTTGTCATTTACAATAATCTTGAAAATAGAAGATAACTTTAGAGAATTAAATTTAGAGCACATCTTTCTGACTATATATATATATATTACATTTTCTTTGTTTTATAAGCCACATATTTTTGTGTATTGACGATGAAAAATGGATTAAGACACCCATCTACACTCATAAATATGTGATGTGTTAGGGGAAAAAAACACAATTTATGAATCCTAGCAACTCTAAAGAAACCAATGGGTCGCACCCAAAACATTGTAATTATATTAGTATCAAATGATTAATCAAACATATATATATATATATATATATATATATATATGTATGTATGTATGTATGTATTCTCATGCTAAATGAGTAAAGATAAAAAAAATGTAAAATATATTCAAGAAATGGGTGAAGAGAAATGCTTGGGATATGTACTCTTTGTAATAGAAAGTAGAGAGAGATAACATAATATTCCTATAAATACTCTCTCATAATATTTTTTATTATAACTCGTAATATTTATGTATAATGTACCTTATGTTCGTCTTTCTAATTACAAATAAAAATAATGTGGTAAAAAAATATGTCTATCTAAATATTTATTAAAAATACCTAAAATTTTAAATATTTATTCTTGTATACATGCTAAAGATGAAAATAATTGCAAGGAACTTTCTATCAAGTTGCTTAACTTTCATTTACTTTGTATATAATTTCTTTTGACTCCACATATGTTATTTATAAAAAAGAAATGTAAACAATGCCCCATATAGCATTTATAAAAAAAAAATATAAATATTTGTTCGTACTCACACTTGCGAAATATGGAAATGATAGTTGCAACTACAAGTAACTTTCCATCAAGTTTCTCAATTGTCTTTTATTTGTACAGGCTATAGTGTTTTACGTAGTACTTATGTAAATACATAGGAAAAACCTACGAACTAAAAGTGCTGCTTATTCAAAACATATAAATTGCTAGGGTTAACCTCTCCAACTAAACAAATTACACACTGCCCTTAATAGCGTTACTATATCCATTTTGGACATCATTAAACCGATCCCACAGCATAACTCCGCCATACTTGGTGGAGCTCTTGATGGCAGGGAGGACCTGAGAGGTCAGCACATCTGCCGGAATAAAACCACCGCTCGGAGCAGCCGCCTGAGACGCCGGCAGCCCCAAGAAAACTTGGCTAGCTTGCACTGAGGTCCACTGGTTCCATGCACTGACAAGGTTGTTAATGTTGCCATTGGTGTACTGGCAAGGAGCGTTATTGTAGAACTGAATCCATACATAATCAAAGAGGCCAGTTTTGATGGCTCCGTCGAAATGGACATCTGGGAACGGACACTGCGGGGCCGCAGCTAAGTAAACCTTCTTCTGTTGGCTGAAGCCATTAAGAGCTCCAGCAAGTTCGTCCCAGTGCTGACCATTTCCGGCTTCGATGTCGAAGTCGATGCCGTCCAAGACCGCGTCGCCTAGAGGGCGTGAGCTTGACTGGCCGCCGAGGAAGTTATTCCAGAGGTAATTTGCGAGGCTGGTTGCTTCGTCGGCGGAGTTAAGAGAGTAGCCACCAGCGCCGCCGCCGAGGGAGAGGAGAACTTTGATGCCTTTGGCTTGGCAAGCTTCAATATAGCTGCTCAAACCAGTGCAGCCATTGGAAGCGGGGTCGCAGTGGCCGGCGAGGTTTAGTTGTGGGGTTTGGCCATTGCCGAAAGTTGAGAGGAAAGCTATGTTGATGAATTGGTAGTTGTTAGTGTTACAGGCATCAACTAGGGAGCCTTCGCCGCCGTTCTGGCCCCAGTAGACTGCAATTCCGGCAGCATGAGAATACTTGAAGAGAGAAAGAAAGAAGATAGGTAACAATATGGCCGAAGCTTGCCTAAGGATCGCCATTTTAATGTTTTTTGCTATTTACTTCGTCTCAGTTCTTTGTTTGGATCAACTGTGGTTGGAAGAGGGCTTATTTATAGGTGTCCAGGGGTGGAAAAGTCTGACAACCGTGTCTTGTGGGTAACGAATTGTTACAATTAGCCACATATTGTTGATCTTGACTTAATAAAATAGGGTTTCAAAGTGTAGCTCAAAATGGGCAGGAAACATATACAAAATAAATGTGTACTATAACTAGTCTTGGAAAAATATTATTTGTGACCGAGTTCAGATTTACCAGTCGTCACTGAGTTTCTTGCCGATAGATTTTATGCTTTTTCCTTTACTTCGGAAGGGACCTAGTTGAAGCCATCAACGCTGAATAGAGGTCCTTTGTCTGTTTTCTAATGTTGAAGATAAAGATGAGAAATCTGGACGTAGCAAGCGGAGAATGGATTGAACCGTCCCCTAATCATCATATAATTCTGAATTGAATAATACTGTATGTATCCAAATAATATTTAAAATTAAATTTTGAATAGAAATTAAGGATTGTAATCAAATATAGAATAATGTAATAAATTTATAAAACTCAACTTAATGAATATAAAAGATTTAGAATTTAATTTTAAATTTTATTTTCAATATCCATGTTATTTTTGTTATGAGTTGTCTTGGATCCACATACAATCATTCTACTATAGGCAAAATATAAATGATCCCATGAAATAAGGAATATTATCAGATAATGCTGATAAAACATTGAAATCTACAAATAACCATATTAAGGTTTAAAAAGAATTGAAAATATTAAAATTCTAAATAAAATAAATAGGAAAAGGTAATGATGAGCCATTTAAGTCTTTTTCTAACTATTTTTTAATACAATAAAGTTATATATATATATATATATATATATATATATATATATATATATATATATATATATATATATATATATATATATATTCATCCTCTAAATGTAATTAAGTTGAATTTTAAAAATAATTTCCTCAAAGCGTTTCTATTTTCTTATATCATAAATAAATGAATTATATAATCAACTATGTTGTCTATCATTTATTTTAAAAGAAAATCCTTTCACAAATGGACGGAATTCGTATAAAAAATAGTTGAAAATAGTTCTGTAGATTTTTTTTTCTTTTTTTTAGATTGAATCATCAACATTTTTAGTTGTTTGAAAATTTTAAGAAGTTATTTATATATTTTAAAACTTCAAAGATGTTATATAACATTAAATCATACTTGGAAGAACTTATTTGTATTTTTCCCTTTCTTTATAAATGTTTATAATTGGATACGTGGTACATTATATATATATATATATATATATATATATATATATATATATATATATATATATATATATATATATATATATATATATATTACGCTGATGTAAAAGAAAATCTAAACTAAAACTTTAGCGTGTAATATCTAAACTGTTCCCGATTAACTAGTGGTTTACGTCATTTTAATTAAATTGACCACATTTAAATTAGTAAAGCCCATTTAACTAACTCAAGTTGTACTGTATATTATTTATCTAAAATCTAAAATTAATTATTATAGCTGAAGACTGTGGAAATTTTGACACTTAGATATGTATTCAAGTCGGCAGACTTGATCCATTCAAGGACATATTTTCTTTAATTTACATTTATTTATTTCTTTAAATAATGGATCTTCCAGAATGTTAAGGACTGCGCACTAGGATTCTAGACTTTCACACTTTCATAACTCGAAAAATATTTTATTACTCTTGGGCCAATTTGTAATCTTGTCAGAGTTGACGAGAGAAATTATCGGGCTGCATATTTGGATCGTTTACATAGTTTGGGTCCCTCTCTTAATCAGTGAAGATGGTGTTCAAAAATGGATGCGTGGTTTAGGCTAGAGTGTAAACTTTGAATATTTTTATTATTAAATGATTTTTTAAACATAATTTATATTTTTATTTAATTTATTCATTTTAAAATATAAAAAAATTTATAATAAAAATAATCAACCTTCTAAGAATTTGAACTCTCCGTTAAACTACCAAAAGTATAAAACTTAATTAAAAGATGCAATAAGAGACAACGATGGACGGATATGCAAATAAACATTTGGAAGAGTTAAATTCATAAGCAGTTAAGGACATCATTGATGTGTAAAGAATTTATTCAATGAACATTTTCAACATATTTGATCACTCTTCGAGGTTTATTATGTACATGAATATCACTCAAATTAAATATCACCGTGGAGTATTGTGACGCCTCCTCTAGGCTGATGATTAGGTATGAGTGATTTTTGGGTTCACAGGGCCGGGATGGGTAATACTATATAGAAATTTAAAATTAAGTTTTAAATAGAAACTAATGGTTGTCATTAACTATAATAATAATATTATATGTACATTAAATGAAATTTAAAATTACATTTTATATAAAAATTAATAATTATCATTGAATATAAAATAATAAAATAAATTTATAAAATTTAATTTAATAAATATAAAAGATTCAAAATTCACATATAATATTATGCTAATGGGATTTACATACCCCAAAAATGACAGTCGGATGAGGCAATAACAAATCAATCTTTTCTTATCTTATATCATATTATTGAAGATAAAATATTATATTATTCCATTCTTCATGACCGTGACAAAATTCATTCCGCTCTCATAACCCCGCAAGGCAACAGCCACATGAACTTATGGAGAATTATATAAAATGAAAGAAACTAAAGAAAAAAAATACAAACCTTGAAATTAAAGACTATAAATTCATATATAATTATTGAGTAATCTTAAATAGTAATAAATGAAAAATAAAGAAAATTTTATATTTAAATATATTAAATTATATATAATTAATGGAATATTAAAATAATAGAACTTAAGTCATAGATATATAATAACTCAAAAAAATTTCGAACTAAAAAAAATACATAATCAACAAAATATTATTATTTTTTACTTTCATTATCTGAAATAAAATTTTAATATATTTTCAAATTTTTTAAAAATAAATTATTAAAATGATAAAAAAAATATTATGCATATAAATATATTTATACATATATATATTAGTGCATAAAGTAAAAATATAATAACATAAAAATATTAAGACTCCATAAAGTAAGGCAAGATATTATTGCTCAATCCTAACATTTTGTTTGGAGTGAAAACTTGTCTCATATATTGCCTTGTAGGATAAAAAATCATTCCATCCCAAAAAACCCATTGGAACAATTCCCATAAGATATTGTGAATTTGAGATATTTTGACATTCCTATTTGTAGTATTGATTATTGATTATTTGGAATGACTTTTGATTAGGAAGACAATGCCTTTAAGGTAGTATTTGATTCATAAAATCTTTTTCATTCATGCAAATTTTCTAAAAGAATGTTAAATTTCCATGTTTATTTTAAATTTTAGAAAAATATTCCCTTCAAAATATTTCTATATATGGAGTTGAATATCCTACATTCTCATGATATAGAAATATTTTAATAATATAAATATACTATTTTGCACACTTTTCAATTAAAATCTTATCACCATTAACAACTCACACTATAAGAAATAAGAATGTCACTAATAGCACTTTTAGTGACGACAAAAACTCAATCGTCATTGATACATCATAAAATGTTTACCGACAACATAGTCGTTGATAATGTATCAAAATTCCATGGGTGCAAATTTTTCAAGCACAAAATTGAACTAGAACTAATAACAATGATAAAATTGTCAACAAGAAAAAAATTAGTAAAAAAATTTAATTTTCAATAACAAAAATTGTCATCAATGAAAACTATGAAATTTTAACTGCTAATCTTAGTGATAAATTGTGATGACTTTATCATCATTGAAAGCCTAAGATTTTTATCGATGATAGTATTGTCGATAAAGATTGCTGGAAGAATTATCTCACATATTTTCACTAACAATAATTTTCGTTATTGAAAATTGGAGGACTATTATCAACAATAGAGAATTGTGTCGTCGTTGAAAAGGTTCACTTATAAATACCCCACCACCATTTCATTCTCATTTCATATAAGGAGAAAGAGGCATAGTACAGTGGAAAGAGAAAGTAAGATTTTTTTATATAAGTTTTATTAATTTTTTATAGTGTAGTACATTTTTTATTTATATATTTTTTTTACATTGTTAGTTTTTATTATTATTAGTCAGTGTTGATATTTGTCGTTTGGTCTCCATTTCATCAGTAAATTTATTCTATTGAGGTATATGAACTAAATTTTATTGCATTGTATTGGAATATTAATTTATGACATAATTAATATGAAATGCATTAATTTAGTTTGATAATATGATTACTTTAATATGAAGCAAATTCTTATTGATTTTATATATTATAGACATTAAATCTGTTTATATAGTTTAATTTAAATGTATAATTAATGAATTTAAATTTTATTGTTGTTATGTTGATGGGTAAAATTGTAATTTTGCATAATATGATATGTGTATAAAATATTTAGTTAAGTTGATATGAGATGAAGTTGTTATAAGGTTTTATTTACAAATTTTAGAGTTTAGAGTATAGTTTAAAATATAAAATTTTAAGTTATATTTTACTTTTAAAATTGAAATAATGTAATAAAAATTAAATTGTGAAGTATGAAGCTAAAATGATTATATAAATATATTTTAAAAAATATATTGATATGAAAATAAACTTTTGGATATTTAATTACATTTTTTAATATAACTTAATAAAAACATTCTAATGTAAATGTATAATAAAAAACTTAAATATTATAAATACATTTAATGAAAACATTATGAATATATAAATAAGATATTTTAAAAGCTTTCAAAATTTAGAATATTTACATATTAAAAAAATTATATATTAAAAAGTAAAAAATATTGCGATATTAAAAATAAAAGATATAAAAAATATTGAATATATAAATAAATTATTTCAATAGATTTTTATACAATTAACAATAAAATTGGATATTATAAAAGTGAATAATAATAACGTTATATAAATACAAATATGCCTTATAAAAATATAGCAATTATATAAATATATTGGGAAAAATATTTATATAAATATAAAATTTTAAATATGTAATCATATTTGAATTAATATAAATTAATAAACATATGTTAATAAAAATACATAAACTTAAATCATGGCAATACATTTGAATAATTATATATTGAAAATATGAATAAGGAATTTTAATTGATTAAAAAATTAAATTTTTATATATTCAATAATAATATCAAATATTATATAAATGAATAATAAGAACTAAAAAAAATACATGCAATGTATATTCAAATAAGTAATAAGATTACATACAATTATATATTTTAAAAAATTAAAAAATCATGAAGATATCATGTAAAAATATAATGACTATATTAGCATATTTTACATAAAATAAAATCTTAAATATATAATTAAATATTAAAAAATATAATTTGGTAACTATATTTCAATAGAAATGTATAAATAAAAAATTTTAAATTTTACAAATATATTTAATAAAAAATTTACGATAAAATGGAAATTTTTAAAAGATTGAAAGAGTTTGAATTTTTATATCATTAAAAATTATTATATGAAATACCATCAATGTCAATTTAACAATTATATAATTATAGAAATTTGAAAATATTGAATGCTTGAAAATTTATTAGTGTTCATAAAATATATGTCTAGTTAAAATATTTTAACTATACACCTTATGAATGTAATAAAATAGGTTCAAAGATTGAATTTATAATTCTAAAATATTAAACGTAATAATTTATATGAATATCTAAAAAATTTAACAATGCAAATAATAATACACTTGAATAGTTACAAAATAGAATTGTAATGTAAGTTTAAAATTATTATGAATATACTTTTATAATAATCTTAAATAGAATTGCATTTGTACTATAAACTTAAATCTGTTGAAGGGTTAGTTGATCTTTATAAACCAACCAACACTCTAAACTTAAATCTGTTGAAGGGTTGGTTGATCTTTATAGATTAACTAATCTTTGAATTGTCCCACAAATTTAGAAAGTTCATAATATATCTTATAGTTACTATTAACAATTTATTTATTTCTCATTTGACATTATAAAATTGCTTGGCATCCTCACTGTTCTTTAGGAGTAAACAATACCAATATATAGTTTATAAACTTGGAGAACTATAGGAATATGTTGCCAAAATTTCTATGTATAAGAAACAATGAGCATGGATAAATTAATACAACTATAATTACAAAAATATCTCGAATAGGATAGAATCCTACCCTTTAGAATTAGATTGATACAATGGATTTATGGCATATAATAAACATTAATCATAACACTTAATTTCATAAGAAGTTATCTTTTTCTTATTCAGTTATATTGTATCTATAGATAAAAGGTAAATATATGTACAAGATTACTTGTTGGATAAGTATTAGAATAATACATTGCCATTTATTGAGAAAATCAAGAACTTTGTCGATAAAAAAGGTTAGTGAAATGCTCGTGTAAGAAATGTTTAAACCTATTATTTCAAAAATTAGCAACATAAGAGGCATATATTACAAATAATGGATTTCATGCATTATACATGAATTAGGTACACCATAGTCAGATGGATAGTTTGACTTTTAAGGGAAAGGGAGCATCTCTTAATGATAAGGATGAGATGGTAGATATTATACATGATTTCATCGACTCTTGTATAATTGAAGAAATAGTTTGGGATGATAGAGAAGAGAATAAGGATACATCTAAGAGGGACATTGGATCAAATTATAGTGATTGTAATGACCTTTCTAAATAAGTGAAAACAGAATTATATCTAGAATGCATAATATTTTTAGCCTTGAACTTTTTACTAAAACTCATGCATTTGAAAATGCTATATAAATGGACTAACAAATCATTTAATGCTCATTTGAAATTGTTGAAAGAGATGCTTTTGAAAGATAATAAATTACCAAAAATCATACTATGGTGTAAATAAATGACTTAATAAATTGGAGCTAAGGTATGAGTCAATCCATGTGTGTAAGTATGATTATGCACTTTCTTAGAAAGAACATGCTATAAAGGATAATTGTCCAATCTGTAAAAAAAGCCAATGGATAGACAAAAATATGAAAGGAAAAAAAGTGCCTCAAAAAGTGCTTTGATATTTTCCACTGACTCCTCAATTGAAGTGATTGTATGGGCCAAATTAGAAGGTCATGCATAATGTAGTGCATTGCGACGTATAGGATCTACCTGATGATAATATCAGCACACAAGACTTACCATTCTTATAGGACATTAACTTCTCTAATTTTAACCTTATGATTGACCTTCAAGATTTCCATTTAGTAAACTTGAGGGATAAAAAAGTGGTTATTTAATCATTTCATTTTCCAAGAATATTAGTTCTACCATAGAAAGAGTGGACAACTTCATCAATGATGAAGATCATTTAAAAGATAAAATGATTGAAGATTATATGGAAGGGGATTTTACAATATAATGATGATAGGGAAACTGATAAGCATAAGGATGAGCCTATTACTTCCACCAATACTAACTTAGATTAGGGTTTAATATTTTTTGTATTACAATTCATAATTGCGTAAAAGTAATTATATAATTTCATTATACAAGTACAATAATTTATATGTTGTCATTAATTAGTTAAATTGTGGACTATTCCCTTAAATGCTTATAAAATGTATACTTTCTTAACCATGACTAATGTCAAGGTATGATACCATAAAGGTGATGCTAAATAGGACCTTTCACTTCATCTTACACGTGTCCTATTAAGCATAAAGAATCAATTTTTTTTAATGTGTATACTTAAGTTAATTATTTATTACATATAAATTTATAATACTAACATTTTCTCTTATCCATCAAAGTTGCAACTTCGAAAAAAAGGGGCCTAAATAAGTCCCTTAGCTGCATAAGAAGATGAAGAAGAGAGAGGGAGATCAGTACCTATACAATTTGATCTAACTGGTACATGGCATTCAATCTCCCTTGTGATATAGGTAACATCATTTAAGCCCATATCCTATCCTATTATAAATCATGGTGGTTAGTGCCTTAGCAATTTCAAGACATAAATGTGTAGAAGGTTTGCATAAATATCAATTTCCTCCCTATCTTTATTGCTTTATATTCAATATTAAAATTATTGGATATAATACTCATAAATTTGTTAAATATCTTCTAATACAATTCCACTTCAAGTTCCAGGGTTTTTTTAAGCCTAAGCTAGAAAAAGCAATTAATGGTTTAATGTAAACTGCTGCCAACTTTTACAACGGCTAAAAATATAGGCTGAACAAACACTTTCTCTAACACAAAGGCAACTAGGATCTAAAGTTCAACCTAGATCATGTTAGGCACTTCATGACCCTAACCATCTTGCCTTAATCCTGGCAAAGATGTATGGATTTCTTTAACAACAACATTTATAGTGTAAGTATGATATTTAATAAATTTATATGATTATTTCATATGTCTAAATTATATTTCAATTGTGACTATTAAACATAATAATTTTATATGGTTATCTCTCAATTTGAAAGAGTTCTTAACGAGAATGCAAAGAATAAGGCAAAGAAGGTGGTGAATGACCGACATAAATTGAAATCCATTATTGCATGATAAGGTAATTCAACTTATCATTTATGATTTAAATATATAATCTATTCGCCAAGTCAATAATCATATTCATCTTTTCTTTCTTAATGAAATATAAATAAAGAAATAAGGATATAGGTAAGTTACAACATTTTAGGGACTGACACACATATAAGACAAAAAAGTGGGTGCATTGGACCCTAGAGGGGCAATATGTAAGTTAGTTAAACCTTACATTTTAATGATAGAAATTTTATGAACTTATTATGTAATCCTTATAATTAATTTTTATTTTAATAAATCAAAGCGAGAATGACTGAGCTGATGACTTAACACATGCAGTCCAATGTGTCATCTACTAGCTCACCTAACACTCTTATATAGATCAATAAGGCTATCATTGCCAATAAAGTACTTAGCACTCATCGAGGTACAAGTAGGTGGTTAGTTATATGCTCACTAGCTAGTCTTTCCTTCCCCCAGCATATCTAGCTTCAAGATTAGGTCACAACACTTTTCCTAAGTCACTAATTTGCAAAAATAGTTGCAGCAAAGTTAACAACAACTTCAACAAAGTTAGCAGCTGATTCAGAAGCAACAACAACAATAACTTACTCAACAGTAAGAGGTACAACAACAGTAGGAGATTTACTTTACCAAGCTCACTTCTTTGCTTAGACAATAGGAGCTTACATTGTCTACATCTTCTTTTATGACTATACAACCTTAAACGAACAAAGTCATAATAGTACCTCCGACCTAGCCACCTCCACCACTGGACCATCGCCTTCGATATATTGTCCACATTATCAAAATGATGATGATAGCTTTAGGATAGACAATGATATATCTAAATACCTAAACCTCCTTTCTTCTTAGGTTTTTATTATATATATATATAATTTTTTTTATTTTCATGTATAAATATTTATATATTTTCAATATTATGAGTAATCATTTTTTTTCATATGGATCATGTTTATTTGTTTATTACTCATACCATTGGCATATTTTATTTTTAATATTTAAATTAGATAAAATAAAATTAAAAATATTAAATTAATTTAATTTAATTGAAATAAAACATATGAATATTTATACTATTAAATATAATATATTAATTTAATTATATTTAACTATAATTTTAACTTAATATAATTTATTTTAATCATTCAAATTTTTATTTAATTTTATTTAAAATTAAATTTAATTATGAAAACTTTTAACGATGATAAAATTATTGTTATATGCAAAAATAATAATTTTAAATTTAAATTTTTTGAACTTTTATTGATGACATTATTGTCACTACATATAAAATTCCAATTTTTATATTTTTATTTAAAACCTATAGTGATGATTGTGATACAATCATCGTTATAAGTTAAATTAAAAATTATTTAAATTTTAAAAAAATTAGCAATAATAATGTCGCCACTAAAAGTAAAATTAATATTTTCATATTTTTTAATTTAAACCGACAATGACAACATTATTATCATTATAAATTGCAATTAAATTTTTTTTGAATTTTTAAGATTTTTAATGACAATTTTGTTGTCGTAGAAATTCTAATTTTTATCGGCGATAATATTGTCATCAATATTGGTGCCAACACCAACCAATTTTTGCTGACAACATTTTCTTTAACAACTTTCATATTCAATGATAACTGAAATATCTATACTGACGATAATTGTCATTATTGAAAGCTTAATTTCTTATAATATCAATTTTCCACCACATTTACTATTAACTATCCCTAACCACCACCTATTGCTATTAATCACAACCTATTACCATCTATCATCAATGACAAATGCATATCACTACCCCCTATTATTAGTAGTCAATGTCAACTACTATTTATCGTTAATGACCACCATTAATCACACCCTATCACCAATTATTACAATTAATCATTACTCATTATTGGCCACTATTTCCATCATTATTTATTCCTAGTAACTACCATTGACCTCCATTCATTACCAATAAGCACTGATTATCACTATTTACTACTACTATTGACCACTATTGTCACCACTTACTATTAATAACCAATGTTAACTATCACCTAATACTAATTACCATCATTCATTATTATCTAATGTTGGTTACTACCTATTCTTGGTAACCACTATGAACTATCATTTACTATTAATAACTATCATCATCAATAATCATTATCTATTACTATTTATCATCAATCATTACCGACCATTTTATACTACCACTTTTATCACTATATACTACCAATAACCATTATGGTTACCATGTAATGGTAGTGGTCATTGTTAATTATCATCCATTATCATTAATTACTCAATTTTTAATAAAAATATTTTTAATAATTTAATAATATTTGTAAAAATATATAGCATAATTAAAATATAATATTATAACCCTCTTAAAAATATTTTCAATTGAACTAAATATAATAATATTACATTTTCAATAATTAATTTTTTAATCAAATCTTGAAAACATTAAGATATCCAAAAATGTTTAATTTTGCGAATTAAACGCCACCTTTAAATCTTTATGCTTCAATGGTTAGTGTCTAACACTATTAAATATTTTACATGATTTACATCACAATAAGATAATTTTTAATATATTATATAAATAAATGAAGTTTTTTATCCTTGCACAAGACAGAAGTAAAAGAGGTTCTTAAAGTTTGAAGATTTTGGATGCACAAGAAATGAAAGGGAGAGATGCGTAGAAGTCGTCTGCATTCCGGCAGATGTTTAAAAAGAATGGTTAAGTACCAAAGGCCTCTGCCCCTGGTTTCTTTATTTTGGTCAACAAACGACTTTATTGGAACCGATTTGTTCAATAAACTCGTGATTGATCTTGAGTTCCAAGGAAACAGGAATTAAAGCAAACAAATTACACAATGTTCCGGGCTGTCTCTCTCTTGCTAGGGAACAAGACCGCTAAGCCCAAGGGAGACTACCATTATTTTTGGGCTTCCGCCTGTCATATGGATTAATCGATAATACGACATTTACTTTTTCTCATTATATTTTTATGAAATATTTTATATTAATTTTATCCCTATAAAATACTAATTTATTCAATTCATTTAAAGGGGAAAATTTGAATAAGTTAATTCTCGTATGAAAATTACTAAAAGAAAAAAATTAGACAAATTTATATTTTATAAGAATAAAATTAATTTACAATTTTTATACAAAAATCAGAAGAATTGAATTTCACATAGATAACAAAGGGAATTCCCTCTAAGTCATCTAACCAATATTTAAACTCGGTATTTCTATGTTGGGTCCATTTTTTGGTTTATTGTTTATCATCCAGACGCCTACCTTGGACAAGCAACAACATCTGTCCAAAGTAATATCCAGATTCCGTTGGACACTATTCAGTTAAAGAAAAAAATAAGAATAAATTAATTGTCATATGAAAATGAGTAAAGAAACAGAATTAGACAATTTTATATTTTTTAAGAATAAAATTGTTTTAAAATTTTTTATAAGTATAAAAATGAGGAGAATTCAATTTCACATAGATAAGCAAGGAAATTTCCTCTAAGTCATCTACCTAATATTTAAACTCGGTATTACTATGTTGGGTCCATTTTTTGGTTTACTGTTTATCATCCAGAGACCTACATTGGACAAAACAGCAACAACTGTCCAAAGTACCATCCTGATTCCGTTGGACATTTATCTCCCGGCTTCTAAATACAATCATGGATCTTCCGAAACAAAATATATCATCCCAATTTGATGCAAAGTTAGTAATGTTTTTAAGCATAACCAATAATTGCAACCTTAAAAAATGAAGTGTTACATAAAACATAAACAAATACAATACCATGAGATGAATATATTGATCATTGAAGTAACACTGACCCTCCTGCACCAAACATGAAATTTTCGTCAAACATGATATGTGATTTTCACTGGAGAATGTTATGCCACCTCAGTTATTGTATCAGGTTCCTGTTGGATATTCATGAAGGAAGCTCACCAATAATCTCCGCAGGAGCATATGCCATCCTTGAAACGGTGGAATCGGCTGTTGTCCCTGACAACAATTTCACGTTGAACTATCTTGGAGATGAGCTTTGCAGCAATATGGCAATCTCCACAAACACGAAGATTTCTTAGTAATTATTATCGTAGAGCCAGGCTCTGTATTCAAAATGGCAAAAACAATGGCCAACTTTTCACTGTCAACAGCTAGATGGCATTCCTTATCCTCTTCCCCCACATCATGAAGAGCAGAATCAATCTCAGGGACCTAGCCTAAATCTTTCATCTTTCCCACCAACACATCCAGCTCTTCATAAATCTTCTTTGACTGTGGGTGCGATCTATCGCCTGCAAGAAATGTATGAACTTGATTGATCAGCTCAACATTGCTAATGCCAGGCATTTTCGGATTCTTCCTCTCTTCATTAATGACCAGACAGCTGTTACCTCTTGCCATCTACCCGCCTTTGCATAAATATTAGATAACAAGACATAATAACCTGATTCCTCCGGAACCAATTGGAAAAGGCTATCAGCTGCTAAAAGCCCAATATCCACGTTGGAGTATACCCGACAAGCACCGAGCAGTGCTCCCCATACTCTTTCATTAGGCTCCAATGGCATCTGCTTGATGAAATTATAAGCTTCCTCTACTTTCCCAGCACGTCCTAAGAGATCCACCATACAAACTAAGTGTTCAATTCTCGGCCTTATTTTATAAACATCCATCATCTGTTTATAATAAATCTTCCCTTTATCTAGTAATCCTGAGGGGCCACAAGCTGAGAGTATTGCAACAAAGGCAATGGAATCTGGACTCAAACCTGAATCTTGCATTTTTGTGAAGAGTGCCACAGCATTGCGACCTTGTCCAGTCATCCCATAGGCAGATATCAATGAAGTCCACGATGCAACATCACAAAATTTCATTCGGTCAAAGACTCTTCTTGCATCTTCTAGACATCCACACCTAGCATACATGTCTATTAATGCGTTCTCCAATAACAAATTTGGGCATAATTTCTTCCTCTCAAGATATTCATGAATTCTTCTTCCCAACAACAGAGCTGAAAGGTCCCCACAAGCTGGAATAACTCTAGCTAAAGTGATCGCATCAGGTTCCACCCCACACTTTTCCATTCGTAAATATAAATCAACAGCTTTGCTAGGCATTGAATTTTTTATGTACACAGCTATCATCACATTCCAAGAGACCAAACTCTTCCTCTCTAAATTCATGAACATCTCCGTTACATATGAAACATTGGTGGATGATGTGTTAGTCACAGGTGGCACGAGACTTGCCATTGTGCCTGCATCTGGATTTTGTCTCAGTGCCTCCATTTCCCGGCAAATCTCCGATGCATCATCAAACTGTCCATTCTGTGCATACCCGGCCACCATCGAGTTCCATGACACAACATCTCTGCAAGGCATTTCATCAAGAACTCTCCGTGCCTCCAATAAGCAACCACATTTACCATACATGGCAATCAGGCCATTCCCGATAAACAAATTTGAGTCAAGCCAATGACACAGCTCCATGAAGCTGCAACCCAAACCTTAAATTATCATGGGTAGGTATAATTGTCAGGAGTAAATCCACTACCAACCACATTCTTGAAAACAAGCAGTGCACCATCATAGGAACTGTTGTTTACATAGCTTCTGATCATGACATTGTAGAAAACAACGTTCTTTTCAGGAATTTCATCAAACACTTTACAGGCTAGTCCGGGTTCTACGCAATCAAAGTAGGCTCTCATGAGCTTAATAGCCAATGATGGATCTGAATGAAGATAGAAATAGAAAATTTTGAAGTGGATTTTGTTCAGTGTTTTAAAATCAGGGTATTGGTCTGATGCCTTTCCGAGCAATCCTTCAACAAGAGTTGAATGTTGCGTAGACGCTATGAACTGTCTGATTGATGATACCAGGGCTTGAAGTTCGGCAAAATTGCAGGAAAGAGAATAAGCAGCTTTCATGAATTTGAAGCATTCTTTCAAACTACGATTTATGTTATCAACTATGATAACATATTAATATTTGGCCGCAAAGTTAGGGACTTTAGCGGTGCACTATAGTAAAAACCAATCCCAACTTGTGTAGAGAAATCCAACACTGAAAGTTTTAACCGCACGGCCCCAAATACTTGCCTCTGGCCCTTTGGGCAGCTTTCCGTTCTTATGCCTATGCTTGTGGAACTTCAAACTGGCTATGACCAATGAACTGATAGGGAGAAAAATATAGAAGAAGAAATAATCTAGTAGGGAGAAACAATTAAGAAGTCTAGAAATATAGAAAAAGAAATAGTTACAAAGAATTTAAACAAAGGAGGAGACCGATTTCATTTCTCAAATTCTGCGTAATACTTAAAACAACCTCATTTACCCCTTATAACACCTAGTAGTGTAACTAATTTCTCCATCTGAAGCAATTAATAAAAATGATAAAGTAATAAGTAGTATCACAATTTCATTCAGGAGCCTAACTCAAGCCACACTTGAAACACGCATTAAAAATAATCAAAATAAATGAATTAAAGTAGTCGAATGTGGGAGGTGCCATTAGGGCGTTACGCTTTCACAGTACCTCAGAGTTTGAGGCGCTAATAAAGTATTCACCTGCATTAAGTGAGGTGTTAAAATTAAAAAAAAAAATTAACAATAGAGCACATTACTTGATGGATAGGTTCCCCTATTTTATGTTAATAAAATAGAGTGTCTTTCCAATATATTAAAAATCCTAATAGGACTAAATTGTCCCGATTTAACTTGGATAAGAAATCCTAATAGATTAAGGCCTTGTTTGGGAAACAGCTGATAGCTGGAGCTGTTAGCTGGTTTGATTAGCTGTTAGCTTATAACTGATTGTATTAACTGATTTGACTAGCTGATTATATTAGCTGTTTGAATAAGAGTGTTTGGTAAAATTAGCTGTTTATATTAGCTGTTTGTATGTAAAATGACATATAAGGGTATGAGTATATTTTATGAATTATTTGAGTATTTTTTATTTTAATATTTTTAAATTTTATATATTAGTCAATATATTTATTATATATTTATTCTATTAAATAATTTTCAAAATTATTATAATTTATTATTAAATTATTGGATATTTTTAAAATTAAATAATTTTTATAAGTAATATTATATATTTATTATATTAAATAAATTTTAAAATTATTATAATTTATTATTAATTTATTAGATATATTATAAATAATATATTATTATATATTAAATATTTTTTAAAATTAAATTAATCTACTTTTTATAATTATTAAATTTTTTAAGAATTTTTAGAAAGGATAAAATGAAAACTATGAAAATTTATTTAGGGTAATTTAGTTATTTTTCAGATAAGCTAATTGAAAAAGCTTCTTTTCTTAGCTTTTTGGGACCAATCAGCTGATTCAATAAGCTGATTACCAAATACCAAAATCAGCTTATTGGCAAGTCAACCAGCTGATTTTGGTCAAACCAGCTAAAAGTTAATGAAAAAACTATTTGCCAAACACCCCCTAAATCATTTATGTGCCAAACTACTAGAACTAATTTATCTTAGTATCATTAGAATACCTTATTATCAATAAAAAAATAAAATGATAAAACAACTTCTTGCAAAGCGACTGTTTTGCCGTTTCGCCTAAAAATCAGGGCGTAGAATATGTGTGGAAGACAATCAATTTTGTCTCATATTAACAAGGCACTATCCGAGAGGATCCTTGTTCCCAAGGATCAAAAAGGCATTTTTTTTTTTTTTCAGATTATATAGACATGCCCAACATTCCCCGGTCTCCAATACTCTCAAAAATAGATAAAAAATTTTCCTACTCATCAATCATTTTTCTCATTTATTATTTTTACAGCCAACGATGATTCCAAAATCCCACGCTATAATTCACTTTCATGGAAGATTGATTAATTGTTCTTCCTATGTCAATCACATATGACTTTTTTTAGGTCACACTATAACACGATAATTTATCTTTTTTTTTTTATATAGGAATTTTAAACGGGGAGAGGGAAACTGGGGCATCGAACTCCCCCCTCTACGCCACCAAGCCTTGGCAAGCCAAGGTAGGGCCAGCACAGCGGCACTAATTTTCAAAAGCATAAATCTACTTTTATGTTGAATTATGAACTCATCAAATTTGTATATCCCTTTCTTAATAGTGATTTTAGAAATTTCACCAAATTTTAATTATGAATTTTGAATTTACTATTTCCGGCCATTTTAATGCTAATGAAATGTGATATTATTTTGAGCCATAAAATGAGTAAATAAAATGGTACGCCGGAATAACTGATAATGAAATAACTTTGCGAGTCATCTTCCAACTAATTCAATTTTCTTTTTCACATTTCCATTTCTCTACCTTGAAATTGTATAATCAAGGAAAACAAACAAAATAGAAACCCAAATTTAGGTGCATTGTCAGACTAAGTGATTGATTCGAAGAAATTTTAAAAGAAACTACTAAAATTTAAAACAAAGACAACATTAGCAGAGCTACTGTCTCAAGAAACACAAGTTCTTGGGAGTGACAAGCCTCCATCGAAATAACTTAGAATCCACCAACAGTTGAAAGAGTACGGCAATCTGACATCTCCTTATGTCTCCTTCTGTTAACATTATAACAATAAATCAGGTAACCTAAATCTCAATACAATGACATTTGGTGTACTTACTTGCGTAAATAGGTTACGAATAGATAGATATATGACAAATGGTGTACTCCCGTCCTTATTTCTGCAAGACATCCGCCATGGGTGGGATGGACCAAATATTTAAGCTGCCATATGATATTCATCAGTTCTATCTATTTGGCATTTGAAAATGGAGTTAACCTGCATTGCTGTATTGTGATAGCATAACTACACAGTCTACACCTCCTAAAGTAGTGAGAAAAAATGAAGATAGATTTGTGGTTTCCAAAAGCTAAGCACGGATGCAATAAGAAAAAGAAAAATGGAAATAAAACCATAAAATATGTATGATATCGAAACAGCAGGACTTAATCCAAATAATTATCAATGGAAATGCATCATTTGGGGGCCTAAAAACGGAATTACCTGCAATGAAGAAGCATATATATATCTGAACCATGAAATCAATATTGGCTACAAGAACCAAAAGCGCAAATAAAAAATCAATTTTTCCACAGAGATTCCAAAAACATAATATCGTGAACTTGTTATATAAATTTTACATTGTATATGGCTATAATAACCCCATAGTGAACCCTAAAAAGGGATATGTAGAAGACATTTATTCATATCCATATGTAAACAAAAATGAATAAAATAGAAGCATAGCTCCATCCATTACCATATTAATTTTGACATGAAAATGCTATCTACCAATGCACGGGATATTTGTAGATTCTATGTTATCTTCTAAAGATGGTGTAATTGACCGAGAGAAGTTTCATAATGGATAACCGAGCCTGAAGACCCGATGTTTCCCTTTAATTACATGATGGAACCTCTCCCATCAAAGAGGTCATGTATCTCGATGGTTGTTGAGTAGAAAACTGCTCTCCTATTTTTACGGACTACATCCAACAGACTTGAATGTTGGTTTGTTGCCAACATTTAAGAGGAAATGATTACATTCTCCCACTTGGTTCATAAAAATCAAATATATTACAAAGAAGAGAAAATTCAATAAACGGATCATAGTGGTAGGTTTTCTATATGCGAATATTACCTCTTATGTATCATAATACATTTTGCTTTCTCAACCTACCATAACTTAATGAATAAATCTTATACTTATTATAGGTCCTCTTAATACTATTTTTTTCCCTAAACATGAATGTAAACACTAAAATGGAAAAAATAACTTAAACTGAATAAGAGTTTTATTACAAATATATATATAAAGACTCAACATGGTACTAAGTTCCATTCTTAATACATGATCCTTAAACACTAATGGTGGCATATCTTTTATTAAAGGATATACTATTATCAACTCAGTGGTAATATGTTAAATGTTAACTTTATTTTTCTTGACACGTTCCCGAATGGCTAAGTATTTGATGTCAATATGTTTGCTTCGACTTCCACTTTTATCATTCTTAACCAGAAATACTGCGACGGAGTTATTACAATAAATCATTAATGGCCTAGAAATTGAATCCATAATTCTAAGCCTAAAAATAAAGTTCTTTAACCACACACCATGCAAAGTTGCCTCAAAGTAAGATACGAACTCAACTTCTATGGTAGAAGTAGCAATTAAGGTTTGCTTCGTGTTGCTCCAAGACAAGGCTCTGCCAATGAATATAAAAATGTACCTTGATGTTAATTTTCATGAATCAATTCATCCGAAAAAATCCAAGTCTGAGTAACTGACAACCTTAAGATTTCCAGTCCATCTCTACATTAGCATATAATGCTTGATACCTTTAGAATACCTCATCACTTTCTTTACAGCTCTCCAATGATCCATTCTTAAATTACTTTAATATCTCCCTGATATTCTAACCACGAATGCAATGTCAAGTCTTATACAAACTTAAAGCATATAGAATGTTTTGCATTTATTCCCTTTTTAAATCATTCTTCAGGCACTAATTCAAATTGAACTTGTCACCCTTTACAACAAGTGCTACACTTGGTGAACAATCTTTCATCTAAAATCTTTCTAACCCAAAATATATTGAATTCTATCCTTATGGATTTTAATACCAATGACATATGATGCCTCACCCATATCCTTTATGTCAAAATTCTTAAAGAAAAATTATTTCACTTCATATAGCAAACCCTTATCATTAGTTACAAGTAATATATTATCCACATATAATACAAGGAAATAGATTTTACTCCCACTGACCTTCTGGTATATACATTGATCCATGATATTTTTCACAAATCTAAATAAAGAGATAACATCATGAAATTTAAGATACCATTAGCAAGAGGCTTATTTCAATCCATATATAGATTTCTTAAGCTTGCATACCAAGTGCTCACCAGCATTAGAGGAGAACCCTTCAAGTTATTTCATGTATACTTCTTCCTCTAGATCTCTATTGAGAAATGTCATATTCACATCCATCCGGTGCAGTTTGAAATCAAAATGGGCAACCAATGCTAAAATCACATAAAAGGTATCTTTCTTAAATACAGGTGAAAATATTATTGTGTTATTGATTCTTTCCTTCTGAGTGAATCCCTTGACCATGAGTCTTGCCTTATATCTTTTGACATTTCCTAATAAGTCCTTTTTTATCTTACAGACCCATTTAGACTCAATGGCCTTTGAACCACTTGGCAACTCAACAAGATCCTACATTCCATTAAACGCTATGAAATCTATCTCTTCCTTCATAGCATTATACCATAGTTTAAATTATTTGTAGTTGATGGCTTGTGAAAATATCTTAGGGTCATTTTTAGCTCTTATATTGTAGTTAAACTCTTATAGGTATATATCATAATCACTAAGAATTACTAACCTTATTTCCTTAGTTAATCTTCTCAATGTTAGATTAGCATCCTGTTAAAGAGTGTATTCCTCAATTGAATGCTCAACAATTTCTGGTAATTATTTAATAACTGGATTAATTTAGTTATGGCCAGTTAGTTGTGGATCCTCAATGATTGGCTATTCAATAACTATTCATACCTAAGGGGCATGGATCATAACCAATCTATCACTTAATATGGAAGCCTGAGAACCAAAATGATCATGTTTAGTGTCTAGATACTAAATTTGATCACTCCCACTAATCAAGTCATTTTCAAAAAATTTTGCATTTCTTGATTCTACAATCCTAGAGCTATGAGATGGACAATAGAATCTATATCCTTTAGACCTTTCAGCATACGCAATGAAGTATCCATTTATAGTCTTTAGGTCCAACTTCTTCTCTTGTGGATTATAAACCTTGACCCTAAATGGGTAGCCCCAAACATGCATATGTCTTAAACTTTTTCCAACCTTTAAATAACTTAAAATAATGTTTTTGCAACAGCTTTGACTAGAACCCCATTAAGGATATATATAGTTATTTTAAGGGCTTCAATCCATAAAAACTTAGGAAAGTTGGAGCTATTAAGCATGCTCTAAACCATATCCAACAACGTTTGATTTTTTCTCTCAACTACACCATTTTAGTTTGGAGATCCAAGCATGGTGTATTGGGCAACAATCCTATGGTCTTGAAGAAATTTAGCAAATGGACCTAATGTTTATCCATTTTCAGTATATTTACCATAATACTCACCACCTCTATTTGATCGCACTATCTTAATTTGTTTATCACATTGTTTCTCTACTTTTTCCTTAAAAACTTTAAAGACATTAAGTGCCTCATTTTTATTATTCATCAAATAGATATACATGTATCGTGAGTAATCATCGATAAAAGTAATAAAGTATTTTGGACTATAAAGTTCAAATCTGAACTACAAATGTTTGTATGTATAATTTCTAAAATAATAGTACTTCTCTTGATACCTTTCTTAGTTTTATTAATATGTTTTCCTTTAATGCAGTCTATACAGGTATCAAAATTAGTAAAATCAAATGTACTAAGTATTCTATCTTTTATTAATATTTTTACCCTCTCTGTTAAGATATGACCTAACCTATAGTGCTACAATATTGAAGAATCTTCATTAGTAACACATCTTTTAACACCTATACTACTAAAAACATACATTGAATTATTGGATGTATTGTGTTGTAATTAAATTCAGAAAAAACCATTAAAAATTGTACCATTACCAATAAGATTAGATTTATAAAATAACTTAAACATATTATTTAAAATTTTAAAAAAGTATCCAAATAGTAAAAATTTCAAAATAGAAACTAAGTTTCTAAAGAAACTTAGTACATATAAGGTTCTTTCCAAGATCAAACTAAAGTCAGTATATAAAACTAATCTACAAGTTCTTATAGCTTCAACTAGTGAGCCTATCTTATTGCTTGAATAGATACACTACCCACTGCCCACTAACTCCCTTTAGTTTAGAAAGTCCTGAAAGGTATCAGAGATATAGATTGTAGAACTAAAATCAGTCTACCATGTGTTACTACTAACATCTATCATATTCGATTCATAACAAAAGTATGAGATTAAGATATTTTTCTTTTCAAGCCAGGCCTTATGTTTGATGCAATTCTTCTTCATGTGACTTTTTTTTTTTATAGAAGAAACACTTGGACTCCTTTTTTATTTTACCTTGGATAGGTGTATTGCCTTTTCCCATTGGTTTGGCTTGTTTGTTCTTTCCTTGTATTGCTACATATGCACTTTCTCCTATTTCTGCTATAAGCCTTCCCTCTTCTTGTACACACATGGATAGAAGTTCATTGATTGTTTATTTCTCCTCATATGTATTGTAGAAAATCTTAAAAGATTCATACTGAGGTATAGAGAATTTAGGATGTAGTGCATAAGGAAGGACTCAGATATTTCAACCTTAAGTATTTTCAATTAAGCTGCTACATTCCTTATTTGCATGATGCGTTCTCACACACCTATTATGCTAGTAAGCTTCATGGATGATAATCTCGTCATTAGGATGCTTGCCAAGGTCTTATCTAAAGTTTCAAACTATTCATCAATAGTTTTAAGCAAACTTCGAACATTCTGATACTCTCTGATAAACCCACGAACACTAATAGAGCTTATAAAATGCTATACAGATACACTACTAATGTCCATGGGTTCAAGAGGTTTATTTTTTCTAATCGCATTATCAATGTCCATCCACCCTAATTGGAGAAGAATCTTCTCCTTCCATATCTTATAGTTATCACTTATCAATTCAAGAACTTGAAAATTAGAGATATTTAAAAGTTAAAAGGTCGTATAAAATTTGTATGCTATGTCAATAATATGAGGGAATTAAATATTTCATATGACATGTTTTACCAATGCAAAACATATCTATCAAACCATAGTTCTAGTAGTAAATAAAACTGTCTGTAGATATTTAATTAGGCTCATGTATAAACTTGGTGAAACTAGTTTATTATATCCCTTATCTCAATACACATAGGTAAATTAAGGTAAAGAAAAATTTACTATCCCACCCTAATTAATCATATTAAATATGATTATATTCTTATAGGATTATAATTATCATATTAAATATGATTAATTACAATTTGATGCCATTTTATCTTCATATGATAATATTGCTTAATGTATAATTTTAGAATAATTAAAGATGCTATGACTAAACGCTAATTAAACTAAATTATACTAATCATATGGCATCTTAGCAAAATGTTTTATGTATAAATAATTTTATTATAATAAGAATTAAATAATTAATTAATTAACCAAACTAAATATGATTAATTAATTAAATTCTTATAACTAACTTAATCCAAATGTGTTAAGATAATGCTTAAAATAATATCTAAATATTAGGCAAAAAATTATATGATACCACTATTATAAGATTGGGCTATTATTTTAATGTACTGTGATTTATGAGGACATTTTTCCTAATATCTCCCTTTTTTTCTTTTTAGTTTTCAAGAACTCCTTTGTTATAGTCAATCACGACCTTCTTGCTACAAGTGTTGTGAGTTATGATTGACTAGGTAAATGGGTCCCACCAACTGACCATGGGCTCTAATTATGAATTCAAATTAATTTAATAAGTTAAAAACAAAAAGCCTAGCAGACAGGCAAACACACATCACATCTTATCTCATTCTAGCACATGGCTAAGTGTACAATACATTTAGCAAAGTAGTGTGTTTCACTGATGCAAAAGATAAGGAACTTTCATCTCTAACCTTTTGCCAGTTTCGACCCAACTTGGTTTAAACCCAATTTCAACCTGAAACAAAACATAGTCATATCTTACAATTTTAAGGATATTTTTAGATGCTTGCAAAGCCTAATCCTTTAGAATTTTATAGGAAATGTTTTTCTAGCCTCTAAAAGAAAAAACTTCCACATAAAATTAAATCCGAAAGTGTTAAATATTTGGTTCTTTTCATATAAGCCAAACAGCAAGGCAAAGGTTACACTACCTCTGATACTAAATAAATGCTAAAAAGGGATATGTAGAAGACATTTATTCAATTCTATATGTAAACAAAAATGAATAAAATGGAAGCATACCTCTACTAATTGCCACATTAATTTTGACATGAAAATGCTATCTACCAATACATGAGATGCTTCCAAACTTTGTGTTACCTTATAAAGATGGTGTAATTAACTGAAAGAAGTTTCATAATGGATAACCAAGCTTAGGAACCCTGTGTTTCCTTTTAATTACACAATGGAGTCTCTCCCATTAAAAAGGCTGTGTATCTCAGTGGTTGTTAAGCAAAAAAATGCTCTCTTATTTTTACAAACCACATCCAACAAACTTGAATGTTGGTTTGTTGCCAATGTTCAAGAGGAAATGGTTACATATAGTTTATTGGTGCCACAGAGAAGGATAGTATTATTTACTCTTTGACTTGTATAATGTTACCAAAAAAATAATTTTCAACATAATATTATTTATATATTATATATTAGTCACAATATTTTTGCTTTCTATGGCAATTATCATTTTCATAATTCGTCACATATCAATTTATTATTTTTTCTCTATTTATCTTCTAATATTAAATTATTTTTTGGTAAAAATTTTAATTTGAATTTGAATTTGAATTACTTTTTATCTATCATTAGAATTCATAAATACCAAATTATTCCAATTTCATAAAAATCTCTTTTAAAGGTTTTTCAAATTAGATTAATTTTTATATCTTTTCCCTCTACATGATACTAATCTTTTCTAATATGAAAATTTTAATCTTTATCTTTTTTCTCTTTTATGGAATCTTACTACTTTTAACCTTTTATAACTATTTGATAATGCATCTGCCATGTAAATTTCTTTTACAATTTATTTTGGTTTTTATATATTATTATTGTTCTAATCTGATTATCCATTTTTGGCTATAAATATTTTATTTCATTAAATTTCTTTTTTTTAAAGATTTATCACTTAATCCATTCCCATTAGTTTGCTAATTTTTCATATATAAAAATTGCAAAATTAGATTTTTATGGTTTATTTCATTATGTAAATTTTTTTATTATTTCACACATCCTTTAATAAGAAAAAATAGTTACACTTTTTTGAAAAAGCTATGAGAGGAGTAGAATTGCTATGTGATATTGTTTTTGAAAATTTTTACAAATTTGTAAATAAATTTAATTACATTTTTTATTTTAAAATTTAAAAGTCATTTTATTTCTCTCTTTATATGATTTTATTTAAAATTTTTTATTTTTCATCTTCATTTAATTTAACTAAAAAAAATTTATCCTTATTTTCGTCATACTTTATATTCAATTTAAAATTTATAAACTCTCATCTACAGTGTACTTTCTCTTCATATATATTTAATAAAATTCCTATTTATCCGTATATACAAACAAATAATTCTACTTGTAACCATTATAGAAAGTTTAAATCTACTACCAAATTTATTTCTATTAACACAATCTTTTCTCTAAGAAAATTTGAATTTGATATCCAATAACATTTTCCATTAAATAACATAATGATTTATCTTCATTTAATAGATTTTCACTGTGATAATTATAGATTTATTTTTTTATTGCATAATCTAATTAATTAATTTTTGTAATATTTTCCTTAATATTCATATTATTTTTCTTAAAATTTAATTAAATTATTTTATATTTATGGTTATATCAAATTTTTTAATTTAACTATTATTTTTTATATAAATTTATGATTTCATAAGCATAATTGATCATGGTTTTTAAGAAAGCAACAATTCATAATATTATTGTGTTTATATATATATATATATATATATATATATATATATATATATATATATATATATATATATATATATAGTAATTTTGGAAGGAGTTTTTTTTGTTAATTTCTATTATAATGTAACTTTTAGAAAATACTTAAATGTAAATCTTTTATTAGCATTTTGCTACTAAAAGTTATTTCTCTCTTCCATGTGAATCAAAAAATAAAATATATTTAATATTAAAATATTGAAGTTTAGTCAAGAAATAGGTAGTAATTTGTGAATTATATTTAATAAATTGTCCACAATATAAAATTATTATTTCAAAAGTTTATTTTTACGATGAATTAATATGATAAATGAAAATTTTACTACCATCACAAAAAAATTATTATTATTTTAAAAATGATATTTAATTAATATAATATTTGAATTTAAAATCAATCTTTTTGGTAAAATAAATAACTTTTTTATTTTCTTAAATTTTTTTCAATTTTTATTTTATCAAATATTTCTCCTTCCCTTATTTTATCTTGGATTTTTTCTTTTTTCTTTTTCATAAATTTTTTTGGAGATTCTATAGTTGTTACTATTTACAAAATACTTGTACTTTAAAAAAATTCTATTAGATAAAATTGTTATTAACTTACAAGCTTATGATCTACAATTGTAGAAGTATAAATAATTTTTTTTAAAGATTGTAGTACATATTTAGAATAATTTGGAGTAGTTTAGTTTTGATTTAATTTATGAGTATTCAAAAGTAAGAAAAAATTTTAAATTTATTTTATATGATCTAACATATATGAAAGAATTTGTAAGTTCAATCTTTTCTTATATTATAATATTAATTTTAATTATTTAATGATATACATGTAATAAAATTATAATATTTTATTTTATAACATATTTTTTAGAGTTAGTTTTATATTAATTTTTAATTCTTTTTGTAAATAATTATATATAATTATAATTTTATATTATTAAAATAAATATTCGTACGTTGCACGGATGACTAACTAATTTTTAAGCTATTTTCCGATATAATGTTGTTTAGAAAAAGCAAATAAATTACAGATGGCTTTAGTTTGTCTAACATCACTCTTGAAGGATGGCTAGGCATGTAAAAGAAGACATAAGCCTCCAACAAATGCGGAGAAAAATTGTTATGCTCCTGGAAAGTCCGTGAGTACCCATGGATTTCCGTGAGCAAATCGTATTATTATTAATTTTTTTACTATTAAGAATATTTAAACCACTAAATGTATATATACAAAAATCAGAATTCATACCTCAAATATATAGAAGAAAGAAGGAACTTTCAAGAAATATTAGATTGGATTATATTAGAAATTTTTGATTGTAATTAGACAATTAATTTTTTTTATTCTGTGCAATGTGTTAGTCAAATAAGGTTAATATTAACCTATTAAATATTGGATTGAATGCTGAATTGAATTAAAAAAATCCTCAAATATTTGAAGGATCATCAAAATTCTTAATATAGAAAGAAAAAAAAGCTTAACTTGCAAGTTAAAAATTGCATAAGCTTATGCCTATGCAAACTTTCCCATGTTAACCTAAAAAAAATATAAGCTCTAATTTAAGGAGCCCCACTACCACAATTGCTGGCTGCTCATTGTCTTTTTATCTATTTTACATGCCTAAATGGCATTAGGTAAAAATAATGTCACATTTTTTTCCCTACACTCTACTCCCAAAGAATCTTATTGGGATGGTGTTATAATGAGATAATGCCACCCAATAAATTAAATTTTATAATTTTATAAATAAATTTTGATAATTTTTATTATTTATAATTTCTTTAGTTTTTTTAAATATTTCTTATAATTATGTATTTAAAATTTATTTTTATTAAAAGTTAATTTCTTACACTCAATAAAATAAATTAATTAAATTCAAACTATAACAATAATATTATAAAATTAAAATAAATTATAAAAATAAAAAATTTAATTCAATTTATTTTCATTTAAAGATGTTCCTACATTTTCATCTTAAAAAGAAGGAATTATCTAGTTCACACAAAAATGAAGTTATTTAATATATTTATTTTGTTATATTTTTGAAGCATTTATCTATTATGTATTTATAGTTATATATATTATAATATTCCTGTGCATGAAGCATTTAAGTAAGAATGACAATGAATTATTTTTTGTCATTGAAGATAATTTTGATAAAAGAAAAAGTGGTTGAATGTATTTATGACAATAAAGAAATGAATTTTGTTGAGTTAGTTATGATATATTAATTGTTAGTTGAAAAAATTTTAAATTAAAATTTGTAAAAAAAAAGTAATATCTCTAATTATAATCTTGTGCATGTGCAAATACGTAGATATCATTTTAATAATATTTATCTAACTCGTTAGTTTTATAAATGTTTATTCATTTATACATATATTAAATGAATATTTATGTAATATATGATTTAGTTATAAAATGTGAATATTAAAATAGTTACTGATATAAAGAAATTATGTTGAAATGATAATAAAATTTATACATAATCTATGTTTGTAATAAGTTTATTAGGAAATTTAATTTCCTATAATAACTTGCTTTCTATGTAAACTAAATGACTCCTCTCTTTTAAGATAAAATGCAACAGCATTTTTAAATAAAAATAGATTAAATTAGGCTTTTAAATTTTTATAATTTATTCAATTTATAATTTTGTTGATATAAATTCAAATTTATTAATTTATTATAATGGGTGTAAGAAGTTAACTAAAAATAAATTTTAAATGCATAATTATGAAAAATATCAAAATAAAAATTAAGAAAATTATAAGTAATAAAAATTATTAAAATTTATTTTAAAAATAATTTATTGGGGAATGCTACCCCAATAACACTCTGAGGGAATACAGTGTGTTAAAAGAAAGAAAAAAAAAGAACGGCTTTAATTTGTTCAACAGCATCTTTTAAGGGTGACGTTACATAAGATAACGTCATCCATAATTTTTTTTAATTGAAAACGGTATTTTATTTCATTTTATTTTTTTCTTTATATTAATTTATACCGGTTATTCGAGCAGACTTTTGGTTATTTGTCTACTTCTACGAGAGAATTAAAGACATATCATTCATGTTTAATGTAGAATATATATGATGATGATGATGAAAATGTATTTGATTATTTATAGCAATCTTTAAAACAGAAGATAAGTTCAGAGAATTAAATATGGAGCGCAGAGTACATCTTTCGGACTATATATATATATAATACTGTTAAGGTTCTATTTCACACAACTAGCTAATAAGTTAACTGATAATTGATAAGTTACTTGATATTTGATAAGTTAGCTGATAGCTTATAACTGATAGCTGATAGTTGATAAACTAATTAAAATATTTCGTAAAATTAACTGTTAAACTAGCTGAAATTACAAAATGACATAAAAGAATATATTAGTAAAAATATATATAATTAAAATAATTTATATTTATCTAAAAATTAAATTATATTAATGTGATTAAAAGTTTAAAATAAAAGTATAATTTTTGATATTTAATTTATTATATTTTACAAACTTATATATTTATTTACTTATATAATTTTTATTTTATTATTTCTTATAAAATTATAATTACTTAAAATATAATTAAATATATTTTTTAAAAATTACTTAAATATTATAAAAGATATAAATTGTAAATTAAAAAAAAGATAGATTTAGAAAGAATTTAAAAAGATAGTAACTTATAAGTTATAAGTTACTTAAATAACTTATTAAATCAGAACTTATAAGTTACCTGAAGTACATAAGTTAATGCGAGAAATACCTCTAAAGGATAGCCTATAAGCTAACTTATTTGTTGTACGAAACGGAAGTTAACTTATTTATTACGCGAAATGAAACCTGAGAAAGAAATGTTTTTTGGGCAGTTTCTTTCTTCCTACTTTACACATATTGGGCTAAGGAAAAAAAATTTCCTGCCTAACACTGTTAGCTTTTGTAAGTTTTTAATTTTTTTTTACTTGCACTATTTATTTAAAATTTAAATATTATTGAGAATTATAATTTTAATATAACATAACTTATTTAGGATAAATTTATTTTAAACAATTTAAAATTTTATTTCATTAAATTAATTTATCTTACTATATATTTTATTTTTAATCCTTATTATTTTATAACTTAAACATTATTTTTTTTATTTTTATCTATTGTATTTTATATTTTTTTATTTTTATGTCCACTTCTGTTCTTTATAGTTTAGACATCATTATTATTAAATAGTATAAATATAGCATTAAATATTTTACTTGTAAATTTTTATAAATACTTTAAACAAATTAATTATAAAAATATTTTATATAATTTAAAATTTTTATTTAGTTAAATTAATTTATTTTATCATATATTTTATTTTAACTATAATTATTTTATAACTCAAACATTATTTCTTTTCTTTTTATTATAAATACATTAAATAAATTAAAATTTTAAGTACTATATAATTTTTATAAAAATATTTTAAAATTTTTAAAATTTTATTCAATTAAATTAATTTATTTTTACTATGCATTTTATTTTAAACTCTAATTGTTTTATAACTCAAGCATTATTTCTTTTCCTTTTACTTGCTCCATTTCATATTTTCTTATTTTTTTTATATTCATTTCTATTGCTTATAATTTAAAAATTAATATCATTAGGCAATATATATTATATTATATTTTACATATTTAAATTTTTATAAATATTTTAATAATCTATAATGTTTAAATCATTTAAATTTTATCAATTTATTTTTTGTATCAATTTTTAAGTACTATATGTCAAATGAATTATATGTTAATTGAAATTCTATCAAGACTTTTATACTTCATGTACTATTTTTCATTATTTTTCTATTTCTTTTTACTTATACTATTTACTATTTAAATACTTTTGAATAATATAAAAATATCGTAGTATAATTTATTTTTATGAAAAAAATATTTTAAATAGGTCAAATATTTTATTTAATTGAATTAATTTATTTGATTATATATTTTATTTTTAACTCTAATTGTTTATTTGTTCAAACATTGTTTCTCCTCCTTTTATTTGCCCAATTTCATTTTTTTATTTTTTATGTCCACTTATATTACTTATAACTTAAATATCAATATTACTAAGTAGTATTGATATAATATTATATATTTATATTTAAATTTTTATAAATATTTTAAATAAACTAAAATTTTAGTATTGAAATTATTAATTGAATCAACGAATTACATATTATATTTTTTAATAACAATATTGAAACATTAAAATAAATTTTTTTTTTAATTTTTTTTCAATACTTTTTATATTTATTTTGAAGTACTATATATAAAAATAAATACATATCAATCAAGCGAATGTTGTTAAGGCTTTACATCTCATATTTATTTATCTTCATTCTATCTATTTTATTATATGCTTTTCTTATCTTTTTTTTTTTGTTAACTAATGGTATCTAAAGCTCAAACATTAATATTTTTTAGTAATATAGATATATTGCATTATATTTTTTTATTATAAAAATACTTTAAATAAGTTAAAACGTTTGTTTAATTAATTAATTTATTGTATATTCTATTTTTCTTACTACTTTACACCTCAAATATGGTTTGTCTTTTTTTTTATTTGCTTTGTTGCATTTTTTTTATTTTTTAATATAAACTCCTATTACTCACAATTTAAACACCGATATAACTAAAGCATAAAGATAATATGTTATACTTTATTTTTATATTATTTAAATATTTTAAATAGATTAAAATTTTAATATAAAAATTAATTAAAAAATTAATTACATATTGTATTTTAGAAAGTATCTAACAATTAAATTAAATTTTATTTATTTAAATTTTTTAATTTTTTATTGATAATAATTTTTAACTATTATATTTTTAATTAAAAACACATCAATTGTGATTCTATCAAAAGTTTATAGTTCACACAATGTTTTTTCCTTATTTCATCTCTCTTATTATCTATTTTTTCTTCCTTTTTCCTGTTTACTCTTACTATTAAACGTCTAAATGCAATATATTGTATAATATTGATATAACACAATTTATTTTATTTTTATTATAAAATTATTTTAAAGAATTCTAACATTTTATTTAGTTGAATTAATTGAGTACATATTTCATTTTAAACTTTTACTAATTGATAGCTCATACATTATTTTTATTTTTTTAATTTTTTTGTCACTTATGTTTTCTTTTTTTATGTTTATTCATATTATTTACAAATCAAACATTAAGATTACTAAATAGTATATTTATATATATATAATATATTTTATTTTTATTATAAAATATTTTAATTGAATAAATGTTATAAAAATATTAATTCAATTAATTTTTTGAACATTCTCTTTCTAATAAAAATATTTTAAAATTAAAATTAATTTATTTTATTTTATAATAAAAATTTTAAAATAATAATAAATGAATTATTTACATTTATTATCTACCATAAGGTGAAAATTATTTATTAAAGCATATAATATAAATATTAGTAAATATATTTAAAAAATATTATATAATTATTAATGTTGTAGTTTAAATTTGTTTTATTAGATGTGCACTACTCTTAATACTATTAATAAATAAATTATTTATGTTTATCAAAAAAATATTTAAAATCAAATCCATCTTTAAATATGATTTATAAATATTTTTATTGTAAAATTTTTTAAATAATTTAAAATTTTAACATAAAATATATAAATCAAATGAGTGAATTACATTGTCTATTTGTAATAAAATATTTAAGAATTAAAATTAAATTAATTTATTTGAAACTTTTTATTTTTTTGATATTATATTTTGTCTCTTTATGTTTGTTGGAAAAAGTTTTTATATTAAATTCTTCTTTAAATATGATTTGCAAGTATTTTCATCATGAAAATATTTTAAAAAATTAAAATTATTTTATTATTTTATTTTTATTGAGGTGGTAGGTGAATTTATTAATGTAAAAGTGATAAGAAATTATAAAATAAACTAATAAAAATATCTTATTAAAATATTTCATATAATTTGTTATGAATTTAATTTTTTATGTGAATGTAATATTTTGAAGAAACATATATTGAGATATATTGATAAAGAAATCTGAAAAATGTTACTACTTTAATTAATTAAATGATATAGTTTATATCTAAATTAATTTGATCTATTATAAAATTTAAATTATTTATGTTATTAGTGAATACGAAGATGAATACGAAGATGTTATATTATCAATAAAATAAATATAGCTAAAAATTTTGATAAATATATAACAAACAAATTTTAGGAATTTTCTTATAACATAATAATATATGAACAAGTGGTAATATAAAATCTATTTATATATTAGATACACAAATTATATTTCTAACTTAAAATTATTTCTTATTGAAAATATTATTTTCATTAAATAGTGTCAATCTCCTTTCATGCCTATATTATTTTCATGTATCAAATATAATTATGGAAACATTTTTTTATTTGATTCTTGCTCTCTTTTTCATTCTTACTTTAATTTCATCACATACATATCATTATTATATTCTTCTATAATTATATAAGTTACGTACAATGAAATTTAAAATAATAAAAAGATGCATAATTCTTTATTTTTAATTTTCATTCTTTTCTATGAATTAATATTTAATATGTAGATAAATTATTATCAATGTTTTTTATATCAATTTTCAGGTGATATATTACAAATTAAATGCAAATTAATTAAATTTTTGTGAACAATTTATGATGAAAATATTATTTCTCTTTCTTTTATCTGCTCTAGCCATGTTCGGCTTTTTGTATGTTCACTCCTATTATCTAGTGTTTAAATGCTAATATCATTAAATATATAAATATAATATAATATATTTTTATTATAAAATATTTTAAGTAAATTAAAATTTTAATATTCAAAATATAAATCAAATTAATTAATTTGTATCTATTTTATTGATGCAATATTTAAAAATAAATCAACTTATTTATTTTAATTTTATTAATATTTTTATCCTAATTTTCCATTGTTATATTTCTTATTAAATTTGTTGTAATCAATATGGAGTCTATCAAATTTTAATATATAATTTATTAATTAATTTTTAATTGAAATATCTTACAAAATAGACTAAATTTCACCCTTTCAACCAAAGTATTTTAAAATTCAGATTAAGTTTTTTTTTGTTTTTAAAATTTTTTAATATTAAAGGTTAAATATAATATTTTTTTATATCCACGTACGTGTAAAGCTTCCAAGCGATATTTCAAAGCAAAACTTTTGAAAGAAACTTCACTATTTACGTTTGGCAATTATCATGCTTTCTTTCTTTCTTTTATTAGTTTAATCACCACTAAGATTTTTATCTAAATAAAAACGAGTGATTAACATACCTATGTTTATAGTTGTAACTTCTTTTTCATGTTTTTATTTTTTAACTTATGTAACCATAATATTCTTATTTTTTTTGTCCATGGACCTCCGATATCCGGTAGCCACATTAGGCTCCAACTAATCTGGAGTCATGCCAGGCCGTAATACTCTTATATTTGGCCATAAATGCAAATTATTTTTTGTTATGCTATATAATTACTCAATAAATTCATAAGCAATTATAAAAACAAAAAAAATAGTTGAAAACATTATTAGGTTGAGTTTGAGTATAATTGCTCATTCACATCTTTATAACAGCCATCTTTTAAGAGTAATTTTTTAATTAAATATGACTTAAGTAATTTAAAATTGAGAACATATTTCATTATATAACCTTTTTTAAAATAGAAATTCATTCAAAGCATATATATCAATATTATACACTACCTTCTAATATATATTGGAAGAAGTATTTTTAAAATCGGTTTTTCTTCAAGTTTATTTTGCAAATAAAAGATTAGATGCAAGACAAGTTGTGAGAGTTCTCATTTATTTAGTTTCTATAACTCTTTTTTAAGTTGAAGACTTTATTTAATTATGAATTCAAATTATAAAAAAACCCATGAAGAGTGCTATACATAGTGACAAAATAGTTAATCTTATGGACTTTATTTAATAAAAAGTAACGCATACATTAAAAAATTTGTGATTTGTAATTTATCATAAAAATTGTTATTTGAAAAAAAAAGTGCATGATTATATTATAAATATGACAACTTAAATTTTAACATACTTATAACTTTTTCATAGTATAAAATTTATTTATAAAAATAAATATTTAATTTAGTAAATTTTCAATCTGTGCATTGCACAGGCATCCTATCTAGTATTTATATATATTAATCTTTTCATTCAATCCCAAATCATGTCCTTTGGATTACATTTTCTCTCTTTTATGAGCCACATATTTGTGTAAATTTGCGATGAAAAATGGATTAAGATACCCATCTACACTCATAATTATGTGATGTGTTAGGGGAAAAAAACACAAAATTTGTGAATCCTAGCAAGTCTAAAAAAACCAATGAGTCGCACCCAAAACATTGTAATTATATCAGTATCAAATGATTAATCAAATTTTTATATATATTCTCATGCTAAATGAGCAAAGACACCAAAAAAAAAAATATAAAGTCTAAAATATATTCAAGAAATGGGTGAAGAGAATAAAGTAAAATGCTTGGGATATGTACTCTTTATAATATAAAGTGGAGAGAGATACCATAATATACCTATAAATACTCTCTCATAAAATTTTTATTGTAACTGATAATATTTATGTATAATGTACTTTGTGTTCGTCTTTCTTATTACCAAAAAAAGAAAAAATTAAAGTGGTAAAAAACATCTCTATCTAAATATTTATTAAAAACACCCAAATTCTTAAATATTTATTTTTATATACACGTACTTCCTAAAGATGAAAATATAGAATAGTTGCAAGGAACTTTCTATCAAGTTGCTTAAATTTCATTTATTTGTATATAATTTATTTTGAGTCCATCTATGTTAGTTATCAAAAATATAATATGGTAAACAATGCCCATCTAAAACAAATTTATAAATATTTTTTCCTACGCACACTTGCGAAATATGAAAACGACGGCTGCAACTGCAAGGAATTTTCTATATCAAGTTTCTCAGCTTTCATTTATTTGTATGGGCTATCAAACACATAATAAAGTTTTTTACGTAGCACTTATCTAAATACATAGGAAAAACCTACGTACTAAAAGTGTTGTTTATCCAAAACATAAAAATTGCTGAGCCAACACAAACAAATTACACACTGCCCTTAATAGCGTTACTATATCCATTTTGGACATCATTAAACCTATCCCACAGCATAACTCCACCGTACTTGGGAGAGCTCTTGATGGCAGGGAGGACCTGAGAGGTCAGCACATCGGCCGGAATAAAACCGCCGCTCGGAGCAGCGGCCTGAGACGCCGGTAGCCCCAAGAACACTTGGCTAGCTTGCACTGAGGTCCACTGGTTCCATGCACTGACAAGGTTGTTAATGTTGCCATTGGTGTACTGGCAAGGAGCGTTATTGTAGAACTGAACCCACACAAAATCAAAGAGGCCAGTTTTGATGGCTCCGTCCAAACGGGCATCGGGGAATGGACACTGTGGGGCCGCAGCTAGGTAAACCTTCTTCTGTTGGCTGAAACCATTAAGAGCTCTAGCAAGTTCGTCCCAGTGCTGACCATCTCCAGCTTCGATGTCGAAGTCGATGCCGTCCAGGACAGCGTCGCCTAGAGGGCGTGAGCTTGACTGGCCGCTGAGGAAGTTGTTCCAGAGGTAATTTGCGAGGCTGGTTGCTTCGTCGGCGGAGTTAAGAGAGTAGCCACCGGCGCCGCCGCCGAGGGAGAGGAGGACTTTGATGCCCTTGGCTTGGCAGGCTTTGATATCGCTGCTCAAACCGGTGCAACCATTGGAAGTGGGGTCGCAGTGGCCGGCGAGGTTTAGTTGTGGGGTTTGGCCATTGCCGAAAGTTGAGAGGAAGCCTATGTTGATGAATTGGTAGTTGTTAGTGTTACAGGCATCAGCTAAGGAGCCTTCGCCCCCGTTCTGGCCCCAGTAGACCGCAATTCCGGCAGCATGAGAATGCTTGAAGAGGGAAAGAAAGAAGATAGGTAACAATATGGCCCAAGCTTGCTTAAGGATTATCATCTTAATGTTTTCTGCTATTTGCTTCTTCTCACTTCTTTGTTTGGATCAATTAAGGTTGTAAGGGGGTGTATTTATAGGTGTTTAGTGGTGGAAAAGTCTGAAAACCGTGTCTTGTGGGTAAAAAATTGTTATATCTTCATTTTGGATTTCAGGGAAATCCGACATGCTTAAAGAAAGAATTAAATATATGTTTACAATTAGCCACTTATTATTGATCTTGACTTAGTAAAATAGGGTTTCAAAGTCAAGCTCAAAATGGACCGGAAACATATACAAAATAAATGTGTATTATAACTAGTCTTAGGAAAAATCTTATTTGTGTTCAAGTTCGGTTGTGCCTGCCGTCTCTGAGTTTCTTGCCAATAAGTTTTATGCGTTTTCCCATACTTTGGAAGGGACTTTGTTGAAGCCATCAATGTTGAATAGAAGTCCTTTGTCTGTTTTTTAATGTTGAAGATGGAGATGAGAAATCTAGGCGTAACAAGCGGAGCATGGACTGAGCCATCCCCAAATGATCATATAATTATAAATTGAGTAATGTTATATACACTAAAAATAATATTTCAAATTAGATTTCAAATATAAATTAAATATTGTAATTAAATATAAAATTATATAATAAATTTGTAAAATTTAATTTAATAAATATAAGAAATTTTAAATTTTATTTTCAATATGTATAATATTTTGTTACAAATTGTCTTGTTTTCGCATAAAATCATTTTACTTTAGGCAAAATAGAAATAATCCCATGAAATAAGGCATATTATCATATGAAATAATCCTGATAAAATTTTAAGATCTACGAATAACCACATTGAAGTTAAAAAAATGAAAATATTAAAATTTTAAATAAAGTAAATAGGAAAAGGTAGTGATGAGCAATTTAAGTCTTTTTCTAACTATTTTTTTAATACAATAAAGTGAAAGAGGTAATAAAAAATTATATATATATATATATATATATATATATATATATATATATATATATATATATATATATATATGCTCCTGTAAATGAAATTAATTTAAATTTCAACAATAATTTCTTTAAAATGTTATCTATATCATAAATACATTATATAATCAACTTTGTTATTCATCATTCACTTTAGGAGAAAGTCTTTTCACCAACTAGCTGAATTCACATAAAAAAAATAGTTGAAAATAGTTATGACAGATATATATTTTTTTAAACTGAATCATCAACATTTTTAGTTTTTTGAAAATTTTAAGAAGTTATTTATATATTTTAAAACTTCAAAGATGCTATATAACGTTAAATCATACTTGAGAGAACTTATTTCTATTTTTTCCCTTTTATCTATAAATGTTTATAATTGGATACATGGTACATTTAATCTTTTTAATTTACGCTGATGTAAAAGAAATTCTAACCTAAAACTTTAGTGTGTAATATCTAAACCGTTCCCCACTAATTAGTGGTTTATGTCATTTAAATTAGTAAAGCCAATTTAATTAATTCAAATTGTACTGTATATTATTTATTTAAATCTAAACTTGATTATTATAGCTGAAGACTCTGGAAATTTTGGCACCTCGTGATGTAGTCAGCAGACGTGATCTATTTATATTACATATTTTCTTTAAGGGGGGTTCTTGGATGCTCATCCCTTATCATACTCTTTGATATTCACTGCTTAAGCGCAATGTCATAGTTACACGTGGATAAATAATTTACTGATGCCCATTGCTTTGAGGAGAAATGAATTGTCACTTTACCTTTTTGTCCTTTGTTCTTACGTAAAGCATGGGCGTCTGCATTAATTATTCATTAATTACAAAAAAAGGGGATTTTGTTGAAATATTGAAATTTGGTTTATTTTGTAATTTATATTATTTAGAAATAAATTAATAAGTTATATATAAAATTTTGAAATTTTCAAATTGATTATAATAAATTTAACATTACATATGACACTTAAAAATTAATATTAAGAAAATATTCGCATTTTTTAAATAAATAAATTTTATTTTTCTCCAAATAATTTTATTAATAAATGGAATATAAAATTAATTACTTCAATTTGTACTTTGTACATTGACACTTTATTTTATTTAAAGTATTTTAAAATAATAATAAAATAAATCATGTAATATTTATATATTTAGCACTATTTGTATCTCAACTACAAATAATAAATAATAAGAATGAACACAAAAATAAAAATAAAAATAGGTAATAGAATAAAAAAATAAAAATAGTGCAATCACAATAAAATCTAGATAAAAATTTTAATTAATATATATTTAATTTAAAACATACCACTTAATTAATTTATTCAATTAATATTTTTATATTAATAGTTTAAGTTATTTAAAATATTTGTATAATAAAAATAAAATATATTGTATTATATTTATATTATTTGTATATATTAATATATAAGTTGTAAATAAAAAAAGTGAATATGCAGAAAGAAAAATGTGGAATTAAGTTGTTAATTTAATATACGTAGTACCTGAAAATTAATATTATGAAAATATTCATAAAATTTAAATGAATGAATAAATAAAATTTATTTTAATTAATAAATATTATTAATAAAAATAAAATGCATAAACAATTAATTTAATTAATACTTTGTATATGTAAACCATAATTTACTTAAATGTTTTATAGTAAAAATAAAATATATCATATTATCCCTATATTATATAACGATTTTAGTATTTAAGTTGTAATTAAGAGGAGTAAAAACATGAATTGAAACAAATAAAAAAGAAAAAATAATATATAAGTTGTAAAATAATAATAGCTAAAAATAGAATATATAGCAAATTAACTCAATCAAATAAAATCTTTAATTTGTTAAAGGTATTTCTCACAATAAAAATAAAAATTATTTTATCATATTTATATATAAATATGAATTTTAAACATGAAATAAACAGGAAAAAAATATAATAAAGTAGTTAAAAGGAGGTAAAATAATATATGGACTATGAAAGTTTGACAAAATTCTCAATTAATATGTCTTTAATTTGAATTACAATACTTAAAAATTAATATAAATATATTAATAAATTTAAAAAATAAATTTAATTTAAATTTTATAAATATCAATTTTAAAATTAAAACATATAATTGATTAGATTTTATTTTTATTTAGTTATTTGAAGACCAATTAATAAATAATTTTTCAAATAAGGTGGTCTATTAGTGATACTAATCTTGCCACATGTCACCTAAATTATGACTAATATCTATTAGTACCATAGAGTATGATAAGAAAGTGTACCCAAGAATTACCCTTTCTTTAATTTACATTTATTTATTTCTTTAGGTCATGGGTCTTACAGAATGTTAAGGATTGCACGCTAGGAATCTAGACTTTCAGACTTTCTTAACTTGAAAAATATTTTATTACTCTTGGGCTGATTTGTAATCTCATCAGAGTTGACGAGAGAAATTATCCGGCCGGCTGCATATTTGGATTGTTTATAATTATTTTTTATAAAATATAATTATAAAATATTAAAATAAAGAGAATATATTTTATTTGTTTGATGTTAAATATGGAGAATTTAAAGAAAATAATATTTTTTATTTTAAAAAAATTACTTTCTTTTATTTTTAAATTTTTAAATATTTTTTTTAAATATTAATATAAATAATATATTATTTTTTATTAATATATGTACAAATAAAATTTTTCGAAACAAATATTTTCTAACGAAAAAGATGGAGCATTAAAAAACACGCTATCTTTTATCAAATGGTTTTACCAGAAAAATGATGAAAAACATTCTTCTCTTTCACATAAGTTCTGCCCCTCTCGCCCGCTAGAAGAATGGATTTAAAGTTGTTGTACTATAAACGTCAAATCAAAACTGTTTATGCAGTATTTTATTTTATTTTATTTTTTGGACTTTGTCCCCATATTAAAAAAAAAAAAAGCCTATACAATGATAGAGAAATTAACTCAAATCCCATATAATATTTTTTAAAAAAAATTATTTTCTTTATTATTTTAAGCTTGATCTCAAACTCTTGTATATATGCAATTAGTGACTTCAGTATTCCTACTATAAAATAAAGTAATGCAATAAATCAATTAAAGTAAAAAATATATATTTTGTGCATTAATTGATTTTTCACCTTTATTATTTAGAAAAAAATGCTCTTATCCTTTTAAAGAATAAACTCATCTCAAACCCTTATTATTAGCGAAAAGTTGTATAAAGTCGATATAGACACCTAATTGACATAAAGACTTTGTGTTTGGAAGACCCTAATTAAAAGGTGATAATGATGGACATTTTAAACTTGTAGGAAATGGCATTAATAAATTATACAAAGAATTTAAATGCCCTGTTTCACAAAGTTTGATCCTTCAATTACGTTGATAAAGACTTTGAAAGTGAATGTCTGAAATCATTGACTAAAGAAGAGCTTGTCGGAAACGGCGCAATAATAATCACTTTCACAGTTTGGTGGCATTAAAATTCTTTGGAAATTTTATAACCATCATTATATTTGTTAAATTTTTTTAAGAAAATTATTACTCATTAGCAATTTAAAATCACCGTTGAGTGATTTATTTCATGTAGTGACAGTTTAGACTTGTGGCTAAGTATTTATAAAACTACTGTTAAATTATTTTATCTATTTTAATTCAAATTTAACATTTTCATATTTTGAAAAAGTCCAAAAAGCTTCTTAAAAGAGTCAAAAGTTCATGGAGTTATTTGATATAAAATTATATTTTAGAGAAGTTATGTATAATTTATCTTGAAAATTAAGATTTAAATAAAAATTAATAATTATAGATGATACGATGAATTTATAAAATTTAATTTAATAAAGATAAAAAAATTTGGGACTCACATATAATATTATCCTAATGGCATTTATATGCCCCTAGGCATAACAATCAAGCAAGATAAAAGTAGATTAACCTTCTCTTATTTTATTTATTATTGTTAGGAATAAAATATTACATTACTTCATCCTTCTTGATCAAAACAAAATTTATCTTATTCACATGCCCTTGTCAACAACTATATGAAATTGTAGAGAATTATATAAAATGAAAGAAATTAAAAAAAATTACAAACCTTGAAAATAAATACTATAAATTTATTTGTAGTTATTAAGTAATTTTAAATATTAATAAAAAATAAAGGAAAAATATATATTTAAATTATTAAATTATACATAATTAATAAAATATTATAATAATAAATCTAAAATCATACATATATAATTGATTTAAACATTTTATAAACTAGAAAAAATAATTATACATAATCAACAAAATATTGTTATTATTTTTTTCATTATTTCAAGTAAAATTTTGATATATTTTCAAATTTTTAAATGATTAAATTATTAAAATGGCAAAAATTATTATGCATATAAGTATATGTATGTATATATATTAATATATAAAGTAAAAATATAATAATTTTAAAAATATCAAAGCTCCACAAAGTAAAGCAAGATATTATTGCTTAACCTTAATATTTTGTTTGGAATGAAAACTTGTATCATATATTGCTTGTAGGACAAAAAATCATATCATTCTAAAAGCCCTATTAAAACAATCCTTATAAGGTATTGTAAAATTGAGACATTTTGACATTCCTATTTATAGTGTTGATTATTGATTATATGAAATGACTTTTGATTAAGAGAATAGTGCCTATAAGGTAATATGTGGTTCTTAAAATCTTTCTTACATTTATACAAATGTTTTAAGAGAATGTCAAATTTCCAAATTTAATTCAAATTTTACAAAAATATTTCTAGATATGAATATAGATATCTTACATTCCTATGACATGGAAGAACTTTAGTAATATATATATGCTTTTTTATACATCTTTCCATTAAAATTTTATCATCATTAATAACTTATTTTACTATCATATATTATTATTTACCACTATCGGCCACCATTCATCACTATTAATTACCACTCACTACTATTACCGCTGATAACCATTATTTATCATCACTCTCCATTGTTGATAGTCAATGTTGGCTATCACCTATTATCAATAACTAACCACCATCAATTATCATAATTGATCACCACTCATCATTGATTACTATTATTTATCATTACCTATTTCTAATTATTACCATTGATCACTACTCATTATTTGTGAGCACTTACCACTATTAACTGTTGCTATAATTACTATCTATCACAGGTGATCAGCATTAACCATCACCTAATACTAATTATCATTATTTATTATCACTTGTTGTCGATCATTATATATTTTTGTTAACCATCATGAGCTATTATTGACTTCTGATGACTATTATCAGATATCAGTCACCATCGATGATTAGTATCTACCATCACTTATCATTAACTATTATTCACTATTGTTGACTACCATTTTCACCATCATATACTATTAATGATCATCACCAATTATTATAAAATGTTAGTAACCATCATCGATCATTCAATTTTCAATAAAGATATTTTTAATAACTTAATAATATTTTTAAAATATATAAAATAATTAAAATATAATATTATAACTTTTTTAGAAATATTCTCAATCAAACCAAACATAATAATATCACATTCTCAATAATTAATTTCTTATGAATCATATTCTTGAAAAATATTAAGAATTTTTAAAATGTTTGATTCTGCAAATCAAATGTCACCTTTAAATCTTTATGCTTCAATGGTTAATGTGTAGAATTTTTCATCTTAAAAAATATAAAGGAATAGTTTTGTCATTAAAACAAAATTTTATAAATTAGTTACTAATGAGTTAAGAATAAATATAGTCAATTTTAAAATTTTGCATTTTTCTAACACTATTAAATATTTTACATGATTTATATTACAATAAGAAAATTTTTAATATATTGTATAAATAAATGAAGATTTTTATCCTTGCACGGGGCAGAGATAGAAATAAAAGTTCTTAAAAGTTTGTAGATTTTGGATACACGAGAAATGAAAGGGAGAGATACGTAGAAGTCGTCTACATTCCGGAAAATGTTTGATAAGAATGGTTAAGTACCAAAGGCCCCCTACTCCTAGTTTCTTTATTTTGGTCAACAAACGACTTTATCGGAACAGAATTGTTCTATAAACTCGTTATTGTCCTTGAGTTCTAAGGAAACAGGAACTAAAGCAACCAGATTACATCTTGTTACGGGTCAGGCTCTCCCTTGCTAGGCAATAAGACCGCTAAGCCCAGAGAAGATTAACATTATTTTTGGGCTCCTGCCCATCATATGGATTAATTGATAATATGATATTTTTACTTTTTTCTCATTTTATTTATATGAAATATTTTATATTAATTTTATTTCTATAAAATATTAATTTATTCAATTCAGTTAAATAGATGAAATTGAATAAATTAATTCTCATATCAACATCAGTAAAAAAAATAATAAATATATAAATAAATTTATATTTTATAAGAGTAAAATTGATACAAAGTTCATTATAAGAATAAAAATGAGAAGAAGAGAATCTCATGTAGATAAAAAGGGGAATTTTCCTCTTAAGTCATCTAACCAATATTTAAACTCGGTATTTCTATGTTGGGTCAATCTATTGGATTACTGTTTATTATCCAGACACCCCGCTTGGACAAACAGCATCAACTGTCCAAAGTACAATCTAGATTCCATTGGACACTTATCTCCAGGCTTCTAAATACAATCATGGATCTTCCGAAACAAAATATATCATCCCAATTTGATGCAAAGTTACTGATGCTTTAAGCATAACCAATAATTGCAACCTTAAAAACAGAGGTGTTACATTAAACATAAACAGATACAAGAATATGGGCAGAGTATATTGATCACTGAAGTAACACTCACACTCCCGCAGCAAACGAGAAATTTTCGTCAAACATTTGATATGTGATTTTCACGGGAGAATGTTATGCCGCCTCAGTTATTCGTCCAGGAAGCCTACCAATAATCTCCGCAGGAGCATATGCCATCCTTGAAATGGTGGAATCGGTTAGTGTCCCTGACAACAATTTCGCGTTGAACTATCTTGGAGATGAGCTTTGCAGCAATATGGCAATCTCCACAAACACGAAGATTCTTGGTAATTCTTATCGTAGAGCCAGGCTCTGTATTCAAAATGGCAAAAACAACGGCCAACTTTTCACTGTGAACAGCTAGATGGCATTCCTTATCCTCTTCCTCCACATCATGAAGAGCAGAATCAATCTCAGGGACATAGCCTAAATCTTTCATCTTTCCCACCAACACATCCAGCTCTTCATAAATCTTCTTTGACTGTGGGTGCGATCTATCGCCTGCAAGAAATGTATGAACTTGATTGTTCAGCTCAACATTGCTAATGCCAGGCGTTTTTCGGATTCTTCTTCTCTTCATTAATGACCGGACAGCTGTTACCTCTTGCCATCTACCCGCCTTTGCATAAATATTAGATAACAAGACATAATAACCTGATTGCTCTGGAACCAATTGGAAGAGGCTATCAGCTGCTAAAAGCCCAATATCCATGTTGGAGTGTACTCGACAAGCACCAAGCAATGCTCCCCAAATTCTTTCATTAGGCTCCAATGGCATCTGCTTGATGAAATCATAAGCCTCCTCTACTTTTCCAGCACGTCCTAAGAGATCCACCATACAAGCTAAGTGTTCAATTCTCGGCCTTATTTTATAAACATATATCATCTGTTTATAATAAATCTTCCCTTCATCAAGTAATCCTGAGTGGCTACAAGCTGAGAGTATTGCAACAAAGGCAATGGAATCTGGACTCAAACCTGAATCTTGCATTTTTGTGAAGAGTACCACAGCATTGCGACCTTGTCCAGTCATCCCATAGGCAGATATCAGTGAAGTCCACGATGCAACATCATGAAATTTCATTCTGTCAAAGACTATTCTTGCATCTTCTAGACATCCACACCTAGCATACATGTCTATTAATGCGTTCTCCAATAACAAATTTGGGCATAATTTCTTCCTCTCAAGATATTCATGAATTCTTCTTCCTAGCAACAAAGCTGAAAGGTCCCCACAAGCTGGAAGAACACTAGCTAAAGTGATTGCATCAGGTTCCACCCCACGTTTTTCCATTTGTAAATATAAATCAACAGCTTTGCTAGGCATTGAATTTTTTATGTACACAGCTATCATCACATTCCAAGAGACCAAACTCTTCCTCTCTAAATTCATGAACATATCCATTACATATGAAACATTGTTGGATGATGTGTTAGCCACAGCTGGCATGAGACTTGCCATTGTGCCTGCGTCTGGATTTTGTCTCAGTGCCTCCATTTCCCGGCAAATCTCCAATGCATCATCAAACTGTCCATTCTGTGCATACCCGGCAACCATCGAGTTCCATGACACAACATCTCTGCTAGGCATTTCATCAAGAACTCTGCGTGCCTCCAATAAGCAACCACATTTACCATACATGGCAATCAGGCCATTCCCAATAAACAAATTTGAGTCAAGCCAAACCTTTGACACAGCTCCATGAAGCTGCAACCCAAACCTTAAATTATCAGAGCAAGAACAGGCTTTTAAAACACATGGGTAGGTATAATGGTCAGGAGTAAATCCACTACCAACCATATTCTTGAAAACAAACAGTGCATCATCATAGGAAATGTTGTTTACATAGCTTCTGATCATGACATTGTAGAAAACAACATTCTTGTCAGGAATTTCATCAAACACCTTACGCGCTAGTCCGGTTTCTCCACAAGCAGAATAAGCCCTCATGAGCTTAATAGCCAATGATGGATCTGAATGAAGATAGAAATAGAAAATTTTGGAGTGGAGTTTCTTCAGTGTTTTAAAATCAGGGTATTGGTCTAATGCCTTCCCAAGCAATCCTTCAACAAGAGTTGAACGTTGCGGAGACGCTATGGACTGTCTGATTGATGATACCAGGGCTTGAAGTTCGGCAAAATTGCGGGAAAGAGAATAAGCAGCTTTCATGAATTTGAAGCATTCGTTCAAACTACAAGTTATGTTGTCAACTACGATAACATGTTAATATTTGGCAGCAAAGTTTTGGACTTTGGCGGTGCACCGTAGTAAAAACCAATCCCAATTTTATTAGAGAAATCCAGAACTGAAAGATTTTAGCCGCGCGGCCACAAATAGTTGCCTTTGGCCCTTTGGCCAGCTTTCCGTTCTTACTCTTATGAAACTTCAAACTGGCTATGACCACTAAACAGATAGGGAGAAAAATATAGAAGAAGAAATAGTTAGAGAATTAGAGAAAGGTGAAGACTGATTTCACTTCTCAAATTTTGCGGAATACTTATACAATCTCATTTCCCCCTTACAACACCTAGCGTAACTAATGGTATGTTTGGCTGGAGGTGAAAATGAGAGAGGGTGTAAATGGAAGGGGGTGAAAATGGAGGTGAAAGTAATATCACTTGAGTTGTTTGGAATGGGTGAAAATAAGAGGGGGAGTAAATATGAGTGAAATGAATTTCTTTTATTTGGAATGGGTGAAATGAATTTCTTTTATTTGGAATGGGTGAAAATAGAGGGGGAAGGAAATGTGAATGAGTGAAATGATTAAAATGTCCTTTTATTATATTATGTTAAGATAGTTATAATATTATTTAATAAAATTAGATAACAAATAATTTACAGATGAAGGAAAATATATTAAATTTTTTCTTGAATACTAACATATTTATATTTAAAATTTATAATTTTCATATAATTAATAAATATTAAAGAATGTGCATTATATTTTGTTCAATACTTATGGTGAGATAGTAAAATTACTATATTATCATTGTTGAATAGAATTATACATATTTGATGATAATAATTTCATTTGTCAAATTAAATTACTTTTAATTTATTTTATTCCTAATAACATTAGTAATATTAAATTATACATTTTTTAAAGACTATAATTAATATATTTTTATTAAAGAATTAATTAATAAATGATATCTCAATACATAGAATTAATTAGTAAATAAAACATTGCTCCTAATATTCTTAATTTATTTTTTGGTAGCAGAAGATATATATCATGTTTATTAACTGTTGCAGTACACATATACACACATACACATAGAAGCAATAATTTACTTAATATAAATATAAAAACTTCTATATTGAAAATTAATGCAAAAGAAGTATAATTAGTGAGAATAACATTCAACATAACTAAGGTTGAACAAAAAACACTTGCTTCGTGGGTGCAACATACAAACATTGCACTGCTCCAATAATTATAAACACAACAAATACCTATCACATTAATTAAATGTTGCAGTGCACATATGCATACACAGATATAAAAGCAATAATTAGCAGAATAAAAATATACAAACTTCTGGAACGAAAATCAATATTACATAAAGTCTAATATTGTCGTCAGTTCTCATACTGTACTAATTATACACACACACCATACATTACACAATATAATATGTCCAGTCACATGTTCCTGTGAATAACCAAACAAAGAGAATAATTTTATCCAAAAACTAACTCCCACCCTACAATGATTAGTGTATAGTCTAGTGTAGCCAACACTTCCAGATCAGGCACATTCTCATGAATTAGTGAAGTCGAAACACCTACAATTAAGATAAACACATAGTCAGAAAACCCCGTAAGGATATGAATAACGATTGTCAGGACATAAATACAAACAAGCTAATTAACTATCGTGCAAACTCAATATAGAACAATAAATAACCACATTACCCTATATTCTTCTCCAAGGTGGCCTTGTATCCTTCCATCCTTAGCAATTCAATCATCTCCAGCATTCGCCATGAGTTGGTACAACAATTGTAGACGAAAATAAGGTGGGACACCAAAGAATTTGTTCCTAACCTTCTCATTATCACACAAGAAGTTATAACACTTTAGTAGGATATCTTGAGGCACTCCTATGTTCTCCAACTCTCCCTAAACTTCTGCCTCGCTATAGTAACGAGGTCTACTACTCTGAAAGATTGCAACACTTTCTCTAATTACCTGGGTGTGTTTGTCTGCCACTTCTCTCATTACATCTGTTAACTTCTCCATTCCTATGTCTAGTCTTTCATACCTTTTCTCAATGACATCAACCATTGGTGCTTTTCTTTTAGAACCCTTTGAAGATGAAGTTCCTTGTGAATGAGTGGAGGGATTTGAAGGTGCATACTCCTGAGAGTGGTGGGATGGAGGTCCCTCAGAACTGAATGCATCAACATGCTGTGTGAAATTTGGAGCCTCACTTCCCCATTGAAGATCCAGACTAGACATAAATTCAAAGCTATCATTGAGGTCAAATTGGGCACTCTGCCACCTATGAACTTTGTCCCTTGATGTTTCAGCGTGTGCACCAGTAGCCCTGTCTCTAGCAAATAGCTCTAATAACTTGTCATAATTATGGATAGGAGTCCTTTTCCACTTCTGAGCTTCTGGCTTGTCCTGCAAATCAAACATTCCATTGGATAAAAATTCAACATGGATAATCTCTCACTCAGTGCCCCACAATCGAAACATGTCTTTTTGTGAAACACTATAAGTAAAGGCATGCCATTTTAAAATTGATGCCATTTGAATCATTACCGCATAAATCTCGTTCCATACTTCTGGCTCAACGTCAAACATTCTTGTAGTTGGATTCCAAGCGACTCCACTCCATTTGTGAAAAAAGTCATAGCACTCGTTAAAGTGCTCCTTCAATGTTCTCAACCTATTTTTGATGTGATGCTTCTGGAAGAATGGTCCAATGGATTCCTTTAACTCCGCTACTATGGTTGCATACGCCACTGTAGTGAAAGTTCCATCAGGTCTGTTGCCTTTGTGCACTTCCTCCAATAAAGTGTCAAGCAACAATGCATCCATTTTAGGGGTCCATCGAAGTGTGTCCCTAGTTGAGCATTCTCCCCTGCTGTTAGTTTTCCTGTTCCTTGGCATTTTTTATCTGTAAAGCATCAAACAATGGTGATGTTAGCATCAGCATTCTGATATTAAAATAGTGAATTTAGCAATTAGAAAGATCTTCCCTAACAAACATAGTTCTAGCTCATGACGACACTTATGTCACTTTGATGATATTAATTATTGTTTAAGGTATATAACCAGATTGATTAGATTACATTTAACACATACATGGAGATAACTTTGAAACTACTAAGAACTAACACATATAACCTTTGCATTCAACATCATCGTAAATGAGACAACATACTTCTGCAATTGTCATACATCATATTAGTGAAATGTCATGTTTACATACGGTACAACTCTTTCAATACAAATGTAAAATATTTAGATAAGCTCCTGTTTATTTGACAAGAGTTATCCTCATCACTCTTAAAGTTACAAAAGGACCCAAAATACGGAAAACTCTATCCATCACAAGTTTAAATGATAGTCATTCCATATTTGGGTGGCTATGCGTTCCCTCAGGAGGTATCCTTTCCGATAGTCTTCCTCATTATTCTGTGCTTCATGGTCTCTAGTATCTTCTATCTCATTGTGCAACAGCTCATGATCCACTTCATCCATCAACCGTGGATCAGGATCAACATCCATAAAATTATGTAGTACACAACATGCTATCGTGATATCTGTCATAGTGGTGAGAGAATAAAATGGTTCCGCTCCACTGGCTATAATGGGAAACCTTTTTTTAAGCACATCGAATGCTCTTTCAATCACATTTCTGAGTGAAGCATGTCGATGGTTAAATATTTCTTTTGCATTCTGTGGACCACGTGTTATGTACTCCTTCAGATGATACCGTACCCCTCTGTATGGTGTTAATAGCCCATTTTTCAAGGGATAACCTACATCATCTAGGTAAAATTTGCCTAGGTTTCATTACAATCATACATACATACATCACTATCTTCATATCAATCATCAAAAGAACTTCTAGGCAACAAAGTTATCCTATTATTTAAAAGCATGTCATTCTAAAAATCTATCTTACCTCTAAGAATTTTCAACCTATCCCCTTTTTTAGTCAATGCATGTTTAAGGACTCTAGAATCAGACGCAGTTCCTTTCCATCCAGATAAAACATATGTAAATTTCATATCAAAACCACAAACTACTAACACATTTTGCATCGGGTAATCCTTTCTGCCTCGAAACTGAGGAGCATCTTCTCCTGATACCTTGACTCGTATATGAGTCCCATCTAAGGCTCCAATACAATCCTGTGTTATATTAATTTTTTGAAATTTGAATTAAATAAAGATTGCAATAGGAACAACACACATGAATGAAACAATTTAGCATTCTTAACTAATTGCATTACCTTAAAATAAGGATAAAACCTACTATTATTGAAAATCTGTTGAGGAACCTCTGATCTTATAGGTTGAACTAGATACTCTTCGCCAAGTAAAACTAAAGATCGTAAAATATTATGAAAGTGACGACTAATTGTCTCCCCAGATCGATAGAAGAAGAAAGACATAGTCCTATTTTTTACATTATGAGCTAACATGTGCAAAAATTGAGCAACCTGCTCCTCCACTATTGCATACTTAGAATCTCTCACTCTACCAATTACTCTCACCTTCTAGCACAGTTGATGGAAAGCATGTGGGCTCATGCGTACAAGATTATGGCACTTATCAGGATGTAATAAGTCTTCAAGTAGTTGTTGACGCATTTGATCTCTTGAACCACTAGACTCATCAATAGGAAGTTGCAAACAAGAGGCTTGTAGTTGTAACAATTGCATTGACTGAACAGTATATGATACCATTTGGATAATGAACATATTACATAAATTTTCTCACTCTTCTATCATGTCTACATTAATGAATTTGAATAGCTCCATCCACTCTTCGAATGAATCATCCATATTATCCTCCACGACAACTTCTAAGATACGGCTAATGTCTAACTATTAACAAAAAACCATCAACATGTTATCATGACATGGAATATTCATTACTATGATCCAGGTGAACATGAACTACAAAGCATCACACATAAGTTTCAAATACACTTGACAATCATGCAATAACACTATTAATAGACAACAGTCAATCACCCATATAGCTCTATAAGCAAGATTAATAGCTATGGATGTGCATTTACCTTAAGCAATGGTGAGGTAAGACTATCAATCTTTTGTTGTTTCCTTGGACAAGGATTCTTACTTTTTCATTGGTTGATCTGTATGTAAAACAGCTACATAAGAAACTCTTGTAATATGTACTCGTATATATAACAAGGATGAATTAAATACCAATAATTGTGATTGTTTGATTCACTATTATTTATAATGTGAATTAAATCAATATATAATTTTTAGAATTAAAATAATTTTAGAGTAACATAAAGAAGATAATTTATTAATTCTGAACCTACATCCGGACATTAATTTTTTTTTTGAAATAGTTATTTAAAACCTTTATATAGTTGTTTATATATATATACTTAGGATATTCCATCGTATCTTCGCAGAAGATTATTTGTACATCAAGTATATTAATAAGTTTGTTAGAAATTTCAAGTAACTTATATAAATATTTTATGCGTGTCAGACATTAATTTACATGATAGAATAATTATATTTTGATCAACAAAAACTAATATATTGGTATAAGAAAAAAAATTAAATTCACCCATATTCATTTACATTTTGTTCAACAAGTGAAATTTGTATTTTACTACAACCATTTAACATATTTTCAAATTAATATTAAGTAGTTTCTCAATACAAATGACATGACACTGTGCAGAAGTTGTTATTTTGCCAGCATTCACAATTCCAAACGAAAGGATTTGAAAATTAATCTACTAATCTATCATTAAATATTATGTAATATACCATCCACTATTTTTAAAATTAAATGATAGTAATCTACTTATTTATAATTGTAATATAACATCAATATATAATTCTGTGTAATTTAAATATTCACCAATTACAATGTTCCTTTTTAACAATTTTAATCAAGTTAGTATTGATATAAATATTTAAAAAATCAAAATAATAGCATCAGACAAATTATATAGTATTTATCCCAAATAGAATATGACCACGTTATTTATACTATTATATTAATTAATAAGAAAGTCCTAAACATTCGGTAAAATAACAGTAAATGCATCCATTTATTAGAATTCCTTGACTTTATTAAACTTAAGCAGTAATAAAAATATACATGGACAAAGCATGCAATCTCCATTTTCGAATCAAATTCCCACTCAGTGCCTCTGCCAATATGTGTATCAAACTAGGAAGAAGGGAGGAAGGATACTGAGAATGTAAGAAATTGGAAATTAAATTTAATTCATTATTAAAAAACAAACACGGATCGGTTCGACTTCTTCGAATTTCGGGTCAAATCAGACCGACGAAGCCGACCCGACCTGACCCGGATTTCGCCCCCATCTGCCCAGATGAGGTCGCCTTCGTCCCCGCCGCACACAACCGATTGGCGTCTGCAAGGTGGCTTCTGGCTTTGGTACGACGTCTGGCCGCCATCTCCAACTCTCCCCAAACGACCGAGTCAAACGGTTGCACAGCTCTAATAACCCTGCACACAGAACGCAACGCAGCAATGACACAGCGACATGGAAAAACCAGAAGGAAAAGACACAAACCTGCTCGGACGGTCTTCCGCTCCAACCGGCGCCTTTTGGCTGCTTCCGAACGCGGCTATTCTTCTCCGATCGTGACCGAACAGGATGAAAGCTGCGGTAGAGACGAGGATGCGGTTCGGTGGGTTGAGGGGCACAATATGGAAAAAGCCGTGCGTCTCCTATTTTCACCCGAATTTCACTTGGTTTACTGGAGGGGATGAATTTCACCCGGGCCCACCAACTTTTCGTAACTTCATTTCGCCCCCTCTCAATTTCACCCCCAGCCAAACAGGTGAAATTCCCCACCCCACCCTCGATTTCACCTCACCAATTTCACCCCCTCCCCTTTCACCTATTCCAAACACACCGTAAGTTCTTCATCTAAAGCAATTAATAAAAATGATAAAGAAATAAATAGCATCACAATTTCATTTAATAGTCTACGTCAAGTCACACTTGAAGCAAACATTAAAAATTATCAAAATAAATGAATTAAGGTAGTCGAATGGGAAAGGTGCCTTTAAGGCGTTAGGCTTTCATAGTGCCTCAAAGTATGAGGCGCTAATAAAGTATTCACCTGAATTAAGTGAGGTGTTAAAATTAAAAAAAAATAATGTGTATAAAAACAAAAAAATTGGGATAAAATACGATTATATTTAATAGAGCACAGTGGTTGATGGATAGGTTCCCCCATTTTATGTTACTAAAATAGTCTCTTTTCAATATATTAAAAATCCTAATAGGACTAAACCATCCCAATTTAGCTGAGATAAGAAACCTTAAAAGATAAAATCATTTATATGCTAAAATACTGGGACTAACTTATTCCTATGTAACTGCAACAAAAAACCTTTTTTTTTTTGGGGCAACGATTAATAAAAAAGGAACTCTGTATAAAGCAACTGCATTATTTCTTCGCCCAAAAAATTAAGGCATAGAATGGGCTTGTTTGACAATTAATTGATAGTTATAGCTGTTAATTGATTCAATTAACTGTTAATTAATTCAATTAGTTGTTAGCTGATAACTGATTGAATTAGCTAATTTGATTAGCTAATTACATTAATTGTTTGAATAAGAGTGTTTGATAAAATTAACTGTTTATGATCAGTTGTTTGTATGTAAAATGACATATAAGAGTATAAATATATTTTATAAATTATTTAAATATTTTTATTTTAATATTTTAAATTTTATACATTATTTGCTAAATTAAAATTTTTATAAATAATATATTATTATAATTTATTATAAATTAAATATTTTTTAAATTAAATTAATATATTTTTATAATAAATAATTTTACTAATAAAAATTAATAATTATAATTATAATTTAACTATTTATATTGGAAGGTTGCGAATAATACGATGGATTAATAGTTAAAATACCCTAATTAATAATTAATTTATAATTATAATTATTAATAATTATAATTATAATTTAATTTATTAATTGGGATATTTTACCAAAAATACGAAGTTGTGTCTTCGAATGTCCTTTTGAAGAAAGCACAGTAGCATCTATCAAGAAAAATGCAACACCAATGGAGTACTTTTGGAAGAAAAGGCAACAGCATTTACCAAAACAAACAAAAATAAAAACGCAATAGGAACAATTGTGTCATTGTCCGAAACAGTAACTAAGCAGTTGTTTAAAAACATTGTTGTTAGCAGCGTTTCAAAATTAACTGTTAGGGGGAAAGGGAGGGCGAAAAAGCTGTTTAAAACAGCTACTTACCAAACAATCACATTAACTTTTTCATAAGTCAATCAGCTGAATTTAATCAAACCAGCTAAAAGTTATTTGAAAAGTTATTTACCAAACAAGGCTAATATGTGTGGAAGATGATCAATTTTGTAAACTTGTACCATTTCGTTACTTAAAAAGTGATAACTTTTTTTAGTGTATTGTTTGAGTGTCTAATTGAATAGTAAATTTTTAGTCACACATTAACATCACACTACTTGAGAGAATCCTTGTTCCCAAGGATCAAAAGGGAGAAATTTTTTCTTTAGATTATATAGACATGCCTAAAATTCCCCACCATCCTTAACATCCGAAATGGACCAAAGTTATAACTCTTCATTCTAGCTTGAGCTCTAGTGTGGTGAAACCTAAGCAATTGTATGGCTTTCTCTCTTGCTTGGAGACTTCTATCCACTAATGCAACCATAATATTCATTTCTTTGCAAAAAATTTGAGTGCTCTCAAAATCAGATAAGAATTTTTGTCATTTATCAATCATTTTTCTCACTTGTTATTTGTACAACTAACGATGATTTCAAAATCCCATGTTATAATTCATTTTCATGGAAAATTGATTAATTATTTTTTCTATGTCACCCATAAATAAGTAACAGTTTAAGTCATATTATAACACAATGACTTACCCAATTTTTACAATCATAAATCTCCTTTCACGATTACTTATGAATTCACCAAATTTGGATTTATTTCAATCCTTTTCTCAATAGTGATTTTAGGGAATTCACCAAATTTTAGTTGTGAATTTTGGATTTTCTATTACCTTGCATTTTAATACTAATGAAATGTGAAAATAAATAAAATAGTATACCAGAATTATTGATAATGAAGTAACATTGTGAACGCCATCTTCCAACTAATTCAATTTTCTCTCTCACATTTCCACTTGGAATTGTATAATCAAGGAAAACAGACAAAATAGAAACCTAAATCTAGGTGCATTGTCAGACTAAGGCTCTGTTTGGTTAGAGAAAAAAATAAGGAAGAAAGAAAAGATGAGAGAAGTTATTTTCCTTAAGGTTGTTTGGTTGTAGGAGAAAATAGGGGAGAAAGAAAATGAGAAAAAAGTTAGTTATGTTTAGTTAGAGAAAAAAATAAGAGAGAAAGAAAATAAAAGATAATTTTTATAATTTTATTTGAATGTAAAGAAAATAAAAGATAATTTGTTTATTTTTTATTTAATTAAGTTTAATTTTAAATTTATTTAATATAAATTATGATAAATGAAATTAAACCAAAATTTAAAATTAAGAATTTGAAATTATAATTTATTTCATGTTAGTTATAATTTGAAATTCTTAAATATATAATTACATATATTTTATTAAAATTAAATTTTTTATGTAATTACATTAAATATTAAATTTAAATCAATTCATCATGTGAATATAAAGGAAAGAGCTCAATTGTTGCAATTAATTAAAAAGGTAATATTAAAATCAATAGTTCAATTTTGTTACCAATTCAGACAAAAATAGGAAATTATGGGTGTTTAAATTAATTTTTTAATCATAAAATTAAATGTTATAGATGTTTAAATTAATTTATTACTCAATCCCTATTTATATTATATATATATATATATATATATATTTCGTGATTAAGATATATTAGTTTATACCATTTAACGTTATATAGATCTATATTTTTTAGAAATATACTATCGTTATATAGATATAATTGTTTTGATCATTAAAGAAAGGTGAATCTATTTACAAAGGTAATAATTGTGTAATAGGATTATAAATGTATCTTTTTTTTTTTACGAATAAGATATATTGGTTTATTAGTTTATATTTTCATGGCTAGTTATACATATATTTGTAATCTTTGCGTAAATATATATATATATATATATATATATATATATATATATATATATATACATATATTTTAAAAGTTAATATTAACAAATTTTGAAAGCACTTGGCCATTGCATAATAGTTTATCATGAAACTTGAATAGCATTCAATAGTTACAAATGAAATTGTATGCAAGAAGGTATATAACTACAATTTTTTACCCAAAATAATAATTGAATTTTAAAAAAATAAAAAAATAGAAGCAATCGAGTTAGTGAGCCTGTGCCCGAGTTTGACTGGCTTCGGGTTAGATCCAATTGACTTGGGCTGCGGGTCACTCAAACTAGCACCTTAATTTGAATATGGGTTCTGTCCTTTAGGAGTCTGTAGCAATGCAGATCGGACTGCCAGCATGTCGGAGAAGGCATGGGCAATCGGTTTCTTCTAACTACTAGCACTAATAAGAGAAGATGACCACCATTGATTTTGCAATAGCAACTAGCACCATGTGAGTTCCAACCGATAACAACCTCTGCAAATGGGCAGCAAAAGGACACAAAAAATGTAGTGGGAAAAGGAAGAAAATTGTTCATTATCGGAATGGTCATCGGCAGGGGAGGTGAAAAAACAACTTCTCTTCCACATGCATAAGCCTTTTGTTGGCTGGGTTGTGGGCTGTGGTTTATGTCTATGCAATTTTCTCTCCATTTCCCCTCATATTTGAGGAGAAATTTTTTGCGTGGGACCCACTTGCAATTTTCTCTCCAAACTTCTCTTCTCTTGCAATTTCTACTAGCACCAAATAGAAGAAAACAGTAACTTCCATCCGATTTTCTTCTAGCATTTTCTCTTCTCCCCACTTTTCCTCATATCCAAATAGACTGTAAGTGATTGATTTGAAGAAATTTTAAAAGAAACTCTTAAAATTTAAAACAAAGATAACATTAGCATATACTATCTTAGGAAATACAAGTTCGGAGTACAGCTACAATTAGGAGTGACAAGCCTCCATTAAAATAACTTAGTGTAGGAAAAATTTAATCGATTCAATTAAATGCGGAATTATACATATTTGATTTATCTTTTTGAATCTTGATGCTATATTCCACAACACAATTACCAAGAATCATCTTTGATTAGGAATTCTTGCTTTTATCCATAACAATTCTACCAAAACCACACTTACACTATTTTAGAGAGAAGAAGATGAAGAAAAAACTCTAACTCTCATATTTTGAATGATGTGTTCTCTCTCTCTCTTTCTCAATTTCTAATGGAAAATGGGTAGTTTTCTTTCTCTATCCCATTTTCTCACTTTTATGATCAGTTATCCAAAAAAAATTGATTACATGATTTTAATTTTTGAATTCAAATTCAAATAAAATAAATATTTATCTAAATAAATAAATATTTATTATATGATAGATATGGATCACCCATTATAAGTATCTCCACATTCATTATCTCTCACTCACACATAATGCGATGAGCCACATCATAAAATCTTCTTCTCTTTTTTAGTTTTTATACTCGGTGCATTATCGTAACCGTGTGGACATGACGTCATCTTAGGTATTCTTGTACTAGAAATTCTTATATAGAATTAGCACAAGATAACTATTACTTCTAGTTATTTGTATTATGCTTCAGATCCCTAGATTCTTTCATATACAAATTTCATTTGTAAATCTAATCCCTTACGAGCTTTATTACAAGCTCAGATTGCCATCCACATATGCATAGCATCCACGCTTATAATGTTACCAAAATTAACTTCATAACGAACATGTCTTAGACACTAGCATAATTGTGTATATGTTGAAAAATTTTCCTTTTGCCCACATATCACTTTAATTTGAAACACATGCTTTCCTAGTATTTTATCCTTTAAACCGTATATATCATGATCATAGGATGCATACTAAGGTAGCCAATACCATATTATTTCTCCTGCATATCATCAAAGTCAAAGGGTATCTTTGAAAAGAATTTTTCCTTTCTGGGAGTTACACAGCAATGAGCCACAGATCTTTCACTTGCTTCCCATTTGTGGTTCTTTTTACACATGTAGTATGAATCACATGCTACAGTGTTCCCCTTATACATAAGGTTGTATTTCAATTTTATTGATAACACCGTACAGACTTTAGTTCAAGCATACATAATACCTAACCTGAGTTCTTTCATATCATTCGATTCCTTTTGACGTCAATATATGAAGAATTCATTGTCTGACCATAGGTATTATGGAAGGTGGGAGAATCCACAATTCGAATCATGTTTGTATTTCAGATCTTATCTTAACTTTATTTTGTTAAGGCGACATATCTTATTTTGTGTTACTTCTCTATTAAAACACAATATTTCTCATAATTATGTTGGTGAACACATGTCTCGTCTTTGCCCACTCTTCATGAGTGTTAGAGGCAGTTGTTCATGTGAAAGAATCAACCTTATCAACCTATATGACATATTAGATATTCATATACTCATATACATATCATAACACTTGTAATTGAATGAAAATGTACTTTATTCATTTCAATTTTGAAAATGTTTGATTATATTCTACGCATACTAAGAAATTTTACATACTCAATATATACATCTCTAGGTATAGCCTTAGTGAAAGGATTTGTTATCATCTTTTGTGTAGGAATGTGTTGGATGGTGACCTTTTTCTATATTATTGCATCTCTAATAAAATGATACTTTGTGTCTATATGGTACTTTGGATCCTTTGTGTAGGCAATGGCTACCTGATTATCATAGTATATTAGGATAGGGTTTAAATTCTCACAACAAATCCTCACATATTCTATAAATCTCTTCAGTCATATTGCCTCTTATACTGCAGCAGAATATGCCATAAACTTTGCTTCCATTGTCAACAATGCGATGTATATCTGCTTCTTACTACACTATGATATTGCACAATTATTTAGCAACAAAGAGTATTCTAATATGGATTTTCATTCATCTAGGTCTTTTATCTAATCCGCATTAGAATATCCAACTAAGTATAAATTATCTTCTTAATAGTATAATGCGTAATCAATGGTGCCTTCAAATATCTCAATATCTTCTTAACAACTTTTTAATGTTTCTATCCAGGGTTTAATTGGTATTTGCTTACGAGTTCAACCGTATGACAAATATCCGATCAAGTATACATCATTGCACACATTAAACTTCCAACCGCACTAAAATAAGAAATTTTTTCCATTAATTTCTTCTCAAATTCATTTTGACGATACATTTCTTAACTTAATTATTCGCTCTTATTTATAGGAGTATCTATGGGTTTGCAATATTTCATATTAAATTTCTTAATAATTTTCCATATATAACTTTCTTGAGAAAGAAAAACAAATTTCTTGGAGCAACCTTTGAAGATTTTGACTCCAAGAATGTAATCTATTTCACCCATATCTTTCATCTCAAAATTCAAGGATAGTCATTCCTTAATAATAATAATCGAATTCATGTTATTCCCAACCAATAGTATATTATTCACATAAAGGGATAATATCACAAGATTACCTTTATGTCATTTGATATAAACACAATGGTCTTTCTTAATTATTTGGAAGTCATATGAGGTTATAACTCAATGAAACTTCAAGTACCATTGTTTGGATTATTATTTGAGTCTATAAATGGACCTTTGGAGTCTATAAACTTTCCTTTCTTCTCCTTTTTATATGAAACCTTCTAGTTGTTTCATATAAATTTTTTCATCCAATTCTCTATTGAGGAAAATAATTTTTACATCCATTTGATGAAATTCTAAATCTAGATTTGCTACTATAGTTAGGAGTAATCTTATTAAATTGAAAAGTACAATAGGTGAGAATGTATCCTCATAATCTATTCCTTCCTGTTGTGTATACCGTTTTGCAACTAGTCAAGTCTTACACCTTTCAATTGATCCATTTACCTTTCTTTTAATTTTAAGAACCTACTTGTTCCCAATTGCTTTTTGGCTAAATGGTAGGTTAACTAGCTCCCAAACTTAGTTAATTTTCATTAAGTTTATTTCTTCCTTCATTGGTTTCTTCCAATGTTTCTTACTAGGAGAACTTAGAGCTTTTTGAACTATTTTTGACTCTTTTTCATCTTGAGGAGTAACCATAAAAGCTTATCCCTTAATTATAAAGTGTCTTTTAGGTACACTTCCTCTTTTATTTTTCTACAGTAGGGTTTCCTGTACTATATCATCTGTAAATACAGGATTCTCACTCATTCTCTCAAAGCTTCCACTCAAATCGACAGATATTCTTTAAAAGCTCCCACTAAAATAAGATGGATAAAATTCAATATTGTTATCCATCTTGTAACTTAAAAAAATACAGTGCGATCAATTTCTCCTCTGCCAAAAAATTCGCTTTCCAAAAATATGGCATCTCGAGATTCAAGTTCCTTTATCGTTCTATCCTCATTTTCACTAATAAAAACGTATCCCTTAGATAGTTTTGAATATCTTATAAAGATACATTTCTTCCTTCTTGGACCTAATTTTCCATATCTATAGGAAGTATTATGGACGTATGTAGCAGATCCTTATAGTATGAGAATACTCAAATCAAGTTTAGGCTTTGTTTATAGTTCATAAGGTGTAGATGTAACAGACTTTGAGGGCACATGATTAAGTATGAAAATGGCTGTTAAAATGACATCTCTCTAATATCAAAATAGTAGATTTGCCTATGTCATCATTGACCTAATCATGTCTAGAAGAGTCCTATTTCTTCTTTTAGCTACTCCATTTTATTGTGGAGTGTCAAGGATTGTTAATTGTCTTATTATCCCTTTCTCTTTACAGAGTTTTTGAAATTGTTCAGATAAATATTCACGTCCACAATAAGTCCTAAGCGTTTTAACTTTCTTATATATTTGATTTTCGACTTCATTTAAATAACGTCTGAAACATTCTAATGCTTCTAACTTATGCGAAATTAAATAGATATGACCGTATCATGAGTAATCATCAATAAAAGTGATGAAGCACTAAACTCCATGTCTTTCCTTTACATTCAAAGGACCACATATATTAGAGTGAATTAGTTTACTGGAGTTTCTGCCCTAATTTCTTTTTCAAATGATTTTCTAGTTGCTTTACCGTTAAATAATGTTCATACAAGGATATTTTCAATTTTAAAATTAGGCCTAGCAATCCTTCTTTTGCTAATTTAATCATCCTATTTTGATTTATATGTCCTAGTTTAGTGTGTCAAATGTCCATTTCAATATTTAAATTGGAAGTAAAAGTAGTAAAGCAATCAAAAGTAGCATTATTGATAACATCCAAAATGACAAATCTATCGGAAATAAAGTTAGAACCATAAAATATGTTATCTTTAAAAATGTTAGCAATATTATCATGAAAATTAACTAAAAATCCAAAACTAAGTAAAGAACAAACATAAATTAAATTCCATTGAATGCCAAGTGGATAAAGTACATCATGCAAGATTAAAGTTCTTCCTTTATGTAAATTCAATTTACATGTACCAATGCCTTTGACCTCAATTCTCGCATTGTTTTCAACATAAAGCCATCTACTTTAACTTGACAAATGACAATATTCTATGTAGGATCCTCAATTCTTACTCACATGGTCTATGATACCTAAATTTAAAATCCACAAAGGATGGGATTCTGTTAGAAAAATAATATTGAAAACTTATGAAAAATATTTGAAATTAGTTTCTGGTAATACCTTGTTTTATTCATTTTACTGAGTGCAATCTTGAGCAAAATGACCCATTCTTTGGCAAGCATAACATTTAATCTTCTGAAGATCAAAGTTCCTCACGCCATGCTTTCCTTTCTTTTTCTTGAAAGTTTTCTTACCCTGAGAATTAGGCCCTATTTTTCTCTTTTAGAACTTTATACCTTTCTTGGATTTAGGCTTAGAACTGGAGGAACCTGCTCCTTCTGCCATATATGCTTGCCCAGAGGATCTATAAGCCTCTAGACGTTTATCTTCAAGTTCTAGATATCTTGCTACATCATCAAAAGTTACTATACTTTCATTATGAATCAGGTTGACCTTCATATATTTCTAATTGGTAGGAAATGACCTAATCACTGCTTACACTTGCTACTCATTAAAAAGCGCATGTCCTATAGTTTTCAGCTCATGAATCATGTTTGACATTTCACGCAAATATTGTTTCATTGGTGTATTAGGCTGAAGTTTGTATATATCAAATTTGATTGTGATTCTTCTCAGTTTATTGGCAGAAGTACCACTAATTTCTTTTTCAGGGCAATCCATATTCCCTAGGTTGTTAGGTAATTCTCATGTTCACACATGAGGTCATCCGCTATTGCATTTAAAAGTGTAATGAGAGCAATGCTGTTCTTTTCCTTCCAAACAATATATGCTTCAACATCTCTTTTATGCTGGACTGTGTTCTTATTCTCAGGTTCTAACATGACATTATTCAAGACTTCTAGAGCATCTTGCTCCTCTAAAATATATGATATTTTTTTCTGCCAAATATCCCAGTTGTCCCCATTCAATTTGTTACCTTTGTTTAATTCAACAATTATGTTCTTGCTGGCCATTCTGCTAAATATATGAACATTTTCTATTAGTATATAATGTCATTCATTTGCATAGTTTTCGCATTGAACAATAATAACACTACTTAATTCATGGTCGGGAGTTTACGTTTGTCATACTTTTATCGCATGTTTGTCTAAATACTATCGCTATTTCCTATCGAGATCGTTCCCATGCAAACATCATACGTTGTGTCACTCTTAAGTAAAAACATAGTATAAAAGCTTCTACTCAAATGCAGGATTCCATAAAAATAAATGTACATCAAATAAAGATATCTAAACATTCATTAATGTTCATAAAGTAGTATTAACAAACCAAAAGAAATAAATTCACCAAAACAAATATAGTTAGTGTTTTTATTCTAGTTTTTTATTATGAATTCAAGGCTTATATCTTTTCAAAAATGTTGAATAACCTTAGTGGATTTTTAGAATGAACTAGTCCAAAATTGTGTATGTTCGTAGTTTTGATTAGGCCTTTCAGGTATAATCCCTTCTTTAGAGTGCTATACCCAAAATGTTTTGCACTTTTCATGTTTATGAATTATGACATCAGGATTGTTTTTCTATAATTATTTTTGAAATAACGAACTTCCTGTAATCTTAGCTCTTCCATGCATTTTTCAAGGTCAAGGTATTTGACGGTTCCCAATGTATAATCTTTGCATTGCCATAGAGTCTTTTTAATTAGTTTCTAAAAGTTGTCATCTAGAATTACATCCATTAGGGTACAAACCCAAAGGTGATTGGGAAATACCTTTCTTTTATGATTAAGATCTTTTTTTAAATCTTTGACTTCAAGCAAGAAAGCTTTTATCGGGTAGTATGTGCATGAGTTTTTTTTATATAGTGAATGCATCATTTCTTTTAGGTCTTTTAGAGTGTCTATTAAGTCTAACTCTTTGGGTTCTTGTCCTATACTCTCCACAAGCCCATATGAATCATATTCCTCTCTAAACCACTGTTCCATATATGTTCACAAAAATTAGACATAAAATACTATCAAAATACGATATTATTATCACTTTTTAAGTCAAAATAATGTCATAAAAACTTTAAAAATACACAAATAATATACCAATGTGTAGATCTCGATTTTAGAAAAATTTAGAATTAAAATTTGCCTTCAAAAGGCATTACACGCGCCTCTACATTCCTTCTATTTGAAAATTTTCTAGAAAAATAAGGAAAATAGCATTTCTCACACTTGACGATGGCACGTGAGACCCACGAGCCACCTTACATCTATTTTCCAGCCATCAGAGTTGGCCAAAAAGAGAGAAATTTTTTTTTCTCTTTCCAACAATGTATGACACATGGCATTTGGGCATTGGGTGGGCCCTACGCTCCACCCTCAAAAGTGAGAAAAAGACTTTTTTTTTAATTTCTAATTGTGTGAAATGACGTATCATTTTGGGGTTCGTTGAAACGACTTTCACGTCAAAACGATATGTCGTTTATTGTGGGCTCAAAACGATGTGTCATTTTAGTTATCTCCTTCTTCTGACCAAGTCAACCGAGTTGACTTGACCTGATTTGCAATCCAATTAGGTCTGTATAACCTAAAATTATATTTTGACCATAACTTTTAATCCAAAGTTTCATTTTAGGTAAACCAAAAGTTATTTCTTCTTAGAATTTTGTGCTCTACAAATCTAGACCAATTTTATGGCCTAAAAAATTAATTTTTCAAGGGATCCAATATTTTAAAGTTATGAGTTTTATGAAATTTTTAAGTATCCTTGTTGTTTTTTGATGTTCAGGAGTGTCTTATGAATGTTTTATATATTCCCTTTAATATTAAAACCATCCCTAACAATATTCTTCCAAAAACAGCAGAATCAAACAACAACAAAAAATTTACATTCATTGGTCAATTTTCATATCAAAAAAAGCAAAAATAGAAAACATGTTTTTTAGCCAAGACAAAATTACCACTCAAATACATAGTAAATAACAAGTGCATTTAACATAATACATCTCATATAATATATCTCATACATCATGTGCCTTGCATTTAATTACATTAAATACACATGGAAAATTATAGATATCAAATCTAACTTGGCTTTGATACCAATGTAGGAAAAATTTAATCAATCAAATTAAATGTGAAATTATACATACTTGACTTACCTTTTTGGATCTTGATGATGTATTTCACCATACGGTTGCCAAGAATCACCTCTGGTTAGGAACTCTTGCTTTTGTCCACAATAATTCCACCAAAACTACACTCAAACTGTTCTAAAGAGAAGAAGATAAAGGAAAAACTCTGACTCTCGTATTCTGAATTATGTGTTCTCTCTCTTTCTTTCTCAATTTTTGATGAGAAGTAGGCAATTTTCTTTCTCTCTCTCATTTTTCCACTTTTGTAATAAGTTATTTAAAAGAAACTAATTACATAATTTTAATTTTTGAATTCAAATTTAAATAAAAATTAATATTTATTATATGATAAATGTAAATCATTCATTATGAATGTACTCACATTCATCACTTAGAATCTACCAACAGTTGAAAGAGTACGGCAATCTAACATCTCCTTGTAAATAGGTAACGTGTATATGACAAATGGTGTACTCCTGTCCTTATTTCTGCAAGACATCCGCCATGGATGGGATGGACGAAATATTTAAGCTGCCATATGATATTCAGCAGTTCTAACCATTTGGCATTTGAAAATGAGTTAACCTGCATTATTGTATTGTGATACCATAACTACACCTCCTAAGGTAGTGAGAAAAAGTGAAGGTAGATTTGTGGTTTCCAAAAGTTAAGCACGGATGATGCAATAAGAAAAAGAAAAATGGAAATATAGCCATAAAATATGTATGACATCGAAACAGCAGGACTTCTTAATGCAGATAATTATCAATGGAAATGCATCATTTGGAGGCCTAAAAACGAAATTACCCTGCTATGAAGAAGCATATGTATAATCTGAACCACGAAATTAATATTGGCTACGAGAACTGAAAGCACAAAACAATCAATTTCTCAGTAGAGAATCCAAAAAATAATATCGCGAACTTGTCATATGAATTTTACGTTGTATATGGCTCTAATAACCTCATAGTTCATTGGTGCCACGGCGAAGGATAGTATTATTGGCTCTTTGACTTGCATAATATTACAAAGAAATAATTTTTCAACATAGTATTATTTTTAAACTATTTTGCAGGGTAATATTGTTTAGAAAAAGCAAATAAATTATGAATGGCATTAGTTTGTCTAACATCACTCTTAAAGGATGGCGTTAAATAAAGTAACACTACTTTTTTCTTTTTCTAACACTCTATTCCCATGGAGTTTTATTGTGGTGGTGTTACACGTGGTAACGCCAACCCAATATATTAAATTTTATAATTTTATACATAAATTTTAATAATTTTTATTATTTATAATTTCTTTAGTTTTTTATTTTAATATTTCTTATAGAATGTATTTAAAATTTATTTTTATTTATAATTAATTTCTTACACTTATTAAAATAAATAAATTAAACTCAAACTATAATATTAATATTACAAATTAAAATAAATTAAAAAATAAAAATTTAATTTAATTTATTTTTATTTCAAGATATTATTGTATTTTTCATCTTAAAAAAGAAGAGTTATTTAGTTCATACAAAAATTAAGTTTTTTAATATATTTATTTTGTTGTATTTATAAAACATTTATTTGTTTTGTATTTATAATTATGTTTGTTGTAATATTCTTATGCATGAAGTATTTAAGTAAAAATGATAATGACTTATTTTCGATCATCGTAAACAATTTTGGTAAAAGAAAAAGTGGTTGAATGTGTTAATGATTATAAAGAAATGAATTTTATTGAGTTAGTTGTGATATAATAATTGTTATTTAAAAAGTTTTAAAATTAAAATTTGTAAAAGAAGAAGTAATATTTCTAATTATAATCTTGTGTACGTAGATATCATTTTAATAATATTTATCGGGTTATATATCGTGTCAAGTCAACTCGTTATTAAACGAGTCGTGTTCGGATTGAGTATAAATAGATTCGGGTTATGTCCAATCCGACCCGTAAAGCTGAATTGTCACCCTACCTCCAACTGTGGGGGAGAAATAGGAAGAAATGGACGAATATTTCACCATTTTCCTGTTCCAACCCTTCGGTCTCTTCTCATTTCATAGCTTCATATTTTACTGCCCCGCAACCCAGCCTCCCCCTCCATTTAATTTTTTCATCGTTTCCAGCTGTGGGTGGGTGTGTCGTCGTCTCCGGAGCTCCATCTGTCTACCTTCATTTGTGCAAGGGCTTGGATACGAAAGGAATGCCATTGGGTTGCAGCAAATAGGGCAACTAAATTGCTGCGTTTCTGACGGAACTTTACTTTGTATACTTTTTGAAGTATTTCCAAAAAATTCATCTCTATTTATAGAGTTTGTGAAACGTATTCAAGTAACTTTTAGATTTATGCATACGCACAACTATTTATTTCTTTTCCTAACATAAAAATATATTATAAAAAAATTAAAAAATATTAAAATTTAATTTATTATATTCATTTTATAATTATATATTTATATTTAAACTAATAATTTTTAAAATGGGATATAAGAGTTAAAAATAATATTAGCAAAATAATTAAATTAAATTAAATCTTTTGAAAAAAATTATAATGAAAGATTTTGTTATATTGATATTGTTCAATAATATTGAAATTTAAGTTAAAAATACATAAAGTTAAAAAAATAAAAGCTTAGTTATAGCAATTTTAATAAATAATAACTTAAGTAAATAATAATGACTTTAAAGTTAATTGTTCTTCTTGAATAAAATTGGAATCAGGTAACTAAATAATAAATGTCATTTTTTCTTAAGATTATTTTAATATTTTTTGTAGAAATATTTAAATATTTTTTGGAAATATTTTATTTTAGATATATTTAAATATTTTTTTGAAATCATTTTTTTTTAAATACAACTTTTACATATAATGGCATAATAATCATTTCAAACAAATACAAATTCTTCCTTCTCTAATTTCTTCCTTTTCAAATAAAAGAAACTAATTCTTCTTTAATTTTTTTTCTTCTAACTTTTCTCTTTTCAAACAATACAAAAAAAATTCTTCTTTCCTCCAACTTTTTTTTCTTTCAATTTCTTTCGCCTCTCACTTTTTTCCAATCCAAACAAAGCATAAGGGAATAGACTTTGAGGAGAAAAGAAAAAATAGGATGGTTTTATTCTGTCTAACGACATCCTTTAAGAATGATGTTAAATAAGGTAACCTCAATCATAATTTATTTATTTTTAAAATAACGTTATAATCGGAAATAATTTGAAAATAATATTATGTTAAGAAATTGTTTCTGTGATAATATTATGCAAGTTAAAAGAGCCAATATTCTCAAATCAGTAAATTAACCACAAGGACATAGGAAAAGGTTACAAAATAAAGGGGATGATAACTTGGAAACAGCATCATCATTGGAGCAGAGTTATTCTGACTAACATCTCGAATCCTCGAGTGACAAAACCTATAGGAAATGAAGTTTGCAGTCCAGTACCATCAGAAATATTACAGACCGGACTGTGCCTAAGTGAAGTTTGACACAAAACGATGTGGACAACAGCTGACAGAATGGTATGCATGGACATATATCATGGGAGCGATAACCCGGTGGCTTCTAGACATAGCATAACAGAGCATGTCAAGAGACAACAGAAAATTTCAGACAACACCGTCAAAAAAATCAACTGAAATAGACATTGCAAAGTACTAATTAGGACATAAGAGGTAACACAGAAAAAGCAATGATTTACTGCATCTCGATTTTGAAATACTATCGGTACTGCTTAACATTAAAGTATTTGGACTGAAATCGGAGGGACTATCAATCCATTCACATAGAGATGGTGAATACTTTAACGAATCATCTGATTTTCTTAAGAAATAATTTATTATAAAATATTAAATTTTTTTAAAAATAATTTTTTATATAAATTTTTTAAAAAATATTTAAAATTATTTGATTGACACATAAGAAATAATATTTCTTAAAAAATAATATTTATGTTTAAATATCTTGAAAAATATTTAAAATAATTATTATATCATCAATATTATTATAATATAAATTAATAAATTTTAATTATTATTAATTAAATTTAATAAAAATAATTTTATTATTATATTCATAAATAATACAGAAAATAAAACTTATCCAAGGAGAGATAGGTAGATAATTTCTCATATTTTAAGAAAAATAAGACTTTTTAAAAAATCTTATTTCTTCCAATTTTTTACATAATAATCAATCAAGCAATTCATCTTTTTCTTATTTATCAAGAAATAAAAATTTCCGTACTATTCTAATGAATGAAACCACCTTTCATGAAAGAGAATTCCAGTCAATCCATGCTTCTACTGCAATGGTGATTATATTAACATTTTTTTATTTTTTAATTTATCATGGAATTGACACTTACCCTATGCTTGTTTGGGTTGAAAACGAACAGAAAGGAAATTAAAATAAGAAGTTAAGAAAGAAAATGTCATTTTCCTTTATTGATTCGCAACAGAAACAGAGCAAAATGGAATACAGATAAGAAAAGGATAGCCCGGGGCCTGCCATATACTTTCTCGACAAAATTAAGGGAAAAACGAATTGTCTTAAAATTGCTTGTGTCTTATCTCATCTTAGAAAGAAAGTTGTCATTTATTGGAGAACAAAATTGCAATTTAATAAAATTTATTTATCTTTCTTTAGTTTTTTTATTTAAGCAAATGGAAGAAAGTGCTATTCTTTTTTTCTTTCCATACTTCTTAATTTCTACACAACCAAGCAAAAAAAGAAAAACTACTTTTCTTATCATTTTCTTTCTTTCTATTTTTTTCCACTCATTTTCTTTCCTCCATTTTTTTTCTCTTCCACTAAATAAGGGGTTAAGTTTGTCTCATGGGTTGGGGATATATACTGGGTTACAACTTTTGCTTATTTTTGTTCAGCTTTGCTAATGAATAAATATGCCTCACTTCAAATATTTCATTGGTTTTTCCTTTCTCCTCTTGCATATCTTATGACTTGCTCTTTGCTGACGAAGGCAATTTGACCTTCTCTTATAAGATTACAGCACAAATGATTAGAAAAAATAAGATAATAACACAGATGACTACCAATATATACACATACAACAGTATGAACCTTTAGTCTGTATATGCATATCAAATAAGCTGCTTAGCAGATAAATGGCATGGATGCTGTCCATCGTCTTCCCGACCGATCACTATCATCATCCTCAACACTGCGGATCACTCAAGGAGGTCTGCCGTCGGTCTTGGACCTCCTTCCACTCTTAGTCGAAGATCTTCCTTCAATTGGCTCTTTGCCAGGCTAAAAATTTGATCCAGCCCAGGAAAGACCTCTCCTAGCCAGGGCCAATTTGCAATTCCAGTAATTTGTCAACAGCATGTGAGATTTTAGCCAATTAGATTGCAAGATTAAATATCAACCGTTGATTAAATGGTGTAAACTTACACCAATTTTTTATTGGTGCACCAAGACGCTCCCTACTTTTAACTGGTTCCTTTGGCTATGTGAACCGAAGATTGTTTCAGTTTGTCGGCTGGATTTCTTTACTGACTTGCAAAAGTTGGATTTTTCAATTTTAAACCTCCTTAACAGCAACTGCTTCACAGGGAAAGATATGTATGAAATGAAAGTGCATGCAAACAAAAGTAGATAAGGATAATCAACTAGGGAAAATCGCAATAAAAGTTGAGACCTTGACCTACTAGAAGTAATAATCCTTTCTTCCAAGTTTATTCAGCTCTGTTCTGTGTTAGTCAAATACACAGAACTAAACACATGAAATATTTGCTCAGTATTACAAAGTGAGTAAATCTGACATGTTAGACAAACAAACAACATGAACATTATACAGAAAAAAAAAAATTACGGCTAGGAGGAAGTAAGATAAAATTGCAGACAAGCTCCCAACATGCGGCTGAACTCCATAATGGAGTCCCTGTATTCTGTTATTCTTCTCTGCAAGTTATCATATACAATTTATGTGGAAGTCAGCTATAGTTGACTGAAATCAATCATCATCCTGAAATAATGCCTTTGGAACTGAACCACTTGTTGAACTCCTGTAATCTTCACCATCACTGTTGCTCACTCTTGAGCAAGAACGCTTGTTTCCTGTCATTGGGGTCTCAGATACGGTGTCATAGCATGTCCTTCGTCTTTCCTTCCTTTTCAACAGCTTTGGAAAGGGATCTGACTTGGGTTTCATAGCCTTCTGCTTTGGGGCCCAAACTCTCTGTAAATCAGGCATCCAACTTGTGAATGATGCAAATCTCCGTGCCCTCTCTCTTCTCTTCTTAGCCTCCATTAATTTCCAATCATGATCCTCTTGTTTAATCCTTTCAACTCTTCTACCATCAATTCGAAGCAGTTGATGGGCTTCATTTTCTGATGATACAGGTTCATTGCTTACATCATTTTCACCCATTTCATCTCTGTATGCCTTTTCCTTCCAGGATTTAGTGCTGTCCTCACTGTTGAGTAGAAGATTAGGGGATTCATCCACATCAGCAAACATCAACAAGTCCATTTTGTTGTAGATTTTATGAACCACATCTTCAAGATTGTGAGAATACCTGAAATACTAGGCATTTCAAGATCACAAGCCATACCTTCCCTTTCTCTTTATGGAAATATTAAATCAGTTCCATTGTTGTCATGGATAAGTGACGAAAAAGAAAACAGAGCTCAGTTGATTCCTTGCACATTTAAAAGGCATTTCATTATAACTCAATGTATAAGAACCCAAACAAAGGGCAACAGCAGCCATAGAGGCTACTACAAAATGATACTATTAAGATCTAATTTACTCAAAAGTACTTCTCAAAGCAAAAAGCAGCTGCACCAATGGTTTATTGTGGTGTAATTTTAACAATTTACAATAAACTAAATTTAGCACTTAGCTCATACTAGTGATAAAAGCAATAAATTCTACACATCTTAACTTCAGGAAAGATACACCAAAAGCATCCATCTACCTGTCTTGTTATAGATCATGTACCTGCTTTTTATGATCCTTGCAACATAACTTTCAAGATTCCAATCACCAAAGAAGCCTCCTTCCATATGGCATTGTATATTCTCCAAAAGCAGGCATATCTGTTTGACAAACTTCTGTTTACTAGATTCTTCAATTCCTCCTCCAACCTCTGATTGTAAAATCTCCATCCGAAATAAAATTTGCAGTTCATATCTTTGTGCTTATTAAGGAAAACCACAGAAAGACAGAAAATAAGTTGAATTTACAGCTTATTATAACAATGGAAGAGACAACGCACCATTTGCAGAAATTAAAAGAAATTTTGTCAAAGGATACTCTCTAACTACATGTTCTGTAATGAGTGGTAGAGGTCCTGGATCATATGTTTGAGAGCATTGATTGCGTCTTCTATTCTTCGTAGCCAACTCCTTTGGCTCTCTGAGTAGAAGTTTCATCAGTTCAGCTGCAACCATGCCACCAGAAGCATCATTACATTTTGAAGGAGCTTGTGTATCTGAAATGACCTCCCTATCAAACTTCTGAGATAACCAGTATATAGAGGAATTCACAAGTCGCTCCGCCAAAGCCCCAAGGTCCACAGTTTCAGATTCAATTCCCTGACATATCTTGTTGGAAAGATTACTGAAATATAATTCAGATGTTTCTGACCTAAAATCAAGTGCAGCATCATCCTGTATTCTAGAAGCCTCAGTGGCAGTGTTCTCTCCAGCTGAGGCAGACAGGGTTTTTAGCTGTTCAGCATCTTTTTGGGACTCAGTCAATCTATTATTCACCTCTTCTGATATTATATGATTTGGCTTGGACTTTTCCAGCAAGTTTGGATCACAACAGCCATATTTCTTCATCTGCTTCATCCAGCATTTTAAAAATTTCAACTTCTTTGACTTGTTGCATTCCATGGCAAAGTAAATGTCATGCAAATCTACTTCAAACTGATCATAAGCAGCATCACAGAAGGAGCTCCATGTGAAGTTTCGAAGTGTATTTGAATCTGTCATTTTCTTCTTCTGATGACTATCAATCACTGGAGCAGTCGTAGCTTGAGAATTTAAGAATATCTTGTGAATTTCAGGTTTAGAAACCTCAGCATCTGTTTTTCTGATATAATGATTCATATCTGCTCCACAGAAATCATGAACCACATCTGGATCATCTAATACAGATAAGAGAGCAGAAGAAACTGTGAAAGGCCTTAGAATACCCACACATGAATTGCCATTGTCACTGGAAAGAGACACCAGTGCCCAGCAACCCTCTTTACAAAGATAACTCAAGAGAATTTGCCAAATGGGAACAGATTTTCTCTGCCATAAGTCACCAAATTCAGTTGCAAGAATCTTGAGAACCCTATCTGCATAACATTCATTTGAATCTTCCTTCAGCTTTTTCTTAGATTCTTTCAAAACTTCACGCACAAGAACTGAATCAGATATGCAATTGCTTAATTTGATAAAAGAATCAGACCTCTTAACAACATTAATTTGAAATTTTGTGATTCCATGATCAGTTTGACCCCAAATTTTTTTGCTTCCTCCACAGCCTCCAGTTTGAGAATTCATGAACTCTTGATTGAACTGAGCATCATCACATTTTCTCAACAGCTTCAAATCTATCAACTCCAGATCACAGCAGTTATATTCTAAGGGTTTCCTACTTGCATCTAAGATCTGAAGACACAGCTGCACCTGAAGTTTCCTAGAATGATAATGTATATCAATGGAACTCCATGAAATTCCAATTTTGGGATAAATTAGACCAAAAGAAACAAGAGCCGAACCAATTATAATTGAATCCGCTGAGCATAACCCCCAACCCAATGTCTTAGTCCCACTCTCAAACAACCTATGTATCTGCCTAACTTCATCAACCACCTCATTCTTATGCTCACCGCATTTAGGCTCACAACTAACATCAACCCAGCTTAAATGAATATCCCTACAATCAAATGCATCACTCACACTTCTGAAAAATTTTGAAAATTTCTCACCAAAAAATGCCAAATTTCCCAGCGAATCATTATCGATTTCTACATTGAAAAATTCAGCTAAGTTCTTAAAAGATTTACTTAGAGGCGAAAATAAAACAACCAAATTGGACTTAACAACTGAACTATAATTCAAAATAGAATCCGGCACTGGATCATTTGTTACCGGGTCCCAAGCGTAGTCATGTGTGAGCTGCTGAATTGACGCAGCGAGGTGCAGAGCCCGAGGAAGAGCTGGATCCAATGAGCTGGGAAATTGAGGCAGAGAATTAAGGGTTTGGGAAAGAGATTGGAGAGTAGGAGTGGGGTGATTGAAAGACAGTGACAGAGATGAATTGGGGGCAACAGTGTGTACCTTAGAAGATGAAAGAAGAGGAGAAAGTGAAGAAAAGAAGAGTTTGAAGGAAAAGAGAGATGAAGAGAGAGGAGGGAAAAAGAAAATGGTTTTGGCGGAAGTGAGAATTGAACTGATATACGCAGTTGGATTTGAAAAATGAATAAGTGGGTTAAGGTCTATGAGAAGAACTATGCGTTGGGTTTTTGTGAAACTGGTTATAGCATCTACTGGATTTTCTGCCATGGAAAACGGAGAGAGGGGATGATTGAGAAATTCAGTTGAAAATTGAAAAAAATAGGTTCGGCGAGATGGATTGAAGATAGGATTTTAGGGGTCGAAAGGACGGTGGGGACATGGAGGCGAAGGTAGCTCAGAGAGGGAGGATGACGAGAGAGTGAAAAAGTAGAAGGAGAAGGATTGGAGTAGAAGGGGAAGGTAAAAACGATGACGTTTGCCAAGCAGATTCGTGAAGAAGGCGGACATGTGATGATGGGCGGGAAACAAAAAAATTGGCGGGCAGAATTTCAATATACTGGCTTTTACCCTTTTACCCTCGCCATAGCACGAAAATGACTATTTTTCTCCGGATATAAAATTACGAATCGAGTTTGCACCCAAAAAACAAAAAAAGAAAAAGGGGAAATTACAAATCGAGGGCTTATTTGCTCGCCGGAACTCCGCCAAACGCGCCAAGACACCGACGCTAACCGTTAGCGTATTCTCTCCAAATCAAAGCCTCAGTTAAGCAAATTACTTCAATCCACCGGAAAACCCTTGCCCAAATCCACCGCCGCCCAACTCCACCAACATTTGACTCAGCTCAGATACGGAAACTCAGCTACTGCCTATGGAACGCCTGCGTTGAGAGCTCCAAGGCGGCCACCATCAGCTTCGATCTCACTTCCATCTGCTTTGGGAAAGCTGAGATGTTTCTGTTGAATGTCACAAGATTACGAACGCTTGAGACATTTCCGACTAGAATTTGCGGTGGCGTTACTGAACGATAGAAGAGCTTGCTGAGCGATTGTGGATGAGTAAAGATGAAGACTAGATGATTTCTTGAGTTGGGATCGGTAGCGTTAGTGAGGATGAAGACCCATAGGTCCTCCTTACTAGGGAAAGGGAAACAACTCTAATGCTCTCGTTCGACTAACATTTGTAGCATAGATGTACACGCCCGGGTTATCGGGTTTTCATTTTTAATATGTGATTACGTAAAATATAATGGTACCTACTCAAAGCTCCGCGATTTAATTTTTAAAAGATATCATCAGGTTCGATCTGATTAAATTTATTCATTTAAAGTCTGATTTGAAAATTTGATTATTTTTATTTTTATTATTATTTTAAATAAAAATAACTTTTTATAAAAAAATATATATTTAAAAATGATAGAATATTTAAATATATATAAATTATTTAATCATATCATAATAAATATTTTTATTAAATAATTAAATATAATTATTTTAATATATAATTATATTATTAAATATAAATTTATATAATTAAATCGAGTCGAATCAATTCCTTTTTTATTTTCATAACCTAAACTCATTTCAAATAATAATTCAATCATAAAAAAAGTTTAATAAATATTTAGATTATAAAAAATAAAATAAATTTTATATTTTTTTAAATGAAACTTCTAGGATCAAACGGGTCATTTAATCTATGTACAGCTCTAAATTGCAACATCACCTTCATTTATCATTCATATTATAATAAATAAGTTATTTATTGAGCTATTCAACTATAATATTTAAATAATTTATTTATATTATTAAAATTTTAGTATTACAATATAATTGAAAATAAGATAATTTTTTATATCCAAACTAAAAATTTAAGTATAGATATTTTAAATAATAAACTAATAAATATATGAAAGAAATGATGATATATATGATACCTATTCCTATATGAAAGAAATTTTCAAATAATTCACTTGCTTGTAAATTTTATAATTTAGATTTTAAATTTATTTTAGTTTTATTTTTGTCTCAAGACCTTTTTAACAAAGCTTTAAGCTTATTAAAATAAGTTGAATCAAATTTTTTTCATACAAATTTAAAAACTTAGAATAATTTTATACATATTAAAAAAAATTTTAAATAAAAACTAAATTTTAAAGTTAAATCTGAAGAAGAAAACAAAAATTAAAAAAGTTCATCATAACTTTTAATAATTTTGACTAAATTAATTTTAATGATGAACAACTTACCTAAAATAAGTAACAATACAATTGAAAATACAAAGAGAAAAATAAAATAAATTTATTGAGATATTTTAAGATGATAGAATTGAATAATGAAATATTTATTAATAAAATTAAAATTAAAATATTTAGTATTTTATTAAATTTTAAAAATCATAAATAAAGACCCAAAAAAATTAAAAAAAAAAAAAGACGGGTAATGAATGAAGGACGGAGTCATTTCTTCCACCGTGCATCTGTCAGAACCTCCACCAAAAATTTGATCATGCGTGAAAATTGTCATTAGGTTGGGTGAATGGAATGAAATGAATTGCATTTGTATGAATAAAATACTTGAATACAACTGAATATATTAACAAGATATAAAGATTAGAATCAAATTATGTAAAATCATGTAAGGTCTATTTTTTGAATCTTATATTATATGTGCTTACTATGATATCTCCAAGTAGTGATGCAATAAGTTTTGAAACCATAAAATTGAAATTATTCCACTATAACTATTTATATTTTAAAAGATGTAATCAAATATTTTCAATTTAATAATTTTTAGGATCATCATGTTACTTCAAAATTTGAAATCTTTAAAATATCATAGAATTCACCTATTCAATCATTATTTCTTTTCTTTTTATTTGCTCTATTACTTATATTTCTTTTTTCATATGCATTAATATTATTTATGACTTAAATATTAATACCACTAAAAATGTATATATACATCATGATATATTTTATTTTTGTTAAAAAATTAATTTAATTTAATATAATATATTTAATTTATTTAAATTATTTAATTGTATAATTTATTTTTAATTCTTATATGATTTTATAACTTACTAGTTGCTCGTCATATTTTCTAATTGCTTCATTGCATATTTTTTCTCTTTTCTCTTCCTTTTTTATATTTAATTTTATTATTTATAATTCAAATGTTAATATCACTAAAAAGTATATATATAATATGATATATTTTATTTTTTAATAAAAATATTTTAACAGAAGAAATAAATTAATTAAACTATTTAATTATATATATTTTATTTTTTAATTCTTATATTATTTCATAGCTCACTCATTATTTCTTTTCTTTTCATTTACTCTATTATTTAATTTTATTTTTTATGCCCATTAATATTATTTACAACTTAGATGCTAATAAATAAAATAATATAATATAATATGATGTATTTAATTTTATTTTAAAATAATTTAAATATATTAAAATTTTAATTCATAAAATATCAATTAAAATTATTAAATACATATTATGTTATTAAATAAAAATATAAAAAAATTAAATTAAATTTATTTTACTTAAATTATGTTAATTTAATTACTTAATTATATATGTTATTTTTAATTCATATATTATATTTCTAAATTTTTTATTTATAATATGTATATCTAATTATAAAGTAAATAAGATAAATCAAAATATTAATATTCTTACAATTGTTTATTGTATAAATAAAAAAAATAGATATCCGTGCATTCCCAAGTTAAAAAGCTAGCTATATATGAAACTAGGTGATTATGGATTCTACATCCACTTCTATTCATTAATGAATTGAAATCAATTTGTTTGACATGAAATCAATTTCAAAAAAATTTGATGCCTAGGATTGTTGTTCTCATAAATAGCGAAAGTACAAAAATAAACATTGGTGTTATGTTACCCAAAATGTATTTCTTCGGACCATTGAGTATATTCATTTATCGGGTAGGTTCACATATAGAATTTTCATATGAACACGAATCCTCTTTTATTTTTTATTTTATTAATCAGTTTTCTATTATATTAAAAAGATAGGCATGAAATTTTTTGTGGTTACTATTAAACATAAAGAAAAGATTTTGAATTGCGTTGCACATAAGAATTATGTATCGACCTTATTTCAATATAGAAAAAATTAATTAAAAGAAAAATAAAAAGTTTCAAATTCAACAAGAAGAGGTCCTTTTATAATAAATTTTTCTTAATTTTTATTTTTTTAATAAATTGCATTTAATTTAATTTATGCTTATTTTATTTTCAAAAATATACATTCACTTCTTTTAATCATTAAAATTAGAGATAGGCTAGTGTATCATGAAAATAAAATGGAGTGTAAGTATAATTATGCCAAAGTAAATATACCCCTTTTTTAGTAGGGGAAGATGCAGAGATTAATTTAGAGGTAGGACCTATTATATATGAAAACCAGGTGATTATGGATTCTACATCCACCTCCATTTTGTAGCTGCTTCTCTATTTGTGATGTAAGAATTTCTGTGCTCCGGAAGGAAAGTAAAACTTGCAGTGAGCTCATTAACACTCATGCATAGAATATTTTATTTTCAAGAGTCATTTGGATTATAAATGGCATCCCAACACCTACCCATCAATGATCAAAAGCTTAATTAGCTGTAAATATGTCTTTGATTAACCTTTCATTAATCGAAAAAACTCTTAGTTTGAACTGGTCTTGTAAAATTAGCTTGCTTAATTCTGAATCTGAGTCTTCAAATTTGTTTTAAGCATATCTTGGAAAATCATACGCAAAAGAGGAAATTGTGTAAGGAAGAGTTTAATCGTGTTGATTTCACTGATTGTGGTAATTGCAGAAGCAAAGAAGGTTTCTACCAATTCACTTCACTTTCAAAGTGGAAAAGTAAAACGTCTGCAATCCATCGTCATGAAAATTCAAAACAAGGTAAGAACACAGCGATAAGCATCAAGTCGAACTCAGAATACTGGAGTTCACAGTTTCTCAAAATATACTGATATTTAATTTCATAGCAACATGAAAAATGTGACTGCTAGGCGTTGAGAAGATCCAGCTCGTTATATTACATGGAATTCTATTCTTCAGAAGCCAGGATAATAATTCATACGGGCCATCCTCATATGTAGATTTATTTGAATCACAGAGATGAAAAGATGAGTTATTATGCAAGAACTGGCAGTGCCGGAATCGTGACTGAGGATTCTTGAAGGGAAATCTACTCATCATTATAGTTGTGGTTGTGGACATCTACGATGGTTCAATGTTACTTCCAATTCCAAATTTGTGTCAGTATTTATCGCCTTATTAGCTTTGTTTGGCTAATCTAGTCTTTGATTTATTGCATTTATCTCCACTTTAATTTGCGTCTTATTTGGAATGGTTCCTATTGACAACATTCTTGTCCATGTGAGAATTTTCTGCTTTCTCTCCATTGCTCTCTAAATAGAATAATAGTTGAGAATTCCCCCTCCCCCCCCCCCCAAGTCTTCAATTCTCTCTTTTTCTAAACTTGTATTCGTTTTGAATAATGTTGGCACAATTTCATACCCACGGAAGAACAAGGCACGCTTAGGGTAAGTGTACTCATTCACTTTAATGAAAAACATCTTTTATATTAATATAATTATAAAATATTAAGATAACAAAAATTATTCTATTTATTCAATAATAAATGTGAGGCATCCTTTATTTTATAAAGGAATTTATTTTCTTTTACAATCATATATAACATTAAAGGGCCGTTTAGTTTAAATTAAGGAAATAGAATGAAATTAGGAAAGGAAATTAGGGGAAAAGAAAATGAATAATTTATGATTATCCAATCTATTTAGTTCAAATTGGAAAGGGAATTAAATATTTTTAATTTATTTTATTAATAATTATTATACTAAAAAATAATTTACTTATAATTATTATTAAAATAATTATTATGATTATTATTTTATTATTTTTATTTTGTTTACAAATATTATATTTTTTATAATTATTTAATATTAATTATTAATATTATTTTATTATTACTCAAATTATTTAAATTATTATTAATATATTAATAATAATTAGTATTACCATAATAAAATTAATTATTATTATTATTAATTATTATTTAAAATATTTATTATTATTTTATTAATACTTATTAATTATTAATAACTTAAAAATATTATAATACTAATAATATAATTAAATAATATTATATTATTTATTATCTATTTAATATTTAATAATATTATTTATTTATTAAATAAAAATTAATAATATTATTAATATATAATAATTATTTATTATTTAAATATTATTTAATTATATTATAATTATTCTTAAAAATAAAATTATTATTTATTTAATTATTGATATTTTATTAATATTATTATTTTATTAATTATTAATAATTTAAAAATATTATAATAGTAAAAATAATAATTATTAAAAATATTCTAATATTATTAATATAATTAAATAATATTATAATATTTATTATTTATTTAATATTTAATAATATTATTTATTTATTAAATAAATATTAATAATATTATTGATATATCATAATTATTACTTATTTATTGTTTAAATATTAATTAATTATATTATAATTATTATTAAAAATTAAATTATTATTACTTATTTAATTATTAATATTTATTTAATATTATTATTTTAAATATTTATTATTATATTATTAATTATTAATTATTAATAAATTAAAAATATCATAATATTAAAAAAATTTTAATATTATTAATATAATTAAGTAATATTATAATATTTATTATTTATTTAACACTTAAGAATATTATTTATTTATTAAATAAATATTAATAATATTATTGATATATAAAGTAATAATTATTATTTAATTATTAATATTTTATTAATATTATTATCTTTTTGTATTATTAAATATTTTTTTATATTTATTATATTAATTATTATAGTGAAGATGGAGAAAGGGAATGTGATTTCTTAAGGATTTGGGAAGAATCACTATTCCCTTAAATAGAATAATTCCATTAAAAGAAAATGGAGAAATGGAATGAATTTTTTTTGAACGAAACAAGAATAAAAAGAATGAAACCTGACAATTTTTCTTCCCTTCCCTTTCCTTTCCTAATTACCCCCAACCAAACGGTCCTAAGTATTATATTTTTTTTAATCAAGATGTACGAATAACATATCACCTCTTTATTTTATACAAATAAATGAGATTTTCTAATGACAAACATTTTCCCACAAGACATAGGGAGCCTTAATAATGGGTTAACTTGAGGGGTTGCGCTCTAGTTTCAGGTTATCATATTTATTATGTTTTTATCTCTCTTTATGTTAGGTTTTAGGTTCCGATACAAAGACCATGCCCATTCTCCATCCTAAGACATTCATCAAAACTTGATCTCACCAAAATAATCTTCTTTACTACTATTAGGAGGCATTAACGTCTAACATGTGAATGAACAAACTAACATCTACAATAAACTGTAAATAAATGGATCATGGTCCTCCAAGCACAGCATTTTCGATGTCTTCTCTGCTCAAAGCATAACTGAATCTCCTCTCCACATCCTTTTCAAGATTCCCAGGTCCACTCTTAAGATACCTGCACCAATTAGTTGAATCGTAAATGTCATATCTACAAGGAGAACATTACAACCAACGTTTCCTATCAATCGTATACATTATACTAGCATCTCTAGAAATACATCACTGTGCCCCTCTTAGCGTGTGTGTGTGTGTTTTGTGGGGGGGGGGGGGGGGGGGGAGGAAGGGGATCATTTAAGTATAGAAGTATTGATTGACCAAGTGTTTCGTAGTCCTGAGTATTCTGCATTTCAAATCACCCCTAATTTTCCAGTTTTCTGACCCTATATAATTTCTCAGAAGACCAGATCTTATCATGGATGACTTCGTGATCAATAATATATGAAACTTATAACAAGAAAAGGAAAAAAAAAAGCAAAAGAAGCCAGTTGCAGTAATTATCATCAAGAAGCCTTCTTTTAACAAAGCCAGCAGGCAACAATCAATCAACCACAAAGGCCCCCCCTTTATCAAGTGTTTCTATGATGATCGATAGAGAAGAAGAACAAACTGTAGACAGTACTCATATGATGAATGAAAATCACTTAGAACTGAAGGAATGAGTTACTTTTCAACTTTTCACGTTTCAGTTCCCCCAGTAATTAACCTCGGGATTGCAGACTATTCTGCATTTCCTTCTGGACATGGTGCAGGAAATATTTTGATCAAGCCCATATATAAAAATAAAGCAATTTCTTGTCCTGAATTACCTAATTTATTTATCATTTGAACTTAAAACATATCTGTGCTTATGAACAAAAAAACAAGATTATCAAATACGTATTCCAAGCATAAACCAGCATTCTTTTCTTGTAGCAATAACCAAGGGGATGAAAAAAATTCTAATAGATACAGCACAATTTCACTCAGATGGAATGATGATATTAAAAACAAACTTTAATTGAATTTATCGTAAATAAAAGTCAAAATCTTTACAAAATTTGAATTGGCAATGCAACCCTCAATTAAACAAGAAAACTTGTTAAGCAGCTTGTATATACGGTCAGACACTTGCTCAAATACAAACAAACAAAAACACAAACAGTTAATGTGCACGAACCCAATACAGAAATACAGCTCAAATAAAGAACTGCCAACCTTATAAAGAGATCGGTGACGTCAAGAGATAGCTGAGCGTGCCAATCAGGCTTCTGTATCAACCAAACCGCTCTGTCATCTTTGCTCTGGCAGAACCCCAAGCTCCTCAACCAAGCTTCAATGCAGGGTAAGCTATGTGAGTAAAGGGGCTTCTTTTTTTCTGGGAGCTTCTGAAGCCATTCATCCTCCGGTGATGACAGCTCCTCTGCTTCAGTGGACCAGCAAAAACTTGGGGATATGGATTTTCTTGATGGGATTGAAAGAATATGAGAACATGATGGGTATTTCGAGAAATGGGTAGAGTGAAAAATTGGAAATTCAGAGGAATTCGAAGGAGTTGCAAAGAGTGAGATGTTGAAGTTCATGAATTGAAAGGAAGAAATGGTAGACATATTAATATGAAATTTTAGGTTTAATTTGGTGTTTTATACGATAAATTTGGATGGGATTCAGAAAGGGAACACGAAGTGGTTGAATCTGAAGAACGGGACTCTGCAAATGAACTGCAAGCTTGGGACTTTGGAGATAGCAGAAGCTCATTATCCTGGTTTTGAGATAATTTAATGCGTCTCAATCAAATTTACTTATCCACATTGTCAAGCTTTGCTTTCTAAGGAGCTGTTTAGTTTGTAGAGGTTATAACTTTTTATGAAAAATTAAATTTTGTAAGAAATGATTCCTTGAAAATATTTAAAATTATTTAGTTGTTATATAAAAAGTAATTTTTTTAATAAGTAATTTTTTATGTCTTATTTAGTTTAATTTTAAATATTTTGAAAAGTGTTAAAAAATAATTACTATATCCTAATGTTATTATAGTATAAAATAATAAATTTTAATTATTATTAATTAAATTTAATAAAAATAATTTTATTATTTTATTTATAAATAGTATGAGAAATAAAATTTATTTAAAAAAGAGGTAGGTAAATAACTTACCATATTTTATGAGCAGTAGAATTTATTAAAAAATTTTATTTTTCTTAATTTATAAGATAATGATCAATCAAATAACTAATCATTTTCTACTTCTTAAGAAATAAAATTTATCAAACTGTTGAAGCAAACTAGATGACCTCTAATAATACTAATAAGAAATAAGAAATTTTAATCTAATATATAATATATCAATAAACTTGTTAAACACAATCAAAATTTATTCACAAACTTTGGTCAAGATGGTTGCTTATTGGGACTTAATATAAAATAGTGTCAGTTAGTATTAAACGGAGCGATGAAAAAAAAATTCAGATTGTGAGTGTTCTAACGGAATTGTGATGATCAATCCCGACAATGATTATAATTTTCCATCCTTTCTTAAAAACTAATTATTCACAAACTAAGAACTAATTAAAATTTGCTTTATATAGATATAAGAAAATGATATCTATATTTGCAAAAGAGAATGCCCGCACGATGGTTGAATGGAGAAATTATGGGTCTGTTTATTTTCTATTTTTAAAAATAATTTTTATTTTTTATTTTTTAAAAATAAAAGAATTTATTTGTTAATTTATTTTTAAAATTCATTTTCTAAATTGTAGATTAAAAATAAAAAAATAACTTTTAATTATTTTTTGAACTTACTTTCTTATTTTGAATATTAATTTTGTAATTAAATGAAATATTTTTTATTTACAATATCAATCACCATTTAATTTTAGTTTTCTTTCAATTTAAAAATTGTTTTTGAGAACAAAAAAATTACTTTTAACAATAATTTTTTAAAATATTTTTTAAAAATACAAAAATAAAACTATATCCAAACATATTCTATTCTATTCCCAATACACACATAAGTTGTGTTCAAATTAAAAATTGAGAGAAATTAAAAGAAAAAAATTGAGAAACACAAAAATAAAAATATATCCAAACATATTCTATTCTATTCCCAATATACACATAAGTTGTGTTCGAATTAAAAATTGAGAGAAATTAAGAGAAAAAATTGAGGAATTAATTACTGCATTAATTTGTTAATAATAATAAAGTGATAATTTTTAGTGGTATTAAACATACAACATATGGAACAAATAAGAAATTTTCCTGATAAATTGGAAATTTTCTGATTGAATTGTATAGATTGTGCAGAGAAAATCATTATAATACCATTGGCAAATCCAAAATTCTAATATTGGAGCCAATTTTAATATATAGAAGATAAAAAAGTTACTTTACAATATAATTATCTTTTAATGATATAACTAAAATGAAATTTTGTAGAAAATAAATGAATTTACATAAAAAGTTCAAAATTTTAAAAACATATGAAGAAGTGTCCAAAAAATTTATTAAAGTTTGTAATAAATAGTTTTGTTTTATTTAAAAAAGGATGCATTAGTTCAAGTCTGAGTATTATAATGACATATAAATTCTAAAGCCAAAAGGTAAAAATAGCTCATAAATCCTATAATTGTTGAAAGTTAAATTAATTGTAGAAAAAAAAAAATCTTGGAAAGGAGACCAAGTGGAGTTCCAAATTTTATTGCCCCTTAAATTTTACATTGGAATATATAAGGCGTTTTGGATCCGGGGGCATGATGGTCCTTGCCGGCCCCCTTCTAGATGAGTCCCTGCATTCTTAAAAAAATATAATTATAAAATTTTTGTTGAATGATGCAGCTCTCCACATATGAGTCGAACTCAGTTCAACTAAAATAAATTTATTTCGATTCAAAATTTAACTCAGTATTTAAATTGAACTAAAATTTTTAATTCAAATCTGGTTAAAATTAAGTTAGTAAATTGATCGATATGATTTGATAATTCCTTTAATTTAATCAAATGAATCAAAATTTCAAATAAATAAATTTAAATAAAAATATATCAAGCCTTCTTATATTAATAGTTCATTAGTTTAACTCATCATTTGGTTCATTTAATTTAAAATTATTTAAAATTTAATTGTTAAATTTATTTAAATATATTACATAATATATAATATATAATAATGTATATAATATCATAAGTTATTTCCTAAATATTATTATGCTATATAATTAATTTATTGAGTTAGTTTATAAAATAACTAACCATAAATCAAATTTAATTCTTTTAACAATCAAGTTAATATTTTAGATTTAGATTTAATTTATTTGATTCATAAACCCAACTTATCAAATTAATTTTCAAATGGAATCAAGACTAATTTATGAGTTGATTCAATTCATTTCCAGCCTTACTCTTTCATATAAAATTCATGGCATCCTAGCATGGACCAGGAAATTTTGGGAAATTTTGCAGCAAAATTTGTGATTAATGTAGCATATATATCATGCTAATAGCACTACCAAACTGGATTCTAACTCTTCCCCAATACTCAATTTTGTCCCAAGGTTTTCTTGGCTTCTTGCTAGTTTCAAGACACAAAAAAGAAAAAGCAGGGAAAAAAAGGAGAAAAGAAGTACATCAGAAATCATTATTAGTTTCAATGCGATTCTGCAGACTGAAAATGAGACCAGTATTCCTTAACCAGCTGCCCAAACAGTGATCCTTCTCTCTTCATCAACTCCATTGGCTCATCATACTCCACCAATTTTCCTGAAATGAAAAATGCAATCAGACATCTCAAATTTATTTGTTAACATAAACTTTGTTCAGATTTTTACGGTACTTGAATGGAACGTACCATCACTAATGGAGAGCACCTTAGTGCAATCCATGACAGTAGGTATCCTGTGGGCTACTGTGATTACATGTACAATCTGCAAACTCAGTTCTGATGGTTTTCTGGAGAATCATATCAGTCGCATTATCAATGGATGCAGTTGCTTCGTCAAGCACCAATATCCTATTTCTCCTCAGAAGAGCACGCCCCAGACAGAATAATTGTCTTTGGCCCATGCTCCAGTTTGATCCATCTTCTACAACTGTACATATAAACACAGCTAGTTACCAATCATCACTAATAAAAAAAAAAATTCTTTTCTTTACGTTGGTGCTACTTGCACAATCTGAGGCATATCTCTAACTTAGATATAACTTATGCTTTTGTGCATGTAGAATTGGCATTATGGTTGAAATTGCGAGCGTACCTGAGGCATCTAACCTGCCTTCTTTCTCTTGCACAGCTTCTCGCAGTTGGCACTTCCCAAGAACCTTCACCCGGAAACTAGAATCAGTCCATATTTTCTTTGCCAAGAAGAGAAAAGAACTTGCTTGGCTATCAAGAATTGTTTTCTACAGTACCTCCCATATTTCTTCATCTGAGTGTTGAGATAAAGGGTCCAAGTTATATCGGACAGAGCCGTTGAAGAGCGTAGGATCTTGAGGTATGATACCAAAATGTGACCTCAAATCATGAAGTCCAATAGAGCAAATGTCGATGCCATCGACGATGATACTGCCAGCAGCTGGCTCCACAAGGCGAAACAGAGCACCTATCAAGGTGGACTTCCCACTGCCTGTGCGACCAACTATGCCAATCTTGTGCCCTCCTTCAAAGGTACATGTGATCCCACGAAGTACAAGGGGTGTATCTTGCCTGTACCTTATCTGCTTTGCACAAATCAGCCAAAATGTGAAGTGCGTGTATGTGCCCACAAAATTATTATACTAAAACTCCATTTTCTTTTGATTAAAAACATCTTCTATAATAATATAATTATAAATTATTAAGATAATAGAAAATAATCTACATATTCCACATTAAATCTATAGAATTAAATAAAATATAACTTATTCTTTTTAAAAAAAATTATTTTCCTCTATCACCTATCACCATAGCTTTAAGTATTAGTTTTTTTAATAATAAAATATAAAAATAATATATCACTCTTTTCATATAAGAGCACATGAAATTTTTCTTAAAGAAAATATCTTTCAAAAATTAAAGGAAGCCTCAATTAAGAAAACATCACATAGCTCATGTCCGGTACTAATGTGAAGGACCAGAAAAGAAAATACAGGACTAGTTTTTTAATTTTTAATTTATTTTCAAAAAGATAATTCTTTTTCTTTTTTTTTTCAAATAGACTACAAGAGATCGGACATTCAACTAACAGCAAACTACACGACTGCCCTTGAGAAACATGTCCATATTTTCATCTAATAAAAAAAGTTAATTATAATTTTAAACGCCTTAAAAATTATAAAATATAATTTTAGTGTATGTGAATCTCACAAAATTAATATATAGACAAGAAAATTGATAACAAATATTTTTCTTATTGGATGGGAGGAAAGTCTTATGTTATAACTACGCTATACAAGTATTCTCCGACTGTATTCTGCTGTATTTCCAGAAAAGTAACAAATACCTGAAGATCATTTATCTCTACTTTGCCCACAACCGGCCAATTCGCAGGAGGACGATTTGCCTCCATTACTTCTGGGGCTTCACTTGGTATGTGCATGTACTGATTCAGCCTCTCCACTGATATTATGTAATTTGCAAGAGTGCACTGATTTTGTATTGAAAATATAAGGGCCACGTTCAGTGAAAGACCATAAGATAGAGCCATGCCAATAAATCCTGCAATGCAACATATGTTGAAATTATTATTTATTTTTTTTTGTGAAAAAAAAAAGCATTTAAAGAGATAATGATGTAAATTATTTTAGATAAAAATTGAAATCTCACCGGAAGTGAAAGTCCCGGGTGGAAGAATAACCATGCAAAGTGCTGCAGAGGTAAGAACAACTGCACTGACTGTTTCTAAACGCTGAATCAACCACTCATTTGCTGCAAAACTATGGAAAAAAGGACTGGAATTCACATCAATTAGTTCGAGATTCTTCGCGAAGAAGCGATCTTCCTCCTCAAAGGCCCTTATTGTCACAGCTCCAGCAACAGATTCCGATAGTCCCATTCATCCGCATCAGTTCTTTTGCTGAGGCAAAGTAATATCTCTACAAAAGAAAATCCCATTTCTCAGTAAGTTTACTTGCTAACCAATAAAGAATGTTCTAAAACATTAAACAAAAAAATGGCAAAATAAAACAAGACAACTATTAATGACAAGACAGGAGAAAAAACTTGCTACTGACATCCAAATTCCACATCTAATGCTTCCCTGTCATGATAAAAATTTTGAACTAATCTCAAATATAAGAATCATGGAAGTTAAAGAAGAATCTTCTCATTACCTGCAAGCGAAGCGCTACATAAACCATTGGTAGAGAGACAAACAAGACTTGCCAAGTAATTACTGCTAACACTGCAAGACTAGCATAAAAATTTATAGTGGGTCCGACTGAGAAAATGAGTGCAAATGGGACATCAAGATCTACAATACTGAGATCTGATGAGACCTGCACAAGAAAAACACACTCAGAATATGGTTACTTTAATCACACTGATTGAAGGAACAGAATTCTTACCCTACTGAGTATCCTTCCCAAAGGTGTGGAGTCATAGAAAGACATGGGTGCGTGAAAAAGAGAGTTCAATAGCTGTTGAAATAGAGATTTTGATGATTGCATCCCCATGGCGACAACAGCTAAAGATCTAATCAACAAGAAAACTGTTGAACCAATTCCAATTAACAAGTAAACTATGATCAATCGCGATGCGCTAACGTGAGAATTGTCAACATTAGCAGCCATCCATGAGTTCTGCATTATCTGACTTACAATAAATGAGAGGTGAGTAAGAGTTGTAACTGTGAAGTATATATAACCTTTGTTCTGATTCAGATATTGCAAGTAAGGCTTAAGCCCTGTATCTCCTCTTTCCCTTTCTTCTTGCTTAATCAACTGATCTCCTTTTGAAGCATTAGAATCTTTCTCTATATAAGTTTTCCTGATCTCTCTGGCAGAATTTCCACTTCTGTGAGACGAAGAAACTTCTTGAAGCCTTTCAGAGCCAGCAGTTTCCTTGTGAGCATTGACAAGATCTTGAAATTCTTGGCTCGAGGACAATAGATGGTGATAAGGAGCAGCTTCTAGGATTTCTCCATCAGACATCAACTGCAGAGACAGAAAGATTTATGTTCATTCATTACTTTGAATTAGCAGTAATGAGATTAATGTAACAACCAATGCCTTAGGTTGCAAGTAATCACCAGAACATAGTCAAATGCTGGAAGGAAGTCAACTTGATGAGTCACCAGTAGGACTGTTTTCCTTGCAAGTGCTTCCATGACATAGTTCTACCAAATTAAAAATTCATCTGTCAGTGAAGAATGCTTTGACACTGGTGTAGATGGAGAAAGTGAAGGAAGGAAGATTTGATTACATTAAATAAACTAGTAGCAGTATGTGCATCAACAGCACTGAATGGATCATCCAGTAAATATACATCGGCATTCTGGTAAAGAGCGCGAGCAAGTTGGATTCGCTGCTTCTGACCTCCACTCAAGTTAACTCCTCTCTCCCCTATTTCAGTGAGGTCACCATGTGGAAACAATTCAAGGTCCTTCACCAATGAACACCTATCAAGTGTTTCTTGATATCTCTGAGCATCCATAGCCGATCCAAACAATATATTCTCCCGGATTGTACCTGTCTGTATCCATGCAGTTTGAGAAACATAGGCGATTTTCCCATAAACTTCAATCTGTAGTTCAAACAAAAAGGGATTAAGCATGGTGCCATTACTGCCAAAATCAAGCATAGGCGAAATGCCCTTGAGTAAATGAAATAATTATGGTAAATGAACTGTAAGTACATGTAACTATAATAGAGTATGTCAAGGTTTGGTAGTATTTTAAAAAAGAAAACTGCAGTGAAAACTTACAGTTCCCTGAGTATTATGAACTTCTCCAAGAATTGCTGATAAGAGGGTTGATTTGCCTGAGCCAACTTCTCCACAGAGAGCCACCTTTTGCCCATGCTTAAGCTCTAAATTTATGTTTCTCAGTGTAGGTTTTGGTACATTATCTTCCCATGAAAATTCAGCAGATTTGATTAAGATTGAGCCTTTAAGACTATCATTAAAGCTCCTCTTCCTAGCATTTGCAGTCTGCAGCTCCGGTTCCTCAAGGAATTTCACAATGCGCGCAAATGCAACTTTTGCTTGAATCACAACCGCAATAACGTCAGGAATGGTACTGATGGGATCTTGAACAAGGGTAAAGTTGCAACAAAGGTGAAAACATTATTTGCATGCAAAGGAACATTGAGTAAGTAACAAGCGCCAAAAGTAGCAGCAGAGACCAAAGACGGAGAAGTCCAGAAGAGAAATGTATTGTATGCCCTTCTGAACTGCACTCCAGATAACCATTTGAGCTCCTCATCTCTCAAGCCTTCTATAGCTTTCTTGAAATGTGTTTCCCACGCATACAACTTCAGAACCTTCATATTAATAAGAGATTCGGAACAAGCCTTCAATCTCACATCTTGTGCTGCCATAAGTTTGCTTTGAAACTTATGCTGTAACTTAGCAAGCGGAGCATTGCAAAGCACAGTGATAACTATCACCACCAAGGAAGCAATTGTGGCTGGCCCCACAGCTCGGAAAAGAACTACTAATGAAATGCAGAGCTGGACGCTTGTTGTCCAAGTCCGGTGAAACCAAAATGGGAATTCTCCAATTCTATATGCATCAACAGTCACATAATTCATGATTTCACCACTAGAATGAATTAGCCGGGAAGCATTGGAAAGTTTCAGTTGCTTTTTATAAATGGCTGCAGTAAGCAAAGACCTTACTCTCAGGCCAATCAGTCTGCTGCGAAAATACCACTGTCTCTGTGATAGAGATTCTAGGATCTTTGTAAAGAAAAGCAAGACAACCAACAAATAACCTTCATATTTGAAAGTCTCTTTACCCTCAGCAATCAGTATGAAGGCATTCAGAAGCAGAGGGCCAGCAGATAAAGTAAGTATCTTCAGCAACGCAAAAATCCCAGATATCAAAAATGTCTCTCCAGTGGCATAAAATTATTGTCCTCAAAATTGAGGGCTGTGATGAAGGTTCTTTCTGTTTCTGTCTATTGAAATGGTCCAAAAACAACGAATAACATGTTTCTGCTTTATCTTCCTCCCTCAACTTTGGAATATCTTCAACCTGAAGTGTTTTCTCTGTGCCCCGTTTCATCAGTGGATTCAACCATGAAAACAGCATGGTACTAAATAGTCCAGCTTTGGCAAATGGAGTCATATAGTTATCAGAATCAATTATGTGAAAGCCATTGGACTCACCATTTAAAGAGTACAAAGGCTTTCATTAATATCTCTGTCAGTTTCTTGAGAATTATATGTCTTATAGGTGCACAAGAGCAATAACACTGCTCCTGGAAATGATAGAACGTCTAAAGCCACCTTAAAAGACATCGATCTGCCGCCAAGAACAGAAAACAATGATATTGCACACAAAATCCCAGATAACAGGAAGACAAGAACAGAAAACAGCCTCAACCATGTTCTTGGAAGTTGTTTCAGCCTGAGGCTTACTGTTAAACCCATCAGCAACCATGTGAACCCTTGAAAACATTCCAAAAGCCACCAGTTTAGAGGGAAAGCAGTGTGGTTTTTCCCCAACTTCTCCTCTAACTTCCAAATGCCTGAGCACAAATACAATATTCCAAGAAAGCTATCGACTGTGGCAGAAACCACCTGCAAATTTGAAAACCTCTGCACTGAGATTTGACCCTGAAATGGATTGTTTGATAACTTTTTCTGGATCACGATGAATAAGAGGAAGACAAGGATTAACACATCAAAGCAAATGATGATCAGATGATTAATGCACGTAGAAGGGTCTATCAGAAACTTAAAATCGTAATTGCAGCCACTGTATGAGCAACCACAGAACACCCTCCAAAGATCCTTCGTATTCATTGTCTTTTGCTTTCTGCTCAAACTCTGCATCATCAAGGCCAACACAATCAATTAATTAATATTTCAAAAAGCAAATAAAAAATCCTCTCGCCAACACATGAAGTTTATTTTATGAGTAACGTGGCCACTAAAAGACTAAAAGTCAGAGACAATAAAAAATGTCTATATAATGAAGTCATAATGCAGTTGTGAAAAATCACAAGAAGGAAAAGTCACTTAAATTTCCTTTATGATGGGCTTGCAATTTTGATTGCAAAGCGCGTTTAAATCCCCACTTACAATCGATGCTCATAACTAGAATAACTGCAAGCATTGATGGCTACAGTGAAAGATTGAAATCAGCAATCACAAATAAACCAACCACGCAAAGAAGTAGATGATGGTGAGCAACCGCTAAAGCAGCAAGTTTTTTAGGATCTTTTGTGCTCCTGTGAAATCAGTACTCAGGATTTAAGTGCATGCAAATCCACAAAACAAATCCCAAATTTCAGCATTTTTATAACAAGACAGATGCTCAGCAGCCAGCCACTCCATACACGTTGCTCCAAGAACTGAAAAGAAGAATTTAACTACTGAAAGAAGCAGGGACTGAATAGAATAAAGAGAGAGCCAAAAGTACAAGCCATTAGACACACTTGAATCATGCTACTCACACAATAAGTAAGGTTGCACAGCATGTTTAATAGACCCATTTTCTGGGTTGAAAAGAAAATTAATAAGCGAGTTTTAAGGTTAAATAAATAAAAGATAAATTTACAATGTTAATTTTTTTTTTTAACTATTTTTTCATCCATATAGGTTAAGAAATTTTGTAATGGACTTCAATTTTTTTTACATTCCCTTTCATCCATTTTCTACCCCATAATGAAGTAAATGCGGACTTCATATTTTATGCTTTTCTTCTCACGAGTTTTCTATTCACAAGTTTTCTTTATGGAAACAGACAAAGGATAAATGTTGCAGCAATCATAACATGTGCCCTTATTGCTAAATGTGGACTAACTTTAATTTCTCCAAAAAAAAAAAATACTAACTTTATTATTCATTTATTGCATAATCTACTGGCGTTAAAAAATACCTTGCTTCGTTTTCAAGACATCAAAAATATAAAAGATGATATTTAATTTTATTTATCATATAAAATGAAGACAAGGCTTCCACTTTCACGTAGTTTACCAAAACATAAATACCCACAATGAATACTAGCCAAAATTTTTTACATGTGTACGAAGAGGTGAGATGATCATTACTTGATCATTTCTTTGTTCAAAAGAATATAGAAAGTTTTATAAACTCATCACTTTATAAATCTTAATTGTTAACTTGCCTTTAATTCAAATAAAATAAAAATATTTTATAAGAAAGTTATACTTAATATATAAAAATATGAAGTCGAATACGGTCCAATTAGCGAAATATATGACAAACGTAAACGTAAGAATAATAGCCCTACAATAAAATATTTTTCCCTAAATCTACGGTTAAAGAATATTTCAAATATTTTTTTAAAAGAATAATTGTGTTTATTTATCTTTATGATTATAAAATACTAAAATAATAAAAAGTATTTTATTTACTAATGTTAAAGAGTTTGATAAAGAATAGCATCTTTAATTTTAAGAATGAATTTTTTATTGCTCACGTGTTTTTTTAAGAATAAATTTTATTCATCTCTATAAAATTTATTTTTTAACTTTCATTTTGATGGAATATATTTTATTAATTTTATCTTTAAAAAATATTAATTTATCAATTATATCTTTTTATTAGCATTTAAATGAAGATTAATTTGTTATCTTTAGAATATACAAATAATTTATTGGAGGTGACTATGGCATATTACTAAGGTGCACCATCAAATTTAAATATTAATATGTTATCATATAATATATTAAATTTGATAAAAAAATAAATTTAATTTGCAGTTAAACTTAATAGTATATTATTACACTACTATCATAATATCTCCCGTAACTTCTATGCAAAATATATACCAATCCCATTTTTTTTTCTTTTAAAAGAGAAAAAAAAGGGCTACGAAGAGTGATTCAATCAGGGTACAGTGGATCAGGGTACAGTGGTTAAAAAAGGTGGTGGCCTTTTTTTTTATAGAATTTAAATTCTTTCTTTTTTACTATTTTCAAAAAAATGAATATATAATTTTTAATTTAGAATTCATTACTTATTTCTACTAGACTCAATATTAATGCCGTACATGCTTATCTACAATTCGCGGTACAAGTGCGGCAATACTACCGCAGCGCAGAATAGTGGAATGGAAAATTCTTCTGATTGAATGGATAGACTTGTTTGCTTAGGATACAAACCCAAAGAATTAGAAAAATATATTTAATCTCACGGCGGAATCAAAGTTTTAATATGATTTTTATTTATATTCCAATAAATAAAATACTTTAATATTATAATTAAATAATTATTAAAAATTTAAAAATAATTATTTTATTTATTAAAATATAAGTAAAAATAATATTAAAAATTTTAATAATATTATTTTATTTATAAAAATTAATACTAAAATTTTAATAATACTGTACAACTAGAAATATTTTCCTGAATCAGAATGGAATACATTAACTGTTTGGGTAGAAGAAATAGAGAGAAAATGGGTTAAAAATGCATATCGCTACAACCAAATAAACTTGATAGAAAATCTTCTAATGTGATTTGATGAGCATTAATTAAATTAATATCAAATAAATTTTATATTAATTTAGTATTTATTTTAAAAAGGTTTATCTCAAATCAATATTGAAATTTTTTTACATAAATTAAATATTAAAATTTAGTAAATTAGTACAAAATTTTTTAAATTGACATAATTTTTTCAATATTAATTCGAAGTTAACCGATTCTTTCGTATAATTTAACCGAATCGTAGGTGCGCATACAGAAGGCACCTATACATAAAAAACAAAAAAGAATTGCAGACAGCAAACCAGCGAAATTATGGGGAGCGCAGCAGGTTTTCAACGTTTTTTTATTGTAAACTTGTGTTTGTCCTTGTGTAAGTGAGACCTCGATGCTACGTGGGAGTTCGTATAGTTTTTAATTAATCAATTCTAAACTTGGAGAGGGTTTAAGGAACAAAACACCAAACAAACTTCAATATTAGAGGAGGAATTTAGGATGATTATATTATATGAGATTTATCGACGTATATATGCAGAATTTGGTTTGATTAAAAAATATAGATTAATCGGAAGAACTATTAATTCAACTGGCCTTTGATATTTTTTAAAGATTATATTTTATTTATATTTTGAATTCAATTTAATAATATTAATTTTGAGTTATAAGTGTGCAAGTTCTATTCTTTTCTTTTTGATAATATTTTTTACTACATCTGCAAATGAAATAAAAAATTTAAAGGTAATGGAGATCATGACAGTGTATCTTGCGGACTAGTCTTAAATTTGAAATATAGCCCGTAAGTTTCAGAGAAGCCACGATGACAACGATGTTGGTCGACCGCCTTCGATGACCATTATATGATTGGTTGTAGGAAGTTAAATTGTCAACAGAAGATGGTGCACTTACATTCATGCATGGAGGTTCCATCCAGGAGGAGAAAAACATTGCTTCCCCACAAAAATCAAATGTGGACTGTCATTCAAGACATCTTCTCAAATTCAGAGATCCGACAGGACGAAGAGACTGCGGAGGCCAGGAAGTACTGTGACCCAAAGCATGTATATGTAACTGTGAATCGTCATACCTCACGTCTTTTGTAGCAAGATGAACTAACAATTAGATGTTCAAAGATAAGATAAGAAATTATGTGAAAGGTACTACCTTGATGATAACACGCCTTGGTGAGATTGGCTGGTAGGGCAGATCAAATGCACAAAGGTCCTTGGAGGCTCTGCTAGGTTTCTTTGTAGGGAGAGGTTTTAAGTGAGAAATGACAGGAAGAATAAGCAAGGAAGGTAGATATGTAAAATAGGCGAACGGGACATTCTACGTTTAGCTCGTACAAGCTTGTCTGCATAAGTTTACAAAAAGTATGAAAAAATTTTGTCAAGTTCGCAAGGATGCACAAGCAACCTGTATTATTAAAAAAAATTACTATTAACACTGATTAAATCACTAGATATTTATACATAAGGATTAAAGATTAAATTTTAAATGTAAAAAAAAGAAGATATTTTTAAGAAATATTGGATTGAGTTAGATTAAAAAAAATATATTTTTTAAAATTATAATTAGATAATTAATTTTTTTTTATTTTGTATAATAAATTAGTCAAATAAAACTAAAAAAATTATAAGAGGTCATTGATCATTGAATTAGGAATTAGGTTGGATTAAAAAAAATTTTAAATATTTAAAAGGATTGCTAAAAGTCTTAATGGTAAAAAAAAAAAAAAGGTTGTGTATAAGCCTTCACCCACATGAGTTTGAGCTCGTTCAAACTTACTCATATAAGTTTACTAAAAATACAAGTTTCAAACTAAGATATCTAATTCATCTCGTAACTACGGACTACCCGGATTATTCAAGAATTTTTTGTCCATTTTACATGTCTAAAAGAGAGGTGGGTTTCATTATTGAAGAGATGGTTCAAAATGACAATATCCTTTGTTTCAATTCGGTCAATTCTTAGATTTGTTCGGTTCGTGAGTTAACAGCCTAATTTCGATTGAAACCCAAGCAAAATGTGCCTTAAGCCTTCGCCCTCACCCTCGCTTGTTCGTTTCAACTAAACCAACAGTCAGTTTGGTTTGTTTCATATTTAGAAAAATTGAGCAGCTTTAAGAGAAAATGATTAGCAAATTGTCAAATTTAATTATATATAAAAATGATAATACTTTAAGATATATCATATGATGATATATTAATAATAAAATTTGACATATTGATATATTATGATAGTTTTTTTGGGTAGACAACTCAATATCCATTGATATTGGTAGTACAAACTAGTAAAATGAATGGCTGCTTATATTTTTGTATAGTTCAAACAAAATTAGCCATCAATTTTTTTATGAAAATTGAAATAATACTAATAATTTGATGTTATAAATATTATTAAATTTTAATTTTTTAATGAAATTTCATCATTTTAAATAGAATTCACTAAAACAAAAAGTTAAAATTTAATATTTTAAGTAGCATTATTTTTTTATGTTATTTTAATCTTCATCCAAATCTTTTATGTGAACAAGACTTAAAATTTTTGCATGTATAATTTTCTTATATATATATATGTGTGCGCGCGCGCGCGCGCATAGAAAGAGAGAGAGAGTGGGTGAGTAATGTTGCAGCTTTGATGCACATGGTTTTCCATTAAGAAAGTTTATGGCAATTATAGAAATGTTAAAATGGATTGGGTTTAATGGATTGATCTGAAATTAATATAATTTTACCTAATTTGAATTGGTATCGAAAATGATAACAATAGTTCGATTTATAAGAAACTAAAATTGATTAGCCAAACCTGATAAAAAACTGCACTGATAAGTATTAACTAATCGAGTTATTAAATTAAGTCGTTAACTTGATAATAATAGTAAATAATAATTAATTAATTTATTATTGTATATTTAATTTTTATATAGATATTAAAATAATAATTTTTATATATTAAAATTATACTTTAATATATATAATATTAAGATTATATATATAAGTAATATTAAATAATTTTTATATTTAAAATTAATATTAGACTATATATTATATAAATTTATCAAAATAAATAATTATATTAAAATTTAAATTAGTACTTTAATATTAAAATTTTAAATTATTTAAAAATTTTAAAATATTAATTTTAAATATATATTATACATATATATAATATAATAAATTATTATTTATTTTTATTAATATATTATTGATATATTTATTTATTTATATATATTTGATAATATGTAAATTATTAAACATATTCATTTTTATATATAATACTTTGGACTTGATCAATATATATATTTAATAATATATATTTATTTTGTTAAATAAAATAAATATATAATATAAAATTCTTGATCAATAAAAAATTTAAATTATTTTATTAAATGTATATATTATTAAATGCAAATTCACATATTTACTAGATTTTAATAATATATATTAAATATATATTTAATAATATATAATTATATTTAATAAATAATAAATTTTAATTAATTAATAATATAAAAATAATAATAAATAAATAATTAATATAATAATAATAAAATGTACCAGATTATAAAATTTTGCCTGATAAATATTGATTTGGGGACTGAGATTAAGACTGTGCAACTCAACTTAATAAAAAAGTTGTTCGACTTGAGATTGGCCTAACGTATAATTTTTATCTTTTGGATTAATTTGATATAATTGAATTAGCTCATTTTGACATAAATAAGTAGCTGATATTGATTCTTTATAAATCTTAACCGCCGTTGGTGCTTGAATTTTTCACGCTCTTTAATAAAAAAACTAAAAACTATTTTTTTATTATAAATATGTAAAAATAAGAGGAAAGAAGGTAATATTATTATTAATTATTAGTCATGTAATTGCATATGATGTTATTTTTAGATTTTTTTAAAATGTTATAAACAAAATCTATAATATTATTTATATATTAATTAATTTGTTACTTTTATTTTCAAAAAAAAAAAAAGAAAGGCGGAAATGGACATTACTCATTACTCATACTTTTTATTTTACTAGGTCCATTTATTTTTCATTTTTTCACCGCCGATAGTGACTAAAAGCATGTGATGGTGAATTTCAATCTTCTTTTTCTTAATTTCGATCATAGTTTTATGATAATTATAGATATAAATATTTTAATTCTTTTTGCCGGCACTCAGAATATTTTATGTTTCTAGCATCACGAAAATTAAAAATGAAATAATCGAAATTTGTGATAAGAGACAGAAATCAAAAAGATTTTTCTCTCGCTAGGGGTTTGGCAGTTTGAAGACCATAGCCCATTTGGAGCTGCAGATGAATCAGTCAACTGTAACTTTTCTTCTGAATTTTTTTAAGACACCAAGTAGAAAATTATTTTAAAAATTAAAATATTAATAATTTTTTTCTTTTAAAAATAAAAGTTATTTTTGAAATTTAAATTCTTGTTTATTATCAGATGAAATATCTCTAAAATTAGCACGTTTTTCACTCAATTAACTAGTTATTATTTACTTGTGATTTTCTATAAGCAAGGAATTACCATCTTAGTTTCAGAAAGCTTTTGCATAGGTTCCAGGTTTCCGCATGTTTAAAAAAAAAGTATTAGAAATATGGTTAAAACTTTATTTTTCTCCTATAATATTAAGTTCGCACTAATTTTATTCTTCAATAAAAATTTATATTAATTTAGTTTCTATAAAATTAATTTCAAATTAAATTTTAATCTATTTGTACAGTAATTTAAGTATTCCATTTCATGAGCAAAAGTAATAAAATTTAATGTAGAGTTAATTTTATAATACTAAATTGATATAAATTTTTAATAAAAATAAATTGATATAAATTTAACTTTACATAAATTAAAATAAGATTTAAGTTTAGAAATATCGTATGTTATATATTCTCAAAATGGTGAGAATATAATGTCTCAAATTAGAATATCCTTCAATATAACGATTACGTTAACTTTTCTTCATTTTAAAATATAAAAGCTTATTTTATTAATTTTCTCTTTAAGAAGCAAAAGGTCATTACTCAATTCATTTCCACGGGCTCCCTCGTCAAATCTTGTCATTTTAGGTTTTCCATTTCAATATATTATTATTTTTTAAAAAACATTTATAATAGTACCTATAGATATCATTTATTTATTAATTAAAATTATTAAAAATAAAATTAATTAAAAATGACAAATTTTATTACATTTGACTCAAAAGGTTGCATGGAACACATGTTATATTCATGCATCACTGATCATCACTAAATGCGTACATGTATTTGTTAAGTACATGCGATGGCAAGAGGTTAAAAATCTATTTTTGTTCTTATAATATTAAATTTTTATTAATTATATTTTTATTAAAATTTTTATATTAATTTAATTTTTATAAAATTAAAAAATTTTAAAATTTATTTTTTATAGTAATTTAATATTTTATTACTATAAAAGATTAAAATTTAAAAATTTTTAATTTTATAAAAATTAAATTAAAAATAAAATTAATAAAAATCCAACCTTAAGACTATCAAAATAAATTTTCAATCAAGGATAGAATAATAGGCTACGTGTGAGGGAAATGGGGGGGAAAAAAAGTAGGTGACAACGTGATGTTTAGCAAAAAAAATATGTGGATGAGAAAACCGAAAGATGCAGGTCATCCTTTGGTTAAATAAACAGTAGACATTTTTCCTTTTCCACATGAATAGAAAAAGTTGTATTTTTGCACTTGAAAATTAGGCGTTTTGGAAGGGAACGTTTGGCCCGCGAACGGAGGTCGAGATGGCTCAAGCATGTAGTAGTGTGACTGGCGACGGGCATCGGCGTGGAAGCAACAGCAGTGGAAGACAATTGATGGTAGCAACCTTGTGTATTTAAGCAGATATTTCTCCATAGGCTGTTGCAATTTGCAAGGCAAAGAAATGATTTTGTACCTTTTCTATTACTGCAATTTACAAAATAAAGAAATGCAACTTAATTTTTGAGTGCTTCTTCTCAAACAAATAGAATACTGTGATGCTTTGTTCTACATTTTATTTGATGATAGACCTATTAGGTGTAAATTGCTAAAGATAAATAGGAGAAACTATTTATTAATTAGCTTTATCTTAGTTGATTCAGCTTGCTTGCTAATAGTTTAGTAATTGTTGAAGTTTAGTTTATCTTTTCTTCTTTTAGGTTGTATAAATAAACTAGAGAGAAATCACATATTCCAAGCAGATTTTAATTAACCTTCAGCACTTCAATGATGCCATTTTTTTTATTAGATTTGATTGTAATTCAGTTGTGTATGTATCTTTTGGTCTAATTAAATCTTGCATATTCTATAATGATTGCCTTTGGTTGGAGATCAAATTTTCTTACTTAAATCTAACTAAGCAATGAACTATAAGAAAATATTCAAATAGTTATATTGAATCAATTAATCATTTTTAGTTACACTCTAAAGTTAATAATGGTAAATTCCTCATTTTGCTGCCCCAAATTTACACAAACAGCAACTGTTTTATTCTTCAATAGTCTTGCAAATGGCAAATTGCAGGTCTTATTGCTGGTAAATTAGCTTTCTATAATCTATACTTTACTGAAAATACTCAACATCAAATCATTTTAGAAGATCTGTTACTATGGGAAATTGTGGAGAGATACTAACTAAAAATGTATATCTAATTGCCTCTTGTTGAGAAAATTGTTGAATAGTAACAAGGAAGGCAAAGTGAAGAGAATAGCTAGACAAGTTTTAAACAAAGTATTATTATAGTTTTGTATTGTCGTTCATTGACATTTCCATGAAATTATGCAGTACTTTTTAAAAGGTCCAATTTTTATTTAGTAAAAACTAGTTTGTTGATTTGATGCTAATTACTGGGATTAGAGCAACCCTTATGCAAGGATGCCTGGCAATCTATTCAATTTCTTATACATATTTCATTGGAATAAAAGGCTTCATTGTTAGTTACATAAAAAGGCACATCAACTCTACCTTCTGGAAGTTCTTTTCAATTTGCAAACTTAAGGGAATTTAGCAGATCTGCTTTAGATTATTTTACTAACATACAATGCTACTGTATATATACTGTATTGATTTTATTTAGCTGGATGATGTTCCACCCTGGTTTATGTAGAGGCAACCATTGGTTTTAATTCATGTATGGCATGGATTATTTCAGATATCCTCTCCCTCAAGGAAAATGTGTCAGGCCAAATTGCTCTAATGTGTACAAGTACTGTGATTCAAGGTCAAAGCTTCTTCTTTGCAGTCTTAATGGCACAGAGCAATACATGAAAAGATGCAACCTCTGATTACCTATTGATTTCAAGCTTCATTAGGCTTGCATTATTTTAGTAACTGGTTGATTGCTTTTTAAAGCCATATAGTCATGATCATGTGCCTTGATTGTGGCCACAAGGAATATGACTTATTCATACGTCTTTGGGAAATGAGTGTGCAAATGGCAATAATGGATGTCGTGTGAATATATTAAATATGCAAATACTATATGAGAACTAAGTATTTTGTAACTTAGGTTGTAAATACTCCAATAGCTTTAATTTTTTTTTTCATTTTATGAGTTCACTTTTTAAGTATTAATTTAATTTTTGTAAAATTAGTTTCACGTTAAATTTTAATCCTTTCATATAATAATTTAGATGTTTCATTTCATTTATAGAGAAAATAAAATTTAATATTGAATTAATTTTATAAAAATTAAATTAATATAAAATTTTAATAAAAATAAAATTGATATAAATTTAATCTTATATAAACTAAAATAAGATTTTAATCTAGAAATAGCGCATGCTATATATTCTTATAACAATGAAAAAATAATGTCTCAAATTAGAATATGGTTCAACATAACGATGCGTTAACTTTTCTTCATTTTAAAGTATAAAAACTTACTTTATTATTTTTCTCTTTAAAGAAGCAAAAAGTGATTTCCCAATTCATTTCCACGAGGTTCTCGTCTAAATATTGTCATTTTAGGTTTTTCATTTCAATATATTATTAATTTTTTAAAATATCCATAATAATACTTACAAAGATAATTTATTTATTAATTTAAATCATTAAAATATAATTAATTAAAAATAAGATATTTTATCACAAGGGACACAAAAGGTTGCATGAAACAGTTGTTAGGTTCATGCATCACTAATCATCACCAAATGCATGTTTTTGTTAAGTACATGCAATGTCAAGTTAACGATTGAGACTAAAAATTTGTTTTGATTTAATTAAATTTTTGTTATTTTTATATATGAATAAAATTTATATCAATTTTTTTGTAAAATTAAAAAAATTTTAATTTTAATTTTTTTATACATAAAATAAAATATTAAATTATTCTTAAAAATATAAATTTAAAATTTTTTAATTTTATGAGAATTAAATTAATGTAAATTTTTAATAAAAATAAAATCGATAAAATTTTAATTTTACAGTTATTCTACTCAAAGCGACAATTTGCCCCAATCTTGCAAGTTCTGCAGAAATTATTCGGTGAAGCATGACCATGGTAGGGAAATTTTTTGTCCGGTAGAATAGAATGAGAATGGGACAAAAGTTTACTCCGTTCTAAATTTTGAAAATAAGGTGAAAATTATATTTTTGCTTATTTAATATATTCAAAATAAGAATATTTAATTATTTTCAAGTGATAATAAATTTATTATTATTATATTTTATATGTATTAAATATAAGTTCTATTTTATTTAATACATTTAAAATAAGAATAAAATTTATATAATATTATATTTTAATTATTTTAAATAATATTTTAAGATTATAAAAAAATCATCATCATAAATTGAATAGTTAATGATAATAAGTAATAATTAATGGTAATTAACAGTATTGGATAGTAATTAATGATAATTCTTGGTGGTAAGAGATAATCAATAATGATAGATAATGATTGTTAATGCGTAGTAACAAATAATAATTATTGACATTGGATGATTGGTTTTGGTAATCATAGATAGTTGTTGGTAATTGACAATAATCATCAATGATTGATGATTGATAATAATAATTATCAATAATAGATGATGATTAATGATGATTAATAGTAACCAATAATATTAAAATAAAATATTAATGATAATAAAATTTTAATGAAAAATAAATAAAATATTTTATTTATATCATTAAAATTAATAATATAAAATATCAACTTTGTTAGAGAAGCATTTTAAAGAAATATTAAATTAAAATTATTTTTAAAAATTTTTGTTAAATTTAAAATAAACATAAAAATTTAATATTTCGTTAAAATATTCTAATCTTACGCTATATTTCAGGAATTTGGCAGTGAGCAATAGAAGTTCAGGAGATCCATCCCTCAATAATAGACAATCAATATCCACAATCAATTATATATGAGTTGGGATCAATTGACACTGCTATAGAGTTACATCACTTACATTAAATCTACACCATTCATTTGATATTCATCTAATGGTCACAGTGTATTTAAAATTAATACCTACCTACAAAGTTTAGTGATGAGAGAGAATCTACCTGAAATTTATTTAATTATTTTTTCTCTTTCTCTTTTGTAATATTTTATTTTTTTACTCCAATTTAATAAAAATATATTTTAATTTATGATAACTACACATATCAATAATTATATTATCAAACATTTATAATACTATTTATATTTATTAATATTTACTCAATCCAAGAATTATATATAATACTGTTTCTAAAAATTCATATTGGTTATAATACTGGGCTTTATCTCCGTAGCTGCGTCGCCTAAGCTTGCTAATACTATTTATAAAAATTCATATTGGTTATTTTTCTTAATATAAAACAAAAAATAAATTAATTCTTATGTATCATAAATAGTATTTTGTACATGTAGTTATCATAAATTAAATATAATTATTGATAATATTGTTACTAATTATAAATAGTATTATAAATGTTTGATAATATAATTATTGATATGTGTAGTTCTCATAAATTAAAATATATTTTTATTAAATTGGAGTAAAAAAATAAAATATTACAAAAGAGAAAGAGAAAGAGAAAAAGTAATTAAATAAATTTCAAATGAATGGTGTAGATGTAGTGTAAGTGGTGTAATTCTATAGTGGTATCAATTGAACTCCACTCATTATATATATATATATATATTTATTGGAATTTAAATATAATTTGTCTTCCTTTTTTGTCCCTTTTCTTATTATTCTCTCTGCCAAACACGCGAAATTGACCTCCACTTGCATGCACAAAAGAAAATAGCATATATAATGCAATCGAGAAGGTGACAAGTAGAAAACAGACAAGACGACAAAAGACCGGAGGGAGCTGAAACATCGCCATCTTTATAGGGTACACCCATTCGTCAGCAGTCAATCACGTGCTTTGGTATTAGTAGTGGAGGAAAAAGCAAATCATCCACCACTCATACACCCAGTCGTAGAATTCCCCACCCAACACCCAGATAGCTTCATGTTTACGTAGAATTAATGATTTTACTGTATCTTTAATTTAATATAAAATGAAATTGAAGTCATGTAAACTTCAATAGATTAATTAGAAGCTCGAACTAACATATTAATAATTTTAAATAGGTAAATACTAACAACAATTATAAAATTATTGTTAAACATTAAATGTATATTTTTTTACTAATCAAATTAAATATTTTATTTTTTATTTTTAATAGTATAATAAATAATAATATATTAAATATTTTATTAAAATAGGAATAAAATATTAAATGTGATTCTAGTATTAAATATATTATCATTTACTACATTACTAAAAGTAAAAATAAATATTTAATTTTGTTAATTGATAATATTTGTTTAATGCTTAACAATGTTCCATAGACTGTTGTTAGCAATTTTCTTTTAAATAAAGAGGGTAAGAAATTACATAATTTAGATCATTGATTTTTTTTTAGATTATTAAGTAACGAGTTAGTGATAAATGGATTTGATATTATAAATTTAATTTTTCTTATTGTTGATATATGAAAAATTAGTAATTTTTTATTAAATAGGTTTTAGTATTATATGAATTAATTTTAAAATTTTAAATAAGTTGTGAGCCGACCTTTATTGTATTATAAGTGCGTGGGTGGTGTACATTGTCATGAAAATAATTGAGTCAGCCTAACAATGGGAAAAATGATTACCCAATATTCTTATTATATGGAGGTGCTTGCTATGGTGCCCCTAGGGTTTGGTACCCGGGGTGATGTGGCAAAATACAAGCCATTGGATGAGATTACAAAAGTCTTAGCATTGACTTAGTAATCTCATCCAATGGCCTGTATTTTGCCACACCACCCTGGGTTTGGTACCACTAGGGGTACCTTAGAATTCACCTTATATGGATCTCATAGTCCGAACCATCCATTTTCCGGAGTCAGCAATGAGCACATGAATTCGGAAAAGGTGGCTGGACTCGAACTATCCCTTAGACCTCCTTTTTAATTTGCTTATTTTCTCTCGGAGAGTATCGTCGGATAAATAAAGTAGATCATGACGTTGAGACAAGATAATTTTAAATAAATTACAATACTTTCTCACCAACTCTCTTTATTTAATACTATCTTACAGGATAAAGAATAATACTACAGTAAAAAAAACTTTTAGCGGCGACATTTGTTGTTGCTAAAAAGTATTCGATCATCGTAAAATAAAAAGTCGTCATTAAAAATGTCGTCGGTATAGGTCCGTGCCTGAAAAAGTCATTAGCGACGACAATTTGTCGTCGCTAAAAGTCCGGCCTTTTGCGATGACAATATCGTCGCAGAAAATAATTTTAAAATTTAAAAAATTTTGAAATTTAATTTTTAACAGTGACTATTGTCGTCACTATAGAGAATAAGTTGTTGCTGAAGATCTGACTTTTAGCAACGACAAAGTCATCGCTATAGAGAAAGGTAATATTTTTAGCGACAACTTTGTCGTCACTAAAAGTTTTTTGGATTTTTTTAAAAAAATTTAAAATCAAATTGTCGTATATTTTAAATAATATATTATCTAATATATTCTTTATTTTAATTAACTTAAATTGTTTAATAATTTTTTTAAATTTAATTTAATATAAATTATTCAATTATAATATATCATTAGTATTAATAATAATGTCTAACAATTTGATCTAACATAAAAAATTAATACTAATAAAGCAATGGTAAAAATAATATTTATATGAATAAATTATATATACATCATCCATGTAAATGTGTACACATAAAAAATATAAAGATACATATACAAAATATATTATGGGAAAGTAGGGAGGTGTAAATATCATAGTACACCATCATCGTCGTCATCATCATCATCATCATCATCATCATCATCTTGACTACGAGGATGATAAAATGACGGTGGCAGCTGAGCAGTAGGTGCAGACGTAAATCTACTCGGCCCAGGCGGTGTAGTAACAGCAAATGGAGGCGGCGGTAGGACGATACCCTACTGTCTAAGGATCAAGCTCATCTCAGTAAGATAAGTCCCAAGCTGCTGCTGCTGCATCTGCTGTTGCTGCTGATCAAGCCGCCGCTGTTGCTCGTGAATCAATCACTGGCTCTGCTCAACCTGCTCCCGACTCTGGTATAACTGCTCCTGCAACTCACCGACCTGAGACACGGTCTGTGAGCTCGTCCCCGTGCTAGAAGTCCCCATCGAATGATAAGTTTGACCAGCAAGTACACGGCCAACAGCCTTCTTGTACCCTCGACGAGTACCAAGCACCTCATCGGCGATGACAGCCTCATCTAATTGTATAGGAGTCGTAGGCAAGTTAGTGGATGATACACTAGACTGTACATGCTAAGTCATGAGCTCAATCATCCTCGCCTTAAATTATTAAAAGAATTAATAAGAAATCTATCTTACAAGATATATTTGTAAAATTTTATTTAAAATATGAAATTCAAATAACTTACATGTTGCCCCTGAGGGATCAAATGCACCCACTCCCTCGACCTATATGTGTGTCGGTCCCTAAAGTTATCGGGAACCGACTACAGCTCACTAGTATTTCTGTTTCTCTATTCAATTTTTGTAATAGAAAAAAAGGATGAAGAGTAGTAATGCTATTTAACAAGTGGATATATTTAAAAAAGATACAAAAAAAAATTAAATTACCTTATCAAAGCGATGTGCAGCAATAGACTTTGACCCATGCCGGTCATTCACGACCTTCTGTGCTCTATTATTTGTATTTTTCGCAAACAACTCTTGTAAATTAAGAGGAAAAAGTTAAATTTTTATGTTCACAATTTACTAATTATGAAATACTGGCATAATATCATAAAATATCATACTTATCCTGTACTCATCACTATCAAAGAAGTCCACACACCTCTGCCATGTCTGCGGTGAGACAGATCGAGGCACACAACGTCGAGCTCGATCCAAGTCATACTCCTAGTATCGATCACCTCCATGCTCTAAGAAATACTTATTCAACCTGTACTTCCAATCTCTGTACAGGTTGGCAGCAGTCCGCATCAAATCAGAGAGCGCTCTATCCCGATCACCCTCAGAGATGCCCTGGAACTCGAAATGGGACTGCATTAAAAGATATTTAATAAATTTATGAGTCATATATTTAGAAATTTCAATCTCAAAGACATTAATTCAATAGTTGGAGGAAATGGATACTTACACAAACCTCCTACACAACTCTATCTCGGATCTACTGAGGTACAGCCCGCCATTACTTATAATAGGGTGGCACGTGGGCGTGGATCATGCTACCAATATCACGAGGGAGATGACTAGCATTCTCACCAACTGCATGTCATATACCAGTTGTATCAAACTGTACAGGCACCGGTCTGCCTCCACCCTTGCCTATCTTCTCATGCAGTCTTAGGGACCTGTTCGATCCCCTCTTTCTAGTAGGTGCTACTTCAATTAATAAAGAAAAATATTATCACAATAAACATAATATTTAATCAAGCTTAGGTATGCACAATTAATAACAAATACTTGATCCCTCACACTGTGATGGAATATGAGTAGGTTGCTTCGGTGGGTTACCTCCAGCGTCACTTCCGTGGTATCGTGCCTCGACATCCGCCATAACTAAAATAATACACATTATATAAGTAATTAAAAAGAATTCAATGTCTAGTTGAACGATCAAGTGGTTCAACTTTTTACAATCATATTGATTATTTTAATAATCATGCTTACATAATTATGAGTTGTAGTTCGAATATGTTATTTTATCCCTAGTCAGAATCAGTGTCGGTGAACCTAACAAACTCATGGTCATCGAATTCTCCTTCATTATCAGATTGTGTGGGCTCCTCATCCATATAATCATCAATTATTTAGTCTTCAAGGCTCTCGTCATCATCAATGAAGATGTTTTCTCCATAAGCACCAGATCCAACATTCATGTACATTGGAATGATTGAAGGACTATTTCTTTCATTACCTAGATGTACTAGATCGAAATCTCTCATATCAATTGTGAGGTTGAAGTTAGACGAGTTACAATCCTATAGAAATAACAGGTCTTGTGCATTATCTCCATCACTGGGTAGATCCCATATATCGCGATGCACCATATTATGGACGACCCTCCAATTTGGTCCATTAAAGAGATCCTCAGTGTAAAACACTTGTTTTACTTGAGTAGCAAGTATATAAGGATTATTCTTGTACCATTGTCCATTAATGGAGATACTTGTGATATTCTTATCAATATAAAGTTTCTTCTTTGTAGGATCAATGTCATACCACTTGTATTTAAATAAAGTCACATTGTACTTATTTAAATAAGTCAACTCAATTATTTCTTTCAGTACACCATAGAACATGTTACCATCAATCCTTGGAACAGAAATGCCACTATTTTGTGTTTTATGCTTCTCATCTCGAGTTTTGACTACAAAGTGAACTTCATTCACAATACACGCAGAGTATATCATGTTAGTGAAACTGGGATCGGAGGCTAATGATAGTAACTCTTTGGTGGCCTCTGGGGAACCATTCCTATGTAAATAGTACATCTAAAAAAGTAGCAATTATTTCAAGAATTAAATTGAAATATTAACAAGAGAAGTGAACAATATTTAAGATATTCATTCGATGAATTTGGGAAGAAAAAACCCTTACCTTCGAGTAAAACCACGAGGGGAATTTGGTTCTCTGTAAGTTATCAATATCTTCAGCACCACTTCATTCGAGTTCCAATCGATGCTCACTATAGAACATAACAATCTTAGTCTATTATAATCACATAAGGGAGAAGAACACAACTGAAGTTTAAGTTACTTACTGGAGATATTTTTCAATCTCAGTACAATTATTCAAGATGTATCATACTGCAACATCCTGATCTTCCTATCGAAATGAGAAATAATCTTCTTTCCTTTCGGTCGACATTGGGATCGGAACACCGATAATGTCCTTCTTGTTTGACTAAGTGTTACATCTTGATTTCTATCAGGTCGGTTGAATCTAGTTTCCACTCCTTCCAAATATATAGAGAAAAACGTTAATGCCTCATCAACAATATATCCTTCTACAATTGAACCCTCCGATCGAGCACAATTTCGGACATAATCCTTTAACTTTTTTATATACCTCTCATATGGGTACGTCCACCGAAAATGAACGAGTCCTCCTTCTAATGCTTCGTCTGGCAAATGCATCACCAAGTGAACCATTATGTCAAAAAATGCTGGGGGGTATATCCTCTCAAGCTTGCACAAAATTATAATAATGTCTTATTTAGCTTGCAGAATATCCTTCCTGTTGAGAGTTCTAGCACATATTTGACTAAAGAAGTTGCATAACTTAACAAGTGGATATGATAATTCCCTTGGCAAAAAAGCTCGAACACCTAGTCCTAACAGTCTTTGCATAATAACATGACAATCATGTGATTTTAACCCTTTTTACTTGAGGTCATGATCTGTGACATTCTTACCAAGACTCCCAGCAAACCCATCTGAAAATTTCACATTCTTTATATACTAGCAAAATCGTTTCCGCTCTTCCTGGTTAAGCATATATCTAGCATGCGGCTTGAAAAGTTGGCCCTTCTGCTCATACAGATGCAAGTTAGGCCTTATCTTCATGTCTGCCAGATCTCATCTTGCATTGTCTGTACCTTTTATTTTGTGCTCAATCTCCAATAATGTACCCAAGATGCTATCACATACATTTTTCTCAACATGCATCACATCAATGTTATGCCTTAAGTTCATTGTTGGCCAATAAGGAAGATTAAAAAATATACTTCTCTTGCTCCAATTAAGTTCGTCGACACCCCTTTTTCGCTTTACACTACCAAATTCAGCATATTTTCCTAGAAGTCTTTGTGACACTTTACCCAACTGTTCCATGATAACATTATTGGTAAGAGGCCGAAGAGGGGCTCTCCTCTTCGACCTCCCATTGAATTCTTTCTTATTTCTCTATGTGTGACTTCTTGGAAGCCAACGGCGATGACCAACGTAAGCAATTTTTCCTCTAACTCGAATTGACGGAGTATCCAAATTACATGTAGGACATGCTTTGTATCCTTGCCCATTCCACCCGGATAGACTACTTCGAGCAGGAAAATCATTTATAGTCCAAAGCAATGCTGCCCGCATATTGAATACCATATTTGTATTCGTATCTTAATTTTCAACTCCCCTCTCCCAGAGATCCCTCAACTCTTCTATGACCGGCTGTAAGAACACATCGATATCTTTACCTGGCAATTGCGGCCCTGGGACTAATAGGGTCAACATGAAAAAAGATTGATTCATGCATACCTATGGTGGCAAGTTATAAGTAGTCATAACCACTGGCCACATGCTGTAGGATAGATTCCTATCACCAAAAGGATTAAATCCATCTGCACTTAAACCCAACCTGATGTTTCGTGGGTCAGCGGAGAAATTAGGATACCTCTTATTAAACTCCTGCCAGGTTTTTCCATCCACGGGATGTCGCATTACCCCCTCTTCTTTTAATTTTCCAGTGTGATTCCATATTATGTTCTTTGCAATATATCTCGACCGATACAGACATTGTAATCGAGGAGTTAAAGGAAAATATCGAACCACTTTTTAGGGCACCTTATTTCCTTTTGTAGTTTTATTTACCCATCGCTCTCCCCACAAATTGGACAATTATCTTTAGAAGCATGATCTTTCCAAAAAAGTGTGCAATCATATTTGCATACATGGATTGATTCATACCCCAATCCCAACTTGTTGAGCCATTTCCTTGCACCATAGTACGATTCAGGCAATTTATTATCGTTTGGAAGTGCCTTTTTTAACAACCGAAGAAAAGCATCAAATGACTTATTTGTCCACTTATGCAGAACCTTCAAATGCATAAGTTTCACCAAGAAGTTCAAGGCTGAAAATGCTGTGCAGCCTGGATACAACTCTGTTTCTACTTGCTCGAATAGGTTATCACAGTTACTATATTTTGTTCCAATATCTTCGTCAGCCGCATTCTCACCCCTGACTCGTCATTGTGAAAATCAACTTCAGGTGCCTCAGGGCCAATGAAATCATGTATAATATTTGCTAGCTCATCTCTATTGTTAGGAGATATCCCACTAGTTCCTCTAGAAGTCAAAACATCTACTTCACCATGGTGTACCCAATTTATGTATAATGGATTAAATTCATTATCTATAATATGCGCCTCCAATGTTAGTAATGTATGGAATATTAAATTCACATATTTTTTGCATGAGCATCTTACCAAACCCCTTTCATCAGTAAAGTTTTTGGCTCTTTGAACAAATTTTACTGCACCATTCCAATACTTATCCGACAATCGATTTGGTAGATGTATCCAACTTTTATCGACAGACATTGTATCACTGAACAGAAAGAAAATTGCTTTAGATGAAATAAAGTGTGTTAATTAATATTTGACAATCATCCTAAATGCACTGTATCACTCCAACTTTGAAGGGTAGGGTCCTATCCATTCGAGATATTTTTATAGTTATTATTTTCTCCAATTTATCCACACTCATCGATTGATTTGTGCAAAAATTTCGGCAGCATCTCCCTATGGTTCTCCAAGTGCCTAAATTATACGCTTGTATAGTTTATACCCGGAGAACAGTTAGGATGCTAAGATATTTTCACAATATTAAACAAGAGCCAGATAAATTGTTAATAATAACTACATGATAATATCCCAAACTGTCTAACTTTTCAGGATAATTCAAAGGTTGATTGATGTTCAGAAAATAACCAACCCTTGAACGGGTCTAAGCTTATAATTTAAATGCAAATACAGTTCCATTTAAAATTATTGTAAAAATATATTTACAATAATTAAAATTAACGATATAACAATTTATGAGTATCGTTGTTTAAGTGTCAGTAATGTTATTTAAGTAACTTATTATGTAGATTATTGATTTTTCTAAATATTCATAACAACTGTTATGTTTCACAATAAGCTTGTGGGAATTCAAATGTATAACCTACTCTACTATATTTATAAGGTGTACAATTCAGCTTCTTTATAGAGAGGTGTATATTATGAATACAGACTTCCTAATTATAAATTTAAATAAGTTTAGTTTTATAAGGTATATATTATTTATAAGATGCGCAATTCAGTTTCTTTATTTAAGTAAACGTAGTTTTATCCAAGAGGGGGGTGATTTTCATGCAAACTTCCTAGTATTTTAAAATTTTTTATTTTTATGTAATGTAGATATCATAATTTGGATTGTTAGGGTTTTATTTTCATGTGATCTCTAGTTTAATTGAATTTTTCTTAGTATGTGGTGTAAATAATATAATTTGAATTGTTAAGTTTCAATCTCAATTAAAAAAGAGACTATATTATTGTAATATCTTACTTTCTAAGATAAATTTATATATTTATTCTAATTATCTATCTTACATTATTTCATCGAATCTAATAAGTTTGAAATTTCCTAAATTGCATCACAAATTTTAAATTTTTTGAATAAAATATCATAACTATTTTATCTTGCATTAGTCTAACTGAATAATCTACACATATATTGTACACTTCAAAATTATAAATTGAGGGATGCATAATAATAATAAAATTTATGCTAAGTTAAATTTACATAAATAAATTTAAAATTTACAACATACAAAATTAAATAATACAAAATTTCATATTAAATTAAACATACTATCAATTCTATTAATTCATTGCAAACTATTTGAGTAAATTAAATATATTATTACACAAAAAAATTATAACTTTTTATTTACGTACCTCAATGGTAAAAATCTACTGATCAACACTGAATACTCTCCACGAACTAAGCTGAGTGCTAATAATAACTAACAAATTAAAAGATACAATATACAAAATTAATATATATCAACATATATAAAAAATAAATATATTAAAATTAAAAATAATTTAAAAGAAAGAGAAAGTTCAGGAACTTACCTCAGATCCAGAAATTTCAAGCGCGCAAATGAGGAGGGAGGAGCCGCCGCGAATAAATAGCAAAAACTTTCACCGATGACTAAAAAAATTTAATCGTCGGTGAAAACTTCAGCGACAACCGAGCGGCTTTCAACAACGACAATGTCGTCGCTAAAGCCTTGTCTCGGAATTCGAATTAGGCTTTTAGCGCAACAGTGTTGTCACTGAAAGTTTGCATTTTCAGCAACGACACGTCGCTGAAGGTGAAATTTTTTCGTCGAAAATTTTTTAGGCTTTTAGCAACGACTTTTGTCGTCACTAAAAGCCTAATTCTTCCCGCCCACATTTCTGCTTCCCTCTAAAAAGTTATGTCTTTTTTACCAATGACTTTGTCGTCGGAAATGCCTTTAGCGACGACCAAAATTTTGTCGCCACTAAAAGTGTCGTCTTTGTTGTTGCTTTTTCTTGTAGTGTAAGAGATGATTATAATACATTATTAATGTAATTATGTTTTAGTGAGCCATTAAAATTAATTATTAACATATTATTATATAATGTATTAATTTTAATTAAAAATAAATTTAATGTATAATTAAATCTAATAATATATATTATTGGTGTATATGATAATGGGTAGGAGAGTGAATTGCACTAAGACTGTTTGCATGCATAATTGAAAGTATCGTATAAGTACAATTCTCACATTCCTTGTTTATTTTCCCCTTCTCTGCAATAGTTGAAAGTGAGATTCCATTTCATTTTTAAAAGGTGTTTGGATTTATGTAAATAGAAATTTTATTTTATTTATAATTTTTAGTTTAATTATACTTATTTTATTATAAAAATTTTTACAATTTATTTCATTTGACTTAAAATATTTATTATATAAAAAATTTTATCCTTCCCTACCATTATATTTATCATGATACTATCCAAATTTACTTATTAACTAAATTTCATGTAGTTTTCAATATATTGCAAATTAAATAATCCATGTAAAGATGAATTGAAATAATTAATTTTTACATAATTTTCAACCCTATAGATCCACTTTTTTTCCTATTCAAAGATCAGCATTTAGTCTTTGTGCTTTTATATGGAGAATTCTTTGTAGATGAAGAGATGTCAAAGGGGCTTCTTACTTCTCAAACATAGGAATAATTTGAAATAATAAAAAATAAAAGTTTATAAAAATTATTACTATATTTTAATTTATATTAATTTATAATAATATAATATAATAGTTTAATTATAAATTAAAATATTATTTAATTAATTAACATAAAAAATTAATATAAATAATATATGATTTCTATATTAGATTTGATTCTATATATTCTATATAATATAGAATCGAATATTTATATATTTCCAAAAAATATAATTGATCATTTGTAAGTAAATAAAAATTATTTTTATTAAAATAAAATGGATTTAACTCTAAAAAAATTGGTTCCAAATGAAATTTTAGTGTAGTGTTTTTTATTGAATTTGAGGTATTTCATTGAATCCTAATTTGTCGTTAAGAGGCCAAATTATCTCTCGTTCTTATGTATTTCTCTTTGAGCTTTAGCAATATGATATAATGCATAAAGGTGGAAATTGGGTAATAAAAAATTACTATGCAACTGATTTATATAATTGTATTAATGTCTAAAACTATTTAAATTTGAATTTGAATTATAACTTTTTATAATTCCAAATGACAAATTAAAGATAGGGGAAGGCATAACAACGAAAGTGGTGCTTTGATTCTCACTCTTATTCATGCTGTTAAAATTATAATAAAAGGCTTTGCTATCATAAAATAATAAAGAGGTGGAAGATTTTTAGGATCTTTAGAGGCATTGTGATGACAGATTCATTTTTCTAATAACAATTATAATTCAAATCAAAGATTATATAGTGAGAAAGTACTCTTGTAATAAAGTCAAGAGGGTAGTCAGTATTACTTCTGCTCTCACTTTTTCTGTGAAAAAAAATATATATAAGACTTTGATAGGGCAAAATAATAACCTCTTACTGAGGAAACACGGAAGCCTTGTCATGAGCATCCTCTCTGGATCTGGGCGCTTCAACATTTCAATATGTTTCTGTTGAATTGGATCCAGTGATGAAAGTCATTAGACTCATTACTAGGGCCTCATTCTCAATATAGCCCAATCATTTTTAATCGTTAAAATTTTGACTTAATTACATTGTTGTTCTCCAAAAATATAAATGGATCACATGTGTCCTCTGTAAATTCATTATTCAATTTTGTTCCCAAATTTCAAAATCAATCCAAAATAGCTCTAATCTCCTAGCTACCGTTATCTTTTAAACGATAATGCCTTGTGTGGCAATTTGCTGTCCCGCATAACACGCTGAAAAAGTAAAAAAGGTGGGATCCATGTTGCTATATTGAATCCCATTTTTGTCCTTCTCCAGACTTTTCCCAATCTCTAAGCTTGTTCTTCTCTTATCAAACTCCTGGCTTTCTTCTTAACGTCCCTCTGTTTTACAGGGAAAAAAAAATAGCCTCATCTTGGCACATTAAGTCTGTCGGTGCGCGACCCACTTCTTTTGTCGTTGATTGTCATAAAAAAAGAAGGGTATGGGTTCGAATATATATTAATCAAGAAGCTAATAGCAAATAGCGAGTTAAGGGTACCAAATTTATTTAAATTTATCTAAATTTATCGAAATTATTGACAAATTTATCTAAATTTAATGGGTAGATAGATATTTATTTATTCCACAAAAAATTACATCCACTACCTAAAGATTTAAAAATTGAATTTAACTATTAAATATTTAACGAGTTGAGGGTAGCAAATAGCGAGTTCGGCGACCTTTGACGATCCTCAACACCATCTCTGTGTAGTACCACTGCTTTTAACCATTGTCTGTGGGCGTTGGTTCTGCCCAACTGTTATGGGTGCTTGGTATCTAGTTTCTTAATTTTCTAAATGGGTTTTTATTTTAATTTCAATGTCAGAGATGTCACAAAAGGAAACATCCAGCAAAGAAGTATACTTTGGTGAAGGTCAGAACAGAAAAAAACGTAGCGAAAGCTAGTCTGATATACTTTCATATTTTCAGAACTTAAATATTATAAACATGATCAAAATACACTAATTAATATAACTTTTTAAAAAATAAGGATTAATACTCTTTTTTATCTACTCATATGCTAACATTACAACTATCACTCTTTAAAATAAGGATCAACACACATTTTCACTTAACCTGACTTACCAAATCAGATTTTAACAAAAATAAGTAAAAGATATCTAATATTTACTTAAAGTATTTAGAAAAATCTCAATTTCTAACACTGCTTGAGATTTTTTTTTTGAATACTCCAAGCCTTGATTTCAACATTTTAAACTTATCCTTGGAAAGGACTTTAATTATGATGTCTGCAATTTGATTGTGTAAGCTGCAATGCTTAACCAGATTTCCTTTGACTTCTTTGCCTTTCTAATGGCATGATACTTCACATTGATGTAGTTAGTTCTTCCATGCTGCATAGATTCTTTGTAATAATAATAATCAATTTATTATTAATCCATATGACATTAGCTTCATCTTGGTGCTACCCCATACCAAATAAATTTTTTTTTAAGTCAAATAGCTTGATTTGGTATTGCTATAGTTAAAATGTACTCAACTTCAGCTGAGGATTGGGCCATTACACCCTATTTTTTTGAATTCTATGAAAAAAACGCCATTGCTAAATGAGAAGACATAACTAGAAGTACTTTTGAAATCATGTAAACTACTTGTCCAATCACTATCTACATATCCTTGAAGTTTTCTACTTTCATGTTTCAAGAAACACGGGTTATACTTAACTATACCCTTAATATATCTCAAAACTCGTTTTGCTGTATCATAATGAGCTTGGCTAGGAGAATGCATAAATCTAGAAAACAAACTTATAATAAACATTATGTTAGGTCTAGTGGTTGAAGGATACAACAAACTTCCAATGAGACTTCTATATGCAAAGGCATCCACTTTACTATTAGTATCATTATTTAACAACTTCTCATTCATAATCAAAGGTGTGCCCATATGTTTACATTTCTTCATATGAAACTTCTTTAATATCTCCAAAGCATATTTTCTTTGTGAAATGAAGATTTTAGCATCTAATTGGTGGATTTTCGTACCAAGAAGGTAAGTCATTTCCCCCAAATCAATCATTTCAAACTCATTCTCTATATCATGCTTAAATTCCTTTAAGGAATTTGAATTATTCCCTATGACCAATAGATAATCAACGTACAAGGATACAATGAGTTGCACTTCATTTCTTGATTTCTTCTCATTTAATGTACCTTCATTTTCACTTCTTTTAAAGCCTTTTTGCAGAAGATAACCATCAATTCTTCTATAACACACTTTTAAAGCTTGTTTTAAACCATAAAGTGCCTTATGAAACTTGTAGACTTTATATTCACTTTCTTGAATCTAAAAACTTCAATTACTTAACATAAATGTCTTCCTCAAGCAAACCATTTAAGAATATTGACTTCACATCAAAATGATGGATTTTCTGACCTTATTTTGCTACTAGTGTTTTTAGCAACTTGATTGTATCATGTCTTTCCATTAAAGCAAATGCATCTTAAAAATCAATACTGTGCTGTTGAAAATAACCTTTAACCACCAACCTAGCCTTGAGTTTGTGTACAGAACCACAAGAATTAAATTTGGTTCTATAAACCCATTTAATTACCTTTTAATTACTTGGTTTATCTACAAGCTACCAAGTTCTATTCTTTTCAATCATATTCATCTCCTCCTGCATAGCAACTATCCAACCTTTTTTTGCAATGGCTTCAACATACATTGTAGGCTTTAATGCAATAACATTGCACCTTTCATAAATCTTTTCTAAAGTTCTAGTGCCTCTAATTGGAAATTCAATATCATTATTATAATTTTCATTTTTTCCTTCAACATTCTACTTTAGGAGATTATCTTCACCAAGTTAACTTTTACTTAAAGCTTTCACTTTTGAATTTTTCCAATTCCATTTAGAAAACTCATCAAACTTCACATTTTTATTCACAAGAATCTTTTTTGTTATCAAATTGTATATTTTATAGCCTTTGGAGTTACAACTCTATGCCACAAAGATACAAACTTCTACTTTTTGATCTAATTTGTCTCTTTTAATTTCTGAAACAAAAGTATAACACACATAGCTAAATTTTTTGAGATGCTGAGCTAAAGGCTTTACTCTATGCCATGCCTCATAAGGAGTTTTTCCCTTTAAAGCTTTGGTAAGCAACATATTAAGCAAATATACTGAGGTATTAATTTCCTCAGCCTAAAACATTTTAGGAAATTTTTTTTCAAAAAGTCTAACCATTTCCATTACAAACCTATTCTTCCTTTCACTCATTCCATTTTGCTAGAGAGTGTAAGGAATGGTCAACTAATGTTGGATTTTAGCTTGTTCATAAAAAATTTTTAATTTGGCAATTAGCTTTATTTTCAACCATTAGCTTAAACTCTTGAAACATTGCAAATACATTTGATTTCTACCTTAGAAAAAATACCTGACTCATCCTTATAAAATCATCTATAAATAATAAAAAATACTTGTTATCATTTAAAGATGTTGTGCTCATTGGGTTACACATATTAGTGTGTATAAGTTGTAATTTTTCAAATGCTTTTCAGCTTGCTCCAGTAAGAAATGGCAATTTACTTTGCTTTCCATATTGACAAACTTTACACACATCAACATTATCTTAAATGGCAAGTAAGTTTTGAACTAAATCATTTGAATTCATGTGCCTCAAATTTAAATAACTACAATGGCTAAGTCTTTTGTGCCACAGAGTAAAATCATCTACTTTGCTTGAAAAAGCATGCACGGTTGGTTGTTGAAACTATATTGGAAAGCTTTTACCTTTCATTTTAACAAATATTAGTTCACAACCAGAAGGATCAAATATGGTGCATCTTTAAAATGTAAGGCATAATGCTTTTCAAGTATTTATCCAACACTTAAAAGACTTTAATTTATCTTAGGTACAAATAAAACATCTGAAATATACTTAGTATTTAAGGGAGTTTCAATAGCAACAACTCCTTTCCCAATGATATTAACACATTCTCCATTGTCAATCTTGACTTTAGAGATGTAGGGCCTATTAACATCCTTAAAACAGCCAACATCATGTGTCATGTTATTTGTGCATGCAACAAACAAATGCTCCTCAATTTGTTGCTAATTCTCTGTAACTTAGCCTTGTTGTCCTTGTTGTTTTGCTTTGTTTTTGCAAACTTTCTCTACATGACCAAGCCAATTGTAGCTTCTACATATCACATTTGGCCTCCACTAATGAAAATTTTCTATATAGCTTCTCTTTTTGCAATGAGAGCAAGGAGGATATTTGCTCTTTTTGCCTTCATCTTTGTTACTTTCATTATCCTTTTTCTCCTTCTTTTTTTATCTCTAGATTGTTCCTTCCCTTTATTACTTGCAATTAGTTGTTCATCTTTTTGTTTGGCAAAGAATGCACCTTCTAATGTGTCCTTAAGCCTAATGGTTCTTCTTTGTTGAATAGCTTATAAGGCATTTACAAGCTTTGAAAGAGAAATCTTGGTTAAATCTTTAGAGTTTCCATGAGAGGAAATTTTTGCTTCAAACCTTTCAAGTAGACTTATTAAGACTTTCTCCACTACTTTTTGGTTTGTTAGCTCCTCACTAAGCAATTGAATTTGATTTACAATAGACAAAAGTCTATCAGAAAATTCCTTGACAGTTTCAGCATCCTTCATCTTTAAAGATTCAAACTCCTTCCTTAAATTCAAGACTTGCATTTACCTGATTCTTTCATTACTATGAAAGTCCTCCTTAAGCAAGTCTTAAGCTTGCTTTGTTGTTTCACAATTCATAATTCTGATCCTAATACGATCAGATACAACACTTTGTATGCAAAATAGAGCTTAAAACCTTTTTGCACTTTTGTCATTATGGTGTTTAATTTGAGCAATTTTTAGGTTTGTTAGAAGGATGGGTGGTTCCTCATCATTTTCTACCACATCCTACAAATCAAAAGCCTTCAATAATTTCTCATCTTAGATGCTCAGACTAGGTAATTTTCTCCATTAAATTCTGCAAGAGGTGGAGTCGAAAACTATCTCAGGCCATAACTTAAGAGTACAAATTTTCAGAGCAAAGAAGCCTTGCTGGTTTTCTCTCTAATTCAGACTCATAGGTCCCTCAAGAACATAAACTTCTAGATACCATGTTACAAAAGAAAACAAATAGCAAACATGCAAAAACAAAGAAGTATACTCTTCTGAAGGCCAGAACAAAAAAAATATATAAAGGAAGCATGATCTACTTTTATATATTCAAAACTTAAATATATATTATAAACATGACCAAAATACACTAACTTAGATTGTTAAATGGTATAGTATAAAAACTAATATAACCTTTCAAAAAATAAGGACTAACACTCCTTTTTAACTATCCATATGCTAACATTACAACTATCACTCCTTAAAATAAGGATTATTACACATTTTCACCTAACTTAACTTACCAAAATAGATTTTAACAAAAAGAAGCAAAAGATGTCTAATATTAACTTAAAGTATCTAGAAAAAATCTCAATTTCTAACAAGAGAGGAGACTGATTACTCAATTTTTTTACTTTTTAAATGTGTTGTTGTTCTGTTTGATTATACTTTGACAATAAACTTTAGTTTATGAATTTCTATTGTATTTATCTTAATCAATGCTTCAGGTAAGTTAAATATGATATGAGAGCTTTAATAGACAGATAATACTAAAAAAGGATATTTCTTTTCTAATTTTCATTAATGGCATTTTCATTTTGGATTAACATATTGTAATTTATTCTAAAGTCACTTCACCTTTGCCACATGTCCGATATGAACAAGATAATGGTATGCTGGAGATGCACCTTGATCATGGAATCCAAAGAAGAAGGGATCCGATGAGTGGAACAGAGAAACGGTGAAAACGTGGCAACTTGGGTCCACGCCTGTTTTCTCCGGTTTGTGCCCCGATGGATAATAACTTGCCAGAAAAATTTTCATCCAAAACTAACGGTGATTAGAAGTCTGGACTTATTTTGTATCGATTTTGATATTTGGAGGATCAAAATTGAATAAATAATTTAATGAAGACCAAATGTGACTAGTTTATGTCTTAGAAGGATTAAAACTATAATTAACTTAATTTTTTTAGTGACAGTAAAAGTGATAATTTATTAGGCACATATGTAAAATTATAAGTTTGAAATCTAAATATAATGATGAAGTGAAATACTTAAGACAATACTAAATATCATTGCATTATTAAAAGTGTTGGTGTTGTTAATTTTTTTTATCAACATTAATTGTTAAATTCACACCATAAAAAAGAGTAAAAATTTATTTTGTATGAAGAAATGCAATAAGCAATTCAAAATATATAAATGACCTTACTTTATTACATTTTCTAGTTTTTCTTTGAAACTTCCGTGATAAGGTGCAGTAGTTCTATCAATCATTTTAAAAGAAAATTGCAGCAATGTTATAAACGACATCCTCCATGTCTGCCCAGCGCCTTTGACACGTTGAAATGCATAGAAATGAGATAAGATTGTTGTGATATTCATTAAATACAAGGCCCATTCTAATTAACTTAATTTGATAAATACCAAAGGAAGAGTTGCCCAGCCTTGAAGTTATTAAGACAAGTTTTGATTGATACTTTGAAAGCAAATCCTAAGAAAACCTACCTCCATTGTCTGATTCATTTTCTAACTTTTAAAATGGGGCAGAAGGCTTGCAAGTAATTCTATTATATTGGGTTTGGATGGAGCAATTGAAGGAAGGATTTCAATTTATGAGAGCATTTAAAATACTCTATTGTAAATTTATTGTTTAAATAATTGATACGAGAAATTAAAAAATAATGAGTATTTTAAAAGAAGATTTTGATTGTATAAAATGAAAAAAATTAGAATTACAAATGCCAAGCACGACAGTGGCTGTGTCTTACTTGCAAGTTGCCACCCTTCTTGTGCTGCTTCTCATGGTGCTTCACCAAGCTACCACTTGCAATATTGCATGGGATTGTTGCGTAATTATATTTTTTTAATTATATATTCTTTTAATTCCAGAAAAATTTGTATATCGTTGTTAAAATGACTTTAAAATTTATAAATTAGGTACAAAAATTAATTTTACATGTGGATTTATTTTAAATTAAGTGAAGAAAAAAAGTTGATGATACATAAAATAAAATACAATAAAAATAAAACAAATTTAGTAAAATAATAAAATAAAATATTCACTTAAAATGAATATTTTATATTTTAATTCTAATACTATTTTAATCATCTATTAACTTGTGAAAACAAATGCTTAAAAAAATAAATGAGTTTGAGTTTACAAAATTCAAACTCGATTTTAACATTATATAAACTTAAACGGAATTTCATTTATTTAATGATTATTTTCAATAAATAGTAAAAAAACTATGACAATAAATTTTATTTTCATTTTACATATCTGTTTTCTATTTTTAATTATTTTTTGTCTTTTCTCTTTTCTTCAAAAAGAAGAAAATACAACGATATTAATTAGGATGTGTTTCACGATATTAAAGTATTTAATACCGAATTTTATGTGTTAAATTTACAATATTTGAATAGTTTCTTATTTTAAATACTAAATTTAATTAATTAATTGAAAACTTATAACAAAATATTAAAATCTTATAAAATTTGAAAATTATTATTGATTATAATTTTAAAAACTCTATATACTTAATGCTTAAATAATGTGAATGAATTATATATTCAATTGTTATCCTAAAAATAAAGATAATGTTGGATATACATGTGTAACAAAGTCTCATAAAAAACAACAATTGAATAATTCAGTCAATAAATAAATTCAACAAATTTTCACTTAATTTAATGATAAGTCTTAACAAATCAAACAAATATAATATAATTTTAATTAATTTAAATCTATTCAATTAAATATTGAATTAATATTTTAAATATATTTTTACTTATTATACTATTTTTCACATTTGAATTCTATTTGTTTTGATGAAAATTATTTTTTAAAGTGTAATTATAAAATATTTAAGATAAAAGAAAATATTTTACTTATTTTATGTTAAAAATGAAGAGTTTGAAAAATATTTTCTTTTCTTCAGATTTTAAGTATCATTTTTTTATTATAAATACAAGTGACAAGTAATTCTTTTATTAATATATATACAAACAATATTTTTATAAAAAATAATATTTAAAAAATAAATGAGACGTTAATTTATTTTTTAGAAGGGCCAAACTAATAATTTTTTTCGCAAAATTTTTTTTATATACATACTTTAGAATTTTCTAAAAGTTTAGGGCCCCTAAACAAAGCAAGGCTCCGTGCCTGTCAACTACTGCAGTAGCTTACCCATTGATGGAAGTCAGCAGGATATGATCACACAAAATTTTTAAAATCATATATTATTATTATTATGGAAAAAATTTAAAAATATTTTTATATAAATCATTTGACCTTAAAAAAATTTTTATCCCAAAATTAATGTCATTACTTACTAATTCGGGTGATAACCATAATCAATATTGAAATCAAGACGTTTGTCGTAAATATAACAACTCTTCACTCTTTTAGTAGGAAAAAAAGGTAATGATACGGAAGTCTCATCTATTAAGAAATTGAGTATTTTAATTATTAGATTAATTTTATTACATTAAAATTTATATTTTTTAATTTGATTAACTTATTTTGAGAAAAATAATTTAATGATTTTACTATATCTTTAATTTAATATAAATTGAAATTGAAGTTATGTCATTAGATTAATTAGAAGCTCCAACACAACACATCCGTAATTTTTTTAATTTTATAAATAATTAACTGACTAAATATATATAATTCTAAAATTAAATTTAAGATATAGAGGAAGATAAAATCTTAAATAACATAATATGCTACTCGAACTAAATATTCTTCTACTAGCACATTTGTAATTTTAAATGAAGAGTGTAAGAAATTATTTAATTTAAATCATTGATTATTTTTTAAAATTATTAAATAATGAGTTAATGGTGTTGAGAGCTTGTAATTCAAGTAGTATTTGCTGTCTCTTAAAGGCTTTATGCCTTCCGTTACATTCATGATTCGAACTGTGATCTTTGTGTGTGTGTGTTTTGTGGTCAACTACTCCTATTATTATCTAAAAAAAAATAAGTTAATGTTGAATAACTTTAATATTCTAAATTTAATCCTCTATATTATCAATATAAGAAAAAAATATTTTTTAATTGAAGAGGCTTTAGTATTGCATGACAAAAGTCATCTATATAAGTTTCTATTGTCATCTATATACTATTATAAATGATATTATCATTTGTATTGAATTGATTACATAGATTTGTATGTATTTTAACATACACAAATGACTTTTTATAATGTCTATATCGGTTACATCTATATAAATAACAAAGTTGTCATTATAAGGTAGGAATGGTCAATACTGTCCTAAGTCATCTATATAGGTAGGTAGGAACTTATACAAACGATAATTATTATTTCTATAAGTCACTCTATACAGTCGACAATTACCTTTACAGACAATAATTATCATTTATATAAGTGCATGAATAGTGTAAATTTTTTTTCAATCCACATAAAAAAAAGTTAACAATTTTAATGATTTTACTTTTTATTAATTTTTTAATATTTTTATTTATAATTTAAAGAATAAATGGTAAAAAAATTTAATACACACTAAAATATTTTTTTAATTATTAATAGCTATTTAAAAATAAAGAAAATAAAAATTAATTCTTAATAATATATAATAAAAAATATTCTATGCTGATACATAGCAATATAAAGTATCAGATAAAAGTAATGTATGATATATATATATATATATATATATATATATATATATATATATATATATATATATATTATCCATTATTACTTATATTTTTAGTATTTTGAATTCTTAAATTGTAAAAAACATATCATATAATTTTTTTATTTTCATTAGTGCAATTGTGAAATTATTATGCTATTGTTTTTCAAACACTTTTGTTCTTGTATATTATAATAAATTCATTATCATTATATGAATGTAATTATAATATTAAATTATTATGTATTTTATTATCCATTACTACTTATAATTTTAATTACTTTAAATTATTACTTAAATTATATAATATTTCACATCGTAAATTTTTTTTTATATTCATTATTGTAATTATCAAAATTAGTGATTACCATTTTTTAATTACTTTCATTTTTATATAATTTAATGATTTAATAAAAATTATATGATTTACTTTTAATATTAAATTATTATGTATTTTATTCTCCATTATTATTTAATGATATACTTTTATCAGGTGTTGAATAGTTGTTATTTAGTAATTTTTTATAAAGATTTAATTAAGTAATTTTGTAAATGTTAAAATTATTTATTTTTTAATATTTTAAATAATTATTTAAATGACTAAATGTTTCATATCATTAGAGATTTTATATTTTCATTCATGTAATTGTCAAATTTTATATTTATTCATTTTTATATACTTTTATTTTTAATATAATTTAATTAATGTAATTATCAAAATTATTACAAATTTTATTATCCTATTTTCTATCAAACTCACTAGATGTTTAACATAATAAATATACTAACTTTCACAAAATATTAATTTTACCGACTAATACAATAATATATTAAAATAAATTTATATTCAATTATCATATCAATATCGATCATCAGATATTTAAAATAATAATTATATTAAATTGTACAAAATAATTATTTTTTAAACTAAATATCATATTAAATATGTAAAATAATAATTGATACTCATTATAAATTTAACTGTAATAAATATAAACGTTATTATATAAAATAATAATTATATTAAATTGATTAATAAAGTAAAATTTTATTTTTATATATTATAACAATAATATTAAAAAAATTTAGTGTAAGAATTTTTTAACATAGCTTAATAAAATAGTGAATCAGCAATTAGGAATTTTAATCAATAATGTAATAATATAAGCTAATTATATAATAAAATAAATGCAAGAATTAATAAATAAATATAAAAAGATGGTAAAAATAAAAGAAAAGAAGAGAACATATTTAAACTTCAAGGAAGAACTCCACCTAGGCATGCAAAATATGAAAGAAATGGCATGAGTGGGCATTTATAAGCATATTATATATAGACAACAAAAAATTATCTTTATAAGTAATTATCAGTAGACAGAATTTGTTCAAAATAAGGTGCGTATGTGTCATTTCGTATTTTAAACCTATTGAGATGATGAGATGATAAAAAAACCATTTGCATAACTAAAAAATTTGTTTCTATTACTTTTGTAATTTTAACCCATTAAAATTTTGCCATCCTAGAGAAAAATATTATGTTAAATTAAAAAAATCTATATAGATGATAAAAAGTTATTCCCATAGAGTTTTTTAATTTTTTGAAAAAAATTTAAACCTTTTGTCATCTATATTTTAAGAAAAAATTTAAAAAACTTATATAAATGAATTTTTATTATTTGTATAGATTTTTTATTTTTTTAAATTTGAAAAACTCTATACAAATAATAAAAATTGTTTGTATAGAGTTTTTAATTTTTTGAAAAAAAATAAAACCTTTTGTATGGAATTTTTTTAATTTTTGTACAGAATTTTTTAATTTTCTTTAATTTTTTTTAAAATTCTATTCAAATAATAAAAATCATTTATATAGAATTTTTAAATTTTTCCTTTTACAAAAATTATATAAACGATCAAGATTATATCATCGGTGTATTATCCAATTATTATAGTGTTAATTAACTTTTTAAAATTTTAAATAAGCTGTGAGCCAAATTTTATTATATTACTAGTGTTTGGGTGTTGTACATTGTCAAGAATATGAATGAGCGCATGAATTTGCTGTGCTGTCATCGTAGTGCTAATATTGATTGAAGAAATTTACCATTTCGGCACTAACTTTTGGCCTTATATGGCAGCCTCTTAGGCCAACTTTTTAATTTGCTTAATTTCTCTGTAAGAGTATCATAGAACAGATAAAGTAGATCATGATGTTGAGACAAGATAATTTTAAATAAGTTATAGCACTTTCTTACCAACCCTCTTTATTTAACACTATCTTAGCAAATAATAAATAGAAAAAGATTATATAGATTATTACCATAATAGTATATTGATGCATTGATGAAATTAATTATTAATATGCCATTATATAATATATTAAATTTGACCTAAAAATAAATTTGATATATAATTAGATCTAATAATACACTGATATAACGTATTATAATTTCACCTTAATAAATATGAATCTCTATTGTTAAAATACACCTCTTAATATGGATTGTTAAAATAATTTTCTCCTTATTATCACCCATGTTCTACAATTTAAAAGTTTTCTCTCATTTCTTACAAATAAGTTTAGGTAGTGCTAGAATTTTCTAAATGTAACTAGCGGCCAGGTTCGATTGTGGTTTAGTGTGAATTTAGCCACCCAAAACTTGAAAAAAAATCTAGAAGTTTTTCTTATTTGTTTTTCATTTTTTAAAAGAAATTTATATTTAATTATTTAAAAATTAAAAAGTTTTCATATAAATTCTTAATAAAATTCTATTTCAACTTCTTCAACAACTTTGCTTGAAGACCGCCTTTGGCTATGAAGGTTTAGCTTCTAAGAAGTTGGGGCTGAATTCAATGAGTGTCTATCTAATCTAATATATGATAAAGATATGATAATAGGTAGGAGAGTGAATTGTAATAAGACTGCTTGCGTGCATAATTAAAAGTATCGCATTAAGTCCAATTCCCACATTTCTTGTTTATTTTCCCTTTATTTGCAATAGTTGAACGTGAGATTTCATTTCATTTTTAAGAAGTGTTTAAATTTAAGTAAATAAAGATTTTATTTTATTCATAATATTTAGTTTAATTACATTTATTTTATTATAAAATTAATTAAATTTATTAAAGATTTTATTAAAATTAATTTAACTTGACCTAAAATATTTGTGATGTAAAATTTTTTTTAACTTCTTTTGATATTGCATTTATCATGATATTATTAAAATTTATTTTTAATTAAATTGCGTGCACTTTTTAATATATCCTAGATAAAAAATTTATTTAGAAATAAATTGAAATAATTAATTTTCACATAATTTTCAAAAAATATAATTGATCATTTGTAAATAAATAAAAATTATTTATATTAAAATAAAATGAATTCAACTCTAAAAAATTTTTGCAGCAAATTTGTAATTAATGCAGCATATATATCATGCTAATAGCACTAGTAAACTGGATTCTAACTCTTCCCCATTCCTGAATTTTGTCCCAAGGTTTTCTCGGCTTCTTTCTAGTTCCAAGACAGAAAAAAGAAAAAGCAGGGAAAAAGGAAAAAGAAGCGCATCAGAAATCATTATTGGCTTCAATGCGATTCTGCGGACTGAAAATGAGACCAGTATTCCTTAACCAGCTGCCCGAACAGTGATCCTTCCCTCTTCATCAGCTCCATTGGCTCATCATACTCCACCAATTTTCCTGAAAAAAATAAAAATTCAATCAGACATCTCAAATTCATTTATTAGCATAAACTCTGTTCAAATTTTCACGGTACTTGAATGCAACATACCATCACTAATGGAAAGCACCTTAGTGCAATCCATGACAGTAGGTATCCTGTGGGCTACTGTGATTACAGTACAATCTGCAAACTCAGTTCTAATGGTTTTCTGAAGGATCATGTCAGTCGCATTATCGATGGACGCAGTTGCTTCGTCAAGCACCAATATCTTACTTCTCCTCAAAAGAGCACGCCCCAGGCAGAATAGCTGTCTTTGTCCCATGCTCCAGTTTGATCCATCTTCCACAACTATATATATAAACCCAGCTTGTTACCAATAATCACTAATAAAAAAAAAAAATTTCTTTTCTTTACCTTGGTGCTAGTTGCACAATCTGAGGCACAACTCTAACTTAACTTGAGTTTACGTTTTTATGCATGTAGAATTAGCATTATCGTTGAAATTGAGAGGGTACCTGAGGCATCCAGCCCCCCTTCTTTCTCTTGTACAGCTTCTCGCAGTTGGCACTTGCCAAGAACCTTCACATGGAAACTAGAATCAGTCCATATTATCCTTGCCAAGAAGAAAAAAGAACTTGTTTGGCTATCAAAAATTGTTCTCTAGAGTACCTCCCATATTTCTTGATCTGAGTGTTGAGATAAAGGGTCCAAATTGTATCTGACGGAGCCATTGAAGAGCGTAGGATCTTGAGGTATGATACCGAAACGTGATCTCAAATCATGAAGTCCAATAGAGCAAATGTCAATGCCATCGACGTTGATACTGCCAGCAGCAGGCTCCACAAGACGAAATAGAGCACCTATCAAGGTCGACTTCCCACTGCCTGTGCGACCAACTATACCAATCTTGTGCCCCCCTTCAAAGGTGCATGTTATCCCACGAAGTACAAGGGGTGCATCTTGCCTGTACCTTATCTGCTTTGCACAAATCAGCGTATATATGAAGTGTGTGAGTGTAAACACAAAATTATCATACTAAAACTCCATTTTCTTTGATTAAAAATATCTCTTATAAAAATATAATTATAAATTATTAAGACAATAGAAAGTGATCTATATATTCCAAGATAACTTATTCTTTTGTAAAAAAATTATTTTCTTTTATCATCATGATTTCAAGTATAAGTTTTTTAAATAATAAAATATAAAAATAATATCTCACTCCTTTTATATAGGAACACATAAAATTTTTCTAAAAAATATATCTTTCGAAAATCAAAGGAAGCCCAAATTAAGAAAACGTCAACTAACACATAGCTCATGTCTGGTACTAATATGAAGGTCCAGAAAAGAAAATACAGGACTAGTTTTTTAGTTTTAATTTATTTTTAGAAAGATAATTCTTTTTTCTTTTTTCTTTTTTCTCTAATAGACTACAAGAGATCGGACATTCAACTAACAGCAAACCACACGACTGTCCTAGAGAAACACGTATAATCCAGTTATAATACAAGTCCATATTCTCATCTAATAAAAAGAAATTAATTATAATTTTCAACGCCTTAAAATTATAAAATATAATTTTAATGCATGTGGATCCCACAGAATTAATATATGGACAATAAAATTGATAACGAATATTTTTCTTATTAGGTGGGAGGAAAGACTTATCTTATAACTACGTTATACAAGTATTTTCCGACTGTACTCTGCTGTATTTCCAGAAAAGTAACAAATACCTGAAGATCATTTATCTCTACTTTGCCCACAACCGGCCAATTCACAGAAGGACGATTTGCCCCTATTACTTCTGGGGCTTCACTTGGTATATGCATGTACTGATTCAGCCTCTCCACTGATATTATGTAATTTGCAAGAGTGCACTGATTTTGTATTGAAAATATGAGGGACATGTTCAGTGAAAGACCATAAGATAGAGCCATGCCAATAAATCCTGAAACACAATCATATGTTGAAATTAAAATTAATATATATATATATATATAGCATTTAAAGAGATAATGAAGCAAGTTATTTTAGATAATAACTGAAATCTCACCGGAAGTGAAAGTCCCCGGTGGAAGAACAACCATGCAAAGTGCAGCAGAGGTAAGAACAACTGCACTGACTGTTTCTAAACGCTGAATCAACCACTCATTTGCAGCAAAACTATGGAAAAAAGGACTGGAATTCACATCAATTAGTTCAAGATTCTTCGCGAAGAAGCGATCTTCCTCCTCAAAGGCCCTTATTGTCACTGCTCCAGCAACAGATTCTGATAGATGATTAGCCACAAAGGATTTTGTTGTCCCATTCATCCGCATCAGTTCTTTTGCTGAGGCAAAGTAATATCTCTGTAAAAGAATATCCCATTTCTTAGTAAGTTTACTTGCTAATTATAAAGAATGTTCTAAAATATTAAACAAAAAAATGGAAAAAAAAAAAAAGACAACTATTAATAACAAAACAGAAGAAAAAACTTGCCACTAACATCCAAATTCCGGATCTAATGCTTCTCTGTCATGATACGAATTTTGAACTTATCTCAAATATAAGCATCATGGAAGTTAAAGAAGAATCTTCTCATTACCTGCAAGCGAAGCGCTATATAAACCATTGGTAGAGAGACAAACAAGACTTGCCAAGTAATTACTGCTAACACTGTAAGACTAGCATAAAAATTTATAGTGGGTCCGACTGAAAAAATGAGCGCAAATGGGACATCAAGATCTACAATACTAAGATCTGATGAGACCTGCACAAGAAAAACACACTCAGAATATGGTTACTTTAATCAAACTGATTGAAGGGACTGGATTCTTACCCTACTGAGTATCCTTCCCAAAGGTGTGGAGTCATAGAAAGACATGGGTGCGCGAAAAAGGGAGTTCAATAGCTGTTGAAATAGAGATTTTGATGATTGCATCCCCATGGCGACAACAGCTAAAGTTCTAATCAACAAGAAAACTGTTGAACCAATTCCAATTAACAGGTACACTATGATCAATTGCGATGTGCCAACACGAGAATTGTCAACATTAGCAGCCATCCATGAGTTCTGCATTATCTGACTTATGATAAATAAGAGGTGAGTAAGAGTTGTAACTGTGAAGTATATATAACCTTTGTTCTGATTCAGATATTGTAAGTAAGGCTTAAGCCCTGTATCTCCTCTTTCCCTTTCTTCTTGCTTAATCAACTGATCGCCTTTTGAAGCATTAGAATCTTTCTCTATATAAGTTTTCCTGATCTCTGTAGCAGAATTTCCACTTCTGTGAGACGTAGAAACTTCTTGAAGCCTTTCAGAGCCAGCAGTTTCCTTGTGAGCATTGACAAGATCTTGAAATTCTTGGCTCGAGGACAATAGATGGTGATAAGGAGCCGCTTCTAGGATTTCTCCATCAGACATCAACTGCAGAGACAGAAAGATTTATGTTCATTCATTACTTTGAATTAGCAGTATTGAGATTAATGTAACAACCAATGCCTTTGGTTGCAAATAATCACCAGAACATAGTCAAATGCTGGAAGAAAGTCAACTTGATGAGTCACCAGTAAGACAGTTTTCCTTGCAAGTGCTTCCATGACGTAGTTCTACCAGATTAAAGATTCATCTGTCAGTGAAAACACTTTGACACTGGTTTAAATGGAGAAAGTGAAGGAAGGAAGATTTGATTACATTAAATAAACTAGTAGCAGTATGTGCATCAACAGCACTGAATGGATCATCCAGTAAATATAAATCGGCATTCTGGTAAAGAGCGCGAGCAAGTTGGATTCGCTGCTTCTGACCTCCACTCAAGTTAACTCCTCTCTCCCCTATTTCAGCGAGGTCACCATGCGGAAACAATTCAAGGTCCTTCACCAATGAACACCTATCAAGTGTTTCTTGATATCTCTGAGCATCCATAGCCGATCCAAACAATATATTCTCCCGGAGTGTACCTGTCTGTATCCATGCAGTTTGAGAAACATAGGCGATTTTCCCATAAACTTCAGTCTGTAGTTCAAACAAAAAGGGATTAAGCATAGTGTCATTACTGCTAAAATTAAGGATAGGCAAAATGCACTTGAGTAAATGAAATAATTATGGTAAATAAACTGTAAGTACATGTAACTATAATAGAGAATGTCCAGGCTTGGGAGTATTTTCAAAAAGAAGACTGTAGTGACAACTTACAGTTCCCCGAGTATTAGGAACTTCTCCAAGAATTGCTGATAAGAGGGTTGATTTTCCTGAGCCAACTTCTCCACAGATTGCCACCTTTTGCCAATGCTTAACCTCTAAATTTATGTTTCTCAGGGTAGGTTTTGGTACATTATCTTCCCATGAAAATTCAGCAGATTTGATTAAGATTGAACCTTTAAGACTATCATTAAAGCTTCTCTTCCTACCATTTGCAGTCTGCAGCTCCGGTTCCCCAAGGAATTTCACAATGCGCGCAAATGCAACTTTTGCTTGAATCACAACCGCAATAACGTCAGGAATGGTACTGATGGGATCTTGAACAAGGCGTAAAGTTGCAACAAAGGTGAAAACATTATTTGCATGCAAAGGAACATTGAGTAAGTAACAAGCGCCAAAAGTAGCAGCAGAGACCAAAATCGGAGAAGTCCAGAAGAGAAAAACATTGTATGCCCTTCTGAACTGCACTCCAGATAACCATTTGAGCTCCTCATCTCTGAAGCCTTCAATAGCTTTCTTGAAATGTGTTTCCCACGCATACAACTTCAGAACCTTCATATTAATAAGAGATTCGGAACAAGCCTTCAATCTCACATCTTGTGCTGCCATAAGTTTGCTTTGAAACTTATGCTGTAACTTAGCAAGGGGTGCATTGCAAAGTACAGTGATAACTATCACCACCAAGGAAGCAATTGTGGCTAGCCCCACAGCTCGGAAAAGAACTACTAATGAAATGCAGAGCTGGACGCTTGTTGTCCAAGTCTGGTGAAACCAAAATGGGAATTCTCCAATTCTATATGCATCAACAGTCACATAATTCATGATTTCACCACCTGAATGAATTAGCCGGGAAGCATTGGAAAGTCTCAGTTGCTTTTTATAAATGGCTGCAGTAAGTAAAGACCTTACTCTCAGGCCAATCAGTCTGCTGCGAAAATACCACTGTCTCTGTGATAGAGATTCCAGGATCTTTGTGAAGAAAAGCAAGACAACCAACAAATAACCTTCATATTTGAAAGTCTCTTTACCCTCAGCAATCAGTATGAAGGCGTTCAGAAGCAGAGGGCCAGCAGATAAAGTAAGTATCTTCAGCAACGCAAAAATCCCAGATATCAAAATGTCTCTCCAGTGGCATAAAATTATTGTCCTCAAAATTGAGGGCTGTGATGAAGGTTTTTTCTGTTTCTGTCTATTGAAATGGTCCAAAAACAACGAATAACACATTTCTGCTTTCTCTTCCTCCCTCAACTTTGGAATATCTTCATCCTGAAGTGTTTTCTCTGTGCCCCGTTTCATCAATGGATTCAACCACGAAAACAGCATGGTACTAAACTGTCCAGCTTTGGAAAATGGGGTCATATAGTTATCAGAATCAATTATATGGAAGCCATTGGACTCACCATTTAAAGGGTTATAAAGGCTTTCATTAATATCTCTGTCAGTTTCTTGAGAATCATATGTCTTACAGGTGCACAAGAGCAATAACAGTGCTCCTGGAAATGATAGAACATCTAAAGCCACCTTAAAAGACATCGATCTGCCGCCAAGAACAGAAGACAATGATATTGCGCATAAAATCCCAGATAACAGGAAGACAAGAACAGAAAACAGCCTCAACCATGTTCTTGGAAGTTGTTTCAGCCTGAGGCTTACTGTTAAACCCACCAGCAACCATGTGAACCCTTGAAAACATTCCAAAAGCCACCAATTTAGAGGGAAAGCAGTGTGGCTTTTCCTCAACTTCTCCTCTAACTTCCAAATGCCTGAGCACAAATACAATATTCCAAGAAAGCTATTGACTGTGGCAGAAACCACTTGCAAATTTGAAAACCTCTGCACTGAGATTTGACCCTGAAATGGTTTGTTTGATGACTTCTTCTGTATCACCATGAATAAGAGGAAGACAAGGATTAACACATCAAAGCAAATGATGATCAGATGATTAATGCACGTAGAAGGGTCTCTCAGGAACTTAAAATCGTAACTGCAGCCATTGTTTGAGCAACCACAGAACACGCTCCAAAAATCCTTCATATTCATTGTCTTCTCTTTTCTGCTCAAACTCTGCATCATCAAGGTCAACACAATCAATTAATCAATCTTTCAAAAAGCAAATAGAAAAATCATCTCGCAAACATCATGAAGTTTATTTAAAGAGTAACATGGCCACTAAAAAAATTAAAAGTCAGATACAATAAAAAATGTCTATAAAATGATGTCATGATGCAGTTGTGAAAAATTACTACACGTGAAAGTCACTTAAATTTCCTCTATGAACGGGCTTGCAATTTTTATTGCAAAGCGCTTTTTAAATCCCCACGTACGATCGATGCTCATAACTAGAAGAACTGCAAGCATTGATGGCTACAGTGAAGGATTGAAATCAGCAATTACAAATAAACTAACCACGCAAAGAAGTAGATGATAGTGGGCAACCACTAAAGCAGCAAGTTTTTCAGGATCTTTTGTGCTCCTGTGAAATCAGTACTCAGGCTTTAAGTGCATAGAAGGACACAAAATGAATCCCAAATTTCAGCATTTTCATAGCAAGACAGATGCTCAGCAGCCAGCCACTCCATACACGTTGCTCCAAGAACTGGCAAGGACAATTTAACTACCGAAAGAAGCAGAGACTGAATAGAATAAAGCAAGCCAATAGTACACGCCAGTAGACGCACACTTGAATCATGCTACTCACACAAAAAGGTTGCACGGCTTGTTTGATAGACCCATTTGCTGGGTTGAAAAGAAAATTAATAAGTGAGTTTTAAAGTTAAATAAATAAATAAATTTGCAATAATTTTTTTTTTTTTTTTACTTTTTTCATCTATATAGGTTAAGAAAATTTTGTAATGGACTCTATTTTTTTTTTAATTCCCTTTCATCCTTTTCTTACCCCATAATGAAGTAAATAAAATTTTTATTTTTTATTCTTTTTCTTCTCACGAGTTTTCTTTTCACATTTTTTTTTATAGAAATCAGACAAAGGATAAATGTTACAGCAATCATAACATGTGCCTTTATTGCTAAACGGGCACTAACTTTAATTTTCCAAATGAAAAAAAGTGCTAACTTTATTATTCATTTATTGCATAATTCACCGGCGTTAAAAATATCTTGCTTCAATTTCAAGACATAAAAAATATAAAAGATGATATTTAATTTTATTTATTATATAAAATGAAGACAAGGCTCCCTCATTCATGTAGTTTACCAAAACATTAATACCCACAAAGTTCACTAGCCAAAATTTTTGACATGTGTACAAAGAGGTGAGATGATCATTACTTTGTCCAAATGAATATAGAAAGTTTTATAAACCCATCACTTTGTATATCTTAATTGTTAACCTGCCTTTAATTCAAATAAATTAAAAATATTTTATAAGAAAGTTATACTTAATATATAAAAATATGAAGTCGAATATGTCCAATTAGCGAAATATATGACAAACGTAAACGTAGGAATAATAGCCCTGCAATAAAATATTTTTCCCTAAATCTACCGTTAAAGAATATTTCAAATATTTTTATAAGAATAATTTTATTTATTTATCTTTATAATCATAAAATACTAAAAAAATAAAAAAATATTTTGTTTACTAATGTTAGAGAGTTTGATAAAGAATAGCATCTTTAATTTTAAGAAGGAATTTTTATTGCTCGTATATTTTTTTAAGAATAAATTTTATTCATCTCTACAAAAAAAATTTTTACTTTTATGTCAACAAAAAATATTTTATTAATTTTATCTTAAAAAATATTAATTTCTCAATTATATCTTTTTATTAGCATTTAAATGAAAATTAATGTGTTATCTTTAGAATATACAAATAATTTATGAGACACGATTATGATATATCATTAAAGTACATTGTTAAATTTGAATATTGGTATATTATTATATAATATATTAAATTTTATTTAAAAAAAATTAATGTGCAAACCGTACATTAGTACATCACTGTCATAACCTCCCCATAACTTCTGTACAAAATAGATACCAACCCCAATTTTTTTTCTTTCAGAAAAAAAAAAACAGAAGGCTTGGGACTCAGTGATTCGATGGGGGTACAGTAGGAAAAAAATGGGGGTGCTCTTTTTTTTTATAGAATTTGAATTCTTTCTTTTTTATTATTTTCAAAAAACGAAAATATAAATTTTAATTTAGAATTCATTACATAATTAAAAAATTATATTTATTTTTCTTTAAAATCCCTCCTATTTATTTTTTAGAACCAAACTCGTTTTCATATTTGACCGAATCATAGGTGCATATACAGAACGCAGCTATACATTAAAAACAAAAAAAAATTTAAGACAGCAAAGTAGCCAGACTTGCACGAAACCCGAAATTATGGGAAGCGCAGCGGGTTTTCAACGGTTTTTTATTGTAAACTTGTGTTTGTCCTCTTGTAAGCAAGACGCTGCGAATGTTCGGAAAATATTTTATATTATTATTTGTTCCGTCCTTGTTTATTTATTATTATTAATTGATTTTATATATATTAAAAAAATAATTAAATTTATTTATTTTTAATAAATTTTATAAGATTATTTTTTATATATAAAATTTAAAATAATTAAAAATAAAAAAATAAAAAAATAAATATAAATTAATTAATAATATAAAATAATAAAATATTTATTAATAAAAGAGAATGATAAATTTAAAAATATATTTAATTTTTTATTAAAATTTTAAAATAATAGATAAAAAATAAATTTTAAAAAAAATATGATAAATAAAAAATAACGGAATGGGTATTTTTTAACGTTAAAGCGACGTTGGAGTTGATATAGTTTTTAATAGCGTTATTGCTGTTGGTTGTGGAAAACCAAGTTGCAGATTTACAAACGCAGTAATTGAAATTCAGAGAACCGACAGGACGAAGAGACAGCGGAGGGGAGACGGGGACCCAATGCATATATATGTAACAGAGAGTCGTCATGCCTCACGTCTTTTGTTTGGCTGAACAGGAACCAAAAAAATAAAATAAGATAACAGCACGCCAAGAATTGACCGAATTAGAATGTGTTTTAATTTGATTTAAATTTATAATTATTTTTGTCATTTTATTTAATTTAAATATATAGTTATTTTTTATTTCATTAAAAAATAAATTTAAATTTAGATATAATATTAGTTTATATTTTTAAAAAATTTTACGTAAATTTTAAAATTAAATGAAGATATGCATAATTTCATTAAAATATAAAGGCAAGCAATTTATTTTTCTCAAATAATTAAAAAAATTGATAAATTTAATATTTAGTTAAAATAATTAAAAATGATCGATTCATTTAACATAAAATTAAATGATTAAATAAAAAATAATATATAATAAATAATTAATTAATATGATATAATTTTAATAATTGATATCAGTTATTGAATTCAAGTAAAATTTTTAACGGATTTAATGTTAATTCTTTAAAAAATTGAAACATATAAATCAAATTATTAACTAAATCATTCATTTAATAAAAGATTAATTTGATAATTAACATCTAGATATATGGTACGAGGACATAAAAAAATTAATTTTGTATTGAGATTTTAGTATGATAAATATATCTTTACTTGTTAAAAAAAATAAAAAAGAGATGATTGTTTCCGTACGAAATTGACTTTTGCTGGCAAGATACAATTAATTAACATAGTCAAGGGCATCTATTTCATTTTGAAGTCACATCACCTGGCATGGGAGAACTTTGCTGACAGTGCGAGACAGGACGGATTCTGTCCGAGCGGGCCTTCTTCGGGTTGCGGTATTACAATTCGATTTTGCATCTTCATATATTTTTTCACATCCGATGTTCAAGTGGGGCCATCTTTCCTCGGAGAGTCTAGCGGCCGTTGGGTTCGATACGGAAGAATAGAACAGGAATGGAATTAAAAAGGGTGGATAAGAAAAAGAAATTTATTATTTTTTCAAAGCTCTTGATTCAGACTGAGAGTGAAATCATGTTTTTGTAACTTTTTATCTTATTGTTCGATTCACCGCTTATGCAATAAGAAATAATTAAAATTAATTTAACAAAAATATAATTAAATTCTTAAAATTATAATAAAATTTAAAAAATATTGTAAGAAATAAATTTTACAAAATTTTTATTGAAATTACAAATTTAAAAGAAAGAGAAACTCATTTGTCAATGGCTTAGGAAAACAAATAAAGAAAAGATTTTTGTTTTTATTATATAAATTTATATACAAAAGTAAGAAACTTGTTTAAAATTGGAAAACATTTGACCCGTATAGAAGAAATGAACTCATTTAAAATAGAAGGTTTGCATTTTTAAGAATAACATACCTTTTTGAAATTTGCTTAAACCTTGTTATTGCTCAAAAGGTTTTCATTTTAAAAAAAAAAACAAGTTTACAAATATTTGAAAGTATGAATTTGAGATAAAAAACTTGAACAGATATTACTTTTTAATAATGTATTTTAAGAATGATGGCATAGTCTGATGGAACAAATAATAGTCTATAAGAATGAAATTGAGGAGTCTTGAGTATTTTATTTTTATTTAAACTAAATAAAGGATTATGGTACTTTAGGAGATAAGGGTTTCATTTGTTGAAAGAATCACTTAAGGTTAGGTAAGAATTATAAGTTTCGATCCATGTTAACAAAATAATATGTAAGGAAATCAAATAGTTGATTCCATTTTTGACCCATTAAAATTCCTAATCAAAAACCTCCTCTTAAAAGTCTTTTTAATAAGGCATTTATTATTTGTAAGAGATTATTTAATAAAAAAGGAAAAAGAAATAATAAAAACAGAATTTTGACCTAACCCTTATGTTTATTATTCTTTTTATTATTTATCACAACTAGTTGATTTTATAAATATTAAAAAGTTATTTAATTTATTTATCTTAATAGATTTTTTAAAATTACCTTTTATAAATAAAGTTCAAGGTAATTAAAAATAAAAGGAGAAATATGATGGAATAAATATAAGTAGATTGATAATGTAAAATAATAAAGTATTTATTAATGAAAAATATTAATAAAAATAAAAAATATTTAATATTTTATTAAATTCTAAAGTGATAAATAGAAAAAAGATAAAAAATATTTTCTAAAATATGACAAATAAGAAAAAATGAAATAAGTAATTGATAAGCATACCTACAATGTGACCTTATTCATTGTATATTCATTTCTTTTGATTGTATAATGATTATGAAGACTTGTTACTAATTGTCAATTCATAATTCAAGTCACCCTCATTGATGAGAGAGAGTAAATTCATAATTCAAGCTATCCTCATCGATAAAAGAAAGTAGGTTTACTCATGAGTCAGTTATGATCAATTTGCACTTACATTTTAAATCGACTAAATTAACTTATGTTCAATTTTTTTTTCACTCATTATAAAATAAATGGCATATGAAATTGAATTTAATAGCCTAATACACAATCGGTTAGTTAAATTTGAATACCAACAAGTTAAAATCTATTAATTAGTCTTGCACCTGTAAGGCCCATTTCTAACACCTAATTTAGCTCATATACACATTAAACACAAAAAGAAAGCCTAACATGCGTAATTTAATAAAATAACAATTCAAACACAAAAAATAACTACATAATGGAACATGTTTAATAAACACCCAACCACCCAAACCAAATGCAAAACATACTGGTAGTAGGCATTTGGGCAAGGCACTAAGTAATAAGGTAAAGTAGCAAGCTATATATCGATTGCAATTGTTGCTTGCTAAAATTCAAAGTTCACAAGGCAATCAAATAAAAGAGTGAGCTAAACTTGAAAAATAATTCAAATAAGCCAAAGTTTATAAGGTAACATATTCAAGTTTAGCTACATTTTTTAGCATACACATTCATAATTCAAAGATATTTGAACATGGAAATAAGAAATGTAATACTAAAGTACCTATCTAGTAATTAATAATAACAAAGTCATAATTTAAAGTTGACAAATAAGAACCTAAAAAACTTACACAATGAATCAATATTATGACTATATCATAAATGTACCATTATTATTGTTTTAGCTATATCATGTATATACCACCATTATCTAGTATATTTGTACTTTATATTGTGATTGTGCAAGGGAGAAATCAAAAGATGTATTATATGCCATAAACAACATTAATGGTTATTTATACATAAGCCAATAACTCCAAAAAACCATGCTAAGTAACAAGTTGCTTCATCAAGTTACTCATGTAAGTAAAAAAATGTCAAAGCTCAATAATCAATAGCATTATATATCTCTTTCTTCCTACTAAATTACTAACTACCACATCTAATCTATCATCTTTCCTTTGTACATTCCTTGGTGTCTTACTCATTAAGAAAAAAGACACTTGTTTATTTTTTTTTCAAAATGTTTATGCTTATAGTTAATTGTTAACAGCTATAGATTGTTTTCCTCTCTTAACAATAAAAGAACTTATTCCAATACTATAAGCATTACCATTACCAGTTATTCTTATAGATAATCCTACTATAATAACACCACCTTCTCGAATATCTAGATAAATAAAAAATACATTAAGCTTATTAGAAAAATAGTAAAGAATATGAGATTAGTAAAATAGATTTAAACTAAAAAAAGAAAAAAGAAACAAGTGGATAAAATTATACCTTGCTCAATTTCCTTGCATTTGCTAAAGTTCATTATATTTTTCAATTTCATGGAAATCACATTTTAGAAGCCTTAACTAGTTTTGAGTCCAAATAAGTGCCTTGATCATTTTAAGAGTAAGAAAACTCCTAAAAACATTTAAAAACCCACCCTTCAATACTAGAAGCAAATTCTGAAGTAACTATAGAGATAAGGGCAACTAATACGTTTCTAGCTATCTTATCAAGGATATTAAATCTTGACACATTAAGCTTTCACCAAACTAAAATATTAAAGTTGTCTTCTTAATCTATACAAGCTTTTTGAAATATCTTTCCACTTCTTTTTTACTATAATAATGCCCTTTTTTCTTCAAATAGTGACCTAAATGTTGTAATCATAGCCTTATAAGTAAGACTTTTAATTAATTGAGTGGGTTGTAAATCTCTTATAGATTAAGAAATTGTATATGCCTTAAGTTATTCATATTCTTTTGAGTACCATTAATATATCCTCACTATTTTAACTTTCACCTTTTTAATCATTGATTGTGATACAATTTTATCATATATTCCTGCAAATGACCATATAATATAAGTCCAATTTGTATCTAAGGTTAAGCATATTTGCTATGAATAAAAGAGGATTCATATTCTCAATCCTTAATAGTTTTCAAACTTCTTATTTATCTCTACTACCATCTTATGCAATATTGAGTTAGACATCTCATCATTACTTCATTTCTTAATCTCACTTTGCACCATTGATAAGTGAATGTAGGTAGAATTTGAAGTGATAATTAATGAATTGGAGAAAGATAAAGTTACATTATAGAAAATTTTAAGAAAATTAATGAATACCTTTGTATTGTTCCAATCCTTAATAGTAGGTGGACTAATCCTTTTGCCACTTTTCTATAAAGTAAATTGTGTAGTTATTATCTTTTTTCTCTAAACTTTCAAATGCTTTATGGTATTTTTCGATAGCCTTTAGCATTTTGTAAATAGGATTCCGCCTTATTGGTGTATCAAGGCATATAAGGGATTTATGAGTGATGTACTCTTTTTTTATGATTTGCCAAAATCTAACTATCCTTAAAGGATAGCACCTTATATACCTTGTTGCATTCTTAATTACAAAAATTGAGTTATGGAAGGTCTTTTAATCCCTTATTAACCACTAAGTTCAAGATATGAACATAACACTTAATATGCATCATGTCACTATCTAAAACTAACCCTTTCCAATTCTTTAATTTTTTTTAAGTATGCTATAACCTCATCATTTGATGATATATTATCCATAGTCACAGTAAACAACTTCTTTATACCTTCTCATTTAAGCATTGTGCAATGTGTTTTCCTATAGTTTCTTTCTTATGATATGATATAAGGTTAAAATTAATAATCCTCTTTTATAACTTCCACTCATTATTAATGATAATGTTTTTATTTCAATTTGATCAATTCTTAGATTTGTTCAATTAGTAGGCCAATAGCCTAATTCCAATCGAGATCAAAATAAAATGTGCCTTAGGCCTTCGCCCATTTGCTTCAAATAAACTGACACCAATCACTTGAAATCAAGTTCAGTCAAGTTGGTTTGTTTTGAGTTCAAAAAAATTGAGCAATTTTAAGAGAAAGTAATTAGTAAATTATTAAATTTAATTATATATTAAAATGATAAGATTTTAAGATATATCATATAATGATATATCAATAATAAAATTTGATAATATATTAATACATTATTATAATAATATGTCAAAAATAAAATTTAACAATATACTAATATATTATCATAATTTTTTTTTAGGTAGATAACTCAATAATCATTGATATTGGTTGTACAAGCGAGCAAAATTAATAGTGTGACTATATTCTGATTTAGTTCAAAAAAATATAGCCATCAATTTTTATGAAAACTGAAACAGTACTAATAAAATGATGTTATAAATATTATTAAATTTTAATTATTTTAATGAATCTCATCATTTTTTAATAGAATTCACTAAACTAAAAGGTTAAAATTTAATATTTAAAGTAGCATTATTTTTTGTGTTATTTTAACTTCATCTAGACCTTTTATGCGAACAAGACTTAAAATTTTTGCATGTATAATTTTTTTTTATGTGAATATATATATATATATATATATATATATATAGAGAGAGAGAGAGAGAGAGAGAGAGAGAGAGAGAGAGAGAGAGGTGTCTGACAGCAACAATGCTGCAGTTTGAGTGCACGTGGATTTCCATTAAGAAAGTTTACAGCAGCTGGCATTACTTTGATTCTTTTATAAATCTTAACCCACCGTTAGTGCTTGAATTTTTCACTCTTTAATAAAAAAAATTATAAAAACTAATTTTTTATTATGACTTATAAGCATGTAAAAATAAGAGAAAAAAATATAATATTATTATTAATTATTAGTCACGTAATTGCATATGATTTTATTTTTAATTTTTTTAAATGTCATAAATAAAATCTATAATATTATTTATATATTAATTAATTTGTTACTTTTATTTAAAAAAAAGAAAGGCGGAAATGGACATTACTCATATTTATTTTACTACTCCATTAATTTTTCATTTTTTTCACCGCCGATAGTGACTAAAAGCATGTGCTGGATGTTCGAGCATTCGTTACTGCATAATCGCAATTTCTTTCGGCATGAAGGAGACTCGGTGAATTTCAATCTTCTTTTTCTTAATTTTGATCATAGTTTTATGATAATTATAGAAATAAATATTTTAATTCTTTTTGCATGCACTGAGAATATTTTATGTTTCTAGCATCACGAAACTTAAAAATGAAATAATCGAAATTTGTGATAAGCGAAAGAAATCAAAGAGAGTTTTTCTCTCGCTGGGGGTTCGGCAGTTTGAGGGCCTTAACCCATTCGAAGCTGCAAATGAATCAGTCAACTGTAAGTTTTCTTCTGAATTTTTTTTAAGACACCAAGCAGAAAATCATTTTAAAAAATTAAATATTAGTAAATTTTTTTACTTAAAAAATAAAAGTTATTTTTTAATTTAAATTATTTTTTATTTATCAGATAAAATATATCTAAAATTAGCATGTTTTTCACTCAATTAACTAGTCATCAGTTACCTGTGAGTTTCTATAAGCAAGGAATCAGCGTCTTAATTTGAGAAAGCTTTTATATAAGTTTCAGGTTTTCGCATGGTTCAAAAAAATATTAGAATTATGGTTAAAACTTTATTTTTATCCTATAATATTAAGTTCGTATTAGTTTTATTCTTTATTAAAAATTTATATTAATTTAGTTTTTGTTAAATTAATTTCAAGTTAAATTTTAATTTATTTGTAAAATAATTTAGATACTTCATTTCATGTACAAAGAAAATAAAATTAAATGTAGAGTTAATTCTATAGTATTAAATTGATATAAATTTAGTTTTATATAAATTAAAATAAGATTTAAACTTAGAAATATCGTATGTTATATATTCTTATACTGGTGAGAATATAATATCTCAAATTCCAATATCCTCCAATATAGCGATGCGTTAACTTTCCATCATTTTAAAATGTAAAAGCTTCCTTTATTATTTTTTCTCTAAGCAAAAGGTGATTAGTCAATTCATTTCCACGGGCTCTCTCATCTAGATCTTGTCATTTTAGGTTTTCCATTTCAATATATTATCAATTTTTTTAAAAATATCTATAATAATCCCTACAGAGATCGTTTAGTCATTAATTAAAATTATTAAAAATATAATTAATTAAAAATGAGAAATTTTATTACAATGGACTCAAAAGGTTGCATGAAACGCATGTCATGTTCATGCATCGCTAAATGCGTACATATATTTGTTAAGCACATGCAATGCCAGGAGTTTAAAAATCTATTTATTCTTATAATATTAAATTTTTATTAATTATATTTTTTATTAAAGTTTTATATTAATTTAATTTTTATAAAATTAAAAATCCTTAAATTTTAATTCTTTCCTACATAAAATAAAATATTAAATTATTATAAAAATAAATTTAATTTTTTTAATTTTATAAAAATTGAATTAATATAAAATTTAAATTAAAAATAAAAATTCAAGCTTAAAACTATCAAAATAAATTTTCAATCAAGGATAGAATAATAGGCTACGTGTGAAGGAAAGGGGAAAAAATAATAGAAATGATTATCTACCTTTTCTATTACTGTGATTTGCAGAGTAAAGAAATGCATCTTGATTTTTGAGTGCTTCCTCTCAAACGAACAGAATACTGTGGTGTTTTGTTCTACATTTTATTTGATAATAGAGCTGTTAGGTGTAAATTGCTAAAGATAAATAGGATAAATTATTTATTAATTAGCTTTGCTTTAGTTGATTTAGTTTGCTTGCTGATAGTTTAACAATTGTTGAAGTTTGGTTTATCTTTTCTACTTTTAGGTTGTATAATTAAACTAGAGAGAAATCACACATGCTAGGCAGAATTTAATTAAATCTCAGCACTTCAATGACAAGACACAATGATGTCATTTTCTTTATTAGATTTGGTTGTAATTTAGCTGTGCATATATTTGTTGATCTAATTAAAACTCACATATTCTATAGTGATTACCTTCTATTGGAGATCAAATTTGCTTACTCAAGGCCAAGTAAGCAAGGAACCAAAAAAAAAAAAAAAAATCAAACTGTTATATTGTGTAACTTAAGCATTTTTAGTTACATTCCAAAGTTAGTAATGTTAAATTCTCCATTTTGCTGCCCAAAATTTACAGAGTAGCTAGTTTTATTCTTCAATAATCTTGCAAATGGCAGATTGTAGGCCTCGTTCCTAGTAAATTAGCTTTCTATATTTTACTGAAGATGCTCAACATCAAATCATTTTATATGATCTATTCCTATGGAAAACTATATAGAGATACTAACTAAAAATGTATATCTAATTGCTTCTCATTGAGAAATTTGTTGAATAGTAATAAGGAAGCCAAAGTGACGAGAATAGCTAGACAAGTTTTAAAGAAGTATTTATTATAGTTTTGTGTTGTTGTTTATTAACATTTCCATGAAATTATGTAGCTTAAGAGGTCCAATTTCTATTTAATAAAAACTAGTTTGCTGATTTGATGCTAATTATTAGGATTGGAGCAACTCTTATGCAAGTATGCCTGGCAATCTATAACTTTCCTTTTAATTTTCTATATATATTTCGTTATTTCATTAGAAGAAAAAGGCTTTATTGTTAGTTACAAAAGAAGGCACATCAACTTTACCTTGTGGAAGTTCTTTTTAAGTAATTTTCTATATCAAATTTTAATTTGCAAACTTAAGGAAGTTTAGCAAATTTGTTTTAAATTATTTTACTAACATACAATGCTACTGTATACATATTGTATTGATTTTATTTAGCTTGATTCAGGTTATGACATGGTTCGTTTCAGATATCCTCTCCCTTCGAGGAAAATGTGTTAGACCAAATTGCTTTAATATGTACTGGTATTGTGATTCAAGGTCAAAGCTTCCTCTTTGCAATCTTAATGGTACAGAGCAATACATGAAAAGATGTAGCCTCTAATTGCTTACTGATTTTAAGCTTAATTAGGCTTGCATTATTTTTGTAACTGATTGACTGTTTTTCAAAGCCATAAAGTCATGATCATGCACCTTGAGTGTACTCACGAGGAATATGACTTATTCATATGTCTTTTAGAATTGAGTTGAGTGTGCAAACAGCAATAATGGATGTCGTGCAAATATATTAAATATGCACATATTATATGAGAACTAAACATATTGTAACCTAAGTTGTGAATACTCCAATAGCTTTCTCCTTTTCCCCCCTTTTTTTGAGGTTACTTTTTAAGTATTAATTTAATTTTTATAAAATTAATTTTATGTTAAATTTTAATCCTTCTGTAGAATAATTTAAATATTTCATTTCATGTATAGAGAAAATAAAATTTAATATTAAATTAATATAGATTTTTAATAAAAATAAAATTGATACAAATTCAATCTTGCATAAATTAAAATAATATTTAAATCTAGAAATATCGCATTCTATATATTCTTATAGCGTGAGAAAGTAATTTCTCGAATATGGTTCAACATAACGATGCGTTAACTTTTCTTCATTTTAAAATGTAAAAGCTTACTTTATTATTTTTTCTTTAAGAAGCAAAAAAGTGATTTCTCAATTCATTTCCACGAGTTCTCTCGTCTAAATATTGTCATTTTAGATTTGTTATTTCAACATATTATTAATTTTTTAAAAATAACTATAATAATACTCACAAAGATCGTTTATTTATTAATTAAAATCATTAAAAATATAATTAATTAAAAATAATATATTTTTATCATATGGGACTTGAAAGGTCGCATGAAACGCATGTTATGTTTATGTATCACTAATCATCACCAAGTACGTACATGATTTTGTTGAAGTACATGCAATGTCAAGTTAACGATTGAGATTAAAAATTTATTTTGATTTAATTAAATTTTTATTATTTTCATCTGTAATTAAAAATTTATATTAATTTAATTTTTAGAAAATTAAAAATTTTTAAATTTTAATTCATTTGTTTATAAAATAAAATATTAAATTATTATACAAAAATTAAAATTTAAAAATTTTTAATTTCAAGAGAGTTAAATTACTATGAAATTTTAATGAAAAATAAAATTGATAAAAATTTGATTTTACAGTTATCCTACTCAAAGCGACAATTCGCCCCAAGCTTGCAAGTTCTGCGGAAATTGTTCCGTGAAGCATGATCATGATAGGGGAAATTTTTTTTCTAGTAAAATAGAATGAAGATAGGGCAAAAGTTTACTTCATTCTAAATTTTGAAAATAAGGTAAAAATTATATGTCTACCTTATTTAATATATTCAAAATAAGAACAAGTGATAATAAATTTATTATATTTTATATGTATTAAATATAATTTCTATTTTATTTGATATATTTAAAAAATAAGAATAAAAATTATATAATATTATATTTTAATTATTTTATATATTTTAACAAAAATTTTAAAATTATAAAAAATATCATCATTATAAATTAAATGATTAATGATAATCAGTAATGATTGATTGATTATTGACACTAGGTAGTGGTTAAAAATAATAATTGATGATGAATGATTTGTTATGATGCTTATGGATAGTTGTCGGTGATTGGCAATAATAATCAATGATTGATGATTAATAATAGTAGTTATTAGTAGTAGATAATAATTAGGAATGGTGAAATAAAATATTAATGATAATTAAATTATAATAAAAAATAGATAAAATATCTTATTTATATCATTAAAATTGATAATATAAAATATCCACTTTCTTTAGAGAAATATTTTAAAAAAAATTAAATCCAAATTATTCTTCAAAATATTTTTTTAAAATTTAAAATGAACATAAAAATTTAATATTTCTTTAAAATATTCTAATACATCGCTATATTTCAGGAATCTGGTTTTTGGTCTAGGCGCCTGTCGTTGTTTTTAGTTGTTTTTGGTGATATTGCCTTTGCCAAATACACGAAAACAACCTAATCCAACAATAACGAAATTAATTAAGTTATCCTATTCTTAATGTCAATTAATAGTGCGCAACAGAAGTTCAGGAGATCCATCCCTCAATAATAGATAATAAATATCGGCCCGGACTTCCGTCCCTAGGGTTAGTAAACCCGGGAGACATGGCGTTTTAAAGGCCGCAAATGCTATAAAGGTAGAAGACAAACGAAGTTGAATTGCTGGTTACTTGAAATATTGGTAACTGTTTTAATATGCAAATTAAAACATAAGAAAGCAATAATTTATAAGATAGCCTTACCTTGCAGCTGGACTGACAAGGCCCAAAAGTAGATTAAATATTTTGGAGGAAAAAAATTCAAAGGAGTGGATTGGTAGAGATTAGCAGAGGGTAAGAAGAAAGATTTTATATGTTATTAGAAAACTCAAAAAGAAAAAACTTAAAATTCTAACTATTATTTATTTATTTACATTATTTATAAATATATAAAAATATGCATCCTTCAATAAATTTTAATACATCATATAGTTGTTTTAGTTTTCCAAATCCTTAAATATTCAATACAAGTAATTTGTTATTAGGTACAAATAACCTACAATATTAACATAATATATAATATACATATAAACAAATTATCAAAGTTTTAATTGAATTGTAAATATTAATTAAAAATTATTAAAAGAATTTTATTCTTGTGATTTTTATGCATTTTTATGTTAGATATGTAAAAAATCTCCATCCATCAATAAATTTTAATACATTACATAATTATTTTAATTTTTCAAATCCTTAAATATTTAATACTTGTAAGTTAATATTAAATAAAAATTGATTACAATATTAACATAATATAAATATAAAAAACATTGTCAAATATTTAATTGAATTATAAGTGTTAATTAAAAATTATTGAAAGCATTTTATTCTTGTGCTTTTATGCGTTTCTATGTTAGCTTTCATATTTTTATTGAATTTTATTGTGATCTCTTAATTAATATTAAATTAATTATAAGTTTAAAATTTTATAATTTCATAATTTCATACTTTCTTTAAAATTATATAATTGTTTCTTAATCCTACAAAGTTGAAATAGTCAATTAAACACTTTAAAAGTTAATTTATAATTTAATATAATTATAAATATAGTAAAAAAAATAACATAGAAGGGAGCAGTAAAAGATTTTTTTTTTCATATGGGAAAATTATAAGAGTGCCTAAATTAGGAAATGAAATTTATAACAAATGCATTTTTTTTGTAGTAGTAGAAATAATAGTTCACTTAATATACATGCACACTACTGAAGTTCTAACTTAGGAAATAAGGCAAGTAAAGCACTTAAGTACATCAAATGTCACTATATCACTAAATATGCCAGTCAACAAATATAATTATGACACTCCACCCATTTCTTTTTAAGTGTTATTTTAAAGAAAAATTTATTCTTATTCATCAATTATTTTTAAAAAAATAAGATTTCATTTATTATTTTTTTAAATAGTGCTCTTATTATTTAAATAAATGCTCAATAATTTTACTTAATAATTAATTTTTAGTGGATAATATATTAATAAATTATAATTCATCTCTCCTTAAAATTAAGATTATTTATTGTTTTCTTTGATTCTTATACATTAACCTTAAATGACACTTAAAAAAGATGAAGAGAGTAATTAATATCAATTTAAATTGTACTAGAGTTAAATGAGAAGTAATCGAATTAAAGGTAGAGTGATAATTTTTAATCTAATATGATTCAGTTATTATTTAAATAGAGATTTGGCACAAATTCAATACTTTAAATCTAGATTTTCAACCTAATAAACTGACAAGAATGATAAATGCAAAATATTTGAAGAAATTGTATAATTTATATATATATATATATATATATATATATATATATATATATATATATATATATATATATATATATATTGACAATAGTGGTAAGATCTATATTTTTTATTATTATTTTCTACCATTTACTCAATGACTTAACTTTAAATTAATTTATTGTAATTTTTTATTTACTCTTTGTTATATTTATTTTTATATTCAAAATTTTCATTTAATTATAGATTTAAATTGGGGAAGGCTTCTACTTAATAATAAAAATCAATTGATTTTCTATACTTTTATTTAGCAAAAAATAACATATATGTTAAATGAAAGGTAATTTTCAATCCATGCATCTTACAAGCTTACAATCTAATATAGGTATATTTTGAGTATGTAATTAATCAAGAATTTCATATAATAAATTTTTCTTTGTATCGTACTTAATTTATACTTCAAGGATATTAAAGAAGAAATTCCAATGGCATATAACTAAAGTTGACAGTTATGATTCATATCTATTTATTTCATATATATTTTAATTTATCCATATCTATCCATATTAGTTTTAATTAGGATAGAGATAAATTGAGTCATTATTAATCCAATCAAATAAAGGTCAATCTGCATTAAGTTTTAGGATAGCTCATCCATATGATCCATTTATATTTGTCTATTACATTGTTGTTGTTGTTGTTGTTGTTATTATTATTATTATTATTATTATTATTATTATTATTATTATTATTATACTGCCATATATGATTTTTTATTGTCCAAAGTCATATAAATAGTCATTTTCTTAATATTACATTTCTTAAGATTGTTGTAATATTAGATACAATTAACCACATATTTTAACATTAGTTTGCATTAAATAAAATTCATTTAATTTAGAATTAATATTACAATGAAATAAAAAATTTAAAAATAATTTTTTTTGAATTATTAACATCTTAATGTTTGAAATTACATGTCACTTTGTTCCTCTGGTATACTAAATTTAAAAAACCATCTTGCTAAACCAATTAGCTACAAAAATAGGAGATTCTATTGCATAAACCTTGGTTTAATATCATTATAATTTTTTATGTATTAATGTTGTATTAATAATTTGTTACACCATTGCGTGGAAAATTTATCTAGGCAGTGACATCAAGAATTTTTGCTAATATTAATTTATTTTTGTATTAACTACATGTTAATACAAGATTAGTACTTTAAATTACTAAAATATTAAGACAAGTTAGAACAGTGTCATCGAATAGAAGTTTTTTTGAATATTTATTGATATCTTTGAATTTATTTTTAAATATAATTCTTACACAATATCAAAGATATTAATACAAGTAATTACAGTTTACTTTTTAAAAATAAAATTTATAAAAATCCATAATATTAAATATATAAAAATATGATAGTAATTTATTCAACAAAAATAATTTAAAAAATATTTAAATATTAAATTATAAAATATTTTAATATAATATTTTTATTTTATAATATTAACTCGTGTGAATTGCTTCCTTAATTAATTGCATTGGCATTCAAACAAAATAGAATTAAGTAAGTTGCAATTTTAAAATTATGAAACAGTTGTTATCAAAACTGACAGGTGGCAGTAAAAGTTAAAGACATTGACCAGAGTTTATTAACCCTTAGAGGACGAAGTGCTGCCCATCAACATCAACAATCAATCAATAAGACATAAATATATATAATTAAGATTGAAATTTAAATATAATTTGTCTTACTTTTTCGTTTTTTTGTCCCTTTTCATATTATTCTCTCTACCAAACACACGAAATTGACCTCCATTTGCGTGCACAAAAGAAAAGGCGCATATAATGCAATCAAGGAGGAAGATAACAAGTAGAAAACAGACGAGACGAGAAAAGACGAGAGGGAGCTGAAACATTGCCATCTTTATAGGGGCAGGGCACATCCATTCCTCAGCAATCAATCACGTGCTTTAGTATTAGTAGCGGAGGAAAAGGCAAATCATCCCCTCGTCATTCTATGTGCACGTCGTAGAATTCCCCGCGCCACACCCAAACGGCTTCGTGTTTACGTGGAATTAACGATTTTCCTATATCTTTAATTTAATATAAAAAATTCCGATAGATTCATTAGAGGCTCCAACATGACACATCTGTAATTTTCTTTAATTGGAAGTAAAATTATTACATACACAAAAATTTTTAATATTGAATTTAAAATATAAAAGAAGGTAAAATATTGAATAATATCATGCATCATTTAAATTAAATATTTTCGGACTAACATATTTATAATTTTAAATAGGTAAATACTGACAATAGTTCTAGAATTATTGTTAAATATTAAATGTATATTTCAACTAATTAGATTAAATATTTTATTTTTAATAATATAGTAAATAATAATATATTTAATAATAGAATCATATTTAATATTTTATTTCTATTTTAATATTTAATTTTGTTAATTGAAAATATGCATTTAATGCTTAAATAATAGTTCCATAATCTATTGTTAGTGTTTTTATTTTAAACAAAGAGTGTATAATTTAAATTATTATTTTTTTAAATTATTAATTAATTAGTTAATCATGAATGATTTTGATGTTATAAATTTAATTTTTTATTGTTAATATATGAAAAAATTATTAATTTCTTTGTTCATATTTTAGTGTTATATGTATTAATTTTAATTTTTTTAAAAAAAGGACCGAAGCTAAAAAAAAACTAATTGATTATAATATTTCGAGTTTTAAAGACTCTTAGCGCATCATTAGTAACCTGTAAGAATATTTAAGAAGGAGGTAGGTTGAATAGATGAGTTTCAAAATCCAAAGGCTAAGGGTCTGTTTGGTTTAGGAAAAAATAGAATTTTTAAAAAATACTTTTCTACGAAAATATATTTTCAGAAAATGAAGTAATTTTATGTTGTTTGGTATATAAATTTTTTTTTTAGCATTTGGTGTACCAAAAAAAAATTAATTCTATTTAAAGTAAATCAAAATTATTTACTTGAAAAATATTTGAAGGAAATCAAAATTATTATAATTTTACATACTTTTAAAAAAATTTATAAATTTTATCATTTTTTATGACTAGTAGTCCAATAATAATTGATCATTAACAATAAAATATATATTAAAGGCATTACAAAATTTTATATATAGATTCACATAATTAGTTTAATTAATTGTGATGAAATATTATATAATAGAGCATCCAAGAAAGGGAGAATATTTTAGTGTATATTACATGAAAATATGCATTGAACTTTAATAAATAAAAATAAATTTTATAAAAATAGAAATAGGGCATTTATTATGAAAATATTTTATAAATAAAAATAAATTCTGCTCTTGATCATGATTACATGACAAGGTGAGAAGGAAGAAAACTTAGGCTTGCGTATGGATATATTAAGTAACAAGGAAAATGAATTCTATTTTTTAAAATGAAAAATTATTTTTCTAAAAAATAATATAACTTTTTAATTGACTAGAATTTATTTTTTTATTAATCAAAATTTTTAAATATTCAAACAGGAGAAAGTTGAAAAATAAATTTTAAAAATTCATTTTTCTCCTGGACTCTAAAATTTGTTTTCTAATCTGTACAAAAGTTTCCTGTCCTGCAATTATGTGCAAATGATAGCATCCCTAACTTTAAAATTTTAAATGTGTTGTGAGTCCATCTTTACTGTATTATAAAGGCGTAGGTGGTGTGCATTGTCACGAAAATAATTGAATCATCCTAATTATGGGAAAAATGATTACCCAATATTCTTATTATATGAATCTCATGGTTCCAACCATGCATTTTTCTGGAGTCAGCAATGAGCACATGAATTCGGAAAAGGTGGCCGGACTCTTCCCGTCCTGTCATTGTACTGCGGGTATTGAAGAAATCAAGCCTTGCACCACAAACTTTTGGCATTATGTGGCACGCCCCTTAGACCTCTTTTTTAATTTGCTTAATTTCTTTGTAAGAGTCTCGTATGATAAATAAAGTAGATCATGACGTTGAGACAAGATTATTTTAAATAAATTACAGTACTTTCTCACCAACTCTCTTTATTTATTACTATCTTACAAAATAAAAAAAATGAGAGATGATTATGATATTTTATTAATGTAGTTGTATTTTAGTGTATTATTAAAATTAATTATTAATATATTATTATATATTGTATTAATTTTAATTTTAAAAAATAAATTTAATATATAAATAAATTTAATAATATATCAATATATTATTAGATTAGTGATGTATTAAAAATTTACTTTAATAAATATGGATCTCTATTGCTTAGCGAATTGTACTCCACTAACTCAAATAATAAATATATATCTTTATTTTTAAAATAGTTTCCTCCTTATTGTGACTCATGTTCTACAATTTACAAGCTTTCTCTCAACTCTTGCAGATAAGTTTAAGTAGCATTAGAATTTTTTAAATGTAGCTAGGAGCGAGGCTAGAATGTGGTCTAGGATGAATCTAGCCACCCAAAACTTGAAAAAATCTAGAAGTTTTTCTTATGTGTTTCCCCCCCGCTTTTTTTTTTTTTTTTGTTAAAGAAATTCATATTTATCCATTTAAAAATTAAAAAATTATATAAATTCTTAATTATAAAATTTTGTTTCAACTTCTTCAAGAACTTTGCTTGAACACCGCCTGTGGATATAACGGTTTAGCTTCTAATTAAGAAGTTTGTGGTGAATTCAATGATTATCCATCAAATCTAATATGTGATAAAGATATAATGGGTAGGAGAGTCAATTGTACCAAGAATGTTTGCGTGCATAACTTAAAGTATCGCATCAAGTCCAATTCCCAGATTCCTTGTTTATTTATCCTTTGTTTGCAATAATTGAAGGTGAGATTTCATTTCATTTTCAAAAGGTGATTGGAGTTATGTAAACAGAAACTTCATTTTATTCATAATTTTTAGTTTAATTACATTTATTTTATTATAAAATTTATGAAAAATTTTATTAGAATTTATTTCATTTATCCTAAAACATTTGTTATATAAAAAAAATTTTGCCTTTCTCAAATATTGTATTTATCATAATACTAACAAAAATTTATTTTTTTAACTAAATTGCATGCACTTTTTAAGATATCCCAAATTAAATAATTCACTTATAAATGAATTGAAATAATTAAGTTTTACATAATTTCCAAGAAATATAATTGATCATTTGTAAATAAATAAAAATTATTTTTTATTAAAATAAAATGAATTCAACTTTAAAAAAATTGATTGCAAATGAAATTTTAATGCAGTATTTTTTATTGAATTTGAGGTTTTCCACTCAATCCTAATTTGTCTTTAAGAGGCCATATTATCTCTCGTTCATATGCATTTTTCTTTGAGCTTTATAAATATGGTGTAAAGCATAAGGATGGAAATTGGATAATAAAAAATTACTATGCAACCGATTTATATAATTGGATTAATGCATAAAACTGTACCAACTCAGTTTTGAATCATAACTTTCTATGATTCCAAATGACAAATTAAAGTTAGGGGAAGGCATAAGGATGAAAGTGATGCTTTTGATTCTCTCGCTCTTATTCATGCCGTTAAAATTATAGAAGACTTTGCTATGGCAAAATAATGAAAAGGCAAATGATTTTTGGAATTTATAATATTTTGATGAGGTTGTGATGACAGATTCAGTTTTTTGAATAATAATTATAATTCAAATTAAACATTATATAATAAACGAGTATTCTTATAATAAAATTCAAGAAGGATAATCAATATTGATTATTTCTATTCTCTCTTTGTCTGTGAAAAAAATATGAAAGACTTTGATACGGCAAAATAATGACCTCTTACTGAAGAAACACGGAAGCCTTGCCACGAGCATCCTCTCTGGATCTGGGCGCTTCCACATTTCAATATTTTTCTGTTGAATTGGATCCAATAATGAAACTCATTGGACTCATTACTTGGGCCTCATTTTCAATATAGCCCAATAATTTTTAATTGTTAAAATTTTGACTTAATTACATTTTTTCTCCTCCAAAATATAAATTGGTCATATTGAGTCTCTTTAAATTCATTATCCAATTTTGTTCCGCCAAATTTCAAAATCAAACCAAAATGAGTTGATTGTCATTAAAAAAAAAAAGCCTCATCTTGGCACATTAAGTCTGTCGGTGCGCGATCCACTTCTCTCGTTGTTGATTGTCATAAAAAAGGCAGGGTATGGGTTGGAGGTAGCAAATAGCGAGTTCGGCAACGGCTTGACCTTTGACGATCCTGAACTCCATCTCTGCGTAGTACTACCGCTTTTAACCATTTTCTGTGGGCGTTGGTTCCATCCAACTGTTATGGGTGCTTGATATCTTGTTTCTTAATTTTCTAAATGGGTTTTTATTTTAATTTCAATGTCATAGAGAGTAGACTGATTACCCAAATTTTTTACTTTTTAAATGTGTTGTTGTTCTGTTTGATTATACTTTGACAATAAACTTTAGTTTATGAATTTCTATTGTATTTATCTTAATCAATGCTTCAGGTAAGTTAAATATGATATAATAGTTTTGATAGATTGATAATACTTAAAAAGGATGTTTCTTATTTAATTTCCATTAATGGCATTTTCGTTTTGGATTAACATATTGTAATTTATTCTAAAGTTATTTCGCCTTTGCCACATGTCCGATATGAACAAGATAATGGTATGCTGGAGATGCACCTTGATCATGGAATCCAAAGAAGAAGGGATCCGATGAGTGGAACAGAGAAACGGTGAAGACGTGCCAACTTGGGTCCACACCTGTTTTCTCTGGTTTAGACTTGCCGTTGATATTTCCATCCCAAACTAACGTTAGTTAGAAGGTTTGGACTTACTTCGGATTGATTTTGACATTTGAAGGACTAAAATTAAATAAATAATTTAAGGAGGATCAAATGTAATCAATTTATAAAATAAAAAATTTAATTAAGTTTAATTTTTATGACAGTAAAAATAATAATTTATTTAACTCATACATATAAAATTATAAAATTCAAATTCAAATATATATGTAAGATTATAAGTTTGAAATCCAAATAAACTGGAGTGGTAGAGTTCTTAAGATAATAATATCAAGTGTCACTGTATCTTTAATAATCTTGACATTGTTGAATTCTTCTATTTTTGGCTAACGTTAATCATTAAATTCACACCATAGAAAAGAGTAAAAACCTATTTTGTACCAAGAAATGCAATAAGCAATTCAAAATATAAATGACCTTATTTTTATCACATTTTCTAGTTTTTCTTTGAAATTTCCATGATACGGTGCAGTAGTTCTATCAATCATTTTAAAAGAAAATTGCAGCAATAAACGTCAACCTTCATATCCACACAGCACCTTTGACACGTTGAAATGCATAGAAATGAGATAAGATTGTTGTGATATCCATTAAAAACAAGGCCTATTCTAATTAACTTAATTTGACAAATACCAAAGGAAGAGTTGCCCGGTCATGAGGTTACTAAGACAAGTTTTGATTGATACTTGAAAGCAAATCCTAAGAAAACCTACCTCCATTGTCTAATACATTTTCTAACTTTTAAAATGGGATAGAAGGCTTGCAAGTAATTCTATTAAATTGGGTTTGGATGAAGCAATTGAAGGAAGGATTTCAATTTATGAGAGCATTTAAAATACTCTATTGTAAATTTATTGCTTGAATAATTGATATAAGAAATTAAAAAATAATGAGTATTTTAAAAGAAGATTTTGATTGCATAAAATGAAAAAATTGGGATTACAAATGCCGAGCTCGCCAGTGGCTGTGTCTTACTTGCAAGTTGCCACCCTTCTTGTGCTGCTTCTCATAGTGCTTCACTAAGCCACCACTTGAAATATTGCATAGGCTTATTTTATTATTATATTTTAAAATTATATATTCTTTTAATTCCAGAAAATTTGTATATTGTTGTTAAAATGACTTTAAATTTTATAAATTAGGTACAACAATTGATATTGCATGTGGATTTATTTTAAATTAAGTCAAGAAAAATTTGATGATATAGAAATGAAATAAAATAAAATGTTCACGTAAAATAAATATTCTATTTTTTAATTCTGATACTATTTTAATAATTTATTAACTTGTAAAAATAAATAATTAAAAATATTCACCTTACATAAGTATTTGCCAAACGAGTTATTTTTGAAATGAGGGGAATTAAAATAAAAATATTTGAAATGCTTATATTTTAAATTCCTTCAATTTTACAAATACACTGTACAAACACAACCTTAGATTTTAGTTTTGAAACATGCATCAAATACAATCATTCTTAAAATATATATTACCATAGATTCATTCTCATTAGACAATAGCTTTTACTTTTAATGATCATAGGAAAGCACTATAAGGCTAGCGACAGCCTCAATCAACCACCGGGGCGGAGGGTGAGGAAAGTTTAGGGGGGCAAATTTACTGTTAATTTTTTTTTAAGTGCGAAAGTGTAATTATAAATAAGTTGAGACAAACTAAATATCTACTTATTTAAGTTTAAGCTTGATGAAAATAAATAAGTTTGAATTTGCAAAATTCAAACTCAATATTGACATTTTATAGGTTTAAAATTTTTTTGATATATTTAATAATTATTTTTAATAAATAGCAATAAAAATTAAAATATTAATTTTAATTTTACTTTACATATCTCTTTTCTATTTTAGTTATTTTTTCTCTATTCTTCAAAATGATATTATAGGGTGTGTTTAATAATACTAAAGTATTTAATACTAAATTTTAGGTGTTAAATTTACAATGTTTGAATAGTTTCTTAATCTAAATACTAAATTTACTTAATAATTTAAAAATTTATTACAAAGTATTAAAATCTTGTAAAATTTGAAAATTATCATTGATTATGATTTAAAAAATTCTAAATACTTAATGTTTAAATGATGTGAATGAATTATATATTCAATTGTTATCCCAAAAATAAAGATAATATTGGATATATTTATCCAACAAAATCTCATCAAAATAAGAGCAATTGAATATTTTAGTCAAAAATAAATTCAATAAATTTTCATTTAATTCAATAATCAGTCTTAACAAATCAAATAAATACAACATACTTTTAATTGGTTTAAATCTATTCAATTAAGCATTGAATTAATATTTTAAACATATTTTTATTTTTTATACTATCTTTCATATTTAGATTTTGTGTGTTTTGATGAAAAATATTTTTCGTAAAATATAATTATCAAATATTTAAGATGAAGGAAAATATTTTATTTATTTTATGTTAAAGATGAAAAGTTTGTGAAAAAATTTGCTTTTATTTATTTTATAATTTTAAGCATCATTTTTTTGCCATAAATACTGGTAACATATGATTTTTTTATTAATATGCATATAAATAGTATTTTCCTATGAAAAATAATTTTTTTAAAAAAATAAAAAAACCTTAATTTATTTTCTCAAAGGGATCAAACTAAAATTTATATATATATATATATATACATATATATATATATATATATATATATATATATATATATATATATACACATTCACACATTTTAGAATTTTCTAAATGTTTAGGGCCTAAACAAAGCAAGGTGACCACTACAAAGAGCTCACCTACTAGTGGAACTCAGAGGGATATAATCATAAAAAAATTTAAAATTATATATTATTATTATGTAAAAAAATCTAAAAATATATTTATCTAAATCATTTGACCCTAAAAAATTTTTGGCACCAAAATTTAAGTAAAGGTATGTCATTACTTGCTAGCACGGGCAATGATCATAATCAATATCAAAATCAAGATGATTATCGTAAATATAACAATTCTTTGCTCTTTTCGTAGAGGGAGGAAAAAAAATGATACTAGAATCATTTTTTAAGAAATTGAGTATTTTCATTATTAGATTATTTTATTGCATTGAAATTTATATTTTTTAATTTAATTCACTTATTTTATAATTTTAAAAAAATATAATTTAATAAATTTACTATATCTTTAATTCAATATAAAATGAAATTGAAGTTGTGTAAACTTCATTAGATTAATTAGAAGCTCCAACATGACACTTATGTAATTTTTTTTAATTTTATGAGGGGTTAAATTACTAAATACACATATAAAATTCTAAAATTAAATTTAAAATGTGAAATAAGATAAGACTTTAAATAGCATTATATGTTACCTGAATAAAATATTTTTATACTAACACATTTGTAATTTTGATTGAAGAGTGTAAGAAACTACATAATTTAAATCATTGCATATTTTTAAAAATTATTAAGTAATGAGTTAACGGTGAATGACTTTGACATTCTAAATTTAATCTTCATTGTTGTCATTAATATAGGAAAAAAATTATTAAATTTTTATTGAAGAGGCTTTAGTATTGTATGAATTAATTGACTTTTTAAAATTTTAAATAAGTTATGAGCCTAATTTTATTATATTATTAGTGTGCGAGTGGTGTAGATTGTCATGGATATAATTGATCGACCCAGCCTAATAAGGGGAAAAATGACTACCCAATATTCTTATTATATGAATCTCATGGTCCGAACCATCTATTTTCTGGAGTCAACAATGGGCACATGAATTCAGAAAAGTTGGCCAGGCTCTTCTTGTGCTGTCGTTGTAGTGCTAACATTGAAGAAATAAACTATCAACCATTGCAGCACCAACTTTTGGCCTTATATGGCCAACTTTAATATGCTTAATTTCCCTCTAAGAGTATTATAGGACAAATAAAGTAGATCATGATGTTAAGACAAGATAATTTTAAATAAATTACAGTGCTTCCTCATCAACTGTTTTAAACTATCCTACCAAATAATAATTAGAAGAAGATAATTATCTACATTACTAACGTAGTAACATATTGATGTACCGTTAAAATTAATTATTAATATATCATCATATAATATGTTAAATTTGACTTAAAAAAATAAATTTAATATACAATTAAATTTAATGAAACACTAATATCGTATATCATAATCTCATTCTAATAAATATGGATATCTATTGTTAAAATACATTTCTTTTAAATTGACGGACTCTACTTTACTATCTCAAATAATAAATATACATATTTATTGTTAAAATAATTTTCTCCTTATTGCCACTCGTGTTCTACAATTTAAAAGCTTTCTCTCATCTCTTGCGGGATAAATTTAGGTAGTGTTAGAAATTTCTAAATGTAAAATATTTTATTTGTTTTAAGTTAAAGGTGAAGAGCTGGGGAAAAATTGCTTTTCTTCATTTGATGGTTTTAAGTATCATTATTTTTATCATAAATACAAGTGATATGCAATTCTTTTATTAATATACGTAGAGATAATATTTTTTTATGAAAAATACTATCCATAAAATAAACGACCTTATTTTTGTTACATTTTCTAGTTTCTCTTTAAAACTTCCATGATACGGTGTAGTAGTTCTATCAATCATTTTAAAAGAAAATTGTAGCAGTGTTATAAATGACAAAACCTTAATATCCACACAGCATCTTTGATGCGTTGAAATGCATATATAGAAATGAGATAAGATTGTTGTGATATCCATTCTAATTCTAATTAACTTAATTTGACGGATACCAAAGAAAGCGAATTGTAAGAAAACCTACCTCCATTGTGTGATTCATTTTCTAACTTTTAAAATGGGGCAGAAGGCTTGCAACTAATTCTATTACGTTGTCGCTAAAATGATTTTAAATTTTATAAATGAGGTAGAACAATTAATATTAAATGTGGAATTATTTTAAATTAAGTCAAGAAAAAATTTGATGATATAGAAATAAAATACAATAAAAATAGAACAAATTTAGTGAGATATTAAAATAATAATAAATAAAATATTCAGTTAAAATGAATATTTTATATTTTGATTCTAATACTATTTTAATAATTTATTACCTTGTGAAAACAAATGCTTAAAAATACTTCAAACTAAATAAGTATTTGTCAAACAAATTACTTTTGAAATGAAGGGAATTAAAACGAAGATATTTGAAATACTTATATTTTAAATTCTTTGAATTTTACAAATACACTGTACAAACACAACCTTAGATTTTAGTTTTGAAACATGCATGAAATATAATCATTCTTTAAACCATAGATTCATTGTTATTAGATAATAGCTTTTACTTTAAATGATCATAGAAAAGCACCATAAGGCTAACGACAGCCTCAATCAACCACCAGGGGAAAGGGCGAGGAAAGTTTAGGTAGCAAATTCACTGTTATTTTATTTTATTTTTTAAGTACGAAAGTATGATTATAAATAAGTTGAGACAAATTAAATATTTACTTATTTAAATTTAAGCATGATAAAAATAAATGAGTTTGAGTTTAAAAATTTAAACTTGGTATTATATAAGCTTAAACAAAATTTGATATATTTAATGATTATTTTCATTAAATAGCAATAGAAATTATGACAGTAAATTTTATTTTCAATTTACATAATTCTTTTCTATTTTTAGTTATTTTTTTCTCTTTTCTTCAAAGAGAAGAAAACAAAATGATATTAATTAAGATGTGTTTAACAATACTAAATTATTTAATACTAAGTTTTAAGTGTTAAATTTATAATGTTTGAATAATTTCTTATTTTAAATACTGAATTTAGTTAATAATTTAAAATTTTATTATAAAATATTAAAATGTTATAAAATTTGAAAATTATCATTGATTATGATCATAAAAATTCTATACACTTAATGCTTAAATGATGTGAATGAATTATATATTTAATTGTTATCCCAAAAATAAAGATAATGTTTGATGTAATTGTCTAACAAAATCTCATCAAAATAAGGGTAACAATTGAATATTTCAGTTAATAAATAAATTAAATAAATTAAATAAATTTTCACTTAATTCAATAATCAATTTTAACAAATCAAGCAAATATAATATAATTTTAACTGGTTTAAATCTATTCAATCAAGCATTGAATTAATATTTTAAACATATTTTCACTTGTTAACTATCTTTCATATTTAGATTTTGTTTATTTTGACAAAATATATTTTTCATAAAATATAATTATAAAATATTTAAGATGAAAGAAAATATTTTATTTATTTTATCTTAAAAATGAAGAGTTGGGAAAAAGTTAGCTTTTCTTCATTTTATGGTTTCAAGTATCCTTTTTTTACCACAAATACAAATGATATATGGCTCTTCTATTAATATATATAAATAATATTTTTATAGAAAATATTTTTTTTAATAATTTTATATAATATTCTTTAGGGTTTTCTAAAAGTTTAGGGGCCCTAAACAAAGCAAGGCTTTGTCCCAGTTGACTATTATTATTACTATGTAAAAAAATTAAAAATATCTTTATCTAAAATCATTTGGCCCCAAAAAACTTTTGAGGCCAAAATTTTAAGTAAAGACATGTCATTATTTAATAGCGTGGGCAATTTCTATAATCAAATTAGGATGATTATCGTAAATATAACAACTCTTCACTCTTTTAGCGGAAAAAAAAGGAAAAAACGAGAGTAATGTTGTGCAAAACTTCATTTTTTAAGAGTTCAGATATTTTTACTATTAAATTATTTTTATTGTATAATTTATTCAATTTGAGATTAAAAAATAATTTAATAGTAAAAATACTTAATTTCTTAAGAAATGAAGCTTCTTGTAATATTAAGAGAGAAAAAAACTCTTCATTCTTTATTTAATTGGGTAGCGCTATGGGGAGTTCAACCTCCTAAAATGCTAAATATTTTCTTCATTAAATTATTTTAACATATTAAAATTTATATTTTTAATTTTATTTTAAAATTGAAAAATAATCTAATAATTAAAATACTCAATTTTTTAGAAGGAGGAGATGCCATAACACAGCCTTTATTAATTCTCTTGCATTTGTTTGTTATTCGAAATTATTAAATATATTTACAAATAATTAACCTTTTGAGCATATTACAGGGAATACCGTTTCCCTACACCAACTTTCCCTAAAACGAAGAGCCACCTGCAGGAATTCATATTTTCATAGATTTCTCTTTGTCAGGATATATATAAAAAAATAGGAAAGAAAATATGTAAAAAGGAAAATGATGAAAATATTTTTTTTAATATTTGAATATTATGAAAAATTAGATGTGAAAACAAAAAAAGTTGAAAAAATATTTTTTTCCTATTAAATAAGTGCAATGATAAATAATGTAGAAAGTTTTATAATTACAATTTTTTTTTTAAAGTTCACTTGACAACTTTATTAGCTTTTGATATGAGCAATTTTGTCATTTTAATAAATAATCCATTTTCATTCTTTTTTATTTTCAATCAAATTAAATAAAAATTAAAATTTTTATCATTCTCTTTTCACTTATTTTTTATACATCCAAACAATAAGTGAAAAAAAAAATTCTCATGTATTTTCTTATTACCTATTTTTTTCTATTTTTTTCTCAACACAAACAAACTAAGGATAAATCATAAATATTTTTTTTTTCATTCGGAACCAAGAGGTAAAATTCGACCTGAGTATTGAAAGCTCTTCAATCTTAATTTCCGAAATTTATCTTTTGACAAACTAAAATGTTTGAGATAAGGGATTTCTGTAGATCTCATCACAATGACAATAAAAGATACTGATGCATGTGGTGTAATGCTCTACTAAAATTGTTTGCTACATATTTGATTATTATACTCTAGTTTTGATTATGGCTGTCAGTAAATTTAAATAATCTGTAAATATTATTATAAATTTTTGAAGAAGTTGACAGTATGTCTTAATTTTAAAATAGAATAACCTACTTTGTTCTTAAATTATTAATTAGAAAAAAAAAACTGGCCACATATTAGCACGCTATCTTATGCCGTCCTTGTGACTTTAGTGTCCTCAACTTTCTACCCTGTATAAGGGGGCAGCAAACTTGGAATTCATATTTTCCAACTTGTAAAAAGGGCTGGAAAATTCCCAATTTCATTCATAATGTCTCTAAACTCTAGTTAAGTTTTATTTTACACAAATAACTGATAAATTAGTTAATAATTAATAAATTATTTGATAATTGATAAATTAATTAATAACTGATAATTAATAGTTGATAAGTTAATTAAGGTATTTTGTAAAATTAACTATTGAACTAATTGAAATTATAAAATGATATAAAAGGATATATTAATAAAAATAAATATATAATTAAAATAATTTATATTTATATAAAAATTAAATTATATTAAGGCAATTAAAAAGTTTAAAATAAAAATATAATATTTAATATTTAATTAATTATATCTAAATTATAATACTTATACATTATAAACTACTTTAAGTAACTTATTAAATTAGAGTTTATTTTTTTAATAACTAATATGAGAAATATCTCTAAAAGTTAGTTTGTAAGCTAAACTAAAAAGTTATAAACCAGTTTATTTATTGTGTGAAACAAAACTTTCACCCTTTCAACTCTTTAATTTCCATTTTTTTTTTTTGTGACAACCCTTTAATTTCCTGACTTGAAAAGAAAGCATTATTATTTATGGTTGTTATATTTTTAGATTGGGTGTAAGACGATGTATACAACCATTCTTCAGCAATTAATCTTTGAATGCCTGGTGCAATAATGCGATATATGGGAAAGTTCATGCCTTTTTCACTTATAAAATTAATTAAATTTTATATCAATTATTAAATATAATTAAAATATAATTTTATTTAAAAATTATTATCCTCTTCAATATTAATTTAAAAATTAAAATTAGGTATATATTAATCTCTTATATATTTTAATAATATATAATATTCTCGTATAAAAACTTTCATTTCCAACAATTGTATTATTACATTTATTAATAATTGAATATAATTATAAAATCATACATTTATTAAACATAATAAATAATTTAAATGTTAACATAAATATTAAAATAGTTGAACTTGGTTGAAAATTATCTTATACTACTAAAAAGTTCTAATATGTCAGAATATTTGAATCAAATAATATATGTGGTATCTTTTGAAGGCTTTGCATTCTATTATATTTTGAGTTCGATCTCAAGTCTTTGGATGTATACATCTAGTAAATTAGCCACTTTAATTGTTACAAAAGAATAAAAATTTAACAATTCTATTATGAATTTGATATTTTCATTATGTATAGGTTTAAAATACTTAAAAGAAAAATATAATAGTATAACTCAATAACTACTATTACAGATGAGAGATAAAAATATAATAAATTAAATATAAAAATGTAACTAAAATTTTTAATATTATCTATTAATTTTTGAAATCAATAAATTTAAATTACTATTTAAGAAGGTAATAATTATTAAATTTAATTTATAAATAATCATGACTAATTTGTCATTGATCACAATGATCATTTTTATAAGTTAAAAATATTTTTTTAATATTAAAAATATATTTATGGAAGAATAGACATATTTTTTAAATGAAAATTCAATTGTATATTAATCCTTAAATAAGTATTTTCTCAGAATACATTAATTTATTAATTGAAGAATTGAAATAATTTTTAAATGATGATAAAATTTTATTTAATTTTATTAAAAATTAATATATATATATATATATATATATATATATATATATATATATATATCACCATACATTAAGTTACCGCTACTCTATTTCATTTAAAACTTAGTTATCAAGATTTTAAGTATAAAGGATATTTACAATAAATAAGAGCCCATTTACATTTATATGCATGATATAATCTAAAAATTATTGTTTTAAAATAATTTTGACAATCAGATAAAAATATGATACATAAACAAAATAGATCAACTTAGTATGCTCCTTTTTATAATTTAAATCACTCTAGTATATAATAATATCGTTTATTACACATATATATTATAATCATACATATATACATTGTATAATTTTTTAAATTATAATAATTATAATTATTATTTCTTAGATATGTTTATATAAAATGTAAATTATTATAAGAAAAATATATAAATTATATGAACATAAGGTTTTCATGATTATTAAAAAGTGATCCTTAATTGTCACCGTGAAATTGGCCTTATAAGAATAATGCGTATAAACATAGACCAATGGCAATGGCAAAATTTTTTATTACATAAAAACTCCTTAAATTTGTTTGAAACTTATAAACTAACGACCCTTAAGAAATATTTGTATCTTACTACCCAAATATAATTATTAAAAAATAAAAAATTGACAATAATAATTATACCAAACTTTTGTTAATAATAAAACAAAGTTGAAACAAATTAGAAATATACTTACTTGTAGTAAAAAAGTATCATTTTCATGCTACCTTTTTTCTTCTATCAAATTTTTTTATAATAAATATCACCGTTACAATTGAATTATTACAGCATCTTTACAATTTGAACATAACTGATAAAAATAAAATCAGGAGATAAGAAAAATAACATCAGAAATTGAGGCAATGTTTTTGTAAGAAGATAAACAACAAATAAAGGGACGAAAACTCAAAACAACTAATGAAAAAAGTCTGAGTTGCATTTTAAAATTATATCAAGCACTTATTTATCAGGGTTCCATTTTATTAGATCCAAAGATGATTTATAATTAATAAAAATTAAAATTAAATATTTTCAATTATCATCAATTAATTTTATTAAATTGTTATATAACAAGATAATAACTATTAATTATTTAATAATTATTTATATATTAAAAATATTATATATTATACCTTAAGTTTCCTTAGCCTGTGCTTTATTAATTTTAAAAATATAATAAATAAAATAAAATATAATTTAATATTTTTATGATGTCAGCCAATTTTTGGACTTATTACATTGAATTATAATAAGATGATAATAATTATCAAATTAATTATTTAACATAATAAATTAAATAAAAATTTGTTATCTTTATTGTATGTTGTACATTAACGTTCTTAAAATTATTAATATATAGGAAGGTAATTATATTAAATTTTATTCAATTATTTTTAAATTGTTGTGGATTATTGTGATAATTTTTACAAATTAAAATAATTTTCATTTTAGAAATATTAATGCCAAGGACTCATGCTCAAGAATTGAAATTTTTTTTCTTTTTATAAATGGAGATGCACATTTTTTGTAATCCACCAAAATTTAATCAATTTGAAAATATTATAAAATAAATAATAAATAAAATTATATCTCTTTTATTATTTGGATTAACTTTTCATGTTACAAACATTGAATTATTATTTAAAAAGCTTACAATTATTGAAGATGCACAATGTTTAAAATTCTCTAAAATTTAATCGAATTGGAAATATTATAAAATAAATAACAAATGAAATTATATATTTTTTTATGACATGCATTAACTTTTTATACTTTAAATTATTATTTAAGACAGTTGTAATATAAAATTTATTTCTTAAATACCTATGTTTGACTTGTTATTAATTATAACAATTCTACGTGAAAATTATTTTTTAATTTTCTTTATAAAGATACTAATTTTTAATAAAAAATTGATTTTTTTTAAAAACTTAAACATTTAATATTTTTTATGTGAATAGAATTTACTTATTTTCACAACAAATATTACAAAAATATATCATATATAAACTTACTAGAAAGTTACTTGTGCATTGCAAGAAAAATTTTAATTTAATACTATATAATATTATAAATATATATTAATCATTTAAGAAAATAAACAATTATAATAATATAATTATCAATTAATTAATATTAAAAAATATAACAAAGTATCATAAATGGCTAAAAAAAGTTATTTTTAGCAACAAGTTATGAAATAAAATATATAATGAGATTGCTCACGTTATTATTCAATAAGCTTTTATGATAGTGGTGATGCATTTATAATAATACTTTATATATATTATACTGATACTTCTCTTTTATTCATAGGTAGATAATCACATATCTTTTTGAAAATGATAAAAATAACAAAAAAAATAAAATAAAAAAAAATCAGATTCTACCTTTTTAAATTGACAATAAAAATTTAATGATAATATATTATTATTTGATAGAAGGATTAGTGCACTATTGATATTCATTTTTTATTTTTTAAATTATAAAATATATAACTAATCTTATAATTGAAAGATAAAACACAAGTAAAGTTTTTTTTTAGCTAATTCTATATATGTGAATCCAACTCTTCTAAAGTGCAAGATAAACTTTAAAAGCTATAATAAACGATCCCAATTGTTAATAAAAATATTAAGGGATGACATAATTATAAATTAAAAAATTACTTTTTCAATGGTTTGTTATTTATCAAATTCTCAACCTTTAATTTTTTTTATTAATAGTTGTAATTATCTACTTTATTCTCTAACTAATTCTTGATTTATTGTTAAAAATGAAATAATTAAACATATGTATTGAATGATTAATTGAAACAAAAAGTATAAAATTTTGTCTAAATATTTTTGTATTATACTGTAATTATAAAAAATTATGAAAAATTGATAATAAATTTAAATTGATGTTTCTAACTTTTTGCTATTGCTTTAAATAGAATAAATATATATTTTACTTATTATAATTCGATATTATTTTTAAATCCTCTAATGTAAGAAGATATAATAAAAAGATAAAAAGGATACAATATAATTAATAAATCATAATCTAGTATTTCTGAATATATAATTTTCATGCAACAATCATAATAATATAATTTTGTATAGATTATTATTATTTTTAATTGTACATGTTTTATTGAGTTGTAACTTTCAAAAATATATTATTTATTTGTCTATATAAGAATCAAGTAAAATCCCTAGATTATGGTTCCTAAAACAACATTAACAAATTCAAAAACTATTAAACTTCTTATAAGGTAGATATTATAATAAAATTATGTAAACACACTTCTAGGTGAGAATACAACATCGATAAGTATGATAAGTTATGAAAAAAAATTAAAAATGTATGATAAGTATGATAAACTTTTTAGTGAGAATAAAAAATTAAAATAACAATATAAGTTATGAAAAAAAAGTATGATAAGTATTCTAAATACAACATTGATTATAAATCTAAATGATAAAAACTATAATAATTATTTATAATAAATAGATTGGTTAATTCTTACCAACAATTTTTTTATTCTTGCTAACCATCTCTAGACCTTCTAATCATCTTGAAATAAAATTACAAATTAATTTTAGCTATCTAAAATTATTCAAAATATTAACTTATGACTTTAATATATATTTGAATAAAATGTTCATAGTTGGAGTAGCATTATTCCAACATTTAACCTCTCAAATTCTTGAAAAATAAAACATATTTTCAGTAATAAAAAAATAAAATTCTAAAAGATAATGAGAAAACTATAATTTACTTACTATTGACAAAAGATCATTGCTAACATACCTCTGCAAATATATAGAAATTGAAAATTTATAAATTGATAAATTTATAAAAATCATGCATCTCAATTGTAAATTCAATATAGCCAAATAAATCATATAATTGCTTTTCAAAAGAAGATATCTTAAATAGAGGGAAAACCCAAAGGACAAAAAAAGATGAGATTTTTTCAAAAATCATATTCAATTTACATGAAAATTGATTTGCATACAAACTAATTAATATTGTAGAATTGATTTTACATACTTCAAAATGTTCCATTGCAACAAAGCTTCCCAACTTCTATTATCAACCATTATATAGCAATCTCTCAAATGAAAATATATAAATTTATTAACAAAGGAAAGAAATAAGGTGAGAAAGACATTTAAAAAAATTAACTGCAAATGTTATAAGGCAAAAATAAAAAAAAAGGATTTTCCTAAAAGGAAAAAATCAACTATCAACTATGAATGATAAAAATATTAAAAAAATTTAAATCAAACACTTGGGCATGATTTCGGAGACAAAAATATAAGACCAAAAAAATTCATTCAACTTTCTGTAGCAAAATCTTGTAAGAAATCTTGAAGTAAAACTAAAAAAGAAGAAGAGAAAAATGAACTAAGAATCTCTAGAAAAATTCTATGAAAGAAGTAAAAAGGAAAAATATGAAATGGTGCTTAAAAAAAATCTTGAAATCAAATGTTTACTTGTATATGATTCTAGAGAAAATGATATGATACAAAAAAATTCAATTAATCTTCCATAGTAAAGTGGTAAGAAATTTTGAAGCAAAATCAAAAGAGAAGAAGAGAAAAAATAAAGTGAAAATCTTTGGACAAATTTTGTGGAAAAAAGAAAAAAAGAAAAATATGAGACGATATTTCAAAAAAAAAATTGAGAAGAGGTAAGGAGGAAAAAGAAGAAAGCAATAAAAAAAATTGGAGCGATTAAGTAATAGAAAATAAAACTTATATAAGGTGATATCATAAAGAGAAATTTAAGGAAGGAAACAAATCACAACTTTATTATTAATCTATATTAATAATTGATTTTGAATTTAAATTGAAAGATGACTTTTATGATTTCATCAAATAATTTTTTTTAAATTAGTAATTAATTTTAAATTTAGATATTAACTTTGAACATTTTTTTAAGATAATCCATCAATTTAAAATTTAAATTTAAATTATTTTAATATACGATGATGTTAGAGATTCAAAAATCAAATTGTTATTGAAAATTGATTTAATATTAAAAAGATAAGTAAAAAATAAATAAAATTATCTTTTAGGTGGAGAAGAAATGATAATTTCACTTTTATTAAAAAGTAACAAAATTGACATGCGGCAAATTATAAGAATAATATTTATTATAATAGGAGATAAAAAATATCACAGTTAATATATAATATAGAGATAATGAATTTATTTTATTAATAAAGATTATAATAAATTAAATAAAAATAATATTTTTTTATAGTATTGTCCATTATTTTAAAAAATATATATTTTATAGTATTTATATTTAAATGTGATATAAGATTTTTACTAAGAAAATAAGAATTGTAGTAATTACAATTTTACTAAATTCCATAATATATTAATTTTTTAAAATTGAAAGTATTACTTACTTATTTCATAATATAATTATAACAATTCAAACTACTATGAAATAAATAAAATATATAACTATATATTCATTAGCTTTTCAAATTACTAACATTGAATTAATATTTAAAAATATAATAATTTTCAAATTTATTTATTAAATAATTTCTTTTTACTTGTTATTGATTATAGAGATAATATCAATAAATTAATTTTTTATTTTTATTAAGGAAGGCAGTAATGCATTCATTAAAGAATTAATAATTTTTTCAAAATGTACATAAAATTAAACTATTTGTAATAATAATTATAATTAAATCTTCGCTAAAAAAATGAAGTTGGAACAAATAGCAATATAATTACATACACATGTAAAAGCACTATCTCCATGCCACATATTAAGGATTAATCTTTATAGTGTGATTTGGTTTACATATGAATTAGTTTGCAATTTGATTCTTCAATTTAACTTTGTAAAATAAATATTATTCATTGTATCATTGTGCTATCTTTACAACGAGAATATAATCAATTAAAAACAAAATCAAGAAATAATAAAAATAATATACAACTTGAGGTGATACAGGTAAGAAGACAAAGAAAGAATAAACAAATATAAAAAAGAAAAAAATATATGGAATTTAGATTTTTTAGAGTCCAACATCATTGTAACTCAAATATGAATATCTCAATGTACATTTGATTAAAAAATATAGTAAGAAAAATAATGGGAGAAAATGAGATGACATACATATAAAAAGACAAACGAAGAAAAGACAGACAAAAAAAAACAAATGAAAGAGGAGAAATAGATGAAACTTAGCATTAAAATATCGTAACAATTCAAACGTGAACTATCTAATGTATACTTGAAAGTACTATTTGTAGCATGCGTAGCGCGCACGCATATATATAAACTAAATTTTTTTATATATTTCATTTGTTATTGACCAAAAAATTGTTTTATGCTTAAATAGGGTTTTAAAATATATATTAAACTTCTAGTTATCTTGACATCTTTTATTCAGTTAGAAAATAATACAATTTAAATTATAATTATAACTAAATCTCTTAAATAAAGTGAATAATTTTTTTTTAAAATTACTAACAACAAATTGTTAGTTAAAATGAAACAATTATCAAATTTAATTGTTAAATAACTATGTTTGAATTTTTATTTATCAAAATGATATTAGTCATAAATTTAAATGAATTTTTATTTTAAGAAAAATAATGCAATGAATGAGGAATTGAATATTTATTTTTTTTATGAAAAATGAATGTACAATTTATTTAAAATAAATTCTCAAATTTATTTTATATATAAAACAAAAGTAAAATGTCTCTTTATACAACCATGTCAATTTATCTTCTAAAAAATGAAAGAAAAATTTTATTTAAATAAAACATACCAATTTTTGTATATTCACAAAAATTTATTCAATCCAAAAAATTTATAAATTAAATAGAAGTATTATTAAATTGGCCACATTTGAGCACGCTATAAATATATGAATAAGATGCAAAGTAGAAAAATCAATAAAAATAAAAATGACATCATCTTTTAGATTTCAATTCATAGCTTTTCCTCTTAAACTTGAATGATACAAAGTTATAGCTCCATCAATCATTTTTTTTTTTAAAAAAAAAAGATGTAGCAAGTTTGTAGTTAATTATTTTCTCATTTAACACCCAAATGTATATGCTAAACTCACAACATTAAATTATCTTTGACGTATGCTAGTGGAAGAAACAGCCCAGGCACTACGTTATTAAGACATGGTCTGACCGGAAGCACCGGCATAAAAAAATTCTATATATGCAAATAAAAATACCTACCTTTCCAGTTGTCAGTGTCTGATTTATTTTCCAACTTGTAAAATGGGGTAGAAAATTTGCAATCTAACATTAAATGTCATGAATCCAATTTTCACAAAGTCCAAAAAGTCTTTATCATGTCAACATTGTTGAGCTCTGTACCCTCGCAACTATTTGAATTCGAATTTTTTATATAAGCCTTGCCGTAATAGCAAGCATAGTCACATAAATTTTAGTTTTCAATACGTTGGAATAGAAAGATTATCAATCATATTGATACATCTTTTTGTTGCAGTCACGATGAACAGTTATTTTCTCCTCTTTCTTTACGCCATTGTGGTGTTTGAATTTCATATCCAACCCTCGTTTGCCAAGACCGGAGGAATAAAGTGTTGGCAGAAGGAGAAACAAGCACTGCTTATGTTTAAAAGAGGCCTTCGCGACGGTGGCATGCTTTCCACGTGGAGGGACCATGAAAGAGAAGACTGTTGCAAGTGGAAGGGAGTTCAATGCAGCAACCGAACTGGTCATGTTACAGCGCTTCATCTTCGAGGTACGTGGGAACTTCAATTGACAGGTCTAATAAATCCTTCATTGGCTGATTTGCAGCACTTGGCTCATTTGGACCTTAGCTTCAATGATTTCAGTGGGAGTGAAATCCCAGATTTCCTAGGTTCCCTTAAGAGTTTGAAATATCTTAATCTTTCGATGGCTGGTTTTAATGGAACAATCTCTCGTCAACTTGGTATGATTTCACATTTACAATATCTAGATCTCAAGTTGAATCATTTAATTGGAGCAATCCCTTCACAGTTGGGAACATTCTTGCATTTGCAATACCTAGATCTAAGCTTCAACTTTTTAAATGGAATAATCCCACATCAACTTGGGATGATTCCACATTTACAATATTTAAACTTGAGGATTAATCAGTTAGATGGTGTAATCCCATATCAACTTGGGATGATTCCATATTTACAATATCTAGACCTCAGTTTTAATTGGTTAAATGGTGCAATCCCATACGAATTGGGGATGCTTTGCCATTTACAACACTTAAACTTGGGTCACAATGGATTGAATGAAACAATCCCATATCAACTTGGGAATCTCTCCCAATTGGTGTATCTTGATCTTTTTGATAACTCTCTTAAGGGAACAATTCCTTTTCATCTTGGGAATCTTTCTATGTTAGAGTCCCTTCGCCTTGGGTATAATGACCTCATAATTTTTGAGGGAAATTGCATTGGTGGTGTTGAGTGGCTATCTACTCTTTCTTCCTTGATTGATCTTGACTTGAGTGGTTTGTCTAATCTTAATCATTCTAATTGTTTGATACAACTCATTGGTATTCCAAGCCTAAGAAACTTGTATATTATTTCATCTGGTCTTTTAGACACTAATCTTATTTTTCCATCCCATTCCCATTGGAATTTTTCGTCTTCTCTTTCCACCCTTTACATATCTGAAAATATGTTCATATCATCAAAGATATTTCAATGGCTATTCAACTACACTTCCAACCTTCATGAGCTTCACCTTAATGATAATTACCTTCTAAAAGGCCCCATTCCAGATGATTTTGACACCATGAGCTCTTTAGAATATCTTGACCTCTCTGACAGCAATCTTGAAGGTGTTATTCCAGAATCCATTGGGAATATAAGCAAATTGCAAGAATTATACATTCATAACAATAGCTTGACTGGAGTAGTGCCACAAAGCATTGGATCGCTTGCTCTGTTAGTGGAATTGGATCTTGGACGAAATTCTTTAAAAGGCTTTATTACTGAGTTCCATTTTACCAGCCTATTCAAATTGAAGAGCTTGGACTTGTCCAACAACTTGCTAGATTTGAAATTTAGTGATCAATGGATCCCTTCTTTTCAATTAACGAGCCTATATCTCACATCTTGCAAGTTAGGCCCTAATTTTCCCAAATGGCTTCAAAATCAAAATGACTTAGAAAGTCTTGATATTTCTGATGCAATGATTGCAGATTCTGCACCAGAGTGGTTTTGGAACATGTCACAGTCTATATATTTCCTAAATATCTCATACAATAATTTGAGAGGTATAATTCCAAATCTACCATTAGCATTAAACAATACTCCAATATTTATCTTGACCTCAAATCAATTTGAAGGATCAGTTCCATCATTTATGTTGAAAGCAGTAAAACTATACCTCTCTAAAAATAAATTCTCAGATTTGAATTTGTTATTATGTTCCAAAAATACAAGTGAGTCACAACCTTTGGGCCTTTTAGATGTATCAAGTAACGAGCTTGTTAGGCATATGCCTGATTGTTGGAATCATTTAAAATACTTAGGATTTCTCGATTTAAGCAATAACAAGTTATCAGGAGAAATTCCTTCTTCCTTGGGTGCTCTAATTAATTTGGAAGCTTTGATCTTACGAAATAATAGCTTGGAAGGAGAGCTTCCCTCCTTGGAGAATTGCACAAATTTATTGATGCTAGATGTGGGACAAAACATCTTGTCCGGCACAATACCTTCATGGATAGGGAAGAGTCTACAACAGTTAGTGGTCTTCAGTGTGCGGGCGAATCGCTTTCATGGAAGGCTACCTTTGAATCTATGTTATCTACAATGGATTCAAATCATGGATCTTTCGTTGAATAGTCTATCCGAAGGAATTCCTCAATGTTTGAAGAATCTAACTGCAATGACTAAAAAAAATATCCATGTAGGTTATTCATCCATTTCTTACAATCTCAATAATACAGAGTTAACCTCAGTTAATCTGCAAATATTCATGATGTGGAAAGGTGCAGAATTTGTGTTCAATAATGCTGAGTTTCTTCTTAAAAGCATTGATCTTTCAAGCAACCATCTAACAGGAGATATACCAATGGAAATTGGAGATTTGGTTGGACTGATTTCTTTAAACTTATCTAGAAATAACTTGTCAGGCCAAGTCCCATCAAAGATTGGGAACTTAGAATCACTAGAATTTCTTGACTTGTCAAGAAACAATCTTTCTGGCAAAATTCCTTTAAGTCTTGCTCAAATCCATCGTCTCACTGATTTGGACGTGTCAAACAATCGCCTCTGTGGAATGATTCCAATTGGAACACAACTTCAGAGCTTCAGCCCCTCTGATTACGAAGGTAACCTTTGTCTCTGCGGAAAGCCACTTGACAAAAATTGTCCAGAAGAAGAAACGCCAATTGTTCAAATACCGCCATCCCTTGACGAAGAAGAGAATGAGAAATCAATTTTCATGAAATCATTTTATATGAGTATGGGATTAGGTTTCCCTGTTGGATTTTGGGGTTTGTTAGGGCCAATACTGGTGAAGCGGACATGGAGACATGCCTACTTGAGGTTTTTAAACAATTTAATAGACAGCATCTATGTCATGGTGGTAGTGAATATGTGTTCAAGGCTGCAACTCCAACACTAGAAGGTAATATGTTTCATATCTTCCATACATGTTTAAATACTAGCTTTGATTCAAAGATTATGGCTTGTGAATGAAATGAAAAGCAATAAAGGGAGGACATATAGATGATGGTATTTTAAATTCTCTATCTATTGTTTTCATTTTGGTTCTTAAGATTTAATTGCTTTTGTAATTTTTTTTTCCCATTTCATTGAAGCAAACTATCTCTATTTCATTTTCCTACGGTAACTAATGTGGTTTTGGAAATTTCAGTAACACCTGCAGAATGGAGCATGTGTCTCGAATTCTTGATGCATTGCTTGAATCAGAGTAATCTCAATCATATCTCTACATATTTGTATAGAAATATTCAAATGCTAATATTTAGTTGCAAATATGTTATTTTATAAAGTCTTCTTTAATATGTTTGAAACTTGAAATGAAATATAATCTTCTTAAAATAGACCTCTTTGATTATACTGTTAGAATACAAACTTTGTAGGCCTCGTTGGGTTCATATGAAAAGGTAAAATAAATGAACTTTTTTATCGCAAAAACATTAAATGTACTTAATGTTATTTTGCTTTACAGTCCTTCAAACAAAGTTAATTTTTTCTGTGATGGGGATTTCATTTTTGCAGTGAAGAAAGAAATTTTACAAGAGAATAAGTAGATTTGATTGAAATTTTAATTGGTGATTTTCAACATAAATCTTGGATCAAGTTGGTGGTAGAGATCAAATTAGAGTCCTGCATCACTCACACCCCGCAAATTAGGGACCAATACCTATATTTTTTGTGATTCCTTTAAATCTTTCTCATTATTTTTCATCTTTTTAATGATGTTGGTCAAGAGTGAGTGCTCCTTGATATTTTGGAAAAGTTATTGAGTGATCCGGTGGTTGTAATTTAAATAGCAAAAACATGATGTATACTGTTGATTTTTTATAATGAAATATTTATTGGCTTGATCCTATCACTATAAGAAAAAAGAGCAACAACAACGACATTTTTAATGACAAAAAAATGTGGTCATCGTTAAAAGTATTTCTGATGACATAGTCGTCGGTGATATCTAAATGACTTTTAGAGGGAGTTGAAAAAAGTGCAGTAGGAAAAATAAGGAATTAGCGATGACATTTGTCGTCGTTAAAAAGGCTGAAAAAATCTGGGCGAGAACATTGACTTTTCAGCAACGACAAGTGTCATTGTAATGTTGTCGCTGAAGGCCCTGACCCAATTTCCCAAACAGACTTTCAGCAACGACATCTGTCATCAATAAAAGGTTCACCTTTCAGCGATGATAAGTGTCATTATTGAAGATCTGTCTCGGAAATAAACGAAGCCTTCAGCAACGACAATGTTATCGTTGAAAGTTAGGACTTTCACTGATGACTCTTAAGCGACAATCGAGTTTTTCTTTTTTGTTGCTGAAGAGTCTGTCTATATATACTTCGGTGCCTCCTCTGAACTCTCATTCGCATGATTAAAAGGAAGAAGCAGTGGACCTGAGGTAAATTTCTCTTATAATTTTTTTATAATTTAGTATATTTATTTTTTATATATGTTGATGTATATTAAATTTTTATATTTATAATTTTAATTTATTAGTTATTGCTAGAACTCATCATTGTTCGTGGGGAGTATTCAGAGTATATTTGATCAGTAAATTTTTACCATTGAGGTATATGAATTAAATTTATTAATATTTTTATTGTAAAATATTATCTGTGGGATTAGTATTTTGTAATGAATTAATAGAGTTAATAGTATATTTAATTTAATGTGAAACTTCATGTTATTTACCTGTGCATGTTGCAAATATTAAATTTGTTTACGTAAATTTGTCTTAGCATAAAATTTGTAAATATGAATTTTGTTGTTATTATGTATTCCTTAAATTATAACTTTGTATTATATGATATATGTTTAGATTATTCAGCTAGATTAATGTAAGATAGAGTTGTTATGATATTTTATCCATAAAATCTAAAATTTATAATGTAATTTAGGAAATTTCAAAATTATTAGTTTTGTTGAAATAATGTAACATAGGAAATTAGAATAAGTATGTAAACATAGTTTAGAAAATAAGAGATTATAATAATATAATCTCTTAATTAAAATTGAAATTGAAACCTAATAATCCAAATTATTAAAGTTCACATCACATAATAAGAAAAAGTCAATTAAACTTAAGACTATATGAAAATCAAACCTAACAGTCCAAATTATACTATCTATACTACATAGAAAGAAAAAGTCAATTAAATTTGAGGTTACATGAAAATCACCCCTTTTATGGATAAATTAAATTTCCGTTTTACTTTTCAAAATAATAGAATTTATAAATGATCAATTTTTGAAATTTATTTGTTAAAATTATTTTTTAAAGTTAGACCTTGAACACAATCAAAATAAATATTATTTATATATATTTTTAATCATATTTTATTATTTTCAATGACAATTTGTGTAACTAATTATGGATAAATTAAACTTACTTTTTACTTTTAAAAATAATAAAATTTATAATTGATCAATTTTTAAAATTTATTGTCAAAATTATTTTTTAAAGTTAGACCCTGAACACAATCAAAATAAATAATATTTATATACTTTTTGAATTATATTTTGTTATTTTCAATGTTAATTTTGTAATTAAGTGAATTATTTTTTTATTTACAATTTCAACCGCTATGTAATCTAATTTTTTTCTTGGATTAAAAATTAATTTTCAAAATAAGGAATATAATTTTTAAAGATTGCAAAATATTTCTTAGTTATTTTAGAAAATATATGTTATGTACATAATTCTAATAGCTAAAATTATAATAACATTACATTAATAAATAACTAATGAAATTAACAATAAATATACGATGAAATATTTTTTAAGCCTAATCTACTAATGTTATAATCTCTTGAATATTAATTTAGTGTTATTTATTCTAAAGCTTCTTAGAATTTACTGAATTTTTAATGAAAAAATAGAATTATAAAATATTGAAATGTAAAAAAATTATTTTAGTTATTTACTGTTAGATTAAAAGAAATATTGACAAACAATGGTTACCTATTTTGTGAGTAGAAATTTACTTTCTTTCAATGTTATAATGATAAATATTATTATTTAGTTATATTAACCTGTAACATATTACACTTGTATAAAAATATATGTAATATTTCTCATAAAAAGACTTCTTAACAAAATAACCAAAACGACTATACAATAATAAAAATTTGAAGATTTTGAACATTTAATAATTTACAAGTATTCATAAAATGCACGTATCTCTAAAAAAGTTAAATTGTGCACCTTATAAATATAATAGAGTAGGTTATACGTTTTAATTCCCACAAATTTATTATGAAACATAACAATTGTTGTGGATATTTATAAGATACTTAAATAACAATTCTGATACTTAAATAATGATACTCATAAAATATCGTATCTTTATTTTTAATTATTACAAACATATCTTTATAATAATTTTAAATAGAACTGCATTTGCATTTGCATTATTAGCTTAAACCCGTTCAAGGGTTGGTTGATCTCTATACATTAATCAATCCTTGAATTATCCTAAAAAGTTGAATAATTTGAGATATGTTCTATGATTGTTATTAACAATTTATCTAGCTTTTGTTTGATATTGTGAAAAAATCTTAGCATCCTAACTATTCTCCATGTGTAAACTATACAGACGTATAGTTTACACACTTGGAGAACCATAGAGAGATGCTGCCAAAATTTTTACATGAAACAAATGATGAGCGTGGATAAATTGGAAAAAATCACAACTACGAAAATATCTTGAATGGGATAGGTACCTACCCTTCAAAGTTAGAGTGATACAGTGTATTTAGGGTACATTTCAAATATTAATCACAACACTTTATTCCACCTAAAGCTATTTTCTTTCTGTTCAATGATACAATGTCTAGAGATAAAAGTTAGATACATCTACTAAATTGCTTGTCGGATGAGTATTAGAATGATGCAGTAGCATTTGTTCAAAGGGCTAAAAACTTTGTTAATTAAAGGGGTTTGGTGAGATGCTCATGCAAAAATGTATGAATTTATTATTCCAAACATTACCAATATTGGAGACATATATTATAGATAATGGATTTCATCCATTATATATAAATTGGGTACACCATGGTGAAGTGGATGTTTCGACTTCTAGGGGAGCTTGGAGGGTATCTCCTAATAATAGAGATGAGCTTGCAAATATTATACATGATTTTATTGGCCTTTATGTACCTGAAGAAGTAGTTCACATTGATGTAGGAGGGAGTGAGAATGCACTTGACAGAAATAGTGGAACAAATTATAATAGTTGTGATAACTTATTCGAGCAAGTAAAAATAGAATTGTATCCAGGATGCACATCATTTTTAGCCTTGAAATTTTTAGTGAAACTCATGTACTTGAAGGTTCTGCATAAGTGGACAAATAAGTCATTTGATGTTCTTTTGAGGTTGTTAAAAGAGGCATTTTCGAACGATAATAAATTGCTCGAATTATATTACAATACAAGGAAATGGCTCAACAAGTTGGGATTGGGGTATGAATCAATCCATGTGTGCAAACATGATTATGCACTTTTCTGGAAAGAACATATTTTTGAGGATAATTGTCTAATTTATGGAGAGAGCCAATGGGTAGATAAAAATACAAAAGGAAAGAAAGTGCCTTAAAAAGTGGTTCGATATTTTTCATTAACTCCTTAGTTAAAGCATTTGTATGGGTTGAGACATACTGCGTATGATATGGTATCACATTGAAAAGTCATAAGAGAAAGGGGTAATGTAACATCTCGTTGTTGGGAAAGCCTGATAAGAGTTTGATAAAAAGTATCCTAATTTCTTCGTTGACCCATAAAATGTTAGGTTGGGTTTAAGTGCAAATAGATTTAATCTTTTTAGTGATAGAAACCTGTCCTATAGCATGTGACTAGTGGTGATGACTACTTATAACTTGCCACTATGGATATGCATGAATCAATATTTTTTCATGTTAACTCTATTAATTTCAAGTCTACAATTGTCAGGCAAGGATATCGATATTTTCTTACAATTAGTTGTAGAAGAGTTGAGGCACCTATGGGAGAGGGGAGTTAAAACTTAGGATGTGAATACAAATACGATGTTCAACATGCGGGTAGCTTTGCTATGGACTATAAATGATTTTCCTGCTTGAAGTAGTCTTTCTGGGTGGAGTAAACAAGGATATAAAGCATGTCCTACATGTAATCTGGATACTCTATCAATTCAAGTTAGAGGAAAAATAGCTTATGTTGGTTATCGCCATTGACGTCCAAGAAGTCATATATGGAGAAATAGAAAAGAATTCAATGGGAGGTCGGAGAGAAGAGCCCCTCCTTGTCCTCTTACCAATAACATTATCATGGATCAATTAGGAAAGATGACACAAAGACTTCCTAGAAAACATGCTCAATTTGGTGGTATAAAGCAAAAGAAGGGTGCCGATGAACTTAATTTGAGTAAGAGAAGTATATTTTTTAATTTTCCGTATTGGTCGACAATGAACTTAAGACATAACATTGATGTGATGTACGTTGAGAAGAATGTATGTGATAGCATTCTAGGTACATTATTGGATATTAAACACAAAATAAAAGATATGGATAATGCAAGACAAGATCTAGTAGACATGAAGATAAGGCCCAACTTACATCTATATGAGCAGAAGGGTCAACTTTTCAAGTCGCATGCTGCATATACGCTTAACCAGGAAGAACGAAAATGATTTTGCCAATATATAAAGAATGTGAAATTTCTAGATGGGTTTGCTGGAAGTCTTTGGAAGAATGTCACAGATCGTGAATGAAGTTGAAGGAGCTGAAATCACATAACTGTTATGTTATTATGGAAAGATTGTTAGGACTAGGAATTTGAGATTTTTTGCCAAAGGAATTATTATATCAACTTGTTAAGTTATACAACTTCTTCAATCAAATATGTGCTAGAACTCTCAATAGGAAGGATATTCTGCAAGCCAAATAAGACATTATCATTATTTTGTGCAAGCTTGAAAGGATATACCCTCCAGTATTTTTTAACATAATGATCACTTGGTGAAGCATTTTCCAGATGAAGCATTGGAAGGCGGATCTGTTCATTTTTTATGGATATACCCATACAAGAGATATATAAAAAAGTTAAACGATTATGTCTGAAATCGTGCTCGATCAGAGGGGTTAATTGTAGAAAAGTGTATTATTGACAAGGCATTAACATTTTTCTCTATATACTTAGAAAGAGTGGAAACTAGATTCAACTGGCTTAATAGGAATCAAGATGTAGCATCTAGTTAAATAAAAAGGGTATTGTCGGTGTTCCGATCCCAGTGTCGACCAATGGGGAAGAAGAATATTTATCATTTCGATAGGAAGGATCGAGATGTTGCAGTATGATACATCTTGAATAATTGTATTGAGATTAAAAAGTATATCCAGTAAGTTTCTATACTCATTTATGTTTTTCTCCTAAATAACTATAATAGACTAAAATGCCTATGTTCTATAGTGAGCACTGACTGGAACTCGAACATATATTCTATAGTGAGCACCGATTGGAACTCGAACGAAGTGGTGCTGAACTTACAGAAAATCAAACTCCCTTTGTGGTTTTACTCGAAAGTAAGGGTTTGTTCTTCCTAGATGCATTAAACTAATTTAACAAATATTATTCATTACTTTTATTGATCTAGTGATTTAATTTTTGAAAAAATTACTATTTTCGTAGATGTACCATTTACATAGAAATGATTCTCTAGAGGCCACCGAAGAGCTACTATCATTAGCCTTTGGTCCCAATTTTACTATCATGATATACTCTGTATGTATTGTGAATGGAATGTACTTTGTAGTCAAAACTCGGGATGCGAAGCATAAAACACAAAATAGTGGCATTTTTATTCTGGGTACTAATGGTAACATGTTCTACGGTGCACTGGAAGAAATCATAGAGTTGACTTATTTAAATAAGTGTAGTATGACTTCATTTAAATGCAAGTGGTATGACACTAATCCTATAAAAAAGAAACTTTACATTGACAAGAATATCACAAGCATCTCCATTAATGGACAATGGTATAGAGATAATCCTTACATACTTGCTACTCAAGCAAAGCAAGTATTTTGCATTGAGGATCTCTTTAGTGGACCAAATTGGAGGGTCGTCCATAATTTGGTGCATCGCAACATATGGGATTTACCCAGTGATGGAGACAATGCATAGGACTTGTTATTTCTTCAAAATGGTAACTCATCTAATTTCAATCTCATAGTTGATCTTGGAGATTTTCATCTAGTAGATTTAAGTAATCAAAGAAATGGTCTTGCAATCATTCCACCTTCTAAGAATGTTGGATCTGGCGCTTATGGGGAAGACGCTTTCATCGATGATGATGGTAGTTTCGAAGACAAAATGATTGAGGATTATATAGAGGAAGGGCTTTTACAATCTGATAACAAAGAAGAAACAGATAACCATGAGTTTGTTAGGTTTACCGACATTGATTTTTCAATTTGACTATGGATTTTTCATTAACTACTTGTATAATGTGTATTATTTCAGTCATGATGGATGTCGAGGTACGACACCACGGAGGTAATACAAGAGGCGACCCACTGCAATAACCTACCCACATTCCATCACAGTGCGAGGCATCAGGTATCTATTCTTAATTTTGCATACTTAGGATTAATTAAATATCCTGTTTATGGTCTTAATATTTTTCTTTATCTATTAAAGTGGTAGCTATGAGAAAAAGGGGTCCAAATAAGTCCCTTAGGTTGTATGAGAAGATAGGCAGGTGTGGGAGGAGACCGATGCCTGTACATTTTGATACGACTGGTACATGTTATGCGGTTGGTGAGAATGCTGGCCATCTCCCTTGTGATATTGGTAGCATGATCCGAGCCCATGTACTGCCATGTTATAAGTCATGGTAGGCTGTACCTCAGCAGATCCGAGATAGAGTTGTGCAGGAGGTTTGCGTAAGTATTTATCTCCTCCATTTGCTGAATTAATCCTTTTGAGATTTAAATTTCTAAATATATTATTGACAAATTTGTTAAATATCTTCTAATGCAGTTCCACTTTGAGTTCCAGGGCATCTCTGAGAGTGACCGGGATAGAGCGATCTTCGATTTGATGCCGACTATTGCAGACCTATACAGAGATTGGAAGTACAGGTTAAACAAATATTTTTTTTAGCATAGGGGGTGATTAGGACTAGGACTATGATTTAGATCGTGTTAGATGTTGTGCGCCCCAATCTGTCTCACCGTAGACATGATAGAGGTGCGTAGACTTTTTTAATAACGACGAATACAGGGTAAGTATGACATTTTATAGGATTAGGTCATTATTTCACATATCTAAATTATAAACATAAAAATTTAATATTATTTTTTTAATTTGTAGGAGTTGTTTGGGAGGAATGCAAATAATAGAACGTAGAAGGTCATGAATGATCAACATAGGTCAAAGTCTATTGCTGCATATCGTTTTGATAAGGTAAATTAACTTTTTGTTTATTTTTTAAATATACATTTTGTTAGTTAGCTTTTTGTTCATTGTTTATTTATTTTCATCCTTTTTTTCTCTTACAAAAAATGAATAGAGAAATAGAGATATTGGTGAGCTGTAGTCAATTCTTGAGAATTTTAGGGACCGACACACATATAGGTCGGAGGAGTGGATGCATCCGATCCCTCAGGGGCAATATGTAAGTTCGTTGAATTTTATATTTTAAATAGAATTTTACAAATATATCTTATAATATTTATTATTGAATTCTTTTAATAATTTAAGGTAAGGATAATATAGCTAGTGACTCAGCACGCACAGTCACAGTCTAGTGTATCATCCACTAACTCGCTTGGGACTTCTATACAGGTAGATGAGGCTGCCATTGCTAATGAAGTGCTTAGCACTTGTCGAGGGTACAAGAGGGCTGTTGGACGTGTATTGGCTAGTCAGTCCTATCATTCGGCAGGCACTTTTAGCGCTGGGGGAGCTCATAGTCCGTGTCTCAGATCAATGAGTTGCAGGAGCGGTTATAGTAGAGTTGAGACCAGTTTTAGTAGAGCCTGCAACTGATGTAGGAGCAGCACCAGCATATTACTAGCAGTGCCAGATGTAGCGGTAGTTTGGGACTTACTTTATTGAGATCACCTTTATTCTTAGACAGCACGGTATTGTCCTATCATTGCCTCCATTTACTATTGCTACACCGCCTAGGCTGAATAGATTTGTGACTGCACCTCCCGCTCAGCCACTTGGTTCTTCTCAACCGTCACTATCATTTTATCGTCCTCATTGCCAAGATGATGATGATAGTGTTGGCACTGATAAGGATGCATCGACATGCTTCCACCTCCCATTCCCATAGTATATTATGTATATATATACTTTTAATATGTACACATTTACATGGATTGTGTACATATAATTTATTTATATAAATATTGTTTATACAATTGTTTTATGAGTGCTCATTCTTTTTATATTGGATCAAATTGTTATACATTATTATTAGTACTATTGATGTATTGTAGTTGTATAATTTACATTAAATTAAATTTTAAAAAGATAAATATAATTCAAAAGAATTCAAATAAAGAATATTTTAGATTATGTTGTTAAATATAATATATTATTTGAAATACACTTAATTATAATAACAGTTTCAATTTTAAAAAAAAATTCAAAAAACCTTCAGTGACGACATTGTTGTCGCTATAGGTAGTCTTTCAACGATGACATTATCATCTATAGTAGTCTTTCAACAATGACATTGTCATCTATAGTAGTCTTTCAACAATGATATTGTCATCTATAGTCGTCATCACTATAGATGAAAATGTCATCATTGATAGTATCGCTGAATTTTGGACTTTCAGCGACGACATTATCGTCGCTAAAGTTCAGACTTTCAACAATGATAATGTTGTCGTTAAAAGAAACTTTTAGCAACTATATTTTGACCTATAGTAACGATAATGTCGTTGCTAAAATTAAATTTTAAATTTTTTTTGAATTTTGAAAATATTTTCTATGATGATAAGGCTGTATTTCTAGCGACGACAAATTGTCGTTGGTGTTGGTTGTTTCACCTACGAAGCTATATTGATGATATTTTCATCGACAACTAAGCGCTCTACATTGACGATAATTGTCATCACCAAAGGTCTTTTTTGCTGTAATGTATGTAGTTTTTACTCTTTTATTGAAATATTTTTCACGTTAAAAATTTGATGTTCTCTTACTATTTATTCCATTTAGTTTTAATGATAATATTGTTCTATTAGTGCAATTTATTACTTATAATTTCGGTTCTTACAAAAAAATATTATTTGTTCTGAATTCATATCTATCACATTTTACACACAAAAATCATATCTATGAAATAATAATTATTTGAACAATAATGTCATCTTGCAAAAAAAAGGAGAAAATTCCTTTAAAAACCTCACTCATTTATTACAACAACTAAATTCCTGAAAAAATTTACTATAGTGAATGTTGTGAACTCAGCTAAGAGAAATAAATATTTCTTGCAAAACCCCATCAGGCAAATTTCTAAGCAAAGAAGCATAATACCATCCTTCTCCAAAATTTTCAGCAAATTATATTCTTTGAAAAAATCTACTTCCTTCGTTCTTATTTGTCTATTGTCATTAATTAATTTCACATATATTAGGAATATAATTTAATTTATTTATTTTTAGTAAATTTTTCAAGATTATCCTTTATGCACAAAATTCAAGATAGTTAAAAATAGAAAAAAAATAAAGGAATAAATGTAAATTTATTAATAGTATAGAATAACAAAATATTTATTAATAAAAAAGAAGGGTAGATTTAGAAAAAAATATTTAATGCTTCATTAGAATTTTAAAATGATAAATAAAAAGGAACAAATTTTTTTTTTCGAAATGCGATAAATAAAAAGGAACGGAGGAAGTAAATAAAGCTTGTAAAAAAAATCAAATTCATTTTATAATGCTATTGTTATATACTAAAGAGAAAGTAAATGTCTCATTTGTAAGCTAATTGTATGTTGCAAATACAAGAACTGTCAACAAGTGAAATATGACTAACTTAAAATAAAAGGGATGGGTAGGCATAGGAACAAATGGAGGGAATAAGAGCGGGGAATCATGATTTTCTCTTTTCTTATTTTAATATTTTTTGAAAATTTTCAAAAATTTTCAAATTTGAAAAATACTAATCATAGGTTTGGATAAAGCATTTAAGAAATATTAGAGATTTTGAAATTTTACACTTGGAGAATGATAACTTTGCTTAATTCTTATAAATGAGAATGATAATAAATATTGTATTTCAAGAGTAAATGTAAATTTTTTTTAAATAATACTTATTTTGATTGAATTTAAAATGTCAAATTTGTTAACTTAAAATTTTCACTTAAAATGCTTAAATAATTCATAAATTTAATTTAATTATTGTTATACAAAACATTTTAACCTATAAAACTTAAATTCCTTAGCAATGAAATTATCAACTTTAATTTTCAAATCTAAACACAACATACCTTTCTTAATTAAAACTCCTAAATATGAATAAAGTTATGATGTAATCTTTGTTTCCCTCTCCTTCCCTTCTGTCCAAACATAATACATTAAAGCTATAATTTATCTCTATCAAAAACAAACAAAGAAGTTAAAATGCAAGAAACATAACAAAATCATCCTCACATGCCAAGAATTTACTTCGTTCAATATTGTGGAAGAGACATACGAACCGTATTTTGTTCATAGTCAATCAACATATACAATCGTTTGAAGCGCTGTCTAAACCTGTTAAATTAACTGGCCCATGTTACTCTCATAATCTACCCTAAGGCCCAAAGGCCTTAAGACTTGGATTCTTCCTAGTCTACAGGCTATTTAACCCAAAAATTAGCGCTAACAAAGAACAGGTACTCACAATCAGTAACTTAATTAAATTTGCACTTTTAAGATGCCTGAAACTTTTAAAAAATCCAGATATCCTATAGTACTATGAATTAATTTGATCATAATGATAATACTGAAAACATGATTTTGAACTTAGAAACGGGATTTTTTTACCTTTTTTCTTTTTTCAGGAAAGCTGAATAATATATATCTTTAGGATCTACGTCCTCGGCTATAACTGCAGTTTATTGCATTAATAATTGATTAACTATGGATTCTATAATTATGTAGCCCCACTTATTTCAATGATTATATGTAAGGATGACAATTTTTAATACAATACAAATACAAAACTCTTATATGAGTTCAAATTGAATTTATACAAATTTTAATTGTAAATGTGTTGACTTGTTTAATACTAATAATAAATAAATTAAATTAGAGTTATAAATAAGTTAATATATTAATCTATTTAAAAATTTACATTAATTTTTAAAATATTTTATATTATTTTTTTAAAATATTATTTGATAAATGATTAATATCTAAATTCTAAATAGTTATACATAAAAATTTATCTATGCTTTAATAAAATGGTAATAAAAATAAAAATAATATTTTATTAATGATTAAAGATATTTTTATGAAAAATTATAACTAATTATATTTAATATATAATTTTTATTAATTAAAATTATTAAATAAATTAAATGGGTTAATCCAATCCAATCCAATATAATTATTATTCGGATTGAGTTTAAATTTAACTTAGTCAAATTATTGTTAATAATATTAACTTGATACATGAAATGAATTGCCACTCTTAATTAAATGCTGCAATTATTGCTATCGGTGAGATTCATTCACTTATCGAGAAAGAACGGAACTCACCGCTGACCAAACAAACGAGAGTCTGGAAGTAGAGACAAATTTGAGGGGAGCTGTATATATGGAACAGGGAATAAGCCGATGTAAACGTAAAGATGGGTTTGAAGTTACATTAAGCAACCAAATGTAGGTGTTTGTCCCTTCGTTATCTCTAAAACTGCGATGTGGTGATATTATTCTGCTAATTTAGGATACATCCAAAACAACAAGCTTTGCTTTATCCCAGGAAGTTGCTGTTGTTGACGATCACAGTTGCAGTTATTTTGATGAGTCGGACAACAAAAGTCAAGGCTGCCAACCAGAGATGCTGGACTCGGAGAACTAATTTTGAAAGGCTGCTTGTTCTTTGTAAAAGTTGGATGGACAAATTACATTCATCTTTTTTGAGATTTAATTAATGGGAGAGATTAAGGGGCCGTTTGGTTCGGGGGTTTCAGAAAAGAGAAAGGGAATTGCAGGGTTTCATTCCCTTTATTTTTGTTTGATTGAGAAAAAAACTCATTCCCTTTCCCCTTTTTCCCTTAATGGGATTACCCCATTTAAGGGAATGGTGATTCCCCCTCACTCATTGGGGAATCTCATTCCCTTTCCCTATCTTCTCTAATAATATTATCAAATAATCATTATATATTAATAATATTATTAAATGTTAAATATATAATAAATATTTTATTATTATTTAATTATATTAATAATATTATAGTATTTTAATACATGTTATTTTAAATATTATAATATTTTTAATATTAATAATTAATAATAATAAATAACAAATAAATAATAATTATTTATTATTTATAATAATTATTACCATAAATAATAAATAAATAATTATTACCATAAATAATAAATAAATAATTATTACCATAAATAATAATAAATAAATAATTATTACCATAAATAATAATAAATAAATAATTATTATAATATTATTTAATTATGTTAATAATATTATAATATTTTTAAGTTATCAAAAATTAATAATATTAATAAATAATAATTATGATGAATAATAAAAATAAATAATAATTAATTTATATTAATAATATTATTAATATTTATTTAATAAATAAATAATTTTTATTAAATATTAAATAAATAATAATTATTATAATATTATCTAATTATATTTATAATATTATAATATTTTTAATTTATTAAAATTTAATATTATTTATTTTTTAAATAAATATTAATAATATTATTAATATATAATAATAATTATTTATTTAATTATTAAATAAATATTAATAATTTTATTAATATATAATAATTATTTATTTAATTATTATTTTAATAATATTAATTTTTAATAAATTAAAAATATTATAATATTATTAAATACTATATAAATAATAAATATTATAATATTGTTCAATTATATTAATAATGTTATAATATTTTTAATAATTATTTTTTTAATATTATAATATTTTTAAATTATTAATAATTAATAATATTAATAAAATTATAAATATTAAAAATAATAATTAAATAAATAATAATTATTAAAATTATTATAATAATATTAATTATTATTAATATATTAATAATAATTAAAATAGAGTATTAATAAAAATAATATTAATAAGATGTTAATAATTAATAATAAATAATTATAAAAATTATAATATTAGTAAATAAAATAAAAATAATAAGATAATAATTATAATAATTATTTTAAAAATAATTATAATAATTATTTTAAAAATAATTATAAATATATTATTTTTAATGTAATAATTATAAATAAAGTAAATTAAAAATACTTGATTCCCTTTCCTATTTGAACCAAACAAATTGGGTAATCAGGAGCCATTCCTTTCCTTTTCCCCTAATTCCCTTTCCTGATTCCATTCCCTTTCCTCAGTCTGAACCAAACGGCCTCTAAATATATTATTGATATAGTATTATATTAATACGTCATTAAATTTAATCGTATATTAATAATTAAATTTAATAATATATTAATACATTATTATACTAATGATATATCATAATCAATTTCTTAATTTATTTATATTCTCACTCCTTTTATTTTCATAATTATATACTCACTTCATTTATCAAAAAAAGTAAACATATATTTAAAAGGAAAGGAAAGAAAAGCAAATATAATTATACTAAATAGATCTTATGAAATGCAAGTGTACTCGATTCTTACTTCATATTTTAAAATCATCCTCTATATATTGGGCTAATCACTCAAGTTGAAAATAATGAATATTTAAGGTAAAAAGTACTTGGATTCATAAGCATGATTCCTAATTTATTTAGACTTTAAAACAATCCTATATTCCTTTGGAATTTCCAAGCGTCAGAATTTGTCATTATGCATATGCGTGACCACATGACTTATATCACAATATTTTAATTAAGCATAGTAGAGTGGTTTTTTTGTTTTTTTTGTAAAAATTATAATGTTTGATATTTAAAACAATGAAAAACACTTGTATTTTAATCATTAAACAACGTAATTCTTGGTGATAGATTAAGAATCCAAATTTGATCAATTATTAATAAAATATTTTATATTATTAATGAATGAGAAGAGGATAGATTATTAAAAAAATAATAATAATTAAGAATTTTTAACATAAATAAAAAATTTTAAGTAATTTTTCTGACATAACAACACATAAATAAATAATAGTATACAGATAATTTATATTAATAATTAATCAAATTTAAATTTATAAATTAATATATCTTTCCATTTAAAAATTTAACCACACATATATAACAACTTACAAATTGGTTTCAAGTTTCAACATAAATTATATCAAAGATTGAGAATAACTATTGTTGTGTAGCTATTGACTACTATAACTAATTAAGTCATTTTATTTTTTTTAAACATCAAAATATTATTTTTTTAAATGTTCTATTACATTATATACAAGTATTCTATCAAAATATTTAATTAAATATATTTTCATGAAAAGTTAAATTATCAAACTATACATAATGGTTTAATCATAACTCAAAGTGTCAAATGACTTAGTAAATAGATTTAATTTTAGAACAAATATTGTATTTATATTTAAAAAAATTAAAAATGATATTATACCTTAATTAGATATTTTTAAAAATATAATAATTTATTTATATATTAAAATATATTATTTAATATATACAAATAAAATTTAAAAATACAAATTAGATATTTTTAATTATTTTAAATTTTATTGTACATAATTTAACTATATAAATATATAATAATAAAAACACAAATAAAATAAATATTCATGTCATATTTGGTACAATGATGAAATAAAGAATAAGAAAGAGAATGAGAATAAAATAAAATATTTTCATAACTTTATAGAGAATTAAATATTTAATGATAATAATATTTTAATAAAAATATAATTTTTATATCTAATGAATAACACCATTTTTTAACTCAACATAAACTAAATTATTTAAATGTAATTCTAATAATTTTTACTGCAAAATAAATAATAAATTATTAATATTACTTTATTTTCATATAACTTATTTTAAATATTTTATAATAAAAAATAAAATATATCATATTATATCTATACTATTTAGCAATATTAATATTTGAGTTATAAATAATATGAGTAAAAATAAAAAATTTAATAAAAAATTAAATGAAGAGAAATAATTTGGGTGCTATAAAGTAAAAAGAATTAAAAATAAAATATATAATAGATTATCATTTTATTAAATAAGAATTTATATTTTCGTTATATATATCTACTTATAGTTTAAATATTAATTATTCATCAAATAATATTTTTAAACATTTGATATAAAATTTTAAACTAATTGACAAGTCAACTTATATAAACATGTCATGTTTATATTGAATTATTATACTGTATAAAAAATTGTTGCCTCTATCTATAATAGAAAATGCGATACTTGAGAAAATTAAAAGGAAAAAAAAATACTATACTTTAGCTGTAAATATGAATTGATATCTTTCACAAAATATGAGCGAAGAAGCCAATAAAGTAATGTTTCTCTTTAGAATCTAATTTATTTTACAAGAAAATGACTTTAATTTACTTGTAAATTAAATTTTATTGTTTAAGATATCATAACAAATAATAATTTTAATTCACTTGCAAACAAATCATTTTATTTGAATTGTATCAGAAAAATGTAATGAATTTGATTAATAAGTAGATTTTGATAGATAGCGAAAAGCAAAATATTAAGATAATGGTAAATTATTTTTTATAACATATTTTAGTTTGATAAAGTGAATTATAATAAAATCGTTCATAAATTGAAACAAGTTATATAAGGACACATATGCACTTAAAATATAAATTATAACTGAAACGTCATTTAACTTGAATCAAAATTCATTTTGAAATGAATTAAAAACTAATCATATTACAAGTTCAGGTCCAAATACACATATAATTTGTGTCTCCGCATCAAAAATACGATGAAACAGCGGAAATCTCCGGAGACATCCATATTACTGTCCTATTAGATTCGCATGCAACCGCTTCAACCATTATTCCCTTTTGGTTTTGGAAAAACCAAAAAAAAAAAAAAAAAAGGAGGTAGATAAATGCTCGTGATTGCATCCTTCAGTCAGCCATTTTATTTGCGCTTTCCGTTTCTTCCAATAACTCTGTTGATACAGTTTGAGACAAATTAGCTCAATTTACTTTAAAACAAGTTAGGGCATTAAATGTTTTTACAACTATACACATAACATAATTGAGTTAAAATAACTTGACTTACTTTAAAACATAATAGGATTTGAGTTAAACCAGCTCAGTCTAATATATGAGTCTAGTGGGTCTTTTTCATTCCTTACAACTATACATATAGAAAAACCAATTTCACAACTATACACGTAGTAAATTTGAATCAAACTAGCTCCACTTCCTTGAATACATGTAGCGCTAGTCAATTATTTTTATTTCTCTACATACAACACAATTTTAATTAAACAAACATCTTCACCTACTTTAAAACTTTAAAACAGAAAACCAATATAATTTAAATGTTGCCAAGAATTGGAGGCACAAAAGTGTTGCACTTTCCATTTTATCATGGTTATAATTAAATTGCAAGCTATAATGTAAAATTAATACAATCCTTATGAGATAAAATATATATAAGAAAATTGTAGCCTCTGTCTATAATAGAAAATTATAAATATAATCATTAGTGATACATTAAAATTTCATGAGCATGAATATTTCATTCACAAAATTGGGCCAAAACTAATAACAACAAAAATTGTCATCGATGAAAATGATGAAATTTTCACTGCTAATCTAAGTATAAATTATGATGATTTTATCATCGTTAAAAGTCTAAAATTTTTATCAACGATAGTGTCATTAGTGAAAATCGCTCGAGAAATTGTGCTGCATATTTTCATTGACAATAATTATTATTGTTGAAAATTATAGAACTTTTACTAATGACATTGTTGTCATTGAAATCCTTGGATTTTTTATTGATAACACTTTAATGATGATTGAGAATTGTGTCCTTGTTAAAAGGATTTGCCTATGAATGCCCTTAGTGCCATTTTAGTCTCATTTCTCGTGGGAAGAAAGAGGCACAACATAACGGAGAGAGGATGTAAGATTTTTTAATATAAATTTTATTAATTTTTTAGAGTGTAGTATACTTTTTATTTATATTTTTCTGCATTGTTAGTTTTCACTACTATTAGTTAGTATTGATCTTTTTCATTGGATCTCCATTTGATTAGTAGATTTATTTCATTGAGGTATGTATATTAAATTTTATTGCATCGTGTTTGAGTATTAATTTATGAGATGATTAATATGAAGTGAGTTAATTTAGTTTGATGATACAATTGTTTTGATATGAAGTAAACTCCATTTGGTTTTATATGTTATAGACATTAAATGTATTTATATAATTTTATTTTGATATACAATTGATAAATTTAAATTTTTTTATCGTTATATTAGTGAGTAAAATTATAATTTTATATAATATGATATGTATATAAAATATTTAGTTAAGTTGATATGAGATAAAATTGTCATAAAGTTTTATTTACAAATTTTAGAGTTCAATTTATAATACAAAATTTTTAGTTAGATTTTATTTGTAAAATTGAAATAATGCAATAAAAATTAAAATGTGAAGTACGAAACTAGAACGACTATATAAATATATTTTAAAAATATATTGATATAAAAATAAACTTTTTGATATATAATTAAATATTTTCAATATAACTTATTAAAAATATTTTAATGAAAATGTATAATAAAAAATTCAAATGTTATAAATATGTTTAATAAAAATATTATGAATATATAAATAAGATATTTTCAAAGTTTTCATAATTTAGAATATTTATATATTAAAAATAAAATTATATATTAAATAAGTAAAAAAATAGTGAGATATTGAAAATAGAAGACATAAAAAAATTAAATATATAAATAAATTATTTCAATAGATTGAAATTTTTAATATTTTTATACAATTAGCAATAAAATCAAATTTTGTAGAAGTAAATAATAATAATGATTATGTAAATACAAATATGCCTTATAAAAATATAACTACATAAATATATTTGAAAAAAATATGTTTATATAAACGTAAAATTTTGAATATGATCACATTCGGAATAATATAAATTAATAAATATATGTTAATGAAAATATATAAATATAAAAAAATTCAAATCATGGCAATATATTTGAATAATTATACATTGAATTTATGAATAAAGAATAAATGATTGAAAAATTAAATTTTTTTATATATTCAATAATAACATTAGATATTATATAAATAAATAATAAAAAAAATACAGGAAAATTATATACAAAGAAGTAATAATAAGATTACATGCTATTTTATGTTTTAAAAAATTAAAAAATTATAAAGATATAATGAAAAAATATAATAACTATATTGACATATTTTATATAATCCTTATTGACATGAAAATATAATTTTAAATATATAATTAAATATTGAAAAATATAACTTGGTAATTATATTTTAATTAAAATATATAAATAAAAATTAAATTTTACAAATGTATTTAATAAAAATATTATGATGATATAATTAAGAATTTTTAAAAGATTAAAAGAATTTAAATTTTTATATCATTAAGAATTGTCACATAAAATACAATGCATACCAAATGAACAATTATATAATTATAGAAAATTGAAAACATTGAATGCTTGAAAATTTACCAATATTCATAAAATATACTTCTAGTTAAAAGATTTTAATTGTGCATCTTATGAATATAGTAGCATAGGTTTAAAGATTGAATTCCTAAGTTTAAAATGTTAAACATAACAATTTACATAGATATTTAAAAAATTCAACAATAGAAATAATAATACACTTAAATAATTGTACAATGAAATCATAATGTAAGTTTAAAATTATTGTAAATATACTTTCACAATAATTACAATTAAATTGAATTACATTTGCATTCTAAGTTCAATCCTATTCAAAGGTTGGTTAATCTTTATAGGTCAACCAATCTTTGAATTGTTTTACAAAATTAGCTAATTTGAAATATATCTTGTGGTTATTATTAATAATTTATCTAGTTCTCGTTTGATATTGTAGAAATTTCTTAGAATCCCTACTATTCTTTGGATGTGAATTATATCGATTATAGTTTACATACCTGAAAAACTATAGGGAGATATTACTAAAATTTCTATGTGTAAGAAATGATAAGTGTGGATAAATTAATGCAATTATAACTATAGAAATATTTCAAATGGAATAGGGCTTTACCTTTTAGAAATGGGATAAGGCCTTACCTTTTAGAATTGGAGTGATATGGTGAATTTAAGACATATAACAAACATTGATCATAAATAAAGGATTTCATCCATTATATGATGTCATCCATTATATAACTCAATTCTATATGAGGCTATTTTTTTCCTGTTCAGTTATATAATGTCTATAGATAAAAGTTAGATAAATTTACAAGATCGCTTTTCAAACAAGTATTGGAATAGTGTGTTGGTATTTATTGAGAGAGCAAAAAACTTTATTAATGAGAAGGGTTTAGAGGCACATATTATAAATAATGAATTTCATTTATTACATACGAATTGGGTACATTATAATGAGGCAAATGGTTTGACTTCTAGAAGGATAGGGGTATCTCCTAATGATAGGGATGAGATAGTGGACATTATACATGATTTCATCAATCCTCATGTAACTGAAGAAATAATTCAAAATAATAAAGAAGGGAATGAGGATGCATTCAAGGGGGACATTGAATCAAATTATAGTAGTTGCGATGACCTTTTTAAACTAGTGGAAATATAACTATATCTAGGATGCATAACATTTTTAGCCTTGAACTTTTGAAGTTATTGAAAGAAGTGCTTCTAAAGGATAATAAATTATTAAAATCATACTATAATGTAAAGAAATGGGTCAACAAATTAGCATTGGAGTATGAGTTAATCCAAGTGTGCAAGTATGACTGTGCATTTTTTTGAAAGAACTTGTTATGGAGGATAACTATCCAATTTATAGGGAGAGCTGACGGATAGACAAAAATATGAAAGAAAAAAAGTTGCCTCAAAAAATATTTTGATATTTTCCATTGACTCCTCGATTGAAATGATTATATAGGTCAAGGCACATTACAAAGGATATGATATGACATCATATAGGAACGTCAATAAAGGATGGGATAATGCAATATCTTATTGATAGAGAAGCTTGGCAAGAGTTTTATGGGAGGCATCTCGATTTCTCCACAAACTTGTGGAATGTTAGGTTGGACTTCAGTGCAAATAGATTTAATCCTTTTGATGATAGGAACTTGTCCTATAGCATGTGACCAATGGTGATAACTACCTATAACTTGCTACTATGGATTTGTATTAATTAAATTTTTTTACATGTTAACCTTGTTAATACTGAGGCTATAGTCATCAAGTAAGGGTGTTGATGTCTTTTTAAGACCAGTTATAGATGAGTTAAGATATTTTTGGAATAAGGAGATTGAGACTTAGGATGTTAATACAAATACACTGTTCAACATATGGGCATCATTATTGTGGACTATGAATAATTTTCCTGCATAAAGCAATCTCTTTAAATGGAGTGGACAAGGCTATAAAGTATGCCTTACATGTAATGACAATACTTCATCAATCTAAGTTAGAGGAAAAATAGCCTATATTGGTCATCATCGCTAGCTTTTGAGAAGTCATATATGGAAAAACAAAAATGAGTTCAATGGAAAGTTAGAGATAAGAGTTCTTCTTATCCTCTTACTAATAAATTATCATAGACTAACTAAGTAAAGTAGCTCAAAAACTTCTTGAAAAATATGCTCAATTTGGTGGTATAAAATGGAAGAAGGGTATTGATGAACTTAGTTGGAGTTAGAGGAGCATATTTTTCGACCGTCTGTAGTAGTCAACAATGAATATAAGGCACAATATTGATGTGATGCATGTTAAGAAGAATGTGTGTGATAGTATTTTAGGTACATTATTAGACATTGAGCATAAAACAAAAGATACATATAATATAAGATAAGATCTAGTGAACATGAATATAAGGCTAGACCTACATTTGTATGAGAAAAGGGGTCAAATTTTCAAACTATAAGCCACATACACGCTCAACAAGGACGAATGAAGATAGTTCTACTAATTTATAAGAAATGTGAAATTTCTTGATAAGTTTACTAGGAATCTCAAGAAGAATGTAATTGGTCATGATATAAAGTTGAAGGGGTTGAAATCACATGACTATCATGTTATCATGCAAAGACTATTAGGACTTTTAGTTCAAGTATTTTTGCTAAAGGAATTATCATGTTTGATTGTTGAGTTGTGCAACTTTTTTAACCAAATATATGCTAGAACTCTTAACAGAAGGGATGTCTTGTAAGCCAAACAAGACATTATCATCATTTTGTGTAAATTTAAAAGGATATACCCTCCAACATTCTTTAACATAATGGTTTCCCTAATGATTGTCATGTTAGTGTGTGTCCTAGAAATCAATCATATAGATGATTGAAGTAATACACAATGTATTATATTTTATTTTAGGTAATTTAATTATTATATTTTATTTTTTTAATTTTATTATTATTCTGCGCGATTTATAACTTAATATAATAATTATCCTTGGATTAGTTTTGCTATTCATAAAATGCTCCTAGTAAAGTATTATTACGAAAAGGATAGTAATAATACATCAAGACTAGCATGTATAGTACTGATGATTACGAATTATGGATATATGATATCAAGTCAATACATGAGTACATTATTAGTGAACAATGTACTGGACTGACCCACTATGAGAATATTGCATGGATAGAGCTGTCATAAGTTATTCTCATATGATCACAAATACATATAAACCTTTGACCTGAAGTCATTACGATTTCCTACATGAAGAATTACTCACTTTAATATTGTCCTATGTCACCTTTAATCAGGATGACGAATAAAATATTGATTGGGTGTATCATAAATCATGCAAAGGGAAGTGAGTGATAGAGATGGGATTTTGTTACTCTTGTATAAAAGAGAAATATCCTTGGGCCCCTTGATTGAGTAAGACTTAGAAATACATGACCATACTCAATTAGATTGTTTTTAAGTTTACTCAGTATCAAGAAATATAAATTGAACATTGATGAGGATAACATATTCTATGTCTCCAGTTCAGTTTGGATATTATTACAAAAGGGTTATGATACAAAACATTAATCATGTATTAGGTGGATGTCGAATCATAGACATTCTTACTATTCGAGTGACAATTATATATTGCTAGATACCGCTCACTGTTTATGGCTCAATAATGAGTCATTGTTAACGTAGTAAGAACCTATAGGGTCATACAAAAGGAGTAGGAATAAGATAATAATTAATTGAACTTTAATTATATTAATATCTAATTAATTAGAGTTATTTTTATGCATATATATTATTATTAAGAATAATAATGTATTATTCATGTAATATATAATATAATATTATGTGATATTATTTGATATTAAAGTAATATCAAATAATTACGTTATCAGATATTAGATAAATATATTATGAGATAATATTATTTTGATATATGATAACTATATGCAATTATCTAATATTAAGATATTTATATTATGAGATAATATTATCTAATATTAGATAATTAATAGATAAGTCCTATCTCTCCTCATTATCTTTAGGATAATAATAAGATGAGTTGTTAAGTGTAATTAGGATTTTGGAAGCATTATCCTAGTAGGACTAGGATTGTAGCTTGCTTAAGTTCTATATGAAGGAGCATGAGGGCAGCACATGAGAGACACGCTCATAAGCCTTCTAAAATCTTAAATCACTCAGAACACATTGAATCTTAATTCCTAGAGAGAGAAATGCATCCTAATAGATTCGTTGAGAGCGAGAGGTCGTTGTTCACTCCGTGTGGATACCGTAGAGACGCTGTATCTTCAGGCTGATGTTTGATTCATCTACTTTCAAGTTTTGATCAGTAGAAACATGAGTGCCCAATAGGTAAAACCCTAATCATTGATTTATGCTTTTTCCATGGATCTTAGGTAAAATTCGGATCAAAATTTTGAAATTCCGCTACATATTATAATTCAAATTCCTAACATGTCACGACCCAATTTTCAAGTTGGAAATTGTAATCCGGCATGAATATATCATAATCATATGATATATCCACAAGCCTTTTTTCAACTTTTCTCTTATTTCTAATTAGATACAATCTTAGTTCTAATCGGATACAATAATACTAATAATACTAATATATATAAGGATCAATTATATTTACATATTAAAATAAAAGTACCTGTCTCATAACTCATACAAACATCAGGTATTGTTCCATTACTAAAATATTATATTCTAAATATCTAACAATTTAAAAATACATGGTATACTAATAATCACATATGATCGAGGGATCTACCTGTAAAAAATTTAAAATAACAGAATGAGCATTTAAAATATTCAGTGAGCCTATCTACATTCCAATTTTTAAAATAAATCTATAAAGAATTTATCATTTTTCTCATGAATATATATAACTAACAATAATTCTCTATCAACATAATCTAACTTTATCAATTTAACTGAATACAAATTTAACATACTTCTAATATTTATTATGCGAGTGGGAATGGTAGGGAAGGTATAGGTTCCACCTTATGCCTCCCATCCAACCTTATCCCTCACACCCCTAACCTTATCTCTTCCATTCAGCCTTATCCCACTCTCTAATATAATGCCCCCTATATAGATAAAATCTACCTTTTTTATAGGGTCCGCCCCTTTGAAGGGTTAAGGTATGGTTAATATACCTCATATCAAAATTTTCTTATAATTCAAATATAACAATAGCCTATAATTTCAAAGAAATTCACAGTTTCCTATGCATAAGCATATTTTATAAAATAATCATATACACAATTTCAATCATAAATTATTTACTTATCACATTCAATAACTAAATTTGCAATTATATTGCTAATGCTTCCATTTACAACATTACTAATAATATTAAATGAAAATTCTAAAACTATAACCCTCAATTCATAATTTCTATAATTTTTTCTAAGTAAAATTTAAACCTAATTGGAATTATTTAAACTAAAACATAATTAATATAAATTATTGCATAAAATTAAAATAAAATTAAATTAGAAATTGGGTAAATAGAACTCACCTCAATACTCCCAATTATACTTTTAAATTCATAACTATTTTTCTCTTTCTCTTTTTTTTTTCTCTTTTTTCCTTTTTTTTTTCTCTTTCTTCCCTTGCTACTCCTTACTTTCTTCTTGGCATAAGCCATCCCCCTATTTATAATACATGGATAACAGTGCTGTTACTGCCATCCAATAAAATATTATTATTTTTTTTCTCATTTTTATTTTTTAGTTTTGCCCATTGTCTTTCCAAGAATTTACATTCTTATCCTCATAAATTATTTTTCAATTTTGCCTTTCCACTTTATAAAAATTTACATTTTTGCCAATATAATTCCTTTTCGATTTTACCCTTTTCCTTTATAAAATTTTTTGAATGTTTGCAAATATTTTCTAAAAATATTTATTTACTTTCTTTGAAAATTTTACATTACAATATATTTGTAATATTTTCATATTTCAAAATATTTAGCCATTATAGTGATGCATTTACCTAATGAAGCATTACAAGGTGATCTTATTCATTTTCGATAGATGTACCTATATGAGAGATATATCAAAAAGTTGAAGGATTATATTAAGAATTATGCTTAACCTAAGGGTTTAATTGTAGAAAGATATGTTGATGATGAAGTATTAACATTTGTTTCCTGTACGTGGAAAGAGTAGAAACTAAATTCAATTGATCTAACCAAAATTAAGACGTAGCATCCAGGACATAAAATAAGCATTATCGATGTTTAGATCTTAGTGTTGACCAGTACGAAAGAAAATTATTTCTCACTTTGATAAAAGAGATTGAGATGTTGCCATATGGTACATCTTGAATAACTATGCCGATATCGAAAAATATCTTTAATAAATCTGTATAACTATTCATACTTTTATCACAATTAGTTATAACAGATTAAAATACATATGTTATGTAGTGAATACCAACAAGAACTCGAATGAAGTGGTCCTAAAAACATTAATCATTTACAAAAAATAAAATTTCCCATTTATTTTTACTTTAAGGTAAAGACTTGTTCTTTCCAACTATGTTATACCAATTATGTAAATATTGCTCTTTACTTATACTTTTTTTCTAGTTTAATTATTAATTGAAATGCTATTTTCATATATGTATTATTTACATAATAATGGTTCTTTAGAAGCTACTAAAAAATTATTATCATTAGCTTTCAGTCCTAGTTTTACTATTATGTTGTACTCAGCATGTGTTACAAATAGAATGTGCTTTGTAATTAAAACTTGGGATGTGAAGTATAAAACATAAAACAGTGGCATTTCCATTTCAAGAATTGATGGTAACATATTTTACGGTGTGTTGAAGGATATCATAGAATTAACTTATTTAAATAAATACAATATGACTCTATTTAAGTGCAAATGATATGATACTAATCTAAGAAAGAAGAAACTTTGCATTGACAAAAACATTACAAGCATCTCTATCAATGGATAGTGGTGCAAAAATGACCTTTACATACTTGCAAGTTAAGCGAAACAAATCTTTTACATTAAGGATTTTCTCAATAGGTCAGATTGGAAGGTCATGCATAATATGGTGCATTGTGACATATGAGATCTACCTAATGATGATGTTAGTACACTCTTATAGGACGGATAGAAAAAATGGTCCTTTAATTATTTCATCTTCTAGGAATACTAGTTCTACCACAAAAGAGTGGATTACTTCATTAATAATGAAAATATTTTGAAAGATGAAACGATTAAAGATTACATAGAGAAAAGGCTTCTATTGTTTGATAATAATGAAGAAACTGATAAGTATGAGGATGAGCTTCTTACTTTCATCAACACTGACTCAAATTATGGTTTAATATTTTTTTATATTACAACTAGTAATTGTGTAAAAGTAATTATGTAACTTTATTATATAAATACAATAATTTATGTGCTATCATCATTTAGTTCAATTTTGGATTTTTCTCTTAAATGCTTATAAAATGTGTATTTTCTTAGCCATGACTGATGTCGAGACACAATACCATAGAGGTGATGCTAAAAGAGACCTTTCATATCAGCCCATATGCATTCTATTGTAGTGTAAGGGATTAGGTATTTTTTTAATGTACATATTTAAGTTAATTATTTATTACATATAATTTTATAATACTAACATTTTCTCTTATTTATCAAAGCTATAGCTCTAAGAAAGAAGGGCTCAAATAGGTTTATTAAGCTATATGAGAAAATGGAAAAGAAAAGGGAGATCGATGGCTGTACAATTTGATATGATTGATACATGATATGGATCGATGAGAATGCTAGCTATCTCCTCCATGATATAGGTAGCATCATTTAAGCCCATATCTTGCCCTACTACAAATCATGGTGGTTGAGGCCTTAGTAGTTACAAGATAAAGTCATGCAAGAGTTCTGCGTAACTATCGATTTCCTTCCTATCTTCATTGTTTTATATTTGATATTGAAATTATTAGATATAGGACTCACAAATTTGTTAAATATCTTCTAATGCAATCCTATTTTAAGTTCCAAGATTTTTTTGAGCTTGAGCGGGAGAGAACAATAGTGGTTTAATGTGGATTGCTGTCGACCTTCACAATAATTAAAAATATAAGCTAAACGAGCACTTTCTTTAGCAAGGACAACTAGGAGCAAGGCTCGACCTAGGTCGTGCTAGGCACTTTGTGCCCCTATCTATCTCACTTCAAACTTGATAGAGATGTGTGAACTTTTTTAATAGTAATGTTTATAAGGTAAGTATGATATTTAATAAATTTATGTGATTATTTCAAAAGTCAAAATTGCATTTTAGTTGTGACTCTTAAATGTAACAATTTTGTATGGTTATTTCTTAATTTATAAGAGTTGTCTACAAGAAATGTAAAGAATAGGGTGAAAAAAGTAGTGAATAATTGGCATGAATGAAAATCTATTATTGCACATCATTATGATAAGGTAATTTAATTTATCATTCATAATTTAAATGTATAATCTGTTTGCTAAGTCAATAATTATGTTCTTTTTTTCCTTTTTTTGGTGAAATATGAACAAAAAAATAAGGATATAAGTGTGTTGCAGTTTGTGCCAGAAAATCTAAGGGACTAGTATACGTATAAGACAGGGGAGTGGTTGTGTTTGACCTTAGAAGAGTAGTATGTAAGTTAACTAAATTCTATATTTTAATGATGGAAATTTTACAGACATATTATATAATCCTTATAATTGATTTTTGTTTTAATAAATCAAGGCAAAGATGGTTGAGCTTGTGACTCAGCATACATAATCTAATGTATCATTCACTGCCTTGTCTGGCACTTTTGTACAGATCGATAAGATTGTTATTACTAATGAGGTACTTCATAATTGTCAAAGGTACAGGAAAACGGTCAATCATGTGCTGGTTGGCTTGTTGTTCCCTTCTCCTAGCACCTCTAGCTCTAGGCTAGAGTCATAGCACTTCTCCCAGGTCACTAAGTTGTAGGAGCAATTGTAGCAAAGTCAATAATAGCTAATTCAAGAACAATAGTAGCTTGCTCAACAAGAGAAGATGTAGCAACAGTGAGAGGTTTACTTCACCAAGCTCACTTCCTTGCTCAGACAGTAGAGACTTACACTGCCTATACCTTCTTTTGCGACTACACAACCCGGGATGAGCAGATTTGTGGCAATACTCCTAGCCCAACCACCCCTACCACTCAGACATCGCTTTTGATGCATTATCACGTCGTTAGGATGATGATGATGGTAGCCTTGGAATGGATGATGATATATCTGGATACCTAAATCTTCCTTCCTCTTAAGTTTTTATCATATATATATATATATATATATATATATATATATATATATATATATATATATATATATATATATATATATATATATATATATATATATATAAATTTTTTTATGTATAGACATTTATATATTTTGAATATTATGAGTATTCATTTTTTCCATATAAATCATGTTTTTTTATTACGAATATGTTAGCATATTTTATTTTTAATATTTAAATTAAATAAAATCAAATTAAAGAATGTTAAATTAATCTAATTTAATTGAAATAGAAAATATTAATATTTATTCTATTAAATATAATATATTAATTTAATCATATTTAATTAAAATTTTGACTCAACATAATTTATTTTAATAATTCAAAATTTTTATAATTTAATTTAAAATTTATTTTAATTATGAAAACTTTTATCATCAATAAAGTCATTGCTATATACAAAAATAATAATTTTAAATTTAAATATTTTTAACTTTCAGTGATGACATTATCGTCATTAGATATAAAATTTTAATTTTTATATATTTATTTCAAATTTATGGTCATGACATAGTCATTGCTATAAAGAAAAATTAAAAAATTTAAATTTTAAGAAAAAATATATCAATGACATAGTTATTGCTATAAAGTAAATTAAAAAATAAAATTAAAAAAAATTAAATATAAAATGTTAAATCTATAGTGACGATACTGTGATTACTATAAAGTAAAATTAAAAAATATTTAAATTTTTAAAAAAATTTAGCATGATAATAATGTTATTATTGAAAGTGAAATTAATATTTTTATATTTTTTAAATTTAAACCTACAGTGACGGCATTGTTATTGTTATAAATTGAAATTAAAAAATTTTTGAATTTCAAAAACTTTTTTAGTGATCATTTTGTTGTTGTAGAAATTCCAGTTTTTACTGACGTCAACTTGGTCATCAGTGTTAGTCCTAACACCGTACTGGTAACATTTTTCTCCGATGACTTTCATATTTAGTTAGGATTGAGATATCTACACGGATAACAATTGTCGTTACTGAAAGCTTAATTTCCCATAATGAGTATTAAATTGATATAAATTTAATTTTACATAAATTAAAATAAGATTTAAGCTTAGAAATATCGTATGTTATATATTCTCATCATGGTGAGAATATGATGTCTCAAATTAGAATATCTTTCAATATGACGATGCGTTAACTTTTCTTCGTTTTAAAATATAAAAGCTTACTTTATTATTATTTTTCTTTAGGAAGCAAAAAATGATTATTCAATTCATTTCCACGGGCTCTCTCGTCTAAATCTTGTAATTTTAGGTTTTCATTTCAATATATTATCAATCTCTTAAAAATATCCATGATAATGCCTATAGAGATCGTTTAGTTATTAATTAAAATTATTAAAAATATAATTAATTAAAAATAAGAAACTTTATTACGGTGGACTCAAAAGGTTGCATGAAACACATGTTATGTTTATGCATCACTAATCATCACTAAATGCGTATTTGTTAAGTACATGCAATGCCAATAGGTTAAAAATCTATTTTTATTCCTATAATATTAATTATATATTAATTATGTTTTTTATTAAAATTTTTTATTAATTTGATTTTATAAAATTAAAATTTTTTAAATTTTAACTCTTTCATACATAAAGTAAAATATTAAATTATTATAAAAAATTAAAATTTAAAACTTTTTAATTTTATAAAAATTAAATTAATATAAATTTTAAATTAAAAATAAAATTAATAAAAATTCAACTTTAAAACTGACAAAACAAATTTTCAGTCAAGGATAGAATAATAGGCTACGTGTGAAGGAAAGGTGAAAAAAAATAATACAAATGATTTTCTACCTTTTCTATTACTGTGATTTGCAAAGTAAAGAAATGCAACTTGATTTTTTAGTGCTTCCTCTCAAACAAACAGAACATTGTGATGCTTTGTTCGACATTTTATTTGATAGCAGACCCCTTTGGTGTAAATTGCTAAAGATAAATAGGAGAGACTGTTTATTAATTAGCTTTGCTTTATTTGATTCAGTTTGCTTGCTGATAGTTTAATAATTGTTGAAGCTTGGTTTATCTTTTCTTCTTTCAGGTTTTATAATTAAACTATAGAGAAATCACACATTCTAAGTAGGTTTTAATTAAATCTCAGCACTTCAATGACGAAACATGGTGATGTCATTTTCTTTATTAGATTTGGTTGTAATTTAGTTGTGCATATGTCTTTTGGTCTAGTTAAATCTCACATATTCTATAGTGATCACCTTCGATTGGAGATCAAATTTACTTACTCAAGTCCAGGTAAGCAAGAAACCAAAAAAAAATAAAAATCAAATAGTTATACTGAATAAATTAATCATTTTTAGTTACACCCCAAAGTTAGTAATGTTAAATTCCTCATTTTACCGCCCCAAATTTACATAGGCAATAGCTGTTTTATTCTTCAATAGTCTTGCAAATGGCAACTTATAGGCCTCGTTGCAGGTAAATTAGCTTTCTATACTTTAATGAAGATCCTTAGCATCAAATCATTTTATAAGATCTATTCCTATGGGAAACCGTAAAGAGATACTAACGAAAAGTGCATATCTAATTACTTTTTATCGAGAAAATTGTTGAATAGTAATAAGGAAGCCAAAGTGAAATGAATAACTAGACAAGGTTTAAACAAGTATTATTATAATTTTGCATTGTTGTTCATTAATGTCACGACGTGCCCGTGGTGGGATCCGAGGGAAGCGAGCGGTCTTCTGCGCCACCTCTGAAAACGTGATTTATTGTGTAGTGTGAATGAAAAGAAAATGAAGTCGCCACCAGCTATTTTTTATAATATAATTGGAATACCGAAAGTGGTCCACATTCTTAGAATTAGATTCAATAGTTAGTTATGTGTAAGGAAGGTATTAGCACCCTACAATATCTCTTCAAAGAATAGTTATCTATTTATTATAATTTCATCTTATGAGTTGAATTATAATGATCCTTATTATATTATATATGTGTTTTATTGAAAATATAATTTTTAATTTAGATTAACTTGTTAATTTGATTATCCAAATCTATCCAACTTCATGGTAGAATTTAGATAAAAAGTATCTCAATAATATTAAGTATCATTATGATTGTACTTACAATCAGATTACTTAATTTTAATACATCATGGGTACAAATTTTATTATTTTTGAAAGACTTTTATATTTTATATTTTTAATTTATTTTTAAATAATTTGTTAATTTGGTTGTCAAATTCTTTCAATTTCATGATAGGATCTAAACAAAATAAAGTACCTCAATAATATTAAGTATTATTGTGATCGCATTTACAATTGGATTACTTAATTTTAATACATCATAGGCATAAATTTTATTATTTGAATGATTTTTTATTTATAATATTTGAAAAATATTTTTAAATAATTTTTATTTTATTATTGATGAATTATTATTTTATCTATTTATAAAGATTTTTATTTCATTATTTTTAAAAAATTTTTTAATAAAATAATTTTAACATAAATTTTTTAGGTAACAAAAATTGTTTAAAGTAATTTTATTTATTTATTTAAAATATTATATTAATAATTTTTATTTAGATTATCAAATTTGTCTAACTTCATGTTCAAATCTAAAATAAAAATTTGAAAGAATTAAAAGTATAATTCTAATATTATTCCGTAATTTTAAAGTATCAAATTTGTTAATTTTAGGACTAAATCTAAATACATAATTGTTTAAAAAATTGAAATTATAATTTAATATTATTTTTTATAATTTTTAAAATATCAAATTTTTTTAACTTAATGGTCAAATCTGATTAAGGAATTGTTCAAAAAAATTGAAATTATATTTATTACATCTACAATTAATTTTAATATTATTCGGTCATTGCAAATATATATTTTTAAATACAAATATAAATTAGAAGTACATATTACGAATATAAGATAATTTTATGTATAAAAATATTGAGATTCTTTAATTTAATTATCTTACTAGATTTATAAAATATTTCTAACTTCAAGAATATTAAATAATTTGAACTTCCAAACTATTTTTTTTCCGTCCGAGGAATTGTACAATAATAATACCTTAACATGTTCATTAAAATAAACAGGATAAAGATAATATATAAATAAAATAAAATAAAATTCGAGTGACGCGGCTGTAGTTGGAAAAGTATGTTTGTTGGTAATAGCGGTTGGCTTACTTACTGACAATCCATAGCTAGAGTAATCAAGTCTCATAACATTAAGGTAAAGTCTATAGCCCAATTGGATGAAAATGCTTGGATATTTGACCCCGAACAGCAGCGTTGCTTGACGTGTCCGACGCTCAAACACATCAACATTGTCCTCCTGCGTCACGGCTCATAGTATTTGGTACTGTAATGACAGCGAGCTTCGACTAAGACGCTGGCAAAGAAGAAAGACAGCAGGACCTGTTACTGGGTTTGGCACTGCATGACAGGACTTAACTGGAGATGGAAAGAACAATGATAGTGCGGCAAGAACTATTCTTTGGGCGGCTAGTCGCGTTACAGAGACGGGTACTGGGTCGCACTGTAAATCGCTTTCAGCGACACTGCCAGAATCTATTCAGCGGGTTGCATTAAGTTTTCCGATAATAACGAGATATTGTGCTTGTGTATTACGACCCCTACAACGTTTGAACTCCCCTGAGTCAACTAGGAATGACATAGCCGTAGACTTCAATTGCTGGTGATGTTAGCGTCCCTTTGTTTGGTCTTTGTTGGAACCAACAATGTCCGAACGGTTTATCCATGATGCCACTGGCTTGCTGGATTGTGTCTGGACAGTCAAGGAGAGAGGCGCGGCTTACGATAGCGGTCTTGGGCAACTAAGCATGGTCGGGTTGAATGAAGAAGAAGGGCATGACTGGGGAGTGCATACGACAGTGGCCAAAGATGCAGAAACAACAATGGCCAGCCGAGAAACAGAGGGAAATAGCAAGAGTGCCCCCTTGAAGGAGCAACCCCTCTCCTCCTTTGTTTCGCATAAAAAAATGAGAGGCTCAAGTTGCTGCTGTCAGGGAGAGAGAGATGACATTGCCCTCATGCAGTATGCAGAGAATAGAAACTCTTCTGTGTATCTTTTGCATGAAAATATAGAAACTCTTCCCCCTTCCTCGAATAACTCAAGATGAAAATTACCAGAATAAGGGAAAGAGAGGAGAGGGACAGACCCTCTCTCTCCCCCTCCTCCTTTCTCTTCTGTGTCTCCTTCTTCTCTTTATAAATTCCAAAGTCCCTCAATAACATAATTTTTCTTCTCTTTATAAAATTCTATTAAATTGGGTTTGGATGAAGCAATTGAAGGAAGGATTTCAATTTATGAGAGCATTTAAAATAATCTATTGAAAATTTATTTTTTAAATAATTGATATGAGAAATTAAAAAATAATGAGCATTTTAAAAGAAAGTTTTGATTGTATAAAATGAAAAAATTGGAATTACAAATGCCGAGCTCGCCAGTGGCTGTGTCTTGCTTGCAAGTTGCTACCCTTCTTGTGCTTCTTCTCGTAGTGCTTCACCAAGCCACCACTTGAAATATTGCATAGGCTTATTTTGTAATTATATTTTTTAATTCCAGAAAAAATTGTACATTGTTGTTAAAATGACTTTAAATTTTATAAATTAGGTAGGACAATTGATATTACATGTGGATTTATTTTAAATTAAGTCAAGAAAAAAATTGATGATATAGAAATAAAATGCAATAAAAATAAAATAAATTTAGCAAAATAATAAAATAAAATATTCACTTAAAATAAATATTCTATTTTTTAATTCTAACACTATTTTAATCATTTATTAACTTGTAAAAATAAATGGTTAAAAATAATGCCAAACAAGTTATTTTTGAAATGAGGGGAATTAAAATAAAAATATTTGAAATACTTATATTTCAAATTCCTTCAATTTTACAAATACTTTGTACAAACACCACCTTAGATTTTGGTTTTGAAACATGCATGAAATACAGTCATTCTTAAAATATATATTACCATAGATTCATTCTCATTAGATAATAGCTTTTACTTTGAATGATCATAAAAAAGCACTATAAGGCTAACGACAGCCTCAATCAACGATCGGCAGCAGAGGGTGAGGAAAGTTTGGGGGGCAAATTTATCGTGAGTTTTTGTTTTCTTCGGTACAAAAGTATGATTATAAACAAGTTAAGATAAACTAAATACAAGTTAAATCTCCATAAATTAATACTCGATAAATTAATAACTTCTCTAAAATAATATTTTTTCTAGTCCCAACTTAGGCTAGTTTACAAAATTAGTAATTTTGATAAATTAATAAGATTATAATTTTTAGGAAGATCCTTGTATAAATTTTTAGTCCTATCAATATCATAAATTAATAATTCTCTAAATTTACAAACATAACTAGGACAATTTAATAAAATATAAATCTATTGTTTTTTGTTTTTTCATGAAATTTAAATCTCAATGGATTTCATTATAAATTTTCTCATTGCATTCAAAAGCTTTGGTGTCATGTTCCTAAACTATAGCAAAAAATTGTGAAGAGTTGTTGCCGCTATAAGTGCTTCCTTTCGCGTGATTGGCTTCAAAGGTACTGAATCATTTTCAGCTTCATCCTCAATAGGATTTTCAATAATAGTAACCATAATTTCTTCTAAGTTTTAGACCTTTGAACATTCATGATTTTTACCTAGATAATCTAATAGGTAATTGACATTCATTTTATTGCGGTAATTGAGATCATTAATCATTTTCTCAAGCTCATGAATGCCTGCTTCAGAAGTTGCTTTATATAAGTTCTTTGAGGCTGCTTCATCCCCTAAACGAATTTTGTAGTGTTAGAAATAATTTGCTATTATCTCTTGTTGAACATTAATCGTCCAAGTTGAGACCACAAGAATGATGAAATCTAAAACATTAATTTTTTTTAGGATCAAATTGTCCTAACTCATAGCCTTCCAATATCTTAGGGTAAAATCTCATACTGTAATGCATCTTGAAAGTGTTGGTATGTGTCTTAGGAACTAATCATATAGATGATTGAAATAATACACAATGTGTTATGTTTTATTTTAGGTAATGCAATTATTATATTATTTTATTTTCATTTTATTAATTTTGTATAATTTATAACTTAATATAATAATTGTCACTGGAATAATTTTACTATTCCTAAAATGCCTCTAGTCAAGATTATTACGAAAGTGATAGTAATAATACATCGAGAATGGCATGTATAGTAACTGATGATTATGAGTTATGGATATATAATATTAAGTCAATACATGAGTACATTGTTAGTGAACAAATGTACTGGACTGACCTAATATGAGAATACTGCATGGATAAGACTTGTGTCATTAGTAATTCTCATATGGTCACAATTGCATATAGTCCTTTGACCTGAAGTCACTATGGTTCTTTACATGAGGGGTTATTCACTTTGATGTCGTCCTATGTCACCTTTAATCAGGATGACGAGTAAGGCGTTGATTGGGTATGTCATGAATCATGTAAAGGGAAATGAGTGATATAAATGAGATTTTGTTACTTTTATATAAAAGAGATATATCATTGGACCCCTTGATTGAGTGAAACTTAGAAATACACAACCATGTTCAAATGAATCAATATGTGATATTGATCATTTGTTTTGAAGTCTACTCAGTATCAAGAAATATAAATTAAACTTTGACGAGGATGACACTTTACATGCTTCCAATTCGATTTGGATATTATTACAAAAGGGATTATGATGCAAAACGTTAATCATGTATTAAGTAGATATCAAATCATAGACATTCTTACTACTTGAGTGGCAGTGATGTATTGGTAGATACCGCTCACTATCTATGGCTCAATAATGAGTCATTGTTAATATAATAAGAATTTACAGGGTCACACAAAAGGAGTAGGAATAAGACAATAATTAATTGAACTTTAATTAGATTAATATCCAATTAATTGAACTTATTTTCATGCATATATATATTATTAAATAATAATATATTTTTTAAGTAATAAATATAATTATTATTATGTGATATTATTTAATATTAAAATAATATCAAATAATTACGTTATCGAATATTAAATAAATATATTATAAGATAATATTATTTTGATATTTGATAACTATATGCAATTATCTGATATTAAGATATTTATATTATGAGATAATATTATTATCTAATATTAGATAATTAATAGATAAGTCCTATATCTCCTCATTATCTCTAGGATAAGGATAAGATGAGTTGTTAAGTGTGATTAGAATTTTTAGAGGCATTATTCTAGTAGGACTAGGATTATGGCTTACCTAAATTCTATAAAAAGGGACTTGAGAGCAGCACTTTAGACACGCTCATAAACTTTCATAAAACTCTAAATCATTTAGAAAATATCAAATCCTAAATCCTAGAGAGAAAAATGCATTCAAGCAGATTTGTGGTGAGTGAGAGGTCATTGTTCACTCCGTGTGGATACTGTAGAGACGTTGTACTTTCCGACTAGCGTTTGATTCATCCACTCTTTCAAGTTTTCATCAGTATAAACACGAGTGCCTAATAAGTAAAATTCTAATCATTGATTTATGTCTTTTGCATAGATCCTAGGTAGAATTCGGAATCAAATTTTGAATTTCTGCTACGTATGATAATCCAAATTCCTAATAGAAAGTTCTTATTATCCTAGTGTCACATGGTTAGATTTTTTATGTCATGTTAGGTGGCAAAAAAATAACTCAAAATTTTGTAGCCCTTTAATATTTTTTAGATGGGGTGGACAATTATCTACTATAAATAAAATTCTTTTACGATGCATTTTCTGATCCTGCTAACGAACATACTCGTTAAAAAACACGCTAGTCATCCATGCTCTTTTGTTGGCATGATATTGACAATTCAAGGTGTTCATGTTGACATTCTTGAAGCAACGTGGCTTTGCATACTCTCCAATAATTCATAAAGTAATTTTTTTCCAGTCATCCTTATTGCAATAAATAACAATTGTAAGCCTTTCTTTGTCTTGTTTTCTTTCTTCAAGTTGCTTTATTGCAAGAGAATGATCAGCTTGCAACCCATAAAATAATCCAATTTCATCCATATTAAAAACATCTTTCATATGGAACTGGTCTATTTTTCCTCTTATGGATTGCAATTTCTTCTCTATGTCTTATGTGTCAGTTGAACTACTCTTTTCGAAATAATAAAATAACTTGATATCATATCTTAGCTTGAACTTCTCAAGCCAACCTAAAGAAAGGTTGCACTTAAAAGGTTGTTGAGGATATAAAAGTTTCATCATCTCCTTTACCTTCTCAAAATTAGCTCTCCAGTTACATTCACATGATATTGGTATTAGAGAAACCATTCATAAACAACTTTCTTCATATCTAGAAATTTTATTGGTTTGTATTGCTTGATATCCCCTCCTTTTTTTAAGTTAGCCAAAAGATACACCAATGATCACTTAAGAGTATTTGATATTGTACTTTGACTAACTTTCAAATTATATTTTTCATAAAGCCATTACTATAAATTTTACTAGTTTGTATTGCTTGATATGTCCTTCTTTTTCTAAGTTAGTTAAAAGATACACCGATGATCACTTAAGAGTGTTTGGTATTGTACTTTAACTAACTTTTAAATTATATTTTTCATCAAGCCATTGCTATAAATCTTTTTGAGTGCATGTGGGGTGATCTTTCTTATACTCACATAATGCTTTATGTATTTAATCAATCATGGTTGATTTCTGGATACTTTTTAGATGAGAAGTCATTATTGGGAATATTTTTAAGAAAATTTTCTATGGTATTTATATAATAGTTCTTGTCATCATTTTACGTTGAATGCATATTTAATTTTAGTACAATGAACCATAGATGCAAACGACTAGTATTGAACTTTATTTAATTAGTCAATACAATGAATATTGTTTAAGTACTAAAAATAATTAATACTATTTACTTATTTGCACAAATATATGTGTATAATGAATTTTTTTAAATTAATTCATAAAATATGATACATATACATATATTAGCAATATACACAATGATTTTTATATAATTAAATTTATATTTGCTAAATTAAGAAAGCACTCTTTAAATTAATAAATTATTAATTTATCGATTAGTTAATACCTTTTTAAATTAATAAAATTTCATGGTCCTAACATTATTAATTTATAGAGGTTTTACTATATCTACTTGTTTAAGGTCAATCTTGATGAAAATAAATGAGTTTGAGTTTACAAAATTCAAACTCGATCTTAACATTTTACAAGTTTAAAAAAATTGATATATTTAATAATTATTTTTAATAAATAGAAATAAAAATTATGATGTTAATTTTACTTTTACTTTACATATTTCTTTTCTATTTTAATTATTTTTTTATCTTTTCTTCAAAAAGAAGAAAACACAATGATATTAATTAGGATGTGTTTAATAATACTAAAGTATTTTATACAAATTTTTAGGTGTTAAATTTATAGTGTTTAAATAGTTTCTTACTTTAAATACTAAATTTAGTTAGTAATTTAAAATTTTATTACAAAGATTTAAAATATTATAAAATTTGAAAATTATCATTGATTATGATTTTAGAAATTATATATACTTAATGTTTAAATAATGTGAATGAATTATATATTCAATTGTTATCCCAAAAATAAAGATAATGTTGGATATTTTTATACAACAAAATCTCATCAAAATAGGAGCAACAATTGAATATTTCAGTCAATAAATTTTCATTTAATCCAATAATTAGTCTTAACAAATCAAATAAATACAATATACTTTTAATTGGTTTAAGTATATTCAATCAAGCATTGAATTAATATTTACACATATTTTTACTTATACTATCTTTGATATTTAGATTTTGTTTGTTTTGATGAAAAATATTTTATTTATTTTATGTTAAAAATGAGGAATTGGGGAAAACTTTTCTTTTCTTTATTTAATAATTTTAAGTATCATTTTTATCATAAATAAAAGTGACATATGATTCTTTTATTAATATATATAAGTAATATTTTTCTATAAAAATACTTTTTAAAAAATAAATGAAGCCTTAATTTATTTTTTCAAAGGGATCAAAATAAAAAATTATATATACTTTAGAATTTTCTAGAAATTTAGGGGCCCCTAAATAAAGCAAGGCAACCACTACAAGAGCTCACCTTCCTGTGGAACTCATGAGGATATAATCATCGAAAATTTTAAAATTATATATTATTATTATGTAAAAAAAATTAAAAACATCTTTATCTAACTCAATTGACCTTAAAAAAATTTGTGGCCTGAAATTTTAAGCAAAGGTATGTCATTACTTGTTAGCATGGGCAATGATCATAATCAGAGAAATTCTAAGGTGCCCCCAGGGTTTCTAAACCTTAGGTGGTGTGGTACAATCTTATCCATTTAATGAGATTACCTAAACCTTAGATAATCTCATCCAATGTATGAGATTATGTCACATCACCCAGGGTTTAGAAACTCCTGGAGGCACTGTAATCTTTCCCTTATAATTAGTGTCAGAATCAAGATGATTATCGTAAATATAACAATTCTTCACTCTTTTCGTAGAGGGGAAAAAATGATGATATGAAAAATTTTATTTTTTAAGAAATTAAGTATTTTCATTATTAGATTGCTTTTATTATACTGAAATTTATATTTTTTAATTTAATTCACTTATTTTGATATTTTAAAAAATATAATTTAATGGTTTTACTATATCTTTTATTTAATATAAAATGAAATTGAAAATTGTGTAAACGTTATTAGATTAATTAGAAGCTCCAACATGACACATGTATAATTTTTTTGATTTTATGAGTAAATAAATCATTAGATACACGTACAAAATTTTGAAATTAAATTTAAGATGTGAATAAAGATAATACTTTTAACAATATTATGTGTCACTTGAACTAAATATTTTTGTACTAACACATTTGTAATTTTAAATGAAGAGTGTGAGAAATTACATAATTTAAATCATTGATTATTTTTTAAAATTATTAAGTAATGAGTTAATAGTGAATGGCTTTGATATTGTAAATTTAATCTAAAATTATATGTCACTTGAACTAAATGTTTTTGTACTAACACATTTGTAATTTTAAATGAAGAGCGTAAAAAATTACATAAATTTAAATCATTGATTATTTTTTAAAATTATTAAATAATGAGTTAACAGTGAATGACTTTGATATTTTAAATTTAATCTTCCTTATTGTCATTAATATATGAAAATTTTATTAATTTTTTAATTGAAGAGGCTTTAGTATTATATGAATTAATTAACTTTTTAAAATTTTAAATAAGTTGTGAGCCTAATTTTATGATATTATTAGTGTGTGAGTGGCGTACATTATCATGAATATAATTGATCGAGCCAGCCTAATAAAGGGAAAAATGACTACCCAATATTCTTATTGTATGAATCTCATGGTCCGAACCATCCATTTTCTGGAGTCAGCAATGAGCACATGAATTCAGAAAAGTTGGCCGGACTCTTCTTGTGCTGTCGTTGTAGTGCTAACGTTGATGAAATCAACTATCAGCCATTGCAGCACCAACTTTTGGCCTTATATGGCCAACTTTAATTTGCTTAATTTCTCTGTAAGAGTATTGTAGCACAAATGAAGTAAATCAAGATGTTGAGACAAGATAACTTTAAATAAATTACAGTACTTTCTCACCAATTCTCTTTATTTAACAGTATCTTACCAAATAATAATTAGAAGAAGATAATTATATACATTACTAACGTAATAATATATTGATTTATGATTAAAAGCAATTATTAATATATCATTACGTAATATATTAAATTTGACTTAAAAAATAAATTTAACATATAATTAAATTTAATGATATACTGATATAGTATATCATAATCTCACTCTAATAAATACGGATCTCTTTTGTTAAAATATACCTCCTTTAACTTAACAGACTCTGCTCTACTATCTTAAATAATAAATATAGATCTTTATTGTTAAAATAATTTTCTCCTTATTGCTACCCATGTTCTACAATTTGAAAGTTTTCTCTCATCTCTTGCAGAAAAACTTAGGTAATGTTATAATTTTTTAGGTGTAAAATATTTTATTTATTTTATGTTAAAGGTGAAAAGTGAGGGAAAATCGCTTTTCTTCATTTTATGGTTTTAAGTATCATTATTTTTATCATAAATACAAGTGATGAGTAATTCTTTTATTAATATACATAGAGATAATATTTTTTTTATGAAAAAAACTATCCATAAAACAAACGACCTTATTTTTGTTACATGTTCTAGTTTCTCTTTAAAACTTCCATGATACGGTGCAGTAGTTCTATCAATCATTTTAAAAAAAAAATTGCAGCAGTGTTATAAATGACAACCTTAATATCCACACAGCATCTTTGATACGTTGAAATGCATATATAGAAATGAGATTAGATTGTTGTGATATCCATTAAAAAGAAGGTCCATTCTAATTCTAATTAACTTAATTTGACAAATACCAAAGGAAGAGTTGCCCAGTCATGAAGTTATTAAGACAAGTTTTGATTGATACTTTGAAAGCAAATCCTAAGAAAACCTACCTCCATTGTCTGATTCATTTTCTAACTTTTAAAATGGGGCAGAACGCTTGCAAGTAATTCTATTATATTGGGTTTGGATGGAGCAACTGAAGGAAGGATTTCAATTTACTCTAGTGTAAAATTTCTTGTTTAAATAATTGATACGAGAAATTAAAAAATAATGAGCATTTTAAAAGATGATTTTGATTGTATAAAATGGAAACAATTGGAATTACAAATGCCGAGCTCGCCAGTGGCTTGCAAGTTGCCACCCATCTTATGCTGCTTTTCATAGTGCTCCACAAGCCACCACTTGCAATAATGCATGGGCTTATTCTGTAATTATATTTTTTAATTATATATTCTTTTAGTTCCAGAAAAATTTATATATTGTTGTTAAAATGATTTTAAATTTTATAAATGAGGTAGAACAATTAATATTAAATGTGGATTTATTTTAAATTAAGTCAAGAAAAAGTTGATGATATAGAAATAAAATACAATAAAAATAGAACAAATTTAGTAAAATATTAAAATAATAATAAAATATAATATTCACTTAAAATGAATATTTTATATTTTATTTCTAATATTATTTTAATCATTTACTAACTCGTGAAAACAAATGCTTAAAAATACTTCAAACTAAATAAGAATTTGTCAAACAAATTATTTTTGAAATGAAGGGAATTAAAATGAAGATATTTGAAATACTTATATTTTAAATTCTTTGAATTTTACAAATACACTGTATAAACACAATCTTATATTTTAGTTTTGAAACATGCGTGAAATATAATCATTTTTAAAACCATAGATTCATTGTTATTCGATAGTAGCTTTTGCTTTGAATGGTCATAGAAAAGCACTATAAGGCTAACGACGGCCTCAGTCAACCACCCGGGGGGAGGGTGAGGAAAGTTTAGGTGGCAAATTCACTGTTAAATATTCTATTTTTTTAATTCTAACAACATTTTAATCATTTATTAACTTACAAAAACAAATGCTTAAAAATAATTCAACTTAAATAATTATTTGCCAAACAAGTTATTTTTGAAATGAGGGGAATTAAAATAAAAATGTTTGAAATACTTATATTTTAAATTCCTTCAATTTTACAAATACACTCTACAAACACAACCTTAGATTTTGGTCTTGAAACATGGATGAAATACAATCATTCTTAAAATATATATTACCATAGATTCATTCTCATAATTAGACAATAGATTTTACTTTGAACGATCATAGAAAAGAACAATAAGGCTAACGACAGCCTCAATCAAACGGAGGGTGAGCAAAATTTTGGGGGCAAATTCACTGCTAAATAAGAGGTGTGCTGATATACTACAAGATTTAACCGTTGTTTAAATTACATTTTCAAAAATTTAAATTTTATATGCTTGATTAGTAGTCAAATTTAATGGGATACCGGTATACAATTGTGTCAATGGTATACCATAAAATTTTCTAATTAAATATCAATTTGTTTAAGAATAAGTTTGATAAAAATAAATGAGTTTGGATTAACAAAATTTAAACTCCATTTTAACATTGTATAAACTTACATGGAATTTGATATTTAATGATTATTTTTAATAAATAGTAAAAAAATTATGACAATAAATTTTATTTTCATTTTAATATCTCTTTTTTATTTTTAGTTATTTTTTTATCTTTTCTTTTTCCTCCAAAAAGAGAAAATAAACGATATTAATTAAGATGTGTTTCATGATACTAAAGTATTTAATACTAAATTTTAAGTGTTAAATTTAGAATATTTGAATGGTTTCTTATTTTAAATACTAAATTTAATTAATAATTTAAAAACTTATTACAAAATATTAAAATATTATAAAATTTGAAAATTATTACTGATTACAATTTTAAAAACTCTATATACTTAATGCTTAAATAATGTGAATGAATTATATATTCAATTGTTATCCTAAAAATAAAGATAATGTTAGATATATATGTCTAACAAAGTCTCATCAAAAGCAACAATTGAATAATTCAGTCAATAAATAAATTCAACAAATTTTCACTTAATTTAATAATGAGTCTTAACAAATCAAATAAATATAATATAATTTTAATTGATTTAAATCTATTCAATTAAGTATTTAATTAATATTTTAAATATATTTTTACTTATTATACTATTTTCACATTTGGATTCTATTTGTTTTGATGAAAAATATTTTCTATAAAATATTTAAGATAAAATAAAATATTTTATTTATTTTATGTTAAAAATTAAGAGTTGGGAAAATAATTGCTTTTCTTCATTTTATGATTTTAAGTATCATTTTTTTATCAAAAATGCAAGTGACATGTAATTCTTTTATTAATATATATACAACTAATATTATTATGAAAAAAAATTTTAAAAATAAATAAAGCTTTAATTTATTTTTTAGAAGGGGCCAAACTAATAGGTTTTTTTCACACAAAAAATTTTATATACATACTTTAGAATTTTCTAAAAGTTTAGGGGCCCCTAAACAAACTGAGTCTCTGTGCCTGTCAACCGTTGCAGTAGCTTACCCACTGATGGAAGTCAGCAGGATACGATTACACCAAAATTTTAAAATCATATATTATTATTATTATTATTATTATTATTATTATGTAAAAAAAATTTAAAAATATTTTTATCTAAATCATTTGACCTTAAAATTTTTAAAATTTTTTTGAACCCAAAATTTTAAGTTAAGATATGTCATAACTTACTAACACGGGCAATGACCATAATCGATATTGAAATCAAGTTGTTTATCATTACTTACTTTTATTGCATTGAAATTTATATTTTTTAATTTGATTAATTTATTTTGAGATTTGTGAAAAAATAATTTAATGATTTTACTATATCTTTAATTTAATATAAGGTGAAATTGAAGTTATGTAAACTTCATTAGATTAATTAGCAGCTCCAACTAGACACATTTGTAATTTTTTTAATTTTATAATTAGTTAAATCACTATATATATATAATTCTGAAAGTCAATTTAAGATATGAAGGAAGAAAAAATTTTAAATAACACAATACGCTACTTGAACTAAATATTCTTGTACTGGCACATTTGTAATTTTAAATGAAAAGTGTAAGAAATTATATAATTTAAATAATTGATTATTTTTTAAAATTATTAAATAATAAATTAATGGTGAATGACTTTAATATTCTAAATTTAATCCTCCTTGTTGTCAATATATGAAAAAATTATTAATTTTTTTTATTGAAGAGGCTTTAGTATTATATGAATTACACTATAAAAAAAAATTTATATAGCTAACAAAAGTCATTTGTATAGACCCCTATTGTTGTCTATATAACTATTATAGATGATATTATCATTTGTATAGAGTTATTTATATAGACTTATATATGTTTCAACATATAAAAATAAAATTTTATATTGTCTATATAGGTTATATCTATACAAATAACAAATTTATTTGTATAAAGTAGGAAAATGATTAATTTTGTCCTAAGTCATCTATATAGTTAGGTAGGAACCTATACAAATGACAATGATTGATTGTATAAGTCACCTATACAAATGATAATCACCTATAAATAGTAATTATCGTTTGCATAAGTGCATGAACAATGTAAAATTTTTTTAAACCACATTAAAATATGTTAACAATTTTAATGATTTTATTTTTTATTAATTTTTAATATATTTATTTCTAATTTAGAAAATGATAAAAATTTAATACACACTAAAATATTTTTTATAATTATTAATAATTATTTAAAATAAAGAAAATAAAAATTAACTCTCAATAATATATAATAAAAAAATATTCCACATCTATACATTATAATGTAAAGTATTAGATAAAAAGTAAATACATGACACATATATATTATCCATTATTACTTATATTTTTAGTATTTTAAATTCTTAAATTACAAAAAACATATCATAGAATTTTTTCATTAGTGCAATTGTGAAATTATCATACTATTATTTTTCAAATGCTATTATTAAAAATGCATTGATGGAAGAGTAGACATATTTTTTAATGAAAACTCAATCGTATTTAATCCTTAAAGAAGTATTTTCTTAGCATACATTAATTTATTAATTGAAGAATTGAAATAATTTTTCATTGAAAAGAAAATTTTATTTTATATTATAAAAAATTAAAATATATATCACCATACAAAAAGTTACCACGACTCTATTTCATTTGAAACTTAGTTATCAAGATTTTAAGTATAAAGGATATTTACAATAAATAAGAGCCAATTCGCATTTATACACATAATATAATTCAAAAATATTGTTTTAGAATGATTTTGATGATTACATAAAAAATATGATACACAAACAAAATAGATAAACTTAGTATGCTCATTTTCATAATTTAAATAACTCTAGTATATAATAATTTTGTTTATTACACATTTATATCATATATCATACATATATACATTGTATAATTTTTTTAGATTATAATAATTATAATTATTATTTCTTAAAGATGTTTATATAAAATGTATATTAATATAAGAAAAATATATAAATTATATGAACATAAGGTATTCATGGTTGTTAAAAAGTGATCCTTAATTGTCACTGTGAAGTTGGCCTTATAAGAATAAAGTGCATAAGCATAGACCAATGGCAGTGGCAAAATTCTTTATTACATAAACCTCCTTAAATTTGTTCGAAACTTATAAAATAATGACCCTTAAGAATTATTTGTATCTTATTACCCAATTATAGTTATTAAAAAAATAAAAAATTAATAATAATAATTATACCATACTTTTATTAATAATAAAATAAAGTTGAAACAAATTAGAAATATACTTACTTGTAATAAAAAATTATTTTCGTAATATTTATTAGTGAATGATTTTTATAGTAATTGATACCCCAACACGAATTAGTTTTACTCTTCTCATTCAATCAATTTTTTTTATAACAAATACCACTATTACAATTAAATTATTATACCATCTTTACAATTTGTAAATAACTAATAAAATAAAACCAAGAAATAAGAAAAATAACATCAGAAGTTGAGATGATATTTTTGTAAGGAGACAAGCAACAAATAAAGGGACAAAAACTAAAAACAATGAGTAAAAAAAAAGTTTGAGTTGCATTTTAAAAATATATAAAACATTAATTTATCAGAGTTCCATTTTATTCAATTCAAAAATGTTTTATATTTAATAAAAATTATAATTAAATATTTTTCATTATCATCAAGTAATTCTATTAAATTGTTATATAAGAAGATCATAATTGTCAAATTTAATTTCTTTGATAATCATTTATCTATTAAAAATATTATATATTATACCTTAAGTTTCCTTAGCCTTTGCTTTATTAATTTAGAAAATATAATAAATAAAATAAAATGAAATGTAATATTTTAATGATGTCAACCAATTTCGTAAACTTATTAACATCAATTACAATAAGATGATAATAATTGTCACATTAATTATTTAACGTAATAAATTAAATAAAAATTTGTTAATTATATTTATGTTGTACATTAAATTTTTTACAATTATTAACATATTTAATACTTAGGAAGGAAATTATATCAATTTTTATTTTAATAATAAAATAATTATGTTTAAATTGTTGTTGATTATTTTGATAATTTTAAAAAATTAAAATAATTTTTATTTTAAAAATATTAATGTCATGGACTCATGATCAAGAATTGAATTTTTTATAAAAATAATATTTTTAAAATGAAGATGCACATTTTTTCGAATTCATAAAAATTTAGTCAATTTCAAAATATTATAAAATAAATAACAAACACAATTATATCTCTTTTATGATTTGCATTAACTTTTCATGATACAAACATTGAATTATTATTTAAAAAGGTGGCAATTATTGAAGATGCACAATTTTTAAAATTCACTAAAATTTAATCAAATCGGAATTATTATAATATAGATAACAAATACAATTATATTTCTTTTATGATTTGCATTAACTTTTCGTGTTACAAGTAGTCAATTACTCATCGAATTATTATTTGAGTTGTAGGTATAAAATTTAATCCTTAAATCACTATATTTGACTTGTTATTAATTATATATGAAAATTATTTTTTAATTTTCTTTATAAAGATACTAACTTTTAATAGAAGAACTGATAATTTTTTGAAAAAATAAACATTTAATATTTTTTATGTGAACATAATTTACTTATGTTCACCAAAAAATTAAAAAATATTTATTATATATAAACTTTTGATGAATTTATACTATTAATAAAAAGTACAATAAATTAAATAAATAATAATAATAATTTTTATAATATTATTTATTACTTTTAAATAGGTATTTTTAGTAATTATATTTATATGTGATTTAGATTTTTTGATAAGAAAATAAGAATTATTGTAATTAAAATTTTACTAAATTTTATATTATATTGATTGTGCAATGAACTAATTATAAGTTTATTAATTCAGAAAGAAATAAAATTTAATAAATTAAATTGAAATATAACTAATTTCAAAAATTGACAATATTACTTATTTATTTCATAATATAATTATAACAATTCAAAATACTATGAAATAAATAAAATATATAATTATATATTCATTAGTTCTTCAAATTACTAACATTGAATTAATATTTAAAAACATAATGATTGTCAAATTTATTTATTAAATAATTGCTTTTGACTTGTTATTGATTATAGAGATATATCTATAGATTTTTTTTATTTAGGAAGGCAATAATGTATTGATTAAAGAATTAATAATTTTTTAACAAAATGTACGTAAAATTCAACTATTTGCATTAATAATTATAACTAAATTTTTTCCAAAAATAAGATGAAGTTGGAACAAATAGCAATATAGTTACATACACATGTAAAAGCACTATCTTCATGCTGCATATTAAGAACAAATCTTTATAGTCTGATTTTATTTACACATGAATTACTTGCAATTTGATACTCTAATCAGACTTTGTAGAATTATTTATAAGGTGATGCAGGTAAGAAGACAAATGAAGAATAAACAAATATAGAAAAGAAAGAAGAAAAATATATGAAATTTAGATTTTTTATATTCAATGTCATTGTAGTTCAAATTTGAACCTCTCAATATACATTTGATAAAAAAAAATATAAAGTAACAAAAACAATGTGAGAAAATGAGATGATATACAGATAAAAAGACAAACGAAGAAAAGGCAGACAAAAAAAATGGAATACGAGAAATATATGAAACTTAAAATTAAAATACCATTACAATTCAAATGTGAACTACTTAATGTTTATTTGAAAGTGTTATTTGTAGTTATTTTTATATATTTCATTTGCTATTGATTAAAAAATTATTTTACGCTTAAAATGGTTTAAAAATATATATTAAACTTCTAGTTATCTTGACATCTTTTGTTCAGTTAGAAAATAATATAATTTAAATTATAATTATAATTAAATCTCTTAAATGATGTGAATTAATTTTTTAAAATTATTAAAAATAAATTATCAGTTAAAATGAAACAATTATCAAGTTTAATTATTAAATAACTATGATTGACTTTTTATTTACCACAATGATATTTGTTATAAATTTAAATGAATTTTTATTTTAAAAAAATGATGAATTGAATATTTATTTTTTATGAAAAATGAATGTATAATTTATTTAAAATAAACATGCAAATTTTTTTATATATGAAACAAAAGCAAAATGTCTCTTTATACAACAATGTCAATTTATCTTCTAAAAAATGGAAGCAAAAAATTTTTTAAATAAAACAAACCAATTTTTTTATATTCAAAAAATTTATTCAATTAACATTTTTTAAAATTAAATAGAAATATTATTAAATTAGCCACATTTTTTTATATGAACCATTTGGTATTTGATAAGCCACATTTAACCATAAATTAACTCTCCCAACTACAGTTTTCAGCATAAATTAGCCACATTTTAGCACATTATCTCAGCCCGTCCTTTACATATAATATGACTTTAGTGTCCTCAACTTTCTGACTTGTAAAATGGGACGGCAAACTCGCAATTTCATATTTTCCAACTTGTAAAAGGGGCTGGAAAATTCGCAACTTCATTCATAATGACTCTGGATTCCATTTTCATACTTTCAAACTTGCAATTTCATATTTTCAAACTTGCAATTTCACGTTTTCTACTTTGACCGTAAGCATTGGTGTAAGCAATTTTTTTTTTTTTGGTCTAGCCATCCGGTATCCAATAGGTTTCATTGGACTTTTGACTAATTCGGATTCAAATCAAATTGGGTTCAACATGGGGCAAGCTTTCTTAATGCTGTTTGCTCCATTTACAAAACTCGAATCTGCGACTTTACTTGAGAGATGTCGAATTCCTTATCACTTGGATTAACAGTTATTGGTTGGTGTAAGCAAATTCTATATGAAAAATAAATGTACAATTTATTTAAAATAAATTCTCAAATTTATTTTATATATAAAACAAAAGTAAAATGTCTCTTTATACAACCATGTCAATTTATCTTCTAAAAAATGAAAGAAAAATTTTATTTAAATAAAAATATCAATTTTTGTATATTCACAAAAATTTATTCAATCCAAAAAATTTATAAATTAAATAGAAGTATTATTAAATTGGCCACATTTGAGCACGCTATAAATATATGAATAAGATGCAAAGTAGAAAAATCAATAAAAATATAAATGACATCATCTTTTAGATTTCAATTCATAGCTTTTCCTCTTAAACTTGAATGATACAAAGTTATAGCTCCATCAATCATTTTAAAAAAAAAAAAAAAAGATGTAGCAAGTTTGTAGTTAATTATTTTCTCATTTAACACCCAAATGTATATGCTAAACTCACAACATTAAATTATCTTTGACGTATGCTAGTGGAAGAAACAGCCCAGGCACTACGTTATTAAGACATGGTCTGACCGGAAGCACCGGCATAAAAAAATTCTATATATGCAAATAAAAATACCTACCTTTCCAGTTGTCAGTGTCTGATTTATTTTCCAACTTGTAAAATGGGGTAGAAAATTTGCAATCTAACATTAAATGTCATGAATCCAATTTTCACAAAGTCCAAAAAGTCTTTATCATGTCAACATTGTTGAGCTCTGTACCCTCGCAACTATTTGAATTCGAATTTTTTATATAAGCCTTGCCGTAATAGCAAGCATAGTCACATAAATTTTAGTTTTCAATACGTTGGAATAGAAAGATTATCAATCATATTGATACATCTTTTTGTTGCAGTCACGATGAACAGTTATTTTCTCCTCTTTCTTTACGCCATTGTGGTGTTTGAATTTCATATCCAACCCTCGTTTGCCAAGACCGGAGGAATAAAGTGTCGGCAGAAGGAGAAACAAGCACTGCTTATGTTTAAAAGAGGCCTTCGCGACGGTGGCATGCTTTCCACATGGAGGGACCATGAAAGAGAAGACTGCTGCAAGTGGAAGGGAGTTCAATGCAGCAACCGAACTGGTCATGTTACAGCGCTTCATCTTCGAGGTACGTGGGAACTTCAATTGACAGGTCTAATAAATCCTTCATTGGCTGATTTGCAGCACTTGGCTCATTTGGACCTTAGCTTCAATGATTTCAGTGGGAGTGAAATCCCAGATTTCCTAGGTTCCCTTAAGAATTTGAAATATCTTAATCTTTCGATGGCTGGTTTTAATGGAACAATCTCTCGTCAACTTGGTATGATTTCACATTTACAATTTCTAGATCTCAAGTTGAATCATTTAATTGGAGCAATCCCTTCACAGTTGGGAACATTCTTGCATTTGCAATACCTAGATCTAAGCTTCAACTTTTTAAATGGAATAATCCCACATCAACTTGGGATGATTCCACATTTACAATATTTAAACTTGAGGATTAATCAGTTAGATGGTGTAATCCCATATCAACTTGGGATGATTCCATATTTACAATATCTAGACCTCAGTCTTAATTAGTTAGATGGTGCAATCCCATACGAATTGGGAATGCTTGCCCATTTACAATACTTAAACTTGGGTGCACAATAGGATTGAATGAAACAATCCCATATCAACTTGGGAATCTCTCCCAATTGATGTATCTTGATCTTTTTGATAACTTCTCTTAAGGGAACAATTCCTTCTCATCTTGGGAATCTTTCTATGTTAAGAGTCCCTTATCCTAGGGTATAATGACCTCATAATTTCTGAGGGAAATTGCATTGGTGGTGTTGAGTGGCTATCTACTCTTTCTTCCTTGATTGATCTTGACTTGAGTGGTTTGTCTAATCTTAATCATTCTAATTGTTTGATACAACTCATTGGTATTCCAAGCCTAAGAAACTTGTATATTATTTCATCTGGTCTTTTAGACACTAATCTTATTTTTCCATCCCATTCCCATTGGAATTTTTCGTCTTCTCTTTCCACCCTTTACATATCTGAAAATATGTTCATATCATCAAAGATATTTCAATGGCTATTCAACTACACTTCCAACCTTCATGAGCTTCACCTTAATGATAATTACCTTCTAAAAGGCCCCATTCCAGATGATTTTGACACCATGAGCTCTTTAGAATATCTTGACCTCTCTGACAGCAATCTTGAAGGTGTTATTCCAGAATCCATTGGGAATATAAGCAAATTGCAAGAATTATACATTCATAACAATAGCTTGACTGGAGTAGTGCCACAAAGCATTGGATCGCTTGCTCTGTTAATGGAATTGGATCTTGGACGAAATTCTTTAAAAGGCTTTATTACTGAGTTCCATTTTACCAGCCTATTCAAATTGAAGAGCTTGGACTTGTCCAACAACTTGCTAGATTTGAAATTTAGTGATCAATGGATCCCTTCTTTTCAATTAACGAGCCTATATCTCACATCTTGCAAGTTAGGCCCTAATTTTCCCAAATGGCTTCAAAATCAAAATGACTTAGAAAGTCTTGATATTTCTGATGCAATGATTGCAGATTCTGCACCAGAGTGGTTTTGGAACATGTCACAGTCTATATATTTCCTAAATATCTCATACAATAATTTGAGAGGTATAATTCCAAATCTACCATTAGCATTAAACAATACTCCAATATTTATCTTGACCTCAAATCAATTTGAAGGATCAGTTCCATCATTTATGTTGAAAGCAGTAAAACTATACCTCTCTAAAAATAAATTCTCAGATTTGAATTTGTTATTATGTTCCAAAAATACAAGTGAGTCACAACCTTTGGGCCTTTTAGATGTATCAAGTAACGAGCTTGTTAGGCATATGCCTGATTGTTGGAATCATTTAAAATACTTAGGATTTCTCGATTTAAGCAATAGCAAGTTATCAGGAGAAATTCCTTCTTCCTTGGGTGCTCTAATTAATTTGGAAGCTTTGATCTTACGAAATAATAGCTTGGAAGGAGAGCTTCCCTCCTTGGAGAATTGCACAAATTTATTGATGCTAGATGTGGGACAAAACATCTTGTCCGGCACAATACCTTCATGGATAGGGAAGAGTCTACAACAGTTAGTAGTCTTAAGTGTACGGGTAAATCATTTTCATGGAAGGCTACCTTTGAATCTATGTTATCTACAACAGATTCAAGTCATGGATCTTTCACTGAATAGTCTATCAGAAGGCATTCCTCCATGTTTGAATAATCTAACTGCAATGGCTCAAAAAAATATCAATAAAAATTATTACTCTTCACCCGTTAATTATTTCATCAATAATAGTATGGAGACCACATTTGATCTGCAACTATACATGATGTGGAAAGGTGCAGAATTTGTGTTCAAGAATGCTGAGTATCTTCTTAAAAGCATTGACCTTTCAAGCAACCATCTAACAGGAGGGATACCGAAGGAAATTGGAGATTTGCTTGAACTGATTTCTTTGAACTTATCCAGAAACAATTTATCTGGCCAGATCCCATCAAAGATTGGGAACTTACAATCACTAGAGTTTCTTGACTTGTCAAGAAACAAACTTTTTGGCCAAATTCCTTCAAGTCTTGCTCAAATTGATCGTCTTACTGAGTTAGACGTGTCAAATAATCACCTCTGTGGAATGATTCCAATTGGAACACAGCTGCAGAGCTTTAGGCCCTCTGATTACAAAGGTAACCTTTGTCTCTGCGGAAAGCCACTTGACAAAAATTGTTCAGAAGAAGAAACGCCAATAGTTCAGATACCGCCATCCCTTGACAAAGAAGAGAATGAGAAATCAATTTTCATGAAATCATTTTATATGAGCATGGGATTAGGTTTCCCTGTTGGATTTTGGGGTTTGTTAGGGCCAATACTGGTGAAGCGGACATGGAGACATGCCTACTTGAGGTTTTTAAACAATTTAATAGACAGCATCTATGTCATGGTGGTAGTGAATATGTGTTCAAGGCTGCAACTCCAACACTAGAAGGTAATATGTTTCATATCTTCCATACATGTTTAAATACTAGCTTTGATTCAAAGATTATGGCTTGTGAATGAAATGAAAAGCAATAAAGGGAGGACATATAGATGATGGTATTTTAAATTCTCTATCTATTGTTTTCATTTTGGTTCTTAAGATTTAATTGCTTTTGTAATTTTTTTTTTTCCCATTTCATTGAAGCAAACTATCTCTATTTCATTTTCCTACGGTAACTAATGTGGTTTTGGAAATTTCAGTAACACCTGCAGAATGGAGCATGTGTCTCGAATTCTTGATGCAGTGCTTGAATCAGAGTAATCTCAATCATATCTCTACATATTTGTATAGAAATATTCAAATGCTAATATTTAGTTGCAAATATGTTATTTTATAAAGTCTTCTTTAATATGTTTGAAACTTGAAATGAAATATAATCTTCTTAAAATAGACCTCTTTGATTATACTGTTAGAATACAAACTTTGTAGGCCTCGTTGGGTTCATATGAAAAGGTAAAATAAATGAACTTTTTTATCGCAAAAACATTAAATGTACTTAATGTTATTTTGCTTTACAGTCCTTCAAACAAAGTTAATTTTTTCTGTGATGGGGATTTCATTTTTTAAGTGAAGAAAGAAATTTTACAAGAGAATAAGTAGATTTGATTGAAATTTTAATTGGTGATTTTCAACATAAATCTTGGATCAAGTTGGTGGTAGAGATCAAATTAGAGTCCTGCATCACTCACACCCCGCAAATTAGGGACCAATACCTATATTTTTTGTGATTCCTTTAAATCTTTCTCATTATTTTTCATCTTTTTAATGATGTTGGTCAAGAGTGAGTGCTCCTTGATATTTTGGAAAAGTTATTGAGTGATCCGGTGGTTGTAATTTAAATAGCAAAAACATGATGTATACTGTTGATTTTTTATAATGAAATATTTATTGGCTTGATCCCATCACTATAAGAAAAAAGAGCAACAACAACGACATTTTTAATGACAAAAAAATGTGGTCATCTTTAAAAGTATTTCTGATGACATAGTCGTCGGTGATGTCTAAATGACTTTTGGAGGGAGTTGAAAAAAGTGCAGTAGAAAAAATAAGGAATTAGCGATGATATTTGTCGTCATTAAAAAGGCTGAAAAAATCTGGGCGAGAACATTGACTCTTCAGCAACGACAAGTGTCGTTGTAATGTTGTCGCTGAAGGCCCTGACCCAATTTCCCAAACAGACTTTCAGCAACGACATCTGTCATCAATAAAAGGTTCACCTTTCAGCGATGATAAGTGTCATTATTGAAGATCTGTCTCGGAAATAAACGAAGCCTTTAGCAACGACAATGTTATCGTTGAAAGTCAGGACTTTCACTGATGATTCTTAAGCGACAATCGAGTTTTTCTTTTTTGTCACTGAAGAGTCTGTCTATATATACTTCGGTGCCTCCTCTGAACTCTCATTCGCATGATTAAAAGGAAGAAGCAGTGGACCTGAGGTAAATTTCTCTTATAATTTTTTTATAATTTAGTATATTTATTTTTATATATGTTGATGTATATTAAATTTTTATATTTATAATTTTAATTTATTAGTTATTGCTAGCACTCATAATTGTTCGTGGGAAGTATTCAGAGTATATTTGATTAGTAAATTTTTACCATTGAGGTATATGAATTAAATTTATTAATATTTTTATTGTAAAATATTATCTGTGGGATTAGTATTTTGTAATGAATTAATAGAGTTAATAGTATATTTAATTTAATGTGAAACTTCATGTTATTTACCTGTGCATGTTGCAAATATTAAATTTGTTTACGTAAATTTGTCTTAGCATAAAATTTGTAAATATGAATTTTGTTGTTATTATGTATTCCTTAAATTATAACTTTGTATTATATGATATATGTTTAGATTATTAAGTTAGATTAATGTAAGATAGAGTTGTTATGATATTTTATCCATAAAATCTAAAATTTATAATGTAATTTAGGAAATTTCAAAATTATTAGTTTTGTTGAAATAATGTAACATAGGAAATTAGAATAAGTATGTAAACATAGTTTAGAAAATAAGAGATTATAATAATATAATCTCTTAATTAAAATTGAAATTGAAACCTAATAATCCAAATTATTAAAGTTCACATCACATAATAAGAAAAAGTCAATTAAACTTAAGACTATATGAAAATCAAACCTAACAGTCCAAATTATACTATCTATACTACATAGAAAGAAAAAGTTAATTAAATTTGAGGTTACATGAAAATCACCCCTTTTATGGATAAATTAAATTTCCTTTTTACTCTTCAAAATAATAGAATTTATAAGTGATCAATTTTTGAAATTTATTTGTTAAAATTATTTTTTAAAGTTAGACCTTGAACACAATCAAAATAAATATTATTTATATATATTTTTAATTATATTTTATTATTTTCAATGACAATTTGTGTAACTAATTATGGATAAATTAAACTTACTTTTTACTTTTAAAAATAATAAAATTTATAATTGATCAATTTTTAAAATTTATTGTCAAAATTATTTTTTAAAGTTAGACCCTGAACACAATCAAAATAAATAATATTTATATACTTTTTGAATTATATTTTGTTATTTTCAATGTTAATTTTGTAACTAAGTGAATTATTTTTTTATTTACAATTTCAACCGCTATGTAATCTAATTTTTTTCTTGGATTAAAAATTAATTTTCAAAATAAGGAATATAATTTTTAAAGATTGCGAAATATTTCTTAGTTATTTTAGAAAATATATGTTATGTACATAATTCTAATAGTTAAAATTATAATAACATTACATTAATAAATAACTTATGAAATTAACAATAAATATATGATGAAATATTTTTTAAGCCTAATCTACTAATGTTATAATCTCTTGAATATTAATTTAGTGTTTTTTATTCTAAAGCTTCTTAGAATTTACTGAAATTTTAATGAAAAAATAGAATTATAAAATATTAAAAAGTAAAAAAATTATTTTAGTTATTTACTGTTAGATTAAAAGAAATATTGACAAACAATGGTTACCTATTTTGTGAGTAGAAATTTACTTTCTTTCAATGTTATAATGATAAATATTATTATTTAGTTATATTAACCTGTAACATATTACACTTGTATAAAAATATATGTAATATTTCTCATAAAAAGACTTCTTAACAAAATAACCAAAACGACTATACAATAATAAAAATTTGAAGATTTTGAACATTTAATAATTTACAAGTATTCATAAAATGCCTGGTGAGTTTGTAAGCTAAACTAAAAAGTTATAAACCAGTTTATTTATTGTGTGAAACAAAACTTTCACCCTTTCAACTCTTTAATTTCCATTTTTTTTTTGTGACAACCCTTTAATTTCCTGACTTGAAAAGAAAGCATTATTATTTATGGTTGTTATATTTTTAGATTGGGTGTAAGACGATGTATACAACCATTCTTCAGCAATTAATCTTTGAATGCCTGGTGCAATAATGCGATATATGGGAAAGTTCATGCCTTTTTCACTTATAAAATTAATTAAATTTTATATCAATTATTAAATATAATTAAAATATAATTTTATTTAAAAATTATTATCCTCTTCAATATTAATTTAAAAATTAAAATTAGGTATATATTAATCTCTTATATATTTTAATAATATATAATATTCTCGTATAAAAACTTTCATTTCCAACAATTGTATTATTACATTTATTAATAATTGAATATAATTATAAAATCATACATTTATTAAACATAATAAATAATTTAAATGTTAACATAAATATTAAAATAGTTGAACTTGGTTGAAAATTATCTTATACTACTAAAAAGTTCTAATATGTCAGAATATTTGAATCAAATAATATATGTGGTATCTTTTGAAGGCTTTGCATTCTATTATATTTTGAGTTCGATCTCAAGTCTTTGGATGTATACATCTAGTAAATTAGCCACTTTAATTGTTACAAAAGAATAAAAATTTAACAATTCTATTATGAATTTGATATTTTCATTATGTATAGGTTTAAAATACTTAAAAGAAAAATATAATAGTATAACTCAATAACTACTATTACAGATGAGAGATAAAAATATAATAAATTAAATATAAAAATGTAACTAAAATTTTTAATATTATCTATTAATTTTTGAAATCAATAAATTTAAATTACTATTTAAGAAGGTAATAATTATTAAATTTAATTTATAAATAATCATGACTAATTTGTCATTGATCACAATGATCATTTTTATAAGTTAAAAATATTTTTTTAATATTAAAAATATATTTATGGAAGAATAGACATATTTTTTAAATGAAAATTCAATTGTATATTAATCCTTAAATAAGTATTTTCTCAGAATACATTAATTTATTAATTGAAGAATTGAAATAATTTTTAAATGATGATAAAATTTTATTTAATTTTATTAAAAATTAATATATATATATATATATATATATCACCATACATTAAGTTACCGCTACTCTATTTCATTTAAAACTTAGTTATCAAGATTTTAAGTATAAAGGATATTTACAATAAATAAGAGCCCATTTACATTTATATGCATGATATAATCTAAAAATTATTGTTTTAAAATAATTTTGACAATCAGATAAAAATATGATACATAAACAAAATAGATCAACTTAGTATGCTCCTTTTTTATAATTTAAATCACTCTAGTATATAATAATATCGTTTATTACACATATATATTATAATCATACATATATACATTGTATAATTTTTTAAATTATAATAATTATAATTATTATTTCTTAGATATGTTTATATAAAATGTAAATTATTATAAGAAAAATATATAAATTATATGAACATAAGGTTTTCATGATTATTAAAAAGTGATCCTTAATTGTCACCGTGAAATTGGCCTTATAAGAATAATGCGTATAAACATAGACCAATGGCAATGGCAAAATTTTTTATTACATAAAAACTCCTTAAATTTGTTTGAAACTTATAAACTAACGACCCTTAAGAAATATTTGTATCTTACTACCCAAATATAATTATTAAAAAATAAAAAATTGACAATAATAATTATACCAAACTTTTGTTAATAATAAAACAAAGTTGAAACAAATTAGAAATATACTTACTTGTAGTAAAAAAGTATCATTTTCATGCTACCTTTTTTCTTCTATCAAATTTTTTTATAATAAATATCACCGTTACAATTGAATTATTACAGCATCTTTACAATTTGAACATAACTGATAAAAATAAAATCAGGAGATAAGAAAAATAACATCAGAAATTGAGGCAATGTTTTTGTAAGAAGATAAACAACAAATAAAGGGACGAAAACTCAAAACAACTAATGAAAAAAGTCTGAGTTGCATTTTAAAATTATATCAAGCACTTATTTATCAGGGTTCCATTTTATTAGATCCAAAGATGATTTATAATTAATAAAAATTAAAATTAAATATTTTCAATTATCATCAATTAATTTTATTAAATTGTTATATAACAAGATAATAACTATTAATTATTTAATAATTATTTATATATTAAAAATATTATATATTATACCTTAAGTTTCCTTAGCCTGTGCTTTATTAATTTTAAAAATATAATAAATAAAATAAAATATAATTTAATATTTTTATGATGTCAGCCAATTTTTGGACTTATTACATTGAATTATAATAAGATGATAATAATTATCAAATTAATTATTTAACATAATAAATTAAATAAAAATTTGTTATCTTTATTGTATGTTGTACATTAACGTTCTTAAAATTATTAATATATAGGAAGGTAATTATATTAAATTTTATTCAATTATTTTTAAATTGTTGTGGATTATTGTGATAATTTTTACAAATTAAAATAATTTTCATTTTAGAAATATTAATGCCAAGGACTCATGCTCAAGAATTGAAATTTTTTTCTTTTTATAAATGGAGATGCACATTTTTTGTAATCCACCAAAATTTAATCAATTTGAAAATATTATAAAATAAATAATAAATAAAATTATATCTCTTTTATTATTTGGATTAACTTTTCATGTTACAAACATTGAATTATTATTTAAAAAGCTTACAATTATTGAAGATGCACAATGTTTAAAATTCTCTAAAATTTAATCGAATTGGAAATATTATAAAATAAATAACAAATGAAATTATATATTTTTTTATGACATGCATTAACTTTTTATACTTTAAATTATTATTTAAGACAGTTGTAATATAAAATTTATTTCTTAAATACCTATGTTTGACTTGTTATTAATTATAACAATTCTACGTGAAAATTATTTTTAATTTTCTTTATAAAGATACTAATTTTTAATAAAAAATTGATTTTTTTTAAAAACTTAAACATTTAATATTTTTTATGTGAATAGAATTTACTTATTTTCACAACAAATATTACAAAAATATATCATATATAAACTTACTAGAAAGTTACTTGTGCATTGCAAGAAAAATTTTTAATTTAATACTATATAATATTATAAATATATATTAATCATTTAAGAAAATAAACAATTATAATAATATAATTATCAATTAATTAATATTAAAAAATATAACAAAGTATCATAAATGGCTAAAAAAAGTTATTTTTAGCAACAAGTTATGAAATAAAATATATAATGAGATTGCTCACGTTATTATTCAATAAGCTTTTATGATAGTGGTGATGCATTTATAATAATACTTTATATATATTATACTGATACTTCTCTTTTATTCATAGGTAGATAATCACATATCTTTTTGAAAATGATAAAAATAACAAAAAAAATAAAATAAAAAAAATCAGATTCTACCTTTTTAAATTGACAATAAAAATTTAATGATAATATATTATTATTTGATAGAAGGATTAGTGCACTATTGATATTCATTTTTTATTTTTTAAATTATAAAATATATAACTAATCTTATAATTGAAAGATAAAACACAAGTAAAGTTTTTTTTTAGCTAATTCTATATATGTGAATCCAACTCTTCTAAAGTGCAAGATAAACTTTAAAAGCTATAATAAACGATCCCAATTGTTAATAAAAATATTAAGGGATGACATAATTATAAATTAAAAAATTACTTTTTCAATGGTTTGTTATTTATCAAATTCTCAACCTTTAATTTTTTTTATTAATAGTTGTAATTATCTACTTTATTCTCTAACTAATTCTTGATTTATTGTTAAAAATGAAATAATTAAACATATGTATTGAATGATTAATTGAAACAAAAAGTATAAAATTTTGTCTAAATATTTTTGTATTATACTGTAATTATAAAAAATTATGAAAAATTGATAATAAATTTAAATTGATGTTTCTAACTTTTTGCTATTGCTTTAAATAGAATAAATATATATTTTACTTATTATAATTCGATATTATTTTTAAATCCTCTAATGTAAGAAGATATAATAAAAAGATAAAAAGGATACAATATAATTAATAAATCATAATCTAGTATTTCTGAATATATAATTTTCATGCAACAATCATAATAATATAATTTTGTATAGATTATTATTATTTTTAATTGTACATGTTTTATTGAGTTGTAACTTTCAAAAATATATTATTTATTTGTCTATATAAGAATCAAGTAAAATCCCTAGATTATGGTTCCTAAAACAACATTAACAAATTCAAAAACTATTAAACTTCTTATAAGGTAGATATTATAATAAAATTATGTAAACACACTTCTAGGTGAGAATACAACATCGATAAGTATGATAAGTTATGAAAAAAAATTAAAAATGTATGATAAGTATGATAAACTTTTTAGTGAGAATAAAAAATTAAAATAACAATATAAGTTATGAAAAAAAAGTATGATAAGTATTCTAAATACAACATTGATTATAAATCTAAATGATAAAAACTATAATAATTATTTATAATAAATAGATTGGTTAATTCTTACCAACAATTTTTTTATTCTTGCTAACCATCTCTAGACCTTCTAATCATCTTGAAATAAAATTACAAATTAATTTTAGCTATCTAAAATTATTCAAAATATTAACTTATGACTTTAATATATATTTGAATAAAATGTTCATAGTTGGAGTAGCATTATTCCAACATTTAACCTCTCAAATTCTTGAAAAATAAAACATATTTTCAGTAATAAAAAAATAAAATTCTAAAAGATAATGAGAAAACTATAATTTACTTACTATTGACAAAAGATCATTGCTAACATACCTCTGCAAATATATAGAAATTGAAAATTTATAAATTGATAAATTTATAAAAATCATGCATCTCAATTGTAAATTCAATATAGCCAAATAAATCATATAATTGCTTTCAAAAGAAGATATCTTAAATAGAGGGAAAACCCAAAGGACAAAAAAAGATGAGATTTTTTCAAAATCATATTCAATTTACATGAAAATTGATTTGCATACAAACTAATTAATATTGTAGAATTGATTTTACATACTTCAAAATGTTCCATTGCAACAAAGCTTCCCAACTTCTATTATCAACCATTATATAGCAATCTCTCAAATGAAAATATATAAATTTATTAACAAAGGAAAGAAATAAGGTGAGAAAGACATTTAAAAAAATTAACTGCAAATGTTATAAGGCAAAAATAAAAAAAAAGGATTTTCCTAAAAGGAAAAAATCAACTATCAACTATGAATGATAAAAATATTAAAAAAATTTAAATCAAACACTTGGGCATGATTCGGAGACAAAAATATAAGACCAAAAAAATTCATTCAACTTTCTGTAGCAAAATCTTGTAAGAAATCTTGAAGTAAAACTAAAAAAGAAGAAGAGAAAAATGAACTAAGAATCTCTAGAAAGATTCTATGAAAGAAGTAAAAAGGAAAAATATGAAATGGTGCTTAAAAAAAAATCTTGAAATCAAATGTTTACTTGTATATGATTCTAGAGAAAATGATATGATACAAAAAAATTCAATTAATCTTCCATAGTAAAGTGGTAAGAAATTTTGAAGCAAAATCAAAAGAGAAGAAGAGAAAAAATAAAGTGAAAATCTTTGGACAAATTTTGTGGAAAAAAGAAAAAAAGAAAAATATGAGACGATATTTCAAAAAAAAAAATTGAGAAGAGGTAAGGAGGAAAAAGAAGAAAGCAATAAAAAAAATTGGAGCGATTAAGTAATAGAAAATAAAACTTATATAAGGTGATATCATAAAGAGAAATTTAAGGAAGGAAACAAATCACAACTTTATTATTAATCTATATTAATAATTGATTTTGAATTTAAATTGAAAGATGACTTTTATGATTTCATCAAATAATTTTTTTTAAATTAGTAATTAATTTTAAATTTAGATATTTAACTTTGAACATTTTTTTTAAGATAATCCATCAATTTAAAATTTAAATTTAAATTATTTTAATATACGATGATGTTAGAGATTCAAAAATCAAATTGTTATTGAAAATTGATTTAATATTAAAAAGATAAGTAAAAAATAAATAAAATTATCTTTTAGGTGGAGCAAGAAATGATAATTTCACTTTTATTAAAAAGTAACAAAATTGACATGCGGCAAATTATAAGAATAATATTTATTATAATAGGAGATAAAAAATATCACAGTTAATATATAATATAGAGATAATGAATTTATTTTATTAATAAAGATTATAATAAATTAAATAAAAAATAATATTTTTTTATAGTATTGTCCATTATTTTAAAAAAATATATATTTTATAGTAATTTATATTTAAATGTGATATAAGATTTTTATACTAAGAAAATAAGAATTGTAGTTAATTACAATTTTACTAAATTCCATAATATATTAATTTTTTAAAATTGAAAGTATTACTTACTTATTTCATAATATAATTATAACAATTCAAACTACTATGAAATAAATAAAATATATAACTATATATTCATTAGCTTTTCAAATTACTAACATTGAATTAATATTTAAAAATATAATAATTTTCAAATTTATTTATTAAATAATTTCTTTTTACTTGTTATTGATTATAGAGATAATATCAATAAATTAATTTTTTATTTTTATTAAGGAAGGCAGTAATGCATTCATTAAAGAATTAATAATTTTTTCAAATGTACATAAAATTAAACTATTTGTAATAATAATTATAATTAAATCTTCGCTAAAAAAATGAAGTTGGAACAAATAGCAATATAATTACATACACATGTAAAAGCACTATCTCCATGCCACATATTAAGGATTAATCTTTATAGTGTGATTTGGTTTACATATGAATTAGTTTGCAATTTGATTCTTCAATTTAACTTTGTAAAATAAATATTATTCATTGTATCATTGTGCTATCTTTACAACGAGAATATAATCAATTAAAAACAAAATCAAGAAATAATAAAATAATATACAACTTGAGGTGATACAGGTAAGAAGACAAAGAAAGAATAAACAAATATAAAAAAGAAAAAAATATATGGAATTTAGATTTTTTAGAGTCCAACATCATTGTAACTCAAATATGAATATCTCAATGTACATTTGATTAAAAAATATAGTAAGAAAAATAATGGGAGAAAATGAGATGACATACATATAAAAAGACAAACGAAGAAAAGACAGACAAAAAAAAACAAATGAAAGAGGAGAAATAGATGAAACTTAGCATTAAAATATCGTAACAATTCAAACGTGAACTATCTAATGTATACTTGAAAGTACTATTTGTAGCATGCGTAGCGCGCACGCATATATATAAACTAAATTTTTTTATATATTTCATTTGTTATTGACCAAAAAATTGTTTTATGCTTAAATAGGGTTTTAAAATATATATTAAACTTCTAGTTATCTTGACATCTTTTATTCAGTTAGAAAATAATACAATTTAAATTATAATTATAACTAAATCTCTTAAATAAAGTGAATAATTTTTTTTTAAAATTACTAACAACAAATTGTTAGTTAAAATGAAACAATTATCAAATTTAATTGTTAAATAACTATGTTTGAATTTTTATTTATCAAAATGATATTAGTCATAAATTTAAATGAATTTTTATTTTAAGAAAATAATGCAATGAATGAGGAATTGAATATTTATTTTTTTTATGAAAAATGAATGTACAATTTATTTAAAATAAATTCTCAAATTTATTTTATATATAAAACAAAAGTAAAATGTCTCTTTATACAACCATGTCAATTTATCTTCTAAAAAATGAAAGAAAAATTTTATTTAAATAAAACATACCAATTTTTGTATATTCACAAAAATTTATTCAATCCAAAAAATTTATAAATTAAATAGAAGTATTATTAAATTGGCCACATTTGAGCACGCTATAAATATATGAATAAGATGCAAAGTAGAAAAATCAATAAAAATAAAAATGACATCATCTTTTAGATTTCAATTCATAGCTTTTCCTCTTAAACTTGAATGATACAAAGTTATAGCTCCATCAATCATTTTTTTTTTTTAAAAAAAAAAGATGTAGCAAGTTTGTAGTTAATTATTTTCTCATTTAACACCCAAATGTATATGCTAAACTCACAACATTAAATTATCTTTGACGTATGCTAGTGGAAGAAACAGCCCAGGCACTACGTTATTAAGACATGGTCTGACCGGAAGCACCGGCATAAAAAAATTCTATATATGCAAATAAAAATACCTACCTTTCCAGTTGTCAGTGTCTGATTTATTTTCCAACTTGTAAAATGGGGTAGAAAATTTGCAATCTAACATTAAATGTCATGAATCCAATTTTCACAAAGTCCAAAAAGTCTTTATCATGTCAACATTGTTGAGCTCTGTACCCTCGCAACTATTTGAATTCGAATTTTTTATATAAGCCTTGCCGTAATAGCAAGCATAGTCACATAAATTTTAGTTTTCAATACGTTGGAATAGAAAGATTATCAATCATATTGATACATCTTTTTGTTGCAGTCACGATGAACAGTTATTTTCTCCTCTTTCTTTACGCCATTGTGGTGTTTGAATTTCATATCCAACCCTCGTTGCCAAGACCGGAGGAATAAAGTGTTGGCAGAAGGAGAAACAAGCACTGCTTATGTTTAAAAGAGGCCTTCGCGACGGTGGCATGCTTTCCACGTGGAGGGACCATGAAAGAGAAGACTGTTGCAAGTGGAAGGGAGTTCAATGCAGCAACCGAACTGGTCATGTTACAGCGCTTCATCTTCGAGGTACGTGGGAACTTCAATTGACAGGTCTAATAAATCCTTCATTGGCTGATTTGCAGCACTTGGCTCATTTGGACCCTTAGCTTCAATGATTTCAGTGGGAGTGAAATCCCAGATTTCCTAGGTTCCCTTAAGAGTTTGAAATATCTTAATCTTTCGATGGCTGGTTTTAATGGAACAATCTCTCGTCAACTTGGTATGATTTCACATTTACAATATCTAGATCTCAAGTTGAATCATTTAATTGGAGCAATCCCTTCACAGTTGGGAACATTCTTGCATTTGCAATACCTAGATCTAAGCTTCAACTTTTTAAATGGAATAATCCCACATCAACTTGGGATGATTCCACATTTACAATATTTAAACTTGAGGATTAATCAATTAGATGGTGTAATCCCATATCAACTTGGGATGATTCCATATTTACAACATTTAGACCTGAGTCATAATTATTTAGATGGTGCAATCCCTTACCAATTGGGAATGCTCCACCATTTACAATATTTAAATTTGGGTGGAAATAGATTAAATGAAACAATCCCATATCAACTTGGGAATCTCTCCCAATTGATGTATCTTGATCTTTTTGATAATTTTCTTGAGGGAACAATTCCTTCTCATCTTGGGAATCTTTCTATGTTAAAATGCCTTTATCTAGGGTATAATGACCTCATAATTTCTGAGGGAAATCGCATTGGTACTGTTGAGTGGCTATCTACTCTTTCTTCCTTGACTGATGTTGGCTTGAGTGGTTTGCATAATCTCAATCATCCTAATCATTTGATACAACTCATTGGTATTCCAAGCCTAATAAACTTGTATGTTGATTCATCTAGTCTTTCAGACAGCAATCTTATTTTTCCATCTCATTCCCATTGGAATTTTTCATCTTCTCTTTCCACCCTTGACATATCTGGAAATATGTTCATATCATCAAAGATATTTCAATGGATATTCAACTGCACCCCCAACCTTTGTGAGCTTCACCTTGATGATAATTACCTTTTGAAAGGCCCCATTTCAAATGATTTTGACAAGATGAGTTCTTTGGAATATCTTGATCTCTCCAATAACAATCTTGAAGGTGCTATTCCAAATGATTTTGACAACATGAGGTCTTTGGAATATCTTGACCTCTCCAATAACAATCTTAAAGGTGCCATTCCAAAATCTATTGGGAACATAAGCATGTTGCAAAAATTATACATTTATAACAATAACTTGACTGGAGTAGTGCCACAAAGCATTGGATCGCTTGCTCTTTTGGTGGGTTTGGACTTTGCACAAAATTCTTTGAAAGGCCTCATTACAGAGTTCCATTTTACTAATTTGTCCAAATTGAAGAGCTTGGACTTGTCTAATAACTTGTTGGATCTGAAATTCAGTGATAAGTGGATTCCTCCTTTTAAATTATCGGGTCTATATCTTAGATCTTGCAAATTAGGTCCTGATTTTCCCAAATGGCTCCAAAATCAAAATGTCTTAAGTCATCTTGATATTTCTGATGCAATGATTGCAAATTTTGTACCACAGTGGTTTTGGGACATATCACAATCTATAGATCACGTGAATATCTCATACAACAATTTGAGAGGTATAATTTCAAATCTACCTTTAATATTCAACAATTCTCCGGTACTTATTTTAACTTCAAATCAATTTGAAGGACCAGTTCCATCATTTATGATGAAAGCATCAGAACTACACCTCTCTAAAAATAAATTCTCAAATTTAAATTTGTTATTATGTGGCAAAAATACAACTGAGCTAGAACCATTGGGCCTTTTAGATGTATCAAGCAACGAGCTTGTTGGGCATATGCCTGATTGTTGGAATCATTTAAAATACATGGGGTTTCTAGATTTGAGTAATAACAAGTTATCAGGGAAAATTCCTACTTCCTTGGGTGCTCTAATTAATTTGGAAGCTTTGATTTTACGGAATAATAGCTTGGAAGGAGATCTTCCCTCCTTGGAGAATTGCACAAATTTATTGATGCTAGATGTAGGACAAAACATCTTGTCTGGCACAATACCTTCATGGATAGGGGAGAGTCTACAACGGTTAATAGTCTTAAGTGTACGGGTAAATCATTTTCATGGAAGGCTACCTTTGAATCTATGTTATCTACAACAGATTCAAGTCATGGATCTTTCACTGAATAGTCTATCAGAAGGCATTCCTCCTTGTTTGAATAATCTAACTGCAATGGCCCAAAAAAAATATCAATAAAAATTATCACTCTTCACCCATTAATTATTTCATCAATAATAGTATGGGGACCACATTTGATCTGCAACTATACATGATGTGGAAAGGTGCAGAATTTGTGTTCAAGAATGCTGAGTATCTTCTTAAAAGCATTGATCTTTCAAGCAACCATCTAACGGGAGGGATACCGAAGGAAATTGGAGATTTGCTTGAACTGATTTCTTTGAACTTATCCAGAAACAATTTATCTGGCCAGATCCCATCAAAGATTGGGAACTTACAATCACTAGAGTTTCTTGACTTGTCAAGAAACAAACTTTTTGGCCAAATTCCTTCAAGTCTTGCTCAAATTGATCGTCTTACTGAGTTAGACGTGTCAAATAATCACCTCTGTGGAATGATTCCAATTGGAACACAGCTGCAGAGCTTTAGTCCCTCTGATTACAAAGGTAACCTTTGTCTCTGCGGAAAGCCACTTGATAAAAAGTGTCCAAAAGAAGAAACGCCACCACCTCAAATGTCGCCATCGCTTGAAAAAGAGAATGACAAATCAGTTTTCATGAAAGCATTTTATATAAGCATGGGGCTGGGATTCCCCGTTGGATTCTGGGGTTTGTTAGGGCCAATACTGGTGAAGCAAACATGGAGACATACCTACTTGAGGTTCTTAGACAATTTGATAGATAGCATCTGTGTCATGGTGGCAATGAATAGTCGTTCAAGCTTGCAACTTCAACACTAGAAGGTAATATGTTTCCTATCTTCCATGCATGTTTAAACAGCAGCTTTGATTCAAAAATTATTGCTTGTGAATGAAATGAAAAGTAATATAGGGAGGACATATGATGATGATATTTCAAATTATCTATCTATTGCTTTCTTTTTGGTTCTTAAGATTTAATTACCTTTGTAATTTTTTTTTCCATTTCATTGAAGCAAACTATCTCTATTTCATTTTCCTCTGTAGTAACTATCGTGGTTTTGCAAATTTCAGCAACACCTGCAGAATGGAGCATGTGTCTTGAATTCTTGATGCAGTGTTTGAATCAGAGTAATCTTAACCATATCTCTACATATCTGTAAAAGCATGTTCAAATGCCAATATTTAGTTGCAAACATATTATTTTCTAAAGTTTTGATTAATATGTTTGAAACTTGAAATGAAATATAATCTTCTTAAAATAGATCCCTTTGATTATATTTTTAGAATATATAACTTTGCAAGCCTCGTTGGGTTCATATGAAAAGGTAAAAATAAATGGCTTTTTTTTACCACAAAAAGATTAAATATATCTAATGTTATTTTGCTTTACAGTCCTTCAAATAAAGTTAACCTTTTTTGTGATGACTTGTTTGTGCTGTGGATTTCATTTTTGAAGTGAAGAAAGAAATTTTACAAGAGAATAACCAGATTTGATTGAAATTTAAATTGGTAATTTTCAACACAAATCTTGGATCAAGTCAGCAGTGGATACCAGATTTAAAGTCTTGCATCCCTCACACCTAGCAAATTAGGGACCAACAGCCATGTATTTTGTGATTCTTTCAACTCTTTCTCATTATTTTTCATCTTTTTAATGATGTTGATCAAGAGTGAGTGCCCTTTCATATTTTGGAAGAGTTAATGAGCCATTTAGTGGTTGTAATTTAAATAGTAAAAACATGATGTTTATTATTGATTTTTTATATTGAAACATTTAGTAGTTTAATCTCGTGGTTTTTACTCTTATTGAGGGGTTTTCTATGTTAAAAATTTGGTCTTATCTTAGTACTTGTTTCATTTAGTTTTAATGGTATTATTGTTCTATTATTACAACTTATTACTTCATAATTTCAGTTCTTACAAAAGAAAATTTATTATTTGTTCTGGATCCATACCCATCACATTTTACACACAAAAATAGTATTTATGAAATGATAATTATCTAAACAATAATGTCATTCTGAAAAAAAAAAAAAAAGAGAAGAAAATTCCTTTAAAAACCTCACTTATTTATTGCAACAACTAAATTCCAAGAAAAATTTACTACTGTGATTGTGGTAAACACTGCTCGGAGAAACAAATATTTCTTTCAACACCTTTCGTCTTTGATATTTGTGCAAACGATGAACAACTCAAAAACCCATTAGCCAAATTTCTAAGCAAAGTCGGAGAATACCCATATTTCTCCAAAAAAATTCAGCAAATTAAATTCTTTGAAAAAATGTATGTAATATCTGTAGAAACAGTCAAATTCATTTTATATAATAGTATTATTATGTACTAAAGAGAAAGTAAATGTCTCATTTGTAAGCTAATTGTATGTTATAAATACAAAAATTGTCAAAAAATGAAGTATGACTAACTTAGAATAAATTTCTAATTTGTATTACATTAATGATGTATTTGAGGGTTAGAAATGAAAGGGAAGGGTAGGCATAAGAAGAAACAGAGTGAATGACAGTGGGATAGTCATGATTTTCTCTTTTCTTATTTGAATATTTAAAAATTATTTCAAAATTTTCCTAATTTGAAAAACATTAATGATGTGTTTGGATAAAATGTTTGAAAAATATTAGGGATAACTTTACTTTGTTTTCATAAATGAAGATGATAATTAATATAGTCTTTTAAGAGCAATTGTAAAATTTATAAAATTACTTCTATTTTGGTTGGGTTTAAAATATTAAAATTGATAATTTAAATTCCTCATTTAAAATATTTAAATAATTCGTAAGTTCTATCTAGTTAACATATAAAACTTAATTTTTTTGATAATTGAATTATTAACTTCAATTTCCAAATCTAAATACAACATAAATAATTAATAATGGAGGGTTTTGGAGGATTATTTATATATCTTTGAATCATTTTCTTTCTTAATTAAAACTCTTAAATAAGGATAAAGTTAAGACATAATTGTTTTTTTTCCTCTTCTTCTCTTCCATCCAAACATAGTAAATTAAAGTTATAATTTATCTCCACCAAGAATAAACAAAGAAGTTGAAATACGAAAAACATAATCAAAATCATCCTCACATGCCAGGAATTTTACATCGTTCTATATTGCGGAAGAGACATACGAACCGTGTTTTATTCATAGGCAATCAATATATACAACCACTTGAAGCGTTGCCTAAGACTGTTAAATTAACTGCCCATGTTACTCTTATAATCAACCTAAAGGCCTAAATGCCTTAAGACCTGAATTCATGCTTGTCAACAGGCTATTTAACCTAAAAATTTGGGCCAAAAGCCCAAAAGAGAAGAATAATCGCACTGACAGAGAACAGGTACTCGCGGTCAATAACTTAATTAAATTTGTAGTTTTAAGAAGCTTGAAATTTTTAAGGAATCCGGATATCCTATAGTACTGTGAATCAATTTGATCATAATGATGACGCCGAAAACATGATTTTGTACTTAGAAATGAGATTTTTTATATTTTTTTAAGAAACCTAAATAATATACAGGGAGAGGTTACAGTGCATCATGGTGTATGGTGCACCTATCCATCTAAAGGTTCAGATTTTTTGGACTGTGCAATACTGCACAGGCTAAATGAAATCTAACAATTTTAAGCAGTAGTGCACCATATACCGTGATACGCCACAATCTCTACCTAATATATATCTTTAGGATCTAGATCCTAAACAATAACTATAATTATAGCTACAATTATTGTATTAATAGTTGATTAACTCATGGATTCTATGATGATGTAGAGAGTCCCACTCATTTGTGTGATTAAATTTAGAGATGATAATTTTTAACATGATATGGTAACATGATACAAATACAAAACTTCACACAAATTTGGATTGAGTTTATATAGGTTTGGATTGCAAATGGATCAACCCGTTTAATACAAATAGTAAATAAATCAAATTAGAATTATAAATAGATTGACATATTAATCCATTTAAAATTTATATTATTTTTATAAAAATATTATTTGACAAATAATTAGTATTTAAATTATAAATAATTATATATAATAAAAATATAAAATATCTATATTTTAATAAAATGGTAATAAAAATTAAAAATAGTATTTCATCAATGATTAAAAATATTTTTATGAAAGATAATAAATAATTTGATAATATAAATTTTATTAATTAAAATTATTAAAAAAATTACATAAATTAATTTATTATGATATGATTATTATTCGAATTGAATTTAACTTATTCAAATTGTTATTGAACGATATAAATATGATATGTGAAATGAATTGCCACTCCTAAAAGCAGCAAATATGGCTACGGTTATTGTTATCGGCGGGATTCATTCACACATCTTTAAGAGAAAGAACGCGGAATTCACCGCTGACCAAACAAACAACGGAGTTTGGAAGTGGAGACAAATTTGAAGAGAGTCCATACGGGAAGAGGGAATAATCTGATGTGAACATAAAGATGGAATGGAAGTCACAATAAGCCGCCAAATGAAGGTGTTTGATATTATTCTCTAAATCAGTGATGTGATGATATTATTCTGTTGATCCAAAAAGCTTTGCTTTATCCCAGGTAGTCGCTGTTGTTGATGATGACAATTACAGTTCTTGTGATGAGTAAAAAGGTAGAGGCTGCCATCCAGAGGTGCTGGACTTGGAGAGCCAAAACCATCCAAAATAGTGGCAGCCACTTGGATCCCACCTTCAATTTTAATATCTGTAGTTTTGGATGGTATTTGGATTATTTTGTAAGCAATATCTCGTTGATCAATCTTTTAAAATCAGTTAAACATACTAGGATATCCGTGCTCTAACAACTTTAAAAATGATTCGCGAGAAATTTGTCTAAGAACTAATTTTGAGAGGTAACTTGTTCTCTGTAAAAGTTGGATGGGCAAATTACATTAGCCTTTCGTTTTTAAGATATAATTTATGAAAAAAAATTTAGTCTATTGATGTAGTAATCTATCAATGGACAATCAAATCTAATTGTATATTAGATGACATATTAAAAAAAGTATACACTCACTTCGTTTATTGAAAGAAGTAGACATATATTTTAAATGAAAGGAAAGAAAAGCAAACATAATTATATTAAATAAATCTTAAGAGATTTAAGTGTACATGATTCTTACTTCATATTTTAAAATAATCCTTAATATATGGGGCTCATCACACAAGTTGGAAATAATGAATATTTAAGGTAAAAAGTACTTTGATTCATTGGCATGATTCCTATTTTATTTAGGCTTTAAAACAATCCTATATTCCGTCGGAATTTCCCAGCGTCTGAATTTGTCATTATGCACGTACGTGGCCGCATGCTTCATATCACAATATTTTAATTAAGCATAGTTGAATGGATATTATTTTTTGGTAAAAATAAAAAAAAATTATACTTAAAACAAGGAAAAACACTTGTATTTTAATCATTAAACAACGTCTTGTATTAAGAGTCTAAATTTGATCATGAGTCTCAAACTGTGAAAATAAAATATTTTATACTATTAATAAATAAGAATAGAATGTATTATTTAAAAGGTAATAATAATTAAAATTTTTTAACAATGATAAAAAATTTTAACAAATTTTTATCGATATAATAGCATATAGATAAAGTTAATTTATACTAATAATTAATCAAATCTAAATTTATAGAATAACATATCTTTTAATTTTAAATTAATACATCTTTCTAATAATTTGTACATGTGTTTTAATATTTCAATTTAAAAAATTTAATCACACATATGTAACAACTTACAAATTATTTTCAAGTTTCAACATAAATTTTATACAAGGTTGAAAATAACTATTGTTGTAAAGCTATTGACTACTGTAAGTAATTAAGCAATTTTAGTATTTTTTTGAAAAAATTAAAATATTATTTTGCTAAATGGTCTATTACATTATATACAAGGATTGTATCAAAATATTTAATTGCATATTTTTTCATGAAAAGTTAAATCATCAAACTATATGTAATGATTCAATCATAGCTCAAAGCGTCAAGTGAATTAGTAAAAAAAATTTGATTTTAGAATAAATATTGTATTTATTTTTGAAAAATTAAAAAAATGATATTATATCTTAATTTTTTATTGCTTAAAATTTATATTGGGACCCATGAGGGCTGCATGTTTAAGTGATTGTGTTGAAACAAGTGGGGACCTCCTCTACTATACAATTTTGGCTTTACATTTTGAAACCCTTTTTTACTTCCTCCTCTCTCTTTCTCTCTGTTTTTTTCCTCTAGCATTTTATTAAACATGTAAAATCAGTGGAGTTAGTTTATGCAGGTTTAGCCTTCATATAAAAATGGGCAGAAAAAATTATCCACGCCACCCAACATGTGATGCAAATATGCTTGGGGGAAATTTGTATTTTTTATATTTTTATTAATTATTTTATTTTATAATTTATAAATTATATTTTAATATTTTAATTTCTGTTAGATTATTTAGGTAAGAAAATTTGAATTGAAATATAAAAATTAGGTTAGGTTTGTAAGAAATTAATTGGATTAATTTTTTTTATGGATTAGGCCTAAGTATGAAGAAAAAAATAATTAATACAATTATTTTTTGCCCACAAACAAATCTGTGACTGCATAGATTTTTGCCCATGTAGGCTTGCTTGCATAAACCTGCATTGAATGTGGGTTTTATATTAAAATACCCGCACCACCCCATGACCATGAGTTGCTTGTATTACCTGTCGACATGGGCTCATTTTTACACGCCTACATTTCACTTCTGCATCGTTCTATGCTTTGCTTTTCTTTGCATCACTTTATTACTTTCTTCAATCATTCCTAATCAACAAAGTCAGCTTTCAACATGATCATCTTGCTATTATTGTATTTCTTTTATTAAGGTTGTATTTCGTATATATTAAAAAAATGTTCTATCAATATTTACCAATATTTTATTAAAGTTATATTTTTTATGAAATATTATATATTTTTAAAAAAAATTAAAAAAATTTAAATTTTTGTATAAAAAAATTGCAACTTATTATGTATTTGTTGTATACAATATATATATATATATATATATATATATATATATATATATATATATAATTATATTTTTTATGAATATAATATTATATAACCTGAAAACACACACAGATAAATGATTTAACACATCAAATGTCACATCAACATACTCTCTATTTCTAAATCCTAGATTTAATGCCAATTAAATCCTAATAGTTAAATTCTCCATGGATTGCCTTGATCTCCCACATAAGCTGATAACCTCAAATTGACTCTTGGAAATATTAAAAAATTGATGCATGAAAGTTGTGCTATTTTGATGGCAATTTTTAGTAATAATTAATATATTACTCTCTTTAACTAAGTGATGATATTAGTAGTTTAATTAATTAAATTTATAATAATTTGATCATAATTAATTTGATAAATTATAAATTGAATAGTACAATTATTTAATTATATAATATTTATGTTTGTAAAATTAATTTTTAATCATAATTAATATATTATCTTATTTGATTAGGTCATAATTTTAGTATTTTAAAATATTTAAAAATTTTATAATAAATTTATCTAAATTTACTCTAACTTGATAAAAATTTAATGGATTACAAATTACATCATGCATTTTGCTTTGAGATCAATGAAAATAAGATCTTAAATTAATAATTATTTATATAATAATTAAATTTGAAAAATTAATTTTTAATCATCATTAATATATTATCCTATTTAATTAGGTGAAAATTTTGATATTTTAAAATATTTAAAAATTATAATAAGTTAGTCTAAATATACCTTATTTTCATGAAAATTTAATGCATCATACATACATTTTGGCTTGAGATTAGATAAAATAAGATACTAAATTAATGATTATTTATTTGTTTAATATTTAAATTTTAAAAATTAATTTTTAATCATCATTTATATGTTACCCTATTTAATTAGATAATAATTTTAGTATTTTAAAATATCTAATAAATTTTAATAAATTAGTCTAAATTTATTCTAATTTGATAAAAATTCAATGTATTGCATCATGCATTTTGCTTCTTACAATTGAAATTAAGAGTTGCTTAATATATGAAAGTTATTTTTTTTTTAAATTAATTATGTCAAAGTTGTTGGAAGTTATGATGAAACATTTCAACTTTCACTTTTTTATTCAAATTTATTTTAAAAGTTTAATTTTTGTTTTAAAAATTTTTAAGTGTATATTAAAGAAAATTTGGCCCAAGTCTTTAGATTTATATGATTGAAGAAAAATTTTGCCCTAATTCATTCTTATAAGCCTACAAATTTATTAAAATAAGGTCTTGGGTAAAATTAAAATTAAAATAAATTTAAACCTCAAATTATAAAGTTTACAAATAAGTAAATTTCTTGAAATTCTCTTTTATGCATGGATAAGTGTCATTTATTTATTAACTTATTAGTTAAGGTATTAATATTTATACTTTTAATTTAGGTATGAAAGAACTATCCTGATCATAAATATAACAATTTTTCACTCTTCACTCTTTCAATAAAAAAAGTAATATTATGGAGAATTTCATCCATTAAAAAATTAAGTATTTTTATTTTTAAATTATTTTTATTTCATTGAAATTTATATTTTTTTATTTAATTCACTTACTTTGAGACTTAAAAAAATAATTTAATAATAGAAATAATCAACTCCTTAAAAGGTGAAGTTTCACATAACATTAAAAAAAAAAATCTCCACTCCTTATTTAGTTAGATAGTGCTATGAAGAGTTACATCTTCTAAGAGATTAAGTATTTTTATCATTAAATTGTTTTTAATGTATTATAATTTATATTTTTCATTTTGATTCACCTATTTTAAAATTTGAAAAAAAGGAATGCAACATTAAAACACTCAATTTCTAGGAAATACAACTCCCCATAACATAACGTTATTAATTCTCTTGCATTTGTCTGTTATTCGAAATTATTAAATGTATTAATGAAAGGAAAAGGGCTTATTTACAAATCTTTGGAGTGATCATTACAGGGAATAACGTTTCACAACTCCAACTTTCCATAAAACAAAGAACCACCGGCAGGAATTCGTATTTTCATAAATTTCTCTTTGTCAGGATATATGGAAAAGAAATAGGAAAGAAAATATGTAAAATGGAAGATTGTTGAAAATAAATTTTTCTAGTGTTTGAATATTATGAAAAAAAAATAAATGTGGAAAAAAAGTTGAAAATTTATCTCAAAAATCAATAAAAGCACTTTCTATTAAATAGGTGCAATGATAAAAAGATGTAGAAAATTTTATAATTTTATAATTATTTGTTTGTAAAGTTGACTAGACAACTTTATTAACTTTTGATATGAGCAATTTTGCCATTCTAATGAATTATCTTTTCTCATTCTTTTTTATTTTCAATCAAATTAAATAAAAATTAACATTTTTATCATTCTCTTTTCACCTATTTTTTATACATCTAAATAATAAGTACTTTTTCATATATTTTCTTATTACTTATTTTTTCTATATTTTTTTCTCAATACAACCAAACTAAGGATAAATCATAAATATTTTTTCATTCAGAACCAAGAGGTAAAATTCGACCTGAATACCAGAAACTCTTCAACCTTATCGTTTATAATTTGAATGGGGTTCTTTAGTTTCCGCAATTTATCTTTTGACAAACTAAAGTGTTTGATATCTGGTATTTCTATAGATCTCATCACAATAACAATAAAAGATACCGAAGCATGTGGTGTGATGCACTACTAGGAGTTCAAATAGAAGATATAAAATTACTGGCCACATATTTAACTCTTAATCTTAATTTTGATTTTCGTTGTCAATAAATTTAACGATAATACTGCAGGAAGCGTCATCTTTTAAAAAGTTGAATGTTTTACATATTTGTTAAATTTAAAGCATTAAATAATCTATAAGTATAATTATAATTTTTTAAACTAGATAACATATTTTAATTGAATAACCTATTTTATTCTTAAGCTATTACTCTCTCCGTTTCTTTTTATTTATTATATTTTGAAAAAAATTATTTCTTTTTATCTGCTACTTTAGTGTTCTAATAAAATATTAAATATTTTTTGTCAAATTTATCTTTTTTTAATAAATATTCCATTATTTTACATTTTCAATCCACTTATATTTATTCCATCGTATTTATATCTCTATTTTTAATTATGTTAAATTTTGTACATAAAAATTAGTCTTGAAAATTTTACTAAAAGTAAATAAATTAAATTATTTTTTAATATTTATAAAGTCAATTAACTGCAATAAATAAAGAAGAACAAAGAAAATAATTAAAAAAAAAAAAAGAACTGGCCACATATTAGCACGCAATCTTAGCCCGTCCTCATGACTTTAGTGTCCTCAACTTTCGACCTTGTAAAAGGGAGTAGCAAATTTGCAATTCACATTTTCTAACTTGTATAAAGGGCCGGAAAATTCGCAATTTCATTCATAATGACTCTGGATCCCACTTAACCCTCTCAACTCTTTAATTTCCATTTTTTTTCGGTGATAATATTTAATTTCGTGACTTGAAAAGAAATGCATTATGATTTATGGTTGTTATATAATTTTATTTAAAAATTATTATCCTCTTCAATATTAATTTAAAATTCTAAATTAGGTATATATTAATATTTTATATTATTATATTTATTAATGATTGAATATAGTTACAATATCATATATTTATTAAACATAGTAATTAATTTAAATATTAACATAATAATAAAATAATTATTGAAAATTATCTTATACTGCTAAAATGCTTTAATAGGTAAGAGTTTTTGAATCAAGTAATATATGTGGACTCCGTTTCGCATAACTAATTGATAAACTAGTAGATAATTGATAAGTTATTTAGTGACTGATAAGTTAATTGATAATTGATAGCTTATAACTGATAACTGATAGCTAATAAGTTACCTAAAGTATTTCGTAAAATTAGTTATTAAGTTAGCTGAAATTATAAAATGACATAAAAGAACATATTAATAGAAATATATATAATTAAAATAATTTTTATTTATTTAAAAATAAAACTATATTAATATAATTAAAAATTTTAAAATAAAAGTATAGTTTCTAATATTTTATAAATTTATATTTTTATTTACTTATATAATTTTTATTTTATTATTTATTATAAAATTATAATTACTTAAAATATAATTAATTATATTTTATAAAAATTATTTAAATTTATATTATAAAAGGTGTGAGTTATAAATTAAAGAAAGAATAAGGATAAATTTGGAAAGAATTTAAAAAAGGGATAACTTATAAGTTATAAGCTAATCTAAGTAACTTATTAAATCAGAACTTAGTAACTTATAAGCTAGTACGAGAAATGCTTTTGAGAGCTAGCTTATAGCTTATTGACACTCTAGGTAACTTATTAAATCAGAGCTTATAAGTTACCTGTAATAACTTATAAGTTAGTACGAGAAACACCTTTGAGAGTTAGCTTATAACTTATTGACTTATAACTTATTAACCAAGTCAATAAGTTATAAATTAACTTATTTATTGTGCAAAACGGAGCCGTAATATCTTGTGAAGGCTTTACATTTTGTTACTTTTTGAGTTCTATTTGTACACAATTAGTGAATTAGCCGCTCTAACTATTAAAAAAATTCAACAATTTTATTATAAACTTGATATTTTCATTATGTCTGGGGTTAAATTAATTAAAAGAAAAATATAATAGTATAACTCAATAACTACTATTATAGATGACACATAAAAACGTAATAAATTGAATATAAAAATATAACTAAGTTTCTTTATATCATCTATTAATTTCTGAAATTAATAAATTTGAATTAATGTTTAAGGAGGCTATAATCCTGAAATTTAATTTTCAAATAATCATGTTTAATTCTTCATTGATCACAATGATCAGTTTTATAATTTAAAAAATATTTTTCTATATTAAAAATACATTGATGGAGGAATAGATTTCTTAATGAAAATTCAATCATATTTAATCCTTAAATATGTATTTTCTTAGAATACATTAATTTATCAATTGAAGAATGGAAATAATTTTTTAAGTGAAAAGAAAATTTTATTTAATTTTATAAAAATTGAAATGTATATTACCATGCATTAAGTCACCACGACTCTATTTCATTTGAAACTTGGTTTTCAAGATTTTAAGTATAAAGAATATTTACAATAAATAAGAGCCAATATGCATTTATACACAATATAATCCAAAAGTATTGTTTTAAAATAATTTTGAAAATTACATAAAAAATATGATACATAAACAAAATAGATTAACTCAGTATGCTACTTTTTATAATTTAATCACTCTAGCATATAATAATATCGTTTATTTCACTTTTATATTATATATTATACATATATACATTGTATATTTTTTTAAATTATAATATTATAATTATTATTTCTTAAATATGTTTATATAAAATGTAGATTAATATAAGAAAAATATATAAATTATATGAACATAAGGCATTCATGGTTGTTAAAAAGTGATCCTTAATTGTCACTGTGAAATTGCCTTATAATAAGAACAAGGTGTATAAACATAGACCAATGGCAATGGCAAAATTGTTTATTGCATAAACCTCCTTAAATTTGTTTGAAACTTATAAAATAATGACCCTTGAGAAATATTTGATAAAAAATTAACAATAATAATTATACCATACTTTTGTTAATAATAAAATAAAGTTGAAACAAATTAGAAATATACTTTCTTGTAATAAAAAAATATCATTTTCATACTACCTATTGGTGAATGATTTTTATAGCAACTTATGCTCCAAACACGAATTAGTTGTACTCTTCTCTTTCAATCAAATTTTTTATAATAAATATCACTATTATGATTAAATTATTATACCATCTTTACGATTTGAATATAACTAATAAAAATAAAATCAAGAAATAAAAAAATCAGAAGTTGATATAATGTTTTTGTAAGAAGACAAACAACAAATAAAGGGACAAAAACTAAAAACAATGAATAAAAAAGTTTGAGTTGCATTTTAAATATATATCAAGCATTAATTTATCAGAGTTCCATTTTATTCAATTCAAAAACGTTTATATTTAATAAAAATTACGATTAAATATTTTTGTTATGATCAATTAATTTTATTAAATTGTTATAGAAGAAGATCATAATTATCAAATTTAATTCTTTAATAATTATCTATCTATTAAAAATATTATATATTATACCTTAAGTTTCCTTGGCCTTTGCTTTATTAATTTAAAAAATATAATAAATAAAACAAAATATAATTTAATATTTTAGTGATGTCAACCAATATCGTAAAACATTCAATTATAATAAGATGATAACAATTGTCGCATTAATTATTTAACATAATAAATTAAATAAAATTTTGTTAATTTTATTTACATTGTACATTAAATTTTTTACAATTATTAACATATTTAATAATTAGGAAGGAAATTATACTAAATTTTATTGTAATGATTAAATAATTATGCTTAAATTGTTGTTGATTATTTTCATAATTTTTATAAATTGAAATAATTCTTATTTTAGAAATATTAATGTCATGGACTCATGATCAAGAATTGAATTTTTTATAAAAATAGTATTTTTTTTAAATGAAGATGCACATTTTTTGTGATTCACAAAATTTTAATCAATTTGAAAATATTATAAAATAAATAGAAAAATACAATTATATCTCTTTTATGATTTGCATTATTTTTTCATGTTACGAACATTGAATTATTATTTAAAAAGGCTGAAATTATTTAAAATGCACAATTTTTAAAATTCACTAAAATTTAATCAAATCGGAAATATTATAAAATAAATAACAAATATAATTATATTTTTATGATACACATTAACTTTTCATCTTACAAACAGTAAATTACTCGTTGACTTATTATTTAAGAGAATTTTAGTTATAAAATTTAATTCTTAAATAACTATGTTTGACTTGTTATTAACTATAATAATCATATATGAAAATTATTTTTTAAAATTTTCTTTAGAAAGATACTAATTTTTAATAAAAGAATTGATAATTTTTTAAAAAAAAACATTTAATATTTTTTATGTGAACAAATTTACTTATGTTCACAAAAAAATTAAAAAATATATATCAGATATAAACTTTTAATGAATTTATTCTATTAATACAAAGTATAATAAATTAAATAAAAATAATGATTTTTATAGTATTATCTGTTATTTTTAAATATATATTTTTCAGTAATTATTTTTATATGTGATATAAGACTTTTTAATAAGAAAATGAGCATTATAGTAATTAAAATTTTCCTAAATTTTATATTATATTAATTGTGCAACTAACTAATTATAAGTTTATTAATTCAGTAAGAAATAAAATATAATAAATTAAATTGAAATATAACTAATTTTTAAAAATTAATAATATTAATTATTTATTTCATAACATAATTATAACAATTCAAGATACTATGAAATAAATAAAATATATAACTATATATTCATTAGTTGTTCAAATTATTGACATTGAATTATAGAGATAATTGCCAAATTTATTTATCAAATAATTGCTCTTGACTTGTCATTGATTGTAGAGATAATTTGTATAAAAAAATTTTTAGGAAGGCAGTAATGTATTGACTAAAGAATTAATAATTTTTTTAACAAAAAGTACATAAAATTAAAATATTTGCGATAATAAAATAAGATGAAGTTAGAACAAATAGCAATATAGTTACATACGCATGTAAAAATACTATCTTCATGCTGTATATTAAGAACAAATCTTTATAGTCTGATTTTGTTTACACATGAATTAGTTGCAATTTGATACTCTAATCAGACTTTGTAGAATGAATATTACTGAGCGAATCATTGTTTGAGAACATGAGGTGATGCAGGTAAGAAGACAAATGAAGATTAAACAAATATAAAAAAGAAAGAAGAAAAATATATGGAATTTAGATTTTTTAGAATCCAATTTCACTTTAGCTCAAATATACACCTCTCAATATACATTCGATTAAAAAATATAAAGTAAGAAAAATAATGTGAGAAAAGAAAATGAGATGACACACATATAAAAAGACGAACGAAGAAAATACAGACAAAAAAAATGGAATAGGAGAAATATATGAAGCTTAAAATCAAAATACCATTACAATTCAAATGTGAACTATTTAATGTATATTTGAAAGTGTTATTTGTAGTTATTTTTATATATTTCAGTTATTATTGACTAAAAATTTATTTTATGTTTGAAAAGGGTTTTAAAATATATATTAAACTTCTAGTTGTCTTGACATCTTTTATTCAGTTAGAAAATAATATAATTTAAATTATAATTATAATTAAATCTTTTAAATGATGTGAATTAATTTTTTTTCAAAATTATTGCCAATAAATTATTAGTTAAAATGAAACAATTATCAAATTTAATTATTAAATAACAATGTTTGACTTTTTATTTACCACAATGAAATTTGCTATAAATTTAAAGGAATTTTTATTTTAAGAAAAATAATGCAATGAGTGAACAATTGAATATTTATTTTTTATAAAAAAATGAATGCATAATTTATGTAAAATAAACATGCAAATTTATTTTGCATGTTTATTTTACATATAAAACAAAAGTAAAATGTCTTTTTATACAACCATGTCAATTTATCTTCTTAAAAATGAAAGCAAAATTTTATTTAAATAAACCATAGCAATTTTTTTATGTTCACAAAAATTTATTCTATTAAAAAATTTCATAAATTAAATAGAAATATTATTAAATTGGCCACATACTAGCACGCTATCTTAGCCCGTCCTTTACGTATAATATCATTTCGGGGGATTCTACGGTGCCCCCTGGGTTTTGGAACCCAGGCCACTGTTAAATAGACTACTAGCGTTAGTAGTCTTGACCCTTGAAGTCTCGCCCCTGGTAAATAGACTACTAGCGTTAGTAGTCTTAGACTACTAGCGTTAGTAGTCTTAGACTACTAGCGTTAGTAGTCTTGATGGTAAATAAACTACTAACGTTAGTAGTCTTGATGGCCGAATGGCATTCCGCCACGTGTCCTGGGTTTCAAACCCAGGATTATTATAAAGATACCGTAGTCTTCCCCTATGATTTCAGTGTCCTCAACTTTCTAACTTGTAAAATGTTGCAATTTCATATTTTTCCAACTTATAAAAGGGGCCAGAAAATTCGCATTTTCATTCATAATAACTCTGGAGCCCACTTAGCCCTTTCAACTCTTTAATTTCTTGACTTGAAAAGAAAAGTATTATTATTTATGGTTGTTATCTTTTTAGAGTGGGAGCAATAACACGATATACAGTGCCATTCCTCAGCAATTAATCACAGCTCTAGGGGATGAGAATTATATTGTAATTGTATTGTATGTACTACGATACTTGAATAATAATAATAATAATAATAATAATAATAATAATAATATATGCGTACTATAAATACATGGATGAGATTCAGAGTAGAAAAATCAATAAAAATAAAAATGACATCATCTTTTAGATTTCATTTCATGGCTTTTCCTCTTAAATGATACAGAGTAATAGCCCCATTAATCATTTATTATATATATAGCAAGTTTGTAGTTAATTATTTTCTCATTAGCTAAACTCATAACATTAATGTCCACAAATTATTTTTGACGTATGCTAGAGGAAGAAACATCCCAGCCACTACGTTATTAAGACGTGTACTAACCGGAAGCACCGGTGTAAACAAATTCTACATATACAAATAAAAATACCTACCTTTCCAGATGTCAGTGTCTGATTTATTTTCCAATTTGTAAAAGAGGGCAGAAAATTTGCAATGTAACGTTAAATGTCATGAATCCCATTTTCCCAACTATTTGGATTATATATGTAAGCCCTGCCATAATAGCAAGCATAGTAACATAAATTTTAGTTTTCAATACGTTGGAATAGAAAGATTATCTTCTTGTTGCAGTCACAATGAGCAGTTACTTTCTCCTCTTTCTTTGCGCCATTGTGATGTTTGAATTTCAGTTTGCCAAGACCGGAGGAATAAAGTGTCGGGAGATGGAGAAACAAGCACTGCTTATGTTTAAAAGAGGCATTCGCGACTGTGGCATGCTTTCCACGTGGAGGGACCGTGAAAATGAAGAATGTTGCAAGTGGCAGGGAGTTCGATGAGCAACCGAACTGGTCATGTTACGGTGCTTCATCATGGAGGTACGGAGGAACTTTATTTGACGGGTCTAATAAATTCTTCGTTGGCCGACTTGCAGCACTTAGCTCATTTGGACCTTAGTTTCAATGCTTTCGGTGGGACTGAAATCTCAGAATTCATAAATTCCCTTAGAAGTTTGAAATATCTTAATCTTTCGATGGCCCTTTTTAGTGGATTAATCCCAAATCAATTGGGAATGCTTACTAATTTACAATATCTAGATCAAGCGGAGAATCATTTAGTTGAAGCAATTCCATCTCAATTGGAAGCACTCTTGTATTTGCAATACTGAGATCTAAATTTCAACTATCTAAACGGAACAATCCCAAATCAACTTGGGATGCTTCCACATTTACAACATCTAAATTTAAGCTTTAATCTTAGATTAAATGGAACAATCCCATATGAATTAGAGATGATTCCACATTTGCAATATCTAGACTTAAGTTGGAATATGCTAGATGAATTAATCCCTTTTCAATTAGGGATATATATTCCACCATTTACATTATCTGGATTTGAGCATCAATTTTTTAAATAGAACAATCCCTTATCAACTTGGAATGATTCCACATTTACAATATTTATCCTTGAGTGGTAACCAATTACATGGTGTAATCCCTTACCAATTGGGGATGCTCCACCATTTACAATATTCAAATTTGGGTGGCAATATATTAAATGAAACAATCCCATATCAACTTGGGAATCTCTCCCAATTGATGTATCTTGATCTTTCTAGTAATTCTCTCAAGGGAACAATTTCTTCTCATCTTGGGAATCTTTCTATGTTAAAGTCCCTTAACCTTGGGCATAATGACCTCATAATTTCTGAGGGAAATCATGTTGGTGTTGTTGAGTGGCTATCTACTCACTCTTCCTTAACTAATCTTGACTTGAGTGGTTTGGCTAGTCTCAATCATTTTAACCATTTGATACAACTCATTGGTATTCCAAGCCTAATAAGTTTGTATGTTGACTCATGTAGTCTTTCGAATATTAATCTTATTTTTCCATCCCATTCCTATTGGAATTTTTCATCTTCTCTTTCCACCCTTTACATATCTAGAAATATGTTCATACTATCAAAGATATTTCAATGGATATTCAACTACACCACCAACCTTTGTAAACTTCACCTTCATGATAATTACCTTTTGAAAGGCCCAATTCCAAATGGTTTTGACAACATGAGTTCTTTAAAATATCTTGACCTCTTGGATAATAATCTAGAAGGTGCTATTCCAAAATCTATTGGGAATATAAGCACATTGCAAGAATTACACATTTATAACAACAACTTGACTAGAGTAGTGCCACAAAGCATTGGATCGCTTGCTCTATTAATGGATTTGGACCTTGGACAAAATTCTTGAGAAGGCCTTATTATTGAATTCCATTTTACCAATCTCTCTAGATTGAAGAGCATGAACCTATCTTATAACTTGCGAGATTTGCGATTTAGTGATCAGTGGTTTCCCCCTTTTCAATTAACGGAACTATATATCGCATCTTGCAAGTTAGGTCTTGGTTCTCCCACATGGCTTCAAAATCAAAATGACTTAAAATGTCTTGATATTTCTGATGCAATGATTATAGATTTTGCACCAAAGTCGTTTGGGAACATATCACAATCTACATATTTCATAAATATCTCATGCAATAATTTGAAAGGTATAATTCCAAATCTACCTTTAGCATTCAATAGCAGTCCGATATTTATTTTGACTTCAAATCAATTTGAAGGGCCAATACCACCATTTTTGTTGAAAGCATCAGCACTGCAGCTCTCTAAAAATAAATTCTCAAATTTAAACTTGTTATTATGTGGCAAAAATACAACTGAGCCAGAACCTTTGGTCCTTTTAGATGTATCAACCAATGAGCTTGTTGGGCATATTCCTAATTGTTGGAATCATTTAAAATGCTTGGGGCTTCTCTATTTGAGAAATAACAAGTTATCAGTAGAAATTCCAACTTCCTTAGGTGCTGCAAGTAATTTCGGAGCTTTCATCTTGCGGAATAATAGCTTGGAAGGAGAAATTCCCTCCTTGGAGAATTGCACAAATTTATTGATGCTAGATGTGCAACAAAACATCTTGTCTGGCACAATCCCTTCATGGATAGGGAAGAGTCTACAACAATTGGTAATCTTAAGCATACAGGTGAATCGCTTTCATGGAATGATTCCTTTGAATCTATGTTATTTACAACAAATTCAAATCTTAGACCTTTCTCGGAACAATCTATCTGGAGAAATTGCTTCATGTTTGAGAAATCTAAATGCAATGGCTCAAAAAAGCATCGAGCTAAGTGTTTTTTATTCTTTCATAGATAATGTCCTCAATAGTGCCTTTCTAACCCCATACGGTCTGCATCTATTTATGATGTGGAAAGGTGCAGAATTTGTATTCAAGGATCCTGAGTTACTTCTCAAAAGCAATGATCTTTCAAGCAACCATCTAACAGGAGAGATACCAATAGAAATTGGAAATTTGCTTAGACTAGTTTCTTTGAACTTATCCAGAAATAACTTGTCTGGCCAAATCACATCAAAGATTGGGAACTTAGAATCACTAGAGTTTCTTGATTTGTCAAGAAACAATTTTTCTGGCCAAATTCCTTCAAGTCTTGTTCAAATTGATCGTCTCACAGAGTTAGATGCGTCAAACAATCGCCTCTGCGGAATGATTCCAATTGGAACACAACTTCAGAATTTCAGTCCCTCTGATTACGAAGGTAACCTTTGTCTCTGCGGAAAGCCACTTGATAGAAAGTGTCTAGAAGAAGAAACGCCACCACCTCAAATGTCACCATCGCTTGAAGAAAAAGAGAATGAGAAATCAGTTTTCATGAGAGCATTTTATATGAGCATGGGGTTGGGATTCCCTATCGGATTTTGGGGTTTGTTAATGCCAATACTGGTGAAGCAGGCATGGAGACATGCCTACTTGAGGTTCTTAAACAATCTCATAGACAACATCTATGTCATAGTGGCAGTGAATATGCGTTCAAGGCTGCAACTTCAACACTAGAAGGTAATATGTTTCTTATGTTCCATGCATGTTTAAATAAAATGAAAAGTAATATAGGGAGGACATATAGAAAATAATATTTCAGATTATCTATCTGTTACTTTCCTTTTTATTATTAAGATTTAATTGCGTTTGTAATTTCTTTTTCATTTCATTAAAGCAAACTATCTCTATTTCATTTTCCTACAATAACTAACTTCATCTTGCAAACTTCAGCAAAACCTGCAGAATGGAGCATGTGTCTTGAATTCTTGATGCAGTGCTGGAATCAGAGTAATTTCAACCATATCTCTACATATTTGTATAAACACATTCAAATGCTAATACTTAGTTGCAAATATATTATTTTATAAGGTTTGGTTTAATATGTTTGAAACTTGAAATGAAATATAATCTTCTTAAAATAAATCCCTTTGATTATATTGTTAGAATACATATCTTTGCCAGCCCGTTGGGTTTATATGAAAAGGTAAAATAAATGACTTTTTTAACCATAAAATGATTGAATGTATCTAATGTTATTTTGCTTTACAGTCCTTCAAATAAAGTTAACCTTTTCTATGCTGACTTGTGTGCGCTGTGGATTTCAGTTTTGAAATGGAGAAGGAAATTTTACAAGAGAATAACCAGAGTTGAAATTTTAATCGGTGATTTTCAACACAAATCTTGGATCAAGTTAGTGATGGAGATTAGATTTACAGTCCCGCATCACTCGCACCCAGCAAATTAGGGAGCAATAGTCATGTTTTTGTGATTCTTTCAATTTTTTCTCATTATTTTCCATCTTTTTAATGATGTTAATCAAGAGTGAGTACCCTTCGATATTTTGAAAGAGTTGATGAGTGTTCTGATACTGGTAATTTAAATAGAAAGAATATAATATGTATTATTAATTTTTTATAGTGAAATATTTACTAGCTTAATCTCGTAATTTTTACTCTCTTATTAAAAGATTTTCCACATTAAAAATTTAGTATTTTTTTATTATTTGCTTCCTTTAGTTTTATCAATATTTTGTTCTATTAGTGCAGTCTATTGCATGATAATTTTTGGTTCTTACAAAAAGGTTATTATTTGTTCTGGATCCATATCCATCACGTTTTACACACAAAAATAGTATTTTATGAAATGATAATTATCTAAACAATAATGTCATCCTGAAAAAAAAAAGGAGAGAATTCCTTTAAAAACCTCGCTCATTTATTGCAACAACTAAATTCCAAGAAAAATGAACAACTGGGAATGCGGTGAACTCAGCTTGGAGGAGCAAACATCTCTTTCATCCCCTTTCGTCTGTGATATTTGTACAGACGATGAATAACTCAAAACCCCATTAAGCAAATTTATAAACCAAGTAGGAGAATGCCATCTTTCTCCAAAATTTTCAGCAAATTAAATTCTTTGAAAAAATTTATGTAATATTTGTAGAAATAATCAAATTCATTTTATAATACTAATGTTATATACTTACGAGCAAGAAAATCTCTCATTTGCAAGCTAGGTATATGCTGTACATACAAAATCCCTCAAAAAGTGAAATATGATAATTTCAAATAGAAATATGATAATTTAAAATAAACCTTTAAGTTATATTACACTAATGATATATTTGAAAATAAAAAATGAAAGAGATGGGTAGGTACCGGAAGAAATAGAGGGAAAGAAAGTGTTGAAATCTTGACTTTTTTTTTTCTTATTTGGATATTTAGAAAACTTTTTAAAAAATTTTAAATTTGAAAAACACCAAATAATTAATAGTAGGGAGTTTTGGAAGATTATTTATAAATTTTCAATCCATTTCCTTGCTTAATCAAAATTCTTAAACATAAGTAAAGTTATAACATAATTTTTATTTCCTTCTCCTTCGCTTCCATCCAAACATTGTACATCAAAACAATAGTTTATCTCTACCAAAAATAAATAGAAAAGTTAAAATACGAGAAACATAATCAAAATCATCCTCACATGCCAATAATTTACTTCGTTCCATATTGTCAAGGAGACCTAAGAACCGTTTTTTGTTCATAGGCAATCAAGATATACAATCACTTCAAGTGCTGCCGAAGACTATCAAATCAAGTGACCCATGTTACTCTAACAATCTACCCAAAGGCCCAAATGCCCAAAGACCTGAATTCATGCTTGCCAATAGGCTGTGCAACCCAAAAATTTGGGCCAAAAGCCCAAAAGACAAGAATAATAGCACAGACAAAGAGTATGTACTCTCAGTTAGCAGCTTAGTAGTCGATTAAATTTGTAGTTTTAAGAAGGCTGAAATATTTATGCTTTGTTTGTTTGGGTGGAGGTGAAAAAAAAGGGGAGAGAAAATGGACGTGAGAGGAAAGAGAGCAGAAGTAATTTCACTTAAGTTAATTGGAATCGGTGAAAATGGAATAAGGAGGAAATATAAGTGAAATTAATTTTTTTATTTGAAATGGATGAAAATTGAAGTGGAGAAAATAGAATTAAGTCAAATTATTATAATAATCTTATAATATATTATTAATTTTTGTAATAATATTGATTCAACAAACTTAATTAAAAAATTTATAATACACTTAATTTGTTTAGATATCCGTGTTTCTTATTAATTTTTTCCTTCGCGCACGAAAATACATCACTTCGTCATAAGGGAAATACATTAACATCTGGGGGAAAAAAGTGTAAATTATATTGAAAAAGAATGTATAGAGCAAAAGCAAGAATAAATTCTTTAGGAGCAAAGCAATGGCAAGTGGTAATAACGCAGGGGGCTATTATTATTGCTTGTTTGAACTTTGATGGAAAAAAATATATTATTAATGTAGTAATATATTAATATATTACTAAATTTAATTATAAATTGAGTTTATATTTTAAAAAGTTAAATCTTATACTATAATATGTAAATGATTAATTTTGATAGTGTATTGGTGTATTATTGAAACAATAATATATTATAATTATCATTTTGTTTATCAATAATATATTATAATTATTTTTTTTTAGATTAGAATCATAAAACTAATTATATATAGTATAAGTGCAGACTAAAACGCAACATCATATAATATATTAGTAGTTTGAAATTATTAGCTTTTATTTAATTTATATAATATTATATAAATCAATAAATTTGAATGCTTAAATATATTAGTGCACTAATATAAAAATGCATGGCAAAGGGACGCCACAGGGAAAATGGGAGAGAGCAAAGGGGCACCAGGGGAAAAAATAAAAATAGTAGAGCTTCACTCAGTTTACCCCTCATTTCTTGGGGAGGATTTTTATCGCTGGGACCCACAGGATTTTTCACTTTTAATTGCACCCCCTCTTATTTCACCACTTATCCAAATAGGGGAAAATTCAATTTGCACCCCACATTTCATCTGCTCCTTTCCTCCCCTCCACCTTACACCTGTTCCAAATAGGCCATTAAGGAATCCAGATATTCTATAGTGCTATGAAATAATTTGATCACAATGATGACACTGAAAAACATGATTTTGTATTTAGAAATGAGATTTTTTACATTTTTTCTTTAAAGAAACCTAAAAATATATATATCTTTAGAATCTAGATCCTCAATAATAACTATAATTATAGCTGCAATTTTGCATTAATAGTTGATTAGTTCATGGATATTCTATAACAATGTAAAGAGCCCCACTCATTTGAATGGTTAAATATTGAAGTGGTAATTTTTTATACAAACATGAAATTCTTACACAAATTCAAGTTGTAAATAAATTGATTCATTTAACATAAACAATAAATAAATCAGGTTAGGAATTATAAATGGATTAATACATCGATGCATTTAAGAATTTATATTATTTTATAAAATGTTATTTAATAAATAATTAATATCTAAGTTATAAATAGTCATATATAGTTAAAATATAAAATATATATTTTAATAAAATGGTAATAAAAGCAAAGAAAAGTATTTTATCAATGATTGAAAATATTTTTATAAAAAATAATAAGTAATTACATTTAATAAACAATTTTAAGATATAAATTTTATTATTTGAAATTATTAAATGAATTATACGAATTGATATGATATAATATGATTATTATTTGAGTTGAATTTAAATTAAATTTATTTAAATTATTATTAATTTTTAATCTAACATGTAAACATAAATTATCATTTCTAATTAGATGCAATAATTACAGCTACATTTATTTATTGTTATCGGTGAGATTGATACACATATTTTTAAGAGAAGGAATGGAACTCACCGCTGAGCAAACAAACAAAAAGAGTTTGGAAGTAGAGACAAATTTGAGGAGAGCTGTCTACATGGGAAGAGGGAATAATCTGATGTGAACATAAAGATGGGTTAGAAATTACATTAACCCTCCAAATGCAGGTGTTTGTCCCACCATTATCTCTAAATCTGTGATGTGATGATATTATTCTGTTAATTTAGGATACATTCAAGACAGCAAGCTTTGCTTTATCCCAGGTCGTTGCTGTTGTTGACGATGACAACTAAGTTCTTCTGATGAGGAGGACCGCAAAAGGCAAAGGCTGCCAGCCAGAGGTACTGGACTTGGAGAGCCAAAACCATCCAAAATAATGGCAGGCACTTGGATCCCACCTTGACTTTTAATGCGTAGTTTTGAATGGTGTTTGGATTATTTTGTGAGTAATCTCGTTGATCAATCTTTTAAAATTAGTTAAACATACATAGGATATTCGTGCTCTAACAACTTAAAAATGATTCGTGACAATATTCTCTACGAACTACTAATTTTGAAAGGTTAACTAGTTAAAGAGATTGTAATATATTATTAATATAATAATATATTGGTACTATCAAATATAATCATATATTAAATAACAAAAATAATTAAATTCTCTAAAAACTAATTTTTGAAAGGTGTTTTTTTTTTTTGGTAAAAGTTGGATGGACAAATTACATTCATTTCTTTTTTTATTTTTTTAGATTTAATTTATAAAAAAATTATAATACATTGCCAATGCAATGATATATAGATAATCACTAGATTTAATCATATATTAGATTCATTTTTTTAAATCAAATTTAATATGCTACAAAATGATATATTAATTATTAGATTTAGCAATATGCTAATATATTATTATATTAGTAATCTATCCTAATTGTCTCTTAATTAATTTATTTATATTCCCATTTTTTTTATTTTTATAAAAATATACTCACTTCATTTATTAAAGGAAGTAAACATATATTTAAAATGAAAGGAAAGAAAAGTAAATACAATTGTACTAAATAAATCTTAACAGATGTAAGTGTACTTACAACATGATTCCAACTTCATATTTTAAAATCATCCTTTATATATCGGGCTAATCACCCAAGTTGGAAATAATGTATATTTGAGGTAAAATGTACTTTGATTCATTAGCATGATTCCTATTTTATTTAGGCTTTAAAACAATCCTACATTCCGTTGGAATTTCCAAGTGTTTGAATTTGTCATTATGCATATACGCGACCACATGCCTTATATCACAATATTCTAATTAAGCATAGTTGAATGGATATTATTTTTTGCAAAATAAAAAATTTTGATATTTCAATCAATGAAAAACACTTGTATTTAATCGTTAAACAACATGACAATGTAATTGTTGGTGATAGATTAAGAGTTTAAATCTGATTTAATGTTAAATATTTTACATTATTAGTGAATAAGAAGAGAATATATTATTAAAAAAATAGTAATAATTAAAATTTTTTAATAGCAATAAAAATTTTCAATAAATTTTTATTGACATAAGTAAATCATAGTATAATATTGATGATATTTACATTGATAATTGATCAAATTTAAATTTAAAAATTAATATATCTTTTCATTTTAAATTAATACAACATTCTAATTATTTGTGCATGTATATTAATATTTCAATTTTAAAAATTTAACCACAAATGCATAACAATTTACAAATTAGTTTGATGTTCCAACATAAATTATATAAAAGATTGAGAAGAAATATTGGCTACCTATTGACTAGTATAACTAATTGATCATTTATTTTTTAAACAAACTTCAAAATATTATTTTTGTTAAATGTTCTATTACATTATATACAAGAATTCTATCAAAATATTTAATTACATATTTTTTCATGAAAAAGTTAAATCATCACACTATACGTAATGGTTCAATCATAGCTCTAAGTGTCAAATAACTTAGTAAAAAATTTTAATTTCAGAATAAATATTGTATTTATTTTTAAAAAATTTAAAAAATTATATTATATCTTAATTTTTATCCTTTGCTTATAATTTATATTGGGACCCATGAGAGCTGCATGTTTAAATGATTTTGCTGAAACAAGTGGGGACCTCCTCCGCTGTACAATTTTGGCTTTGCATTTTGGAACCCTCTTGCCTTCCGCCTTTTTTTCCTTTTACTTTGTCATTTCACTTTTTCATCATTGTATGCTTTGCTTCTCCTTGCATCACTGTGTTACTTTCTTTAATCATTCCCAATCAACAAAGTCGGCTTTCAACATGATCATCTTTGCTATTATTGTATTTCTCTTGTTAGGGTTGTATTTAGTATGTTTTTTTTTTAAAAAAAAAAAAAGAGAGCCGTATCAATATTTACCAATTTTTAATTAAAGTTATAATTTTTATGAAATATTATATATTTTAAAAAAATTGAAAAAATTTTGAAATTTTTTTGTTGCCAGAAATTGCAACTTATTTTGTATTTATTGTATACAAAATTTCTATATATTTATAATTTTCCATGAATATAAAATATTATGAGTTATATTTTTTGCGTTAAACTTTTGGAAAAAGTTGCAGTTTTTTCAATAATTGCTATGTTGTAAGTAGTACAATTTTGCATCTACATGGTTTGTGCAGCTTGTTGATCTTCAAATTTTTTAGGATAAAAATGACGAATTCAAGAAGCAATATGTTGCTGCGTTTTCAAAGTCTGACTTTTTAAACCTCAAATAAGTTCTTTTGTCTTAATTAAGCGTCAGCTTGCAGTTTTCCAAAAATTGGAAAAGAAATTATATGTAGCTGCATCTTTTTTTTCTTGCCTTTTTTAGGTGAAATTTGGTGAACAGCTTTAGAATATAAAACTGGAATTTTGTCTCATGACATTTTCTCAATTAAACAGCATGATTTCAGAAATTATTATATCTGCTTGATTTGAAATAACAACCATTTTCATTGAATATGACCTTAGCCTATAGCATAGCTTATTGTATTTGTTGGCAATGACAATCCTATTGTCAATCATGATTAGGATGCTTTTTCATTTTTTTTTTCTTTTTCAATTAATATGTGATGGTTTGGTTAATTTGCGATTATCTTACTTAATCCGATTAAAAAATGGCTAGTCCTGTTCAATTAAGTGAAACTCCCGATTTCTACTAGGGTTTCTTCGACTTCAAGAGCCCTCCACGTTACCGTTGAGATTTTTATGGGTCTAACTGTAATCTTGTTTCTTCTCTGCCTTTTCTATCTCTTGCCCACCTCACTTTTCATTTCCTTTTACTTCTAATTGTCTTAACCCTTCTCTTCTTCCCATTCACGTCTCCTTGTGCCCCTATTGCTTTGCAGCAAATCGCTTCCTACTAGAGTTGGAGCATATTAACTAATTACATATGATATAGTGGAACACAAATCGTTAACTTTTTCATTTGGATAATTATTGATAAAAGGAATGTCTTTTTCTTTCTCAATCTTTTAATTATTATTTATGTTTAATAAAATTTAAAGATAAAAAATGGCTTGTCAAATTCAATTATACATAAACTACCATAAAATATATTTCTTACAAATCTAGATCTTACATGCTTTGTCATAAAGTTATCAAAAACGAATTCTAATGACTTGGATAAAGTAGTACATATGATACATACTTGAGTAGGAGAACATCTCATCTCATTTCATAGTCAACAATAGTATAATGGCACCATATATATGTATATGTATATGTAAATGCTCATTACATTAAATGAATAAGTTCACTATATTGATCCATTTAAAAATTTCTATATGGATAAATTAAATTAGATTTCTTTCATTGCAATGCTATATAAGGGTGTAAAACGAACCAAAGTTTACGGATTGGTCCGTGGACTCCGCAGGTTTAAATGGGCTCAACTACTTAAAATTTAATCTTTTTTTTCATAGGTAATATTAACCGGTCCGAGCGGACCAAAATCTGCATGAACCAAGTGGATACAGATCAATTTTCAAACTTGTAATTATACAGATCGGATACAGACTCCTTAACAGTTAGTCAATTTTTTTCACGGGTATACGAACTGGATCTAAACGGACTAATTTATATCCGGTCCGGTCCGCCCATTTTACACCCCTAATGGGATAGAGTTAATTCTTTGACTTAAAATATCATGCTAATCTTATACATGATATATTATAGTTTAATATTGTCCTAAATTCTATGAGTCATCCAAAGAATGTTTATTAGGTATAACATAACTATGTATGAAATTTTGTAAATGTTAATAGTGAATTCATCTCATCTCATTTAAAAAAAGAAAAAAAAAGAAAGTGAATGTCTTATGTCATCATGAGAATCATGACTTGGAAATAATTGGCAAAAGTAAGGTGAAATCGAGTTTTGAGTTTCACATGATAAGTCATGGTTCTAGATTGGATATATAATATTTGAATAACTAGGATTTTGAATAATATATTACTCCTTAAGTTCAATCAAAACATTGTATAATGAAATAATAGTATTGCATAGTAATTACAAATGAAAAAGTTTTACATTTACAATTCAAATTAATTAGTTTATGACATATTGTTAGATGTTAATCATGAATTTTGAAATTTAGAATTAATGAAACTATTTTTAAATATTAAATTAAAAGAGTTTAATTTAATCGTAACTCATTATTGATTTAATGATGAATCTAAGGGGCCACATGTACATAAGATTTGATGTATTCATATTTATTTAATTATGAAATAATTAATATTTTAATTATAAAATAGTTGATGAGAGAAATAAATAAATAAAAATAAAGAGCTTATTTATTTATTTTATTAAGACAATGCTTCGGAGAAATAAATGTAAATAACAAGTTTATTTATTTTATCAAGCAATGTTCTAAAAAATTCCTAATTTATTAAATAATAGTTAACTAGGATTTCTAGAATTAAATAAATTTATTTATTTTTATTAAGCAATGTTTTAAGAAGGTCCTTATTTTGACTAGGTAGGATTCCTAAAATCCTTATTAGTACTAAATAAGGAATTTACTTGGTAAGCAAGTAATGAGATAACTATAAAAGAAAATTTACAAGAATTGTGGAAAATCCTAATATAATAATTTGCACAATAGCAACTATAAGAGTTGTGTCCATTAACACCAATACATGTGTGCTTTTATATTGAGCTAATCATGAAATATTACCCTCTCTCTTTTTCTTTCTCTTTATAATTATTAGTCACCAATGCTAATATAAAGGTATAATGGAATAGAGACCGAACATGTAGATTAACCCTACAATAGACACATATAGGTCTCTTCATTGAAGTTTCAAAACACATTTCAATTGAGAGAAGATATAGTTTTAATTTAGATTATTTTTCTTTTAATTTGAATATTGGACAATTGATCCCTTAATTTGGAAATTTGGCTTTAAATTTGACTTTTAAATTTTTATTCCACCACATGATATGATTTCCATAACCTAAATTTCCCAATAACACCTTCTGTTTCCATTTCATTCTACCCTTTACTTCTTCTCTTTTTATCTCTCTTTGGATTTGTGTTTGTCCTTGTTGATCTACCAAAATCCTTCTATTTTTCTGGCCTTTTTACTTAATCCAAATAGTTAAAATTTTATTTTGGTGGCAATCTTTAGATCAAGGGATGGTGTCCCCTCCCCTTGTCAGTCCACAGTCACAAATGTTTTGAATGGCCTTCCTATAGATCTATTATCATAAGTTCATCTCAATAAGCCATCTAATTGAAAGCGCAACCCTTATTTTTATCTTTACTTTGTGATTGGTTTTATACTTATGGTTTTTTGGGGTTAGTGTTTCTATGAAATTTTCTACGTTGGCTATGCTTTTCACAAGTCCATCTCAATAAGCTGATATGCTTACTTATGCACTCAAAAAGGGCTTAGTTCCGATTCCCCACACTTGTGTCTTACTTCTTGTTTGGTTGTTGTTCCGATCCCTATTTCTCTATTTTTAACTCTCCGTATGTTTTATTTTTGTTCTTTTTTTTATTTTATGTTTTTTAGTGTGTTTTCTTTTGGTTGTCTCTGTCTTTTCTTCTATATTGATGATAGTAATCATCCTCTTCTTTATTTATAAAATTTATTGCTAAAAAAAATACATAAATCTATATCTACAGCCAAGTTAAATGTGTATCATTTACTTTTTACATGAAAGAAAAAATGTAAGATCATGATCATATTTAGCCCAACATTTTTAAATATGCATGGTACTATTTTATTTCTCAATTTGCTACATTGGGAAGTAATTTTTTGGAACTCTCTTTTTCTCTCCTCTTTTGTCTTTGCCTTTTGTGTCTTCCATCCTCTGCAAATAGCAATTTCCCCCTTACGAAGTGAAACTTATGCAAATATTTTTTATTTAGTTTTGTAATCTTTTTCGATAGAATTTCTCCTGCAGTGGAGCTTTAGAATATGCTTATGGTCAAGGGAACTTGAGTGTTTCTAAAGATGTTGCAGATCTTGTTGTTGATTGAAAACTTGTAAAAGGATCTAAAAGTTGTAGATCTTAATGTTGTCTAAGGATTAATATGCTGCAAATCTTGTTGTTGGTTGTAAGTTTGTAAAGGAATTTGGAAGCTGCAAATCATGATATTATTTGGGGCTCTATGAATTTACTCCCTTCCTTGCAAGTTAGAAATATTTATTCTTATGAAGGATCTGATCATTGAAATTTGTTGTTATTGTATTATCTTGCATGACCACATTTTATCCTTCTTTGTCCTTGATGGCTTTGTAGTTTTCTTTAGGTATGCTCAGTTGGAGTGAAATGGAAAAGAAAAACATATAGAAGGGATGAAAATGGGACAGAAAACATTATCAATTGTTTGGATGTCAAATGAAAATGAGAGAAAGTGAAAAAGGGATATGAAAATGGCAGTGGGTCCTATTGCAAATTGTCACTTCAAATAGGGGATGAAAAATGGGATAAATTGAAGAGTTATATGCCAAAATTGCTCTCTAACAATGCTTCATTTTCATCCATTGTATTACATACAAGCTATGTCTCATTAGTCATTATAGGGAATTGATGTGAGAAGTTCAGCGCTTTTATTTTCTCTTATTACAAGATCATTGAATTATAAATTTAATTACTTTAAAATGATGAAAAATTTAACCAAAATATAATTGGACACATAATACATAATATTCCCTCCGTTCCTATTTATCTGTCGCTATTAACTAATTTCATATATATTAAAAATGTAATTTAATCTATTTATTATTAGTGAACTTTAATGGATTACCCTTTATATATAAAATTTAAAATAGTTAAAAATAGAGAGAAAAATATAAAGGAATAAATGCAAATAGGTTAATAGTATAGAATAATAAAGCATTTATTAATAAAAAGAATTATAGATTTGAAAAAAGAATATTTAATACTTCATTAGAATTCTAAAGTGACAAATAAAAAGTAACGGAGGGAGTATTATTTGAATTTAATTAATCTTATTAATTATTTTTGAAGTGATGAAGTTAATTAAAATTAAATTATATAAAATATATATTTGTAAAGATCGTTGCAAATGGTACTATTTTTATTAAAATAAATAAATTTTAATTTCATAGTTTGAATAAAATGATATGATTGTTATCCTAATAAATAAAATTATACAATAAATATTTTCTTTTTTTATTTTTCATTGCATTCATTTTTCTTTCCATCCAAACTTATAAAAAAAATTCAGTCTAATTTTCTCTCATTTCTATTTTTATTTTTGTTAATTTTCATGCCCTATATTTTCATATCAACCAAACAAAACTTTAATGATGGTAGTAAAGTAGTGCTCTCCTAACGTTTAGACCTGCTACATTGTTAATAACACATAAATCGATAGTTTTAAATAAAATATTTATTTATTTGTTTTATTAGATAGTTCTAAGTAGCAACTAGTAAAATACTCATACATAATATATTTTAATCTACCAAATTAAAAGATAAAAAATGTGTCCTTGATGTCTATAAAATGAAAGGGGGCTAGCTTTATACTTTTCTATTTATCATTTTTATCTGCCTAAATTCCAAACACGACCTTATATTTCAAGCATGTTTTTTGAAATATGTGTGTGTGTGTGTGTGTTTTTTTTTTTTTTTTTTTTGCCTTTCACTTTCAAACTAGATGTTTGTATTTTTATCATATCCCCCATTAAAATTATGCTTAAGTCAATTATATTTAACACCATATGATCTAAAATCTAAATAAATCATCATCATTAAGAATATGTGTGCATAAAAAGCAAAATTAATTCTAGGCCACTAACTAGCTTCCATTAATTATTTATGTTTTATAAATAAATGTAACTAATTCTATTTTTCAATAAAAATAATCATATTTTAACACACTTGAGAGATTTAGTTCATAAAATTAATATGTGAATTAATAAATAATAATTACCAGTATTAACTTTTCTTACATTTGGTAAAAAGAAATTGTAACTTTGGTAGAATGATATTTAATGAAAATTTTCTTTTATTGTTTTACTTGAAAATTAAAAAAGTATGGTATCTAAATGAGTTGTCAGTTGTTTAATTTTTAAATAATTTGTACTTGAAATATAAACTACAACTTATTAGTATTAAACAAATTCAATAAAAAAAATTTGCTAACAACTATGGCAAAACCTTGATGGTATATTTGGAAGTTAAAAGAGGAATGGGAGATATTGAGAAATAATATAAGGTAAAAAAAATAAAAATAGGAGAATAAATGGTTAGCAAATGAAATCCTTATCGTATATTTTGATTTTTGCCTTAAAAAAGAGAGAGTAGGAATTGCTAATATTGACTCTCTTCATTATACATTACCATAAGAATATTCCCTCATTTTAAAATGTTCAGTTTGAGTCATAATTACTACCTAAAAGGCAAGTTTGTCACCACTATCCTACCAAAATGTTAATCATCTTAAGAAACTTTCACCCCCTTCATTAGCCATAAATTTACAACCTTGTATATTAAATTTGTGATCTTTAGAATGAAGTAATTACTTAATACTATTAGGTCAACCACCTTAGTGAACATAAAAACACTAATGTGAAAGAATACGAGAGAATCTATTCCATCCTTCATTAAAACTCCTAAATATGGGAAATTATACATTAACATTTTCCTTCCATCCTTTTCTCTTTAATTCTTTTCCATCTAAACATATCATAAATTAAAATGCAATTTTTTTTAAACTTGTTTAAATAAAATGATGTAAAAGAGATAACCCTAAATCAAATGCCATTACAAATAATCATCTTAGACAACTAACTTTGAAGCCTCTTCTTGTCTTAAAACTTTTTCCTTTTCAATGTTTCATAACCAAATTCAAGACATTATATGTATATTTAAGCGACTTCTAACCTTTATCTTGTATTTTGAATTTTAAATATCTTTCAAAAACTCATCAATAACTTTTGACTTAAGTGGCATTTAAGGTCCCTTGAAGGCTTTGTGCCTTCCATTGCATTTAGGGTTCAATCCTGAGTTTCTACTTGTATACGTCTAATAGTTTAAGTACTCATACCATTATAAAAAGAATATCTTTCAAAATTCCTAAAAATGGATGAACATGAAAATGTCAGTATGGGAGAAATAGAAAGGATCTATTCCTATCCTTTGTTAAAACTCCTAAATAAGAGAAATTATAAAATAACTTTTTCCTTCCATCTTTTTTTCTTTAATTCTTCTCCATCCAAATATCTCATAAATTAAAATAGGATTTTTGTTCAAGCTTTTTAAAATAAATTGACATAGAAAAGATAACCCCAAATCAAATGTCATTACAAATAATATTAGACAACTAACCTTTGAAACCTCTTTTTATCTTGAAACTTTTTTTCTTTCAATATTTTTTATTTAAATCCAAGACATTATATATATGTTAAGTAACTTGTACCATCAAGGGCCTTAGTTGTTAGATAGCAAATCATTTAACCTCGTTATGATATGATATCAAGAAGTTTAGAAAGTTAAACTCCTATCAATCCTATCCCCTATGCACCTTATCCTTTAATCTTTGTCTTCATCCGTTCTCTTAAAACAAGGATTAAAAAATGGACTTGTTTTAAGGTAGTATTGATACAACTTTCTACAAATTTTTCGTACAATCTTATAGCTTTTTTTAAATAAAATCTTGTATGAGAAACTTGCATGAAAAGATGGAAGTATTAGCTTTGAGTATAATTGTATCCACAATTTTATCAAAGACTTGTAAGGTTATGAAACATATGTATACCTTGCAAGTAATAATGTATGATTTGCATGATAATTGTATTGGATGTTATTATGATTCCCTTGCCCTTTCCCTCTTCAAGGTTCACTATAAAAGCTTTTAGAATGAACAAGGCTTGAGTGAGGTTGACTTTCCTCACCATAAGGAACATTAAGAGGAAATATTGCTCCTGAGCTAACTAAATGACTAGATTATTCTAACCTATTGCACTTCCCCCTCTTAACTGAATTTTTCTTTCTTCCTTATCTTTTAAAATGTGGTTATCTAAGTGACATACATGACATTAAAGAAATGATCTCAAAGCCTGTATGCAAATCTCTGAAGTTTAGCTTATTAAATTGGAACCAAACATCTTATTTAGAGAAATAAGTGAGTAAATTACACAATATAGGACATTGATCCGTTTTAGATACTCAAACTCTCTACTTTTAGCTCCTTGCACACTTAGTGGAAGAAATTGATTTATGAAGAGCTTTTAGAATATACCTAAGTGATTACACTCAAAATATATAATAATTATTACAGTATAGATAGAGGTGTTAATTCTATAAGGAAGAATTTGACAAATAAAGTTAGTAAAGAAAAGAAATAATATTAAAATTTAGTAATATAATTTATAGGAAAAAATTATTTACATATTTTTTAAATATAATGAGAAATTTAATAGTGATTGGACAAAACATTCAAGATTACAATTATATTTCATACTTTGATTCAATTAAGTTTCAATTGTTGTTTCACACCCTAAACAAACAATTAAAAGATGTACACTTGAAGTCCATTAAGAAATCTAATTGCATTAGATATATGAATAAGCTTTTTAAAATGCGTAAGAATTATATTTCATGCTATCCAAAATTGACAATATTAGAGTAAAAGTAATGTATAAAATAATTCTACCAATAGCAATTATATTCAAACAATATCACATAAAAAAATGAGTGAATGTCATGACCCATCCAATTATGATTGGTATGGAACTTGCCAACTGGTTCTACTGGCCTAACTGAAGGATTAATTAAATGTACTGACTAATTAACCACAAACACTCCAAAGATTATACAACATAATGCTACCAAGGACACAATCTTACACAAACATACAATGACCAATTCACAAAAATTTACAATTGACACTAGCGTTTTCCCTAATTGTCAAACTCTTTAGCTAGTATGCTTTGGATTTCTCTAAAACAGCTTAATTTGATATTTCAAATTAAAATTGCAAGTGATAAGAGTAAATAATAAATGAGTTTTACGATCCAATAAGCACATATCTTCCTAAAAACTATTATGAAATTAAACTAGGTCAATAATTTTAGTCTAATCAAGACAAATATTAGCCAAACATAAATAGTTGTAATTATATTGAATTTGATTAATTAAATAATTCATCATTATAATATAATTCCATTGAATTTATATTAAATCTTTGCAATTTTCCTCCAATTAATATCACACTATATCAATCAAAGAAAAATAAAATAAAAAAATGATTTCAAATTTCTTTGTGATTTTCAGATTTATCCTATTCTTCCATCAATGTCATCTTTATTTCTTCAGGGCCTCCCTTATCTTTCCTACAAAGGAGCACATGAATCTAATGCGTTATTGACAACTCAATACACTTCACCCGCAACATCTTATTCTAATATCAGATTCGGTTTCTTTTACAACATCACAGTTCAATTATTATCATAATCACATATCGCATTATTCCAATTTACATCCATACCATAATTTAAATAATACAAACAAAACACAAACAACCGTTCCCACGCTTTAATGCGTGCCCATTACCCAATCACAAGCGTAATTCACTTTAACAAGTGTGTCTATATATATATGAAGCACACCCAACCCAACCGTTAAACAGCTAATCTATAGTTCTATAATATCACTTCCAATAACAATAAATAAGCAATGATACATTAATATCAATTTTCAATCACAAGTTTAGACCTTAACACTGGTATAAATTTAAATTTAGATTACAACACGATCACAATCGGGCCATGTCTTTATGAGACGATCCCAAGAAATTAATTATCCACAATTCTCATAAAGTTTAACAAATCTATTAGAGCAATTCCATCAGCACCAATCCAAAAGTAATTCTAGTACATTATCATACATTTCAATTGGAACAGAAACTTATCCGATGACCTGAAAATATTGCAAATAACTGAATATTTAAGTAGTCCAAAAATATAAATAATAAGAAACGTAAAAATAAATAGTTAATGAAAATAATAATTCAGGGAGATATGCACTCACCTTACAGGACTTCCAAGATTTTATAGCATAGAAATACTTACTGCTGCCGCCGGCAGCAACAGTGATGCCGGGGCCACAAGGAATCATCAGATTTTCGAACAGCAGCCAACGTGTTGCTTCCTCACGGTACAGTCGGGATTTGCGACTGCTTCTATGTTTCTGGTACACGCCATGGTTGCTGGAAGGCTGAATAGTGATGACGACGACGACGACGACGAAACAGAGAGGAGATTTGGAAGAGGTGGCACAACAGAGGGGTTAATGGAAATAAAGACGGCTTCGAATTTTTCACAATAAGAGAGAATGAAAGCTTGAAATCAAGCTTGTGTTACGATTTGGTGTTTCTCGCACAACACAGTCCATTTCCTAGATTTAATCTCAATCGCACCTTCTCCATACTAACATATTTCTATTGAATCCTAGCCCTTGTTTTGAATCTCCGTTTTCTCTATTCCATCCAACTTTAATTTCCATCAATCCCTTGCGCTCTATCATTTTCATAATATATTTAATAATTAAAAATAACTTTCTAAAATTCTAGAATTTTTAAGAAAACTATCTATTAATGTGTGAAAGGCTATTTTCACAAATCATCATTTCAATAAGCACCCAACAATTGTTATTTCACAAGTAACTTACCTTTTAAATTACCTATAGAAATTTCAAAGCAATACTTGAACCCATCAATAAAATTATACTAGTGCCTTAAACAATATTAAATTATTGAAATTTATTTTAAAACATAACAGATAACGTTTTAAACGGTGATTATTCCCTAAGCAAATTTAATTATTTGAAAATACATAGTTTTAAGAAATTTTCATTTGAAATTTTGAATAATACAATCCTCATAAATAATTATTTTTTGAAATTCAAAAATTGCAAGAAAGTTATAAACTTAAGCCAAAAAGTCATTTATTATTGGTGGGATGTTATACTAAATTTATATAAAGCTAAAAAATATAATCTTTAAATTATAAAATGAAGTAAGAATAATGAAGAGATTTAAATATAAACTAATTTATAAATATCATAATTACTGAAATAAATCAAAGTAGAAAATAAATATATTACACATAAAAGATCATCTGAAACCTCATAAAAATTCTAACCTACCTTGTAAAGCATTCTCACAAATTCTAAGGAGAAAGTATGAGAAATATATAAGACTTGAATGAGAGAAAAGTGAGTTGAATGGCTAACTAAAGCTTTAATTTATAATAAATGAGAGTTTAAGAATTTACAAAATTAATTTCCATTCCTTTACATGTATCCAAATAATTGTTCAACCATATTCCTTATTTGGTTAAGTTAGCTTTTCTAACTCATAATCGACTTATGGTTGAATAAGCTTTTCTTAGTTGTATTGAGACAACCACTTAACTAGGTTCATTGCTAAGGCATCGTTGAGTCAATTTCTTGAAATTTATCCTAACTAATTGTTGATACTTAATTGAGTCAGCTTTCTAAAATGTATTAAGATAGTATTAGATTTATTGTTAACTCATAGTTGAATCAATTTTTACAATTTGAAAATAGAAAAAGACTAATAATAACATTTAAAAATAATTATGTGATAATGTTATATTTATTCTTCATAAATCCAAGACAATGTTATCAATAAAAACAATTTAACTTTTTATGCGCTCATCACAGCCTATAACTAACTCATTATTAGTCCTATAATAAATTAAGTGAAACTTAAGAAACATAACATAATGACTAGATTAACAAGAAATCAACAAAATTATTTAAGTACTTTAAGCATAAAGTTCGTAAAAGATCACAAATGTTATCAAGATTTTTAATTAAACTTCTAAAATTATGCATGTACTAAGCCATAACCTTTTTCCCATAACCCACAATACATATTATATTAAAAATTATTTAAGAAAAAGCGTCAACCTTATATTCTTTTAGGTAAGTATATTAACATTAATGTAAAGGATTTCACTCATAAAGATGAAAAGCAAATAAATGCTCAAGGAAAGGCTACATTTTTTTTAGGATAAGCAAATAAGTCAAATATTAATTATAAAATAAGTGCCTTAATTGCTTAAAATTTCAACCAAACTTACCATAAAACATCCATTTAAAAAAATTAAAAATTCTCCCTTTTTTTCTTCTTTAAAATTCATTCCATCTTTTTTTATGCCTTTTTCCCCTTTTTTCATTTTTTAAGTGGAGAAATCTTTGTAAAATTCCCAATACCTATAAATTAAAATAAAAAAATTCAAGGATAAAACATTTGATCTTTCAATCAAAGTATATGATCCCTTAGCTAACTACATTACAAATCATAAGGTTATATCGTAAATAATAAGTCAACTAGTTCAAATAATCAATGCACACTTATAAGTTATTTTCTCATTCCTTTCTACTTACTTGCAAAATAAGTATAAGTTTTAAAAAAAATGTATGCTTTTAAATTTTAAAATTTTCTTAGTTATATGTATTAACCATTAATCTTACCAAAAGGCTTAAAAATCGCAAATAGATAGAAAGGATATGACACATAAGCAAAGAAGAGGCGTTTATACTTTTATACATAAGATGAAATAACTAGAAAAAATAAAGAAAGAGAAGTATGAAACAAAATAAAAAAAAGAAAGAAAAGAAAGAAAGGTAAAACAAGTCAATACTAGTAGATAGGAGCCACTAAAGTGATCTCTTTGAGTTAGCTTATTTATTCCGTATAACTTTTTAATCATTATCCAGTGATTCAAAGAATTCTTCTATTAGTTGGACTTTCAATATCAACAATTACATTTAGGAAAACTTGTTTTACCATAAATGGATTGATCCATCTTGATCTTAATTTTTCAAAAGATAAATGCAAACGAGAATCATAGAGATGCACCCATTAATTAGGCTCAAAATGTCTCCTCATGATCTAGTTACCATGAGCCATTTTTAGCTTAACCCTGTAAATGTTGGAGTTATCATATGCATCATTTCTCAATTCATTTATTTCTAATAACTACAATTTCCTTTGAAGACTTGTAACACTTAAATAAAAGTTAAGGGCTTTAATAACTTGATAAACTTTATGCTTAAGCTTAACTAGTGAATGACATGCTTTTTTATAAACAAATCTATATGAAGACATCCTAAAGATGGTTTTATATGCAATATGGTATGCCATGGTGCATCAAAAAGGTATAAATACCAATGCTTATGGTTAGCATTTACCATTTTTTTTCAAAATTTATTTTACTTCCCTATTAGGCAACTTAACTTTTCCATTGCTTAGTGGATGGTGGGCATTGGAAACTTTATGAGTAACACCATACTTACACAACAAAGCTTCAAAAGAACAATTATAGATATGTGTTCCTTGATCACTAATCATGACATGTGGTATACAATACCTAAATATCATATTTTCTTTTAAAAATTTCACAATAGTAGTGTTATCATTTTTATGATAAGCCATTACTTTAACCTATTTAGACATATAATTCACAACAAGAAGAATATAAAGACTATTAAAAGAAGATGGATTAAGTTCTATAAAATCTAATCCTTAATAGTTAAATGTTTCTATTACAATTATTGAGTTAAGAGGCATTATATGGTGATGATTTAATGCACCTACCTTTTGACATATATCTCAAGAATGACATAAATTGTTAGTGTTTTTGAATAAAATAGGCTAATAAAAGCCACATTGTAAGATTTTGGTAGTAATCTTTTTTATAGAAAAGTAGCCACCATATGCAGCACTTTGGTAGAAGTTTAAAATACTATTAACTTCATTTTTAGGAATGCAATGTCTCATAATTTGGTTAGGGTGCTATATAAACAAGTAAGGATTATCTCAATATAAATTTTTACCTTAACTAAAAACTTTTGTTCATTTTATGCATTCCAAATAAATGGAAGTTTACCAAAAACCAAGTAATTGACAATGTGTGCATACTATAGTACTTGTGTAACAATAAATATGTGTTCATCTAGAAAGTCATCACAAATGGATGGACTATTAATAAAATTATGGAACTCCAAATAAGATAAATGATCAACCATATCATTTTTAACACTTTTTCTTATCCTTTGTAATTAGATCAAATTCTTATAGAAAAATAACTTATCAGATCGTGTGAACCTTAGTATCATTATTTGAAAGAAAGTACTTAAAGGCTCATAATCAGTAAAAATAACAATAGGTGAATCAATAAGATAAGAACATAATTTATCTAAAGCAAAAACTATAATTAATAATTCTTTTTCAATGGTAGAATAATTCATTTAAGCATTATTTAAAGTTCGATGTGCACAGTAAGTAATAAAAGGCTTTCCTTCCTTTTGTTATCCTAAGACAACTTCCATGACATAATTACTTGCATCATAATATAAAGGGACTGCATGATAGGAATAATGGCAAGCTTAGTAATAAGTATTCAAAAAGCCTTTTTACATTCTTAGATCCAATCAAACTTAGTTTCTTTTGTTAAGAGGTTACTTAACAATCTTGATATGATTGAGAAATTTTATATGAACCTTTTATAAAAACTTTTATGGCCTAAAAAAAGATCGTACATCTTTCATAATTTTAAGAATGGGCAATTTTGAAATTAATTCAACTTTTAGTTTATCAACCTTTATGCCTCTTTTAGAAACAATATACCCCAAGACAATCCCAAAAAGTACCATGAAATGACATTTTTTTAGTTAAGCATTAGTGCCTTTCTCTTCACACCTACTTAGAATAACTTTCAAATTAAGCAAACATAACCTCGAAAAAATCATCAAATATATTTAAATCATCCATAAAAATTTTCATACAATGCTCAACCATTTCACTAAATATGCTTATCTTGTAATGTTGAAATGTAGCTAGTGCATTACATAATCCAAATGGCACATGTCAAAAGGCATAAATACCAAAAAAAAAATATGAAGGCAATTTTCTCTTAATCTTATATTATAATCTTTATTTGATAATAGTCTAAGTATGCATATAAAGAGTAATAAAAGGGATAGACCATTACATGTTCAAGAATTTGATTAATGAATGGAAGTGGGAAATAATCTTTTTAAATAATTAAGTTTCCTATAGTTAATGTACATATGCCACTTATTCTCTACCCTAGTTAGGACAAGGACCCTATCTTTATTCTTCACAATAGTAATCCCAAGTACCACTTTAGTTAAACTCACCCATTTACTATTATATATAAGGTAAATGATATTCATGTCTAATAATTTTAAGACTTTTTTCTTTATAACTTTTTTAATTATGGAGTTAAGTTTTCTTTGGAGGTCTTTATAAAGTTTGGTTCCTTCCTTTAAATGAATTTTATAAGAATAAACTAGTGGGCTAATACCTTTAATGTTAACTATTGTCCAACCTAATACAAATTTATGTTCCTTTAACACATTAATTAATTATCTTTCTTATGAAGCATTGAGTTTATATGAAATGATACAAGGAAAAGTATCACTTAGTCCTAAAAATGCATACTTCAAACTTTTACATAATAGATTCAATTTTTGGTAGCTTTAAGATAGATAGTATTGACTTCTTTTTCTTAATTAACAATTCCTCAAAGTGAGGTTGCTAAAATTGCTTTTACTTATCCTATGCATTATTACTAGTAGTAGATACTAAAAATATTATTAGAGTAATGTAAAAATTCATATTCAAAATTATGGAGGGAAATTCTAAGGATTTAGGATCTTTTTTTCTTGAATGTTTCTTTTTATATTAGTGTGTCTATCATATAAATATGATAACACTTTTTTTCTTCTTGCAATTGTTTTCTAATATAGAAAATATTCACTTCTAAAGTCATATTTCCAAATAAAAGTTTTATGAGACCATTCCTATAATTAATAAAAGCATTAGTTATGCCAAGGAAACATTTTTCTAAGATAAGTAGGTTCTTTAATTCAATTATTAACTATAGATTAAATGTCTGAGACCAAAAAATTAATGAGGCAATAGAATTTATCAATTTAAAAAAGAACATCTTTTACTATACCCTTAGTCTTCTTATAAAATGGTTAGCTAACTATCGTACTGTAAATATAGGTTTAATATCCCTAAGCCTCAAGCAAAGATAGACTAAATAAGGCATAAGATTTACATTTAACCCTAAACTTAATAAAGCTTAGCCAAACTCTTGTGTCCTAATTTGGTAAATGATTGTCGAACATTTTGAATCCTTATACTTTGGTAGTGTGTTTTGCTAAATCGCTACACTTACTTACTTAATTAAGAGTGTAGTTTTCTTAATATGATGCATCCTCTTCATAATATATAGGTCCTTGATTACTTTGGAATAAGCTAGTACCTACTTGATCGCATGTAATAAAGGAAGGTTAATCTTAACTTGTTGCAAGTGTTTTAGCACTTTACCTTGGTTTTCTAGAATTTTCCCTCCAAATTTGAAAGCTTGAGGGAAAAACACTTGAACTAAAACCTTCTTCTCCATTTTTTTCATAAGGGAATTTTCATTGCTACTTTCAATAGTGGTGGTGTTTACATTGGTTTGTGAATTTGATAAAGTCAGTCTAGTTAAGATCTTACCACTTCAAGTAATAATGATATTAACTTCTTTGATATTCTATTAAATTAATGTAAAAGTCTATGCCATTTGTTATCCTTTTAAGTGAGCCTAAGGTTGAGAAAGAAACTTTCCTCAATCTTGTATAGTAAAAGTGTTAGTCAATTTAGTGATTTGACTTTTAATCTCTCTATTTTCTTCTATCACCTATGTAAGCACACTCTTAAACTTTTGATTAGTTTTATTTTATGCCTCCATGAATGATTATAAAGTTTCTTTTAGAAAAGATCTTGTCAATAGAGTATTATATTGAGAAGAAAGGTAAGACCTTAGTGGTTATGTTTCAACTTTTCATTAATTGTTGAATGATGTAAGTTAGTTGAAATTAGACTTCTAACTAAAATTTAGGTGGTTCCTCTAACTAGGATTGTACATTTATGAGTAAGGTAAGTAAGATTTCTCAAACATTCTATAAGATTACATTATTCCTTATATAACTCTCTTATGTCACTTAAGGTAAGATAATTTCGGACAAAATGTTCTATCTTTCCATAAATAAAGCATGTGCATCGTAATTCAAACTACGCAATTGTATAAGTGACTTTACTATATTTGGTTTTTAAAACCTTTAGCTCTTTAGTTAAGGTTATTACTTAGGCTTTAAGGTTATCTTCTCCTAAAAAATGGTAAATTCTAGCTGCTTGTGGTTTATAGGTGCTATCAATAGCGTTAGGTCCAATCCAAGTGTGGGCTTTTTCAACTAGGTCATTAAGGTATTCTATTGCTTTCTTAAGATTTTTTTTTTGAAAAAGTTCACCATTATGCACTATTTCAATAAATTAAGGCTTCTTAATTGTAAGTTCATCATAAAAATAGCTAATTATATGTGCAAATTTTCATACTAACGGTATAGACATATGCTTGACAACTCCTTAAATCTTTCCTAATCTTAGTATAAGGTTTCATTATCATTTTTAAAAAAAGAGGAGATTTGTCCTTTTAAATTATTAGTTTTATAGTGAGGAAATCATTTATTAAAGAATGCTTAGGTCATTTTTTCTCATGTGCCTATAGATTTTGGTTTTAAAGACTATAACCAATTTTTAGCTTTATTTTTTAAGGAGAATGTAGAAAAATTTAATCTAACAACATTTGTAATGTTTGGTTAGTTAAAAAAATGGCTAATACCTCTTCAAATTTTCGAATATGCACATATGACTGTTCGAACTATGAAAAGTAAATAAAAGTTAAATTATTCTAGGTTTAAAATCAAATTATGGTATATTAAAGGAAAAATAATGCATAAAGTTGTAACCTTTTAAAAACCTAATAGGATTAACCTTGTGTTAAGTCAAATATCAAAACTAGAAAAAGATAAGATAGATTAAGTTTTTAGCTAATTTTGTTCTACTTCAAGTTCAATTTTCCTAAAGAAATGTATAAGCTTGTCGCTAAAATGATGTATGCACTTTAGATATTATCTTTATTTTTTTATTATGTTTTTTAAACAAAATGTAAAACAAAACTTATGAACAAGATTAATAGAAAAGATAAAAAAATATTATAAAAACCAATAAAAGCAAACAAAATAAGTAAACAAACCTAATTTTGATAGTGTTTTCCTTAGTAACAATACCAAATTTTGATTACATTCAAAATATATCATGGTTATTATAGTATAAATTAGGGTATCAATCCCAAGAGGAAAAATTTAACAAACCAAGTTACAAAAGATAAGAAATAATATTAAAATTAAGTAATGTAGGGTCTATTTGCTTATTATTTTTAGAAAAAATATTTTTCTATTTTTTATTTTTTAAAAATAAAACTTTCTATTTGATAGACTATTTTCAAAATTTATTTTTAAAAATTTATTTATAAAATTCTTGTTTAAAAAAAGAAATAAATTTTAGATGTTTTCTAAATTTATTTTTTAATTTTAGATAGTAATTTTATAATTAAATGAAATTTTTACTTATTTACTTTACCAGACATCATCTATTTATTATTTTCTTAATTCAAAAATAATTTCTAAAAATAAAAAATAGTTTTTAAAAATAACTTTTAAAATAGTGTTTAAAAATAAAAAATAAAAATATATCCAAACATATCTATAATTTATAAGAAAATTTGATTTGTATAAATTTTAAATATAATGAGAAATTTGATAATGATAACATTAGGCATTGAGAATTACTATTATGTTTCATTACTTTGATTCAACTAAATTTCAATTGTTGTTTTACATCCCAAACAAATAATTGGAAGACGTATATTTAAAGTTTATTAGAAAATTTGATTATATTAGATATATGAATAAAGTCTTTAAAATATATAAGAATTATCTTTTGCATTATCCAAGATCGATAATATATTAATTTAACAATATTACAATAAAATATTAACATATAAAACAATTTTATCAGTCCTAATTATTTTAAAAAATGCCACATGAAAAGGCATGATTGAGTTTATATGAAACTTATAAATATAGTATCTGGATTATAGAATGAACTAAGGATAATAAAGAGTTTTGAACATGAACTAATTTACAATTCTTAAAAATGAATCAAAGTAGAAAAATAAAAATGCAACACATAAACTATTATTTTAAGTCTCGTAAAAATTTTAGCCTAACTTTTAGAGCATTCTCACAAGTTCTAAGGAGAAAGTATGGGAAAGATGTAAATCTTTAATAGGTGAAAGTTATATTGAATGGCTAATTAAAACCTTAATTTATAGTGGATAAGAGCCTAATAATATTTAGAATTAATCTTTATTCCTTTAGATGTATCTAGAGAATTGCTCAACCATATTTGTTTAGAGTATTCTTACAAGTTCTAAGGAGAAAGTATGGGAAATATGTAAGTCTCTAATAGGTGAGAGCTGTGTTGAATGACTAATTAAAGCCTTAATTTATAATGGATAAGAGCCTAAGAATGTTTAGAATTAATCTTTATTCCTTTAGATGTATCTAGATAATTGCTCAACCATATTTGTTGTTGACTTATAATTGAGTCAACTTCCTTAAATGCATAGTTAACTCATAATTAAGTCTACTTTTTTTTAGTTGTATTGTGATAACTATTTAATTAGGTTCATTGCTGATACATAATTGAGTTAGCTTTTTTAAATTAAGCCTAATTGATTGTTGATACTTAACTGAGTCAGCTTTCTAAAATGTATAAAGATAACAACTCGATAAGATTCATTATTAACCTATAGCAGAGCTAGCTTTACGACTTGAAAATAGAAAAAAAACTAATAATGACCTTTATGAAATAATTATGTGATAATGTCATGCCATATTTATTTCTCATAAATCCAAAATAATGACACTAATAAAACTAATTTAACTTTTATTTTCATGCACTTGTCACCAAGTTAAGGGTGATAATTTAGCTTGTTTATTTTCTAAAGTGCTAGTGAATTAAAAATATGCAATGTCATTCAATCTGTAGCCTACTAATTCAATAAGCATTTAATTTAAGTAGGAGAGCATTCTCTTATACCTCTTAATCTAGGTGAGAAATTGGTATAGATTAGCATCTAGTTCCATACTAACTCTGTCCAATGGTTGGTTTTGGCAGGTTTATAGGTATTTTGGTTAACCAACCAAAGCTCAAAGATTTCCTTAAAAAGCCACCTCATGCTAACCATATTAAGACCAATAACCGATAATACTTGTAAATTGTAATTTTCATTAGTTTTAAACAATTCTTTCTAGTTAACTATCCAACCAAAATGAACTTATTTTTACTAATTTTTTAGCCTAATTTGAATGAGATTATTATTGTAGAAAAGCCTAAACTTTGGCCCAAAATAAAAATAATGTAACACTGTAATAAAACCTATTTTGACTAATTTTTTTAACCCAATTTGAATAGGTTTTCTGCTATAAAAGGCCCACATTTTAACTAAAATTAAAAATAGTATAACATTATAAAAAAAAGGTCCTATACAATCACATAACCTAAATGTAACACCTATCTAGTTATATAAAATAGTGGGAATTCATAACTGTGCTTTACAATGCAATCAATAAGTATTCAACCAAGAAAAAAACTTAAGTACTAAATAAAATAACTAATAACTTATATATTTTTCCACAAAATGTACATATGGCCACCAATTTATCATTGTAAAAGTTGCAAAACAATTGAAAAAAATCTAATATGAAGGAAATTTAGCAAAAAGCAAATTTTAAATAGAATTAATATATTCATTAGGCCACTAATTTTTATTTTTAATAGAAATCATGCAATATAAACATTAAAGAATGAAAACTAAATCTTCCATTTATAAAGCTCCAGAAGGCAGAAAGATAAGCTATGTCTTCTCTTCAATCTATATTCTATACTAATTAGAGAGACCATACCAAAATAGTGAGACATCAATCTATACCCAAATCCAAAAACTAGCTATGCAATTACAATATTCATATATTTTACCTTAAACTATACATATGGCATGCAATGTTTTTAATGGCCAACAATCACCAAAAAAATTCTTGCTAATTAGCAGGAGAGTAAAGTCAATTTTGTTTATGCACTAAAAGGTATTTACTTCCTAACTAAAATAACATCTAGTAAAAGTTAATCTATAGCCATTGGTTTTATGGTTTCCTTTATTTCAACAGAAACATATGCTCTATATGCCAAGCATGTTTCCATCTCCAATAGTAGTTAGTGTGGAGGAACTTGTTGGACAACTCCTAATAATTCTAGCACAAAAAAATTAGTAAAATAATCAAATCTTTAGATATAACTATCAAGCACCATAAACTAAAGAAGCATGAATATTATCAATTTTTCAACATTTAAACTAGGTAAAAATTAAAAAGTAAATAGTGACCAAATTTATAATTTGCTCTATTTCTTCACACTTTTAAAGTTTATTACCATTTTCAATGTCATGGAAGTCAAATTTTGTAGGCCTTAACCAATTTTGAGTACAAATGAAAGCCTTAATCATTTTACAAGTAAAAGAGCTCCTAAATACATCAAGCACAAGGCTTTTGGTGCTAAATATTGATTTTGAAGTCATTGTAAACACTAGGACAACTAACACATCTCTAGTTATCATTGATAGGATAATAAACCTTAATATATTAAGTTTCTATCAATTTAGAATGTCAAAGCTCTTATCTTCATCAATACATGCTTTATTAAGGAACCTCTCCACCTTATTTTTTACCTTAATAGAGTCTTTCTTTTTTAAATGGGATTTAAAGGTAGCATGTATTCGCTTATGTGTATGACTTTTCAACTATAGGTTGATTAGGTTATGACTCCCCGGTTGATGTAGTCATGGATACACTAGATTACCTTTACCCATGCTCTTTTGAGTACCACTCATCCAACCTCATTAAGTCATTTTTAACCTTTTTCACCATTAATTGTGCCATTTCTTCCTTATAAGTATTTTCAAATGACCATGTCACATAAGCTAATTTGTATCTATGGTCTAGAACAATGGCAATGAAAAGAAAAGGATTGATATTGTGAATATTTCCCTAATACTTCTCACATTTTCTTTTCATGTTAATTTCCATTAAATTCAATACCGAATTATTCATCCTATCATCATTCCATTTCTTAATGTGACATGCAAGGATCTTGAAAATGCAAAAGTGACATCATAGAATATTTTTAAGAAATTTAAGAAAGTCTTAGCATTATTCCAATCATTAATACCTGGTGACCCCACTTTTTTAGAATCTTCCATGAAATGTATGATGTAATCACTATCATTATCCTCTCTTAAATGTCTTTTAGTATTTTTTAGCTACCTCTAGCATTTTAAAGGTGAAGTTCCACCTTGTAAGGATATCAAAGCACACAAATGCTTTATGAATGATTTGTTCATCTTTTATGACTTGTCTAAACCTAACCAATCTTGAAGAAGAGGATCTCACATACCTTACTACATTTTGAATTGTAGCAATGGAATCATGGTGATCCTCCAATCCTTCATTGACAACTACGTTCATGATGTGAGCACAACAACTTATATGTAACATCTTACTATCCAATACCAATCCTTTCCAATTTTTTTACTATTTTTAAGTATGTTACAACCCTATCATTAGAGCTAGCATTATTTACAATCACCATGAATAATTTCCTAATATCCTATTCATTCATGCATTGTTCACCTTACTTCCTTATTGTTTCCTCATTACAATTTGGTACAAAGCAAAAATTAAGGATTCTTTTTTGCAACTTCCATTCATTATATATGAAATGCACAGTTAATGCCATATAATTCAAGTTTTAGGTACTTGTCCAGCAATCAATAGTTATACAAGCTCTAACATAATTAGATTTTAACAACTTTTTCAACCTCTTTTTTTTATGAAAATCTTGATACAATATTTTCTAATGGTTTGCCTAGATGGCACATGCAGTTAAGGATGCAATCTCTTGTACATGTATTAAAGCCATAACTTTCAATTACACTAAATGGTTGCTCATCACATAAGACAAATATAGATATAGCTTTCCTATACTCTTCTAACTCGTACACATAAGGCATGGAACCTACTAAAATTGCCCTACTAGATTTCTTATAAAAAATAAGTACTTGTTGTTTAAGGTCATTCCTTAAGGCAAAAGTATATTTAGGACACTTAGGTTTGTAGGCCAACACATTTAAAGTGTCATGTCCTTTACTATCACAAAGAAATCTAATGTCGTAATAAATACATTTAGTAGTTAGTTTACTCATCTCTTTCTTAAGAATTATTTTGAAATGGTCCTATGATAAACTTCTTTTCCTTATAGTGATGCTAGCTGCCTTGTTAGCTAAAATATTTCTTTTTACTGGCTTTTTTTCTTTTCTAATCACATTTATTAATTGTTGGTAATGATGGTGCACAAAGGCCAACCTTTTAAAAATAAGAATAGGTATTTTTATTGCTACCGTACCAGAATCATTCATACTGGGCTTCTCCATACAGCAACTCCTATTGGTAAAAAGTAAAAAAATAAGGTAATTGTCAATTTATCACTTTAGATTTGCCATATTTATATAATCTTCAAATAACTAAGAAATTTACAAAATGCATAAATAAAAACTAGGGAAGTTAACAACAAAGGAATTGTATAATTTCATTTCATATATAAGTAATAAAACTTTTTTTAAAACTTAATTTTTTTATATAGAATAGGAGTATAGTTTATCTAGCTTCATAAAAGCATATAAACTTACTTTCTGCCTTTTTTTTACATATCGACATGGAAAGATAATGCTTTATATGAAGTTTTATGCAATCTTAAGATTTTAGTTGTCTTTATTAATTTGAATTGAACCTCAAAATTGTGGTGTTTCTTAAATTGCATGATAGATTTGTACACCATGGGGAAACATAAACTTTTTAATGGTCTTAAGAGTTCTTGCATTTCTTTTATTGCTTGGTGCTTCTTCTATAGGTGCATTTATGAGTTTTATGAGTAAATTGATTGGGATTGGGGATTGAAAGGGATATAGACCAATTTAGATTGCATTCTTTAAAAAGTAACCTTTTTAATGTGTGAATAAACACAATTTTACTTTAAATGGTAAGTTAATAAGCATTCTACTTAAAATCATTTCAACTTTTCAATTAGGCACATGAGCTAATAGAAGATAAATTCTTAACTACCTTTCTAGGCTTAGGTATTAAAATGCACTGTGAGAGGGATTTCTTACACTTTAAGTATTGCTATCTTATTTCCATTAATAGTGGTTTTGGATTTGTTTACATAATTGAAGTTACAAGTAATTTGAGGTAAGTGTAATATAAAGTTATAGTTGAAGTCATAATTTAAGAATATTGTAAATTGGAAGATAAAAGTCATAATTTGATATCAATTTAATTTGAAGTTACAATTGAAGCTATAAACTCATTTAATTTAACCTAATTCTAATCTAAAAGTTATAATCTAAGAGAGGTTATTTCATTTTAGATTGTGCTCCATGTTGGATGTTGCATGTTATAATTTATGAAAAGTATAGTGCTAAATTTTACTAAGATAAAGGGAGAAGAACATGGAAATAAAGGATATAAAATTCTTTAATCTTTTAGATGTACTTTCAAATGGCCATCTGAATTCTTTATAGTATTTTGTACTATAGAGGTTGGAACCACAACTAAGTAAATGGAATAGATTTATGGGTGTTATTTCATACTAACAATTTGTTACTTTACTACTATTAGTCCAAGCTCAACATGCTAAGGCAACACTTAGTGGTACAAATATAAAGAAAAATAGGTGGATCTAGCCTATCTATTGAAGGCATAGGTAAAACTTTATTCCAGTGCTGAGGACTTTTATTTTCTAGTTATGAGTCAATTTTGTTTCCTTCAAAAAAATCTACCTTTATTTAGAACATTTGAATTATTTCTTTTTTATTTGTGTTCTTGCTATGTTATTGAAAATTGGTATTTTTCTTAGTTTTCTTAGTTTAAGATGGTGGTACCATAAATAAGTTAGGGAGGTTTAGTTCTGAGCTAAGTTTTTCGCATTTTAGTTAGACGGTGAGGCAGAAGTCTCTATGAATATTCCATTATATGAAGTTTTTTATATCATACTCAATGTCCTTAAGAATTGCATCATTGAGCTTGAAAATGAAATTCTATTATGTAATATTATTGGTCATATAAATTAACTATTGTGAATTTTTCGCACAAGAAAAACTACCTAATTTTCAAATTTTTGGTAAATTGAATTATTACTACTTGCATAATTAAACTAATAGTTGTACCATATGACACGATAATTTACATTTTTATTATTTCATATGATTCATATGGTACTTACTCCTACTTACTATTGTAATTGTCTCAAACACAAAGAAATAAAAAAATAAGAGGAATAGAAGAAGAAAGGTCATGGAAAATATAGGGAGATAATTGAAAAGGATTTTTTAGGTGAAGTAACTGGAAATGACAAAGTAATTTTCCATATCTATCATAAGGAATTATAATAATGCAAGTATATTTTGACTTTAATTTTTCCTCTAAAATCCTTTTGTGCGCTTCTTTTATTTGTAACACATTAGTAGACTATTTATCTATTTCAGCACACAAACATGTGGTTAATGTTTTTGTATTTTGATTTTAAATATCAACTCATTTAATGTAATCTCACTTTATTAATATACTTTTAGGATTGGCTCATATTAATTATATTGTGAATTTTTTCACTTCACCCCTTATCTACATTATAAGATGTGAGTACAAACATATTGATGCCATATTTTACTTTTAGGGAATGGTGTACCTATATATTTCTTTGCCTTGAAATTATGACATTCTTCAAGTTTTGTTTAGATACTAATAATACCTATCAATAAATCTAAATGGTATACATTTGATATGATTTTATTCCAAATTCCTAAGTCTGATTGATTATTACAAGCTACTCCTAAAGCAAGTTCATTATTATGTATTTTTATAAAAGTTTGTTATCTTTATCAAATAAGGCAATGATACAAAAAACTATGTAGATTCAAAGTTATATTTTGAAGGAAAGAAAAAAGATATAATCTAATCTATAATTGCATTGCAAATTTGGGGAAAAATAAAATCGTAATATAAAACCCATTATTATTAATAACACATTGTTATTGATAATGAAGAATCACATCAAATCACATAATGGTATCATTAAATCATATGATACAAGACAAAACATAAAATTTGAAGAAATAATAACCCAAAGCCCCAATATATGAAATAGAGAGTCTTCGAGCAAAAAGCACAATCACAAAACCATATCACTAAATCATTGTGCATCACAAATTTGAACTTATAGAGATAGGATTGCATATAAGGCACAACATAAAACAAAAGCTTGGATGATTACCTTGCGAAGATGTTACAACTTGATGAATTAGTTGGATGGTTTCAATAGAGTTTAATGTTGCGAAGACACCGAAAATAAGGGTTCCGACTAGTATTTTATTTATGGTACTGGTAAGATGCTTCCTAGTATGGTAGAAAGCTAAGGTATGTTAAAGTTAGGGCTTTGTTTAGGATTAAAGGGGAGACTTAAAAGAAAAAATGGAGAAGAATAGCTCCAAATGTGATATTTAGCTTAACAAAATGCATAACCCTTTATTAAAATAACATTATTTTGGGTGCCCAATTCGGTTGATTCAATACCAAATGGTCTAGAAGTTTATCTCCTGCTACTGACTACATATCTAATTTAAAACACCATTTCGTTTTCCCTTCGCCTATTATTTTCTCATGCTTGATATTGACTGCCTCTTTTCGGCTATTTTTAGTCGATTTTGGCTAGTTGGGCCAAAGTGGACACCCCTATTCCATATTAGTGAAATGAGATGGTTTGAGCTTATTGAATTATTAGATAATTTGTAACTTATTGGTTAGGTTTTCTTAAAGTAGAGGTCAATCTCGTTTCTATTCTTTGGTTAGAAGCTTAATCCTCTTAGTCCTTATATTATTCTTTCTCTCTTTCTTAACAAAAGATTAGTACTATGTTGGTTAGATCTATTACCTAAAAGTAGTGGCTTGTGGAAGGAGATTCTAATCATTGTTTCCTTTAAATCAACCACTTTGAGCCTGTAACCTATTGGACAATTCTCCATTTTAGGATTATTAGCTTAATGATTACTAGATCCTACCATATTCTTATTTTAAATAAATTTTAATTGTTTAGCCTAACATATATTACTAATAGTTATTCTAAGAAAGAAGCTTTGTCATTTTATTGAACAATTTAGGGTTCACCAAAATGGTAACAATGATAGGTATTCTTAAGTGCACATATACTATAGATATAATTTTGATCATGTCATAACTTAAACTTAATTATGATTAGCGTAGATCTCACTATCTGGTTTCCACTAGCTTTGACATTATTCTTTTTAATTCCATTCAATGGAAAACTCCTTATTTTTGTGATGATTCAAAATTTGCTTTAAATTCTGCAAAAAAATGGATAGAGTTTCTCCTGTTTTTGGATATTTTTTAAAGGCCACATGCCTTAAATCCTGTAACCTCTATTTATTACAAATTTGACAATAATTCAAATACATGCTGGGCTAACAACCCATTAACATATGTAATATCTATATAGACACAAATAACTTTATTCCTAATCTTGATCCTAATCCTAATAAAACTCCAATTGTCAAATCTTCTAACTAAACAATCTTTGATTCTTCATAAATACAACAAAGCTTAAATATACTCGTTTCAACTTGGAAATATTAAAAATAAAACGGAATGAGTTCTGTAATCTTAGTGAGTATATATCTTCCAAAATATCATTAGTTCCCATTAACTAGAACAAGTAAGTAATGATCAAGTAATAAAATAAAAACTACCATAAAACTTAACCTTTGGAATTCAGCTCCAAGAACTAAATCTTTGGATATTTTACTCACCTACACTTAACTCCAACTATTTTCTTTTTATCATAATTCATAATAGTTTCAATTATTCGGTTTATACCATACAATCACAATTTTACACACAATCCATTTCGCATAATCATTAAACATTCAGATGGCTAATTAAGCTTAATCACATCCATAATAAATAAAAATATCCAAGAACAACCAAATATTAATATAATAACATAATACATAGTAATTTAAAATAAATACACATATATCAACCTTTTATCTCCTAGGTTAACCTTATACCCTCCACAAGCTTTCTATTCTTATCCCTCCAAGGTCAGCATTATATCCTTTCTACTTAATTATCGAGAATTTCCCATCTAGTGTTCATATGATTACTCGCATCACATTTCATAGTTTTTAATTTCACTTATGATATAATTCACATTATAATATGCACATTAGAACTTAGCTCTATAAATCATAAGATTCAACATAATATCATTATAAAGCAACCATTGTATTATCATGGGACAAACCAAGGCATATAACATAATATATAGATAATAACACCACCATGCCTTCTTGCATGGCTACAATAATAATTCATATTACAATGTAGATTACATTACATTTTCTAACATACACATGACAATATAGACTCAATCATAATACAAATTATATTCTTTACCATTGTGATTTCATTACAATCAATCAACAGCTAATAATGGCATCATTATACTTTCAAAACATGGTAGACCCACAAACACTCAAATAGATAACCATTATCTTATCATAAATATTATTTCTATATTATTTGTGCATAACTATAAGGATAAGCCAATACTAATCCATAATACATAATTATTCCTTCAAGGTTTCATAGGTGGATATATATATAATTCATGCCATTTATATAAAGGAATATATACATATCATATGAATCAAATAATATTAGAGTATTTGTTAAGAGTAGATATATATTCACTTGGTAGTGTGTATCCACTACAAAAACTTAGAGTGGTTCATTTTACCTTTCTCATATCCTCCTAATTCACTATTTATAATAAATTATAAATACAAGGATACTATTTATTTTCTTTCCAAACATTACATATCCATATTTTAATCATAATATGATAGGATTCCCTATTATTTGTTTCTTTTATTTTTCTAATATTAACTTGTAACTTAAATTTACCATTATTTAGAGATTTTCAGTTTAAAGTTATATAGATAGAAATATTAGAACTTAAAACTTTAAAAGAATTATTTTCTATCATTTAATCATTCTAAATCATCATTTTCTGTAAAGAACAAGAAAATCACATTTATCAAGAACTTTTTAAATCAAACTTTAGACATTAAGATATTAGATTTTGATGACATAATTATACTTTAAATATACTAGTCTAATACTCTTGAATATAAAATCCTTATTCAATTGATGTTCTATTAAGTTCTCAAAATAAGATGATAAAGTAGGAATTTTTTGAATCAAGCTCAAAATTTTCATAATATCAAAATATAACACTCTAGAAAGGCTTTAATTATATTATCTTGTCACCTTGTAACATAAAAATATTATTTTTCAAAAGCATTACTAGGAATTCATTATATGCATAGAATGGGTTTTCTTATATCAAGTTGAAATCTTGCAAAATATTAAAATATAATGCTCTATACTTAATCTAATCGTATTATTCTAGCAATCTATATCATAAAATTCTTAGTTTTTAAGCCATTATTTTATACTCAAATATTTATAAATGAGTATTCTAGATCATGCATGTATCCTTCAAAATATTAGAAAATAACACTATTTACACATTCTATTTATATCATTTTGATATTCTATATTTTAAAAATCATATTTTTTTCATAACGATCATCATATGTTCAGAATGCTCTTAAAAGTAAGTTCTCTAAATGAGTTTAGATTATCTAAAAATATTAAGGTTAATGACATAGGAAAACTTTAACTATGTCATTTTAACATTCTATAGTATAAAAATCGCATTTCCAAAATTGTCATTATATTTCTCAAAACACACCAAAATTGGTTTTCTTTAGATCACCTAGACTAATAGACATTAAAGAAATTTTATTGCATATACGATCTTACCACAGTTCAAAAAAGTTATTTGCAGCTCATTAGTGTCGAACTCAAGCTTCATAACCGATGAAATGAAGGTTTAGGAGCTAAGTTATCATGTGTGACCTAAGGCTTCCATCATCTTCCATAAGCTATGATAAACCAAAATGAAGCTTAAGGAAAAAGGCGGCAATGATGGCAAGAAAAGCGTTCAACTCTAATGAGAAAAGGAAGGGTCAAAAGCCCTCTTGTAGTTTTCATTTCTAGTAGCAAAATGCGGCTTTTCTTCATACCTATAAGTGGTGATTGGCTACTAACAGTGCACTAGACCAATGGTAATTGATTGGGCCTCATGTAGCACCAGCAAGGTGGCCAATGTAGGCCAGAGCAAGGAAGAAAACAGAGAGAAAGGGGAAAAAGAGAAAAAGAGAGAGAAGACGGGAGTGGAATGGTCGGAAGGAAAAGAGAAAAGGAAAATAAAGTTAAAAGTTTTAATTCAATGCTTCTCAGTGCACTATAAGTCCAAACCTTCTTAGATCTTATCCTTTAATTTCTATTTAATCCAATCTTAGCCATCCATTTAAAAAAAAATTCATTCTTATAAAAATCCTTTTCTCCTTTTATTTAAAATCCATAGTTTAAATTTTAATTTAATATCTCATTACTCTATAAATATTAGAGAAATAATTTATTAAATTATACACACATACATATGTATCATTATTGATCACATTCTAAATTTCTAAAATATTCTCCTAAATTTACAAATTTCCCAATAAAAGTTATCTACCAAAGTTAATGTATCCAATAATTTTTTCTACTTTTAACTTCTATATTTTTTAATAAATATATATAATAATTAGGTAATTTAAAATAATTAAAAATCCTAAATTTTGTTTTGGGGTATCATAGATTAACACCTAACTAGGCACCATAATCATATTTTGATTATCTTATCTTAGGGCTTTTTCTTCCACAAAAACCCTAGACCATGTTTTAGTACCAATTTTGTCAAGACTCACTAAATTGTGATTAATGTAAAACTTGTTTCTCAGTATTCCATCAGCCTAAGATAATGCTAGAATTTGTATTATCACATAGATTAAGAAAAATAATATATTTTATAAATACTTCCATAAGTAATTATAACTAGTTTCCATAAAGGCATAAGTTAGTATTTTCCTTTACAAGGTTCAAAATAAAATTATATACAAGTTATTAGAAATTGTGGCTACTTTGATAAGTACATGGATAAGTTATACTTTATTATGCTGAAAGAGGAGGAAAACCTCCTATAGTAGTGTAAAAAAAAAATCTAAAGAGTGAGTTATTGACTTAATAAGTAAGTAACTTGTTTGATAAAGCATATACTTAATCATATTTTTACCTCAAATATATTTTACCATGTTGAATAATATTGTCATTCATATTCATTAACGAGAGAAAATAAGAAATATCATTGATAATATTAAGAAAGCAATAAAACCATCTTGTGCATCTTAAGTTACCCTTATCCCCTCATAAACTCTAATTTTATTCTTTTAGAGTTTGTCTTATCCCCTCATAAATTATTTACCAAAATTTGGTATTAATTTATATTTTCTTATTTCATCGCACTCATTCTTATAACATCACATAATTACATTTCCATACCATTTCATATCCCCATCTAGGATTTTAGTATCAATACATTCATATATACATTTCAAGAGCCAATTGAGTATATATACAGTATTGTAAACTTATCTTAGCATGACATATAAATATCTTATCAAATTTAGTAAAGTAGGGTACTCAAATATAAATTTCTAAAGGTGATATTGGAAATTTGTATTCAAGCATTGTACTTGAGTTTCCTTAACCCCAAATTTCAAATTTCTTAATCCTCAAATATAATATTCAAGTATAGCCTTTAGGTTGCATATCCTATAGCTATGTTTGAATATCATACTTATATATAGGCATCTAAAGGTAAGGCCTCATAGGGGTGTTCGAGTATGGCTAGTTTGGAGCACTTCTCAGGGTCATATTAGAGTACCATATTTGAGTATGGCTTCTCTAGTTTTACTTTGAATTTCACCAAATATAGGCGCAATTCTTGTATACTAACCCAAAGATCATATCCAACAATATTTACAAACATTTTGTCTACATAAATGGATCAAGAATACCCATTAAACAATAGCTTTGCATGTCAAATCAATAATTTCTCAAATATTAAACATTTAGTTTGAAAAATACAAAATGCTTTTATTTAAGCATATTGAGTAGATTATCCACTTACTTATATGTTAGAAAAGATTAAAGAAGATAAGTAAGTTGAATGGTTGGACCTAATCAACACAAAGCAAGGAAAATTAACTTAAATCCCTAGTTTTCCCTTATCACCATAAATCTCTAAAAATTATCCAACTCAATTTGTCATCATAAAGAATTACCTTGATTAAGGTGAAAGTATTGGTGACCATTTATGGCAATTGGTGAATAATCTTGTTATGGAATGGAAAAAATAATTAGGGAAAAGAAAAAGGAGGAATTGGGTATGTTGGTTGCTAAAAAACAAGAAGGGAAAGTGGTTTTGTTGGTTTTATAATGAAAAATGGCAATTTGGTAATTTTAGGAGAGTGTGAGGGCAAAATTGAGAAACAAGTCCTTAAATTTTCTCTATATACCTTTACTTAATTCTAATTATACATTAATTCATATTAAATTTATTTTTTCCTATTTTCATTATAAAATTCTTTTTTCTTTAAATAAAATTTTACCTTAAATATGTTCATAACAAACAAATAATTGCCATGTACTTGAAAATATTATTAATAGTAAATATATAATATATGCTAATGTTGTAAGGGATATAAGAATATTTGGATGAAAGAAAATGAAAGAAAATAATAAGTTATTATTATTTTTTTAAAATTGGGAGTTTTAGTAAAAGGGAAGAAGGGAATGGAGGATTTTCAAATATTTTCAATAATTTTCAATCTATTAACATTTTTGGGTTCTTATAATTTGTATATTTTTGGAGAATTTTTAAACAATTAAATAAATAGCAAAAAAGTCATGACCTAACTATCTACTTAATTTTGCTTTCTCTTCGTTATCTTCCCTCCCTTTTTTACATTTTAAGCACACATAATATTGTATTTATGATATAATAAAATGGAATGGAATGAAAGTAGACGTAGAAAAGAGAATGGGAGTGGAATGAAATAAAATGATTATTTCAAAATTATTTTTAATATAATAAAGAGTAAAATCAACATTTTATTCCATTTTTATGTTTTATATATCAAAATAATGTAGGAATGAAATAGAAAAAATATAGTTAATGATGGTAAAATTCTTAGTACAAAAATAATAAAAATTTTCATATTTTAAAATTTATTATTAAAATTTTAATTAACAAAAAATTTTATAATAAAAATATAAAAAATTTAATTTTCTAAAATTTTATATTTAATTTTTTATAAAGAGTACAAAATATTCCATTTTAAATTGTATTAATAAAAATATAATTACCAAAGTATTTTAGTGAAAATATTAAAAATTAATATTATTTTGTTATTTATTAATACATAATAATATTTGAAATATTAAAAAATATGAGGAAATGAGTACAAAAAGATTATTTTATCAATGATGATATTTTATTATGTCATTTTTAGTTATGAAATGGAGATTTGATAAATTGACCATTTAATACAAGATGAGCATGCCACCAAATAAATTTTTTGCCCATTTTATTTTCTATTTACATTTTATTCTATTTCATTCCATCCTACCAGAGAAAAATTACAATTTATCTACTGTACACTAAAATCTTGAGTGTTAAATTTTACCCATTGCTATTTTATTTGTTAATAATTAACTCATATAAACTATTTTTTTCAAAAATTGAACAAAACACCTATATATATCCCATGTGATTTTTATTTCTTTAAATTTGATTTACTTTTACACTCATTCATGACTAATTTAGCTTAAATAACCCTTTTGAGTACCCTTTATTTAGTGGCTATGAAGTAACTTATAGAAGATAAATCTCTAATAAAGTTAAAAAAATTTTGAAGTTAATTTGATTGTGAGTGAATGTTGAATTGATGTAAAATTAAGAGAAGTAAGAGATTATATGTGAAATACATGAATTCTATGCTAAAATTTGGATAAATACATTTTAACATGACAGAGTATTACTAGTTGAATATGATAAATTTCAAATAAATAAAGTAAAAAAAGTGAAATCACGTATGGCTAAAATTTAATTTTTCCTAAATATTAAAAGAAGAAAAGAATACAATATTATTTATATCTTTTAATTTAAAAAATTATTTTGATCTTAATAAAAATAAAATTATATTAATTTTATTACTCATTAAAAATTTGTATTAATTTTATTCCTTTAAAATTAACTTCACTTTAAATTTTAATCTCTTGATATATGAAATGAAGTTATTAAATTATTATATTAAGAGAATAAATTTTGAGGTAAATTAATTTTATAAAAATTAAATTAATTTAAATTTTTAATGAATGATGAAATTAATAAAAAATTAATTTTAAAAAATCAAAATAAACTCATAGTTTATTTTTTAAATATGAAATATTTGTGGGGCTTTGGAAATGTCTACTCATCTCTTTACAAATCCCTCAGGCCCCTCAGAGGGGCTTAGCCTTTTTCCCTATTTTTAGAATTTTAAATTGTTTTCTGCTTTTTCATCTTTGACTAGTTGTACTTTTACAGACTCCAATTGTCGCTGTTTGTCTCCTCTTGTCTCCTCTCAACCCGGTTCGTTTCCTCAGGTTCAGCGACGCCGGAACCCACATTGGTCACTGCAATTTCTCTCTGCAAATTGCTTCTTAACGAGAGCTACCTTGAGCTGCGAAAAGCTCAAAGAACCGGACCTCAGCTTCAAGTCCATGCTATTCCACAGTTAGAAAAAGGGAACGCTTTGACTTGGCATTGTCAACGGAGTTTCTGGGTTTTTGAATTCTGGGAAGAGTAACAGATCTGCTAAGCCTTTCGTAATTTAGAGCGTGGAAAATAATTGTGATTGCTTTGTTTCAAAGAGGGGTTGTGGGGGAGGTTGGACGAGAAAGTTAATGGTAGTGGCTGGAAGAGGTTGGAGTTGTTTATGATGACCGGAGCTCCGGCCAGCGATCGCAGAGGGTGGTGGCGTTTTGGTCAATCTCTCACATGGAATGGCAGATCTTGCTAGCTATGGGAATGCCGTCCGTGACATTGAGCAGGTGTTTCTCTCTTTCTTTATGGGGGAAATTTAGTGGCGAAGTTCCAATCTTTTGGGTTAAACCTTGGTGCAGTGTTCCGGTTGTCGTTTTTTCATTGTGTTTACAAAATACGGCATTTGGATTTCTTGTTGCTAGCTGAGAATATGATTATTGTCAACTGTTTATTTGCTTTTCTCTGACTAGTTTAGAAATTTCGAATTTTTACTTATTTTTATTGAAATTCCGGAATATGAAAATGTCAAGGCGGTTACTCAGCGACTTACAGATATGCGTTGATTAAAAAATAAATAATGAACGATTTCTAGGAGGGTGGATTGCATGATTTATTCTTTGATGGCTACAATAGAATTTGGTGCCTGAATTTGGAAGGAGAAAACATAGTGTATCTGTTCGAATGAAATGGATCCGGATAGACTATGGGCAACATGCTTCAAAGTTGTAAGTATGGAGTTCTACTGAGTGTATGTCTTACGAAAATTCAGAGTCTTTGTAAATTCTAATTTAAGATGCCATACAATGTGCTCCTTATTCATTCCTTCTTCTCTGGTGAACTTCTTATGGTAATCCTTTTTTCAATCTGATATTTGATTTGAATTTCCACATTGCCTTTGCATCTGCAGGCGTTGATTGCTTTGAAAAAGGGTGCTCAACTGCTTAAATATGGTCGTAAGGGAAAACCCAAGTTTTGCCCATTTAGACTTTCCAGTGTAAGTTAAATTATTATTATTATTGTTATTATTGTTATTGCGAAGGAAGATGTCATTGGCTTATTTATTGTCCTAGCATTTAGCTGGTTGGTCGGCAGCTCAATTTGTATGAAAAATGTCATTCTGATGCATACAATTTAGTTGGCCACAACTTAATGCATTGCTCTATATTTGAATTTCTCTTGGGGAAATTCAGGACCTCCTTCAGTTGTCTTGTATGAATTCCCCTGGGTTAACCACTGCTCCCAAGTGGTAGGCTGCAATTCATTGTATAATTGTACTATGCGTAGTCTGGTGTTCAGCACTAGTTTTACGTTTTATTATGTACTTGATCTCAGGATCGAGGTTACAACTGTATGTTTGGTTTCTTGACCATGTACCCTATTCAGTATTGATGTTACTTATGTATTTTTAAAATTGGTATTGAAAATATTTGCTTGGTTTCTTTGTGCCACCCTTGTTTTGTATAACCCATTGAAGCAGAATGATGGTCATTAATAAATGGAAAAGAAAAAGAAATAGTATAGAAACAGAACCTATGTTAGACTAATTGACTTGGTCCTAGAAGGTATAACTGGCTTACTTTAAGTGGTACATATGGGTGTAGTGGTAGCTCTTTTTTGATATATGTTATTTATTTCAGTGTCACTTTCAAATTCAAATTTATGGATTCTTATAAGAATGAAACTTTTTATGTACTTGGTTGTGACTATGAAGTTATCAGTCATATTGTGGGCTTTCATTTTAACACTTGATTGAGTTCATTCTGTTGGTACTTAAGAGAATATCTGAAAATGACAGGATGAAACGTCATTAATCTGGATTTCAAATAGTGGAGAAAGAAGTCTGAAGCTGTCTTCTGTCTCGCGAATTATTCCGGGACAAAGAACTGTGAGATCTCTATACTTTACTTCATATCATACAAATGGTCTGGCATTCTTTGTGGAATGATTTCTGTGAAATGTTGCATTGACTCTCTTTTCTGCATTCTTGTGAAATTTCCTTCAATCTTCTGGCAGGCTGTTTTCCAACGTTATCCACGCCCAGAGAAGGATTACTTGTCTTTTTCACTAGTATATAACAACGGAAAACGATCCCTAGATCTGGTTAGTGATAAGTTCTGAAAATTTTATAGATACCACATTATTATTTTATTCCTGTGTATTCTTCATTATTAAAATGAATTGTTGTTTCCTTTCAGATTTGCAAGGATAAAGTTGAGGCAGAAGTGTGGATTGCTGGCCTCAAGGCACTGATATCTTCTGGTCAAGGTGGGCGGTCCAAGATTGATGGGTGGAGTGATGGGGGCCTTTATATTGATGTAAGTTCACATACTTTTTGTCTTTTGTGGTTGATTTTGTTTCATTATGCTGTATTATATACTATGTTCTTTCAATGTCATGGATGAATTAAGATAAGAGAATATTCAGCTCTTGCAGTTAAACCATTGTCTGGATTAGTAGCTCTTATCCAGTAAGGATGTATAATATAGTCACTAAAAGAAGAAACCCAAAGTTCCAATCACCTCCTCATCTACTTTAATAATGATTTAGGGGCAATTGATTTTTATCGCCATTTTTATTTCAATTAGTAGCACTTATCCAGGAAAAGAAATTTTAATTTCTTATGAGAATGGAGGACTATATATAAGGAGTTTATGAAGTTTCCTGTATTATTTCTGAAGCCATTTAGCTGCCTGTTATTGCTTAAATTTCAGTACTTGTATAATCTGTGTATAATTCCTCCTGGCTAAGCTACTTGCAGGATGGTAGAGACTTGACATCAAATAGTCCAAAAGAAAGTTCAGTTAGTACTTCACAAGATCTCAGCTCACCTGACATTTCTATAAGCTCAAATCCAAAAACTAATCTAAAGTCCTTTCAGCCTGAGAACACTGTGAATTCTGAAAGGGCACATGCTCCATCAGGCCCAACAAATATGCAAGTGAAAGGATCTGTTTCAGATGCTTTTCGTGTTAGTGTTTCAAGTGCCCCCAGCACATCCAGTCATGGGTCTGCACCGGATGATTGTGATGCTCTGGGGGATGTATACATATGGGGGGAGGTTATCTGTGAGAACATTGTGAAAGTTGGTGCTGATAAGAATGCCAGTTATTTCAGCCCAAGAGTAGATGTGCTTCTCCCCAGGCCACTGGAGTCTAATGTAGTTTTAGACGTGCATCATATAGCATGTGGGGTTAAACATGCTGCTCTAGTCACTAGGCAAGGTGAAGTTTTTACATGGGGAGAAGAATCTGGAGGACGCCTTGGCCATGGTGTTGGGAAAAATTTTGTTCAACCCTGTCTACTTGAAGCATTGGCTTCTACAACTGTTGATTCTGTTGCTTGTGGGGAGTTCCATACTTGTGCTGTTACAATGGCTGGGGAACTTTACACTTGGGGTGATGGTACTCATAATGCTGGGCTTCTGGGGCATGGTACAGATGTTAGTCATTGGATACCAAAGAGAATATCTGGTCCACTAGAGGGACTTCAAGTTGCTTTTGTTGCTTGTGGTCCATGGCACACAGCCTTGGTAACTTCAACTGGACAACTTTTCACTTTTGGTGATGGAACATTTGGTGTTTTGGGCCACGGAAACAGGGAGAATGTTTCATATCCTCGAGAAGTAGAATCCTTGTCAGGTTTGAGGACCATAGCAGTTGCATGTGGAGTATGGCATACTGCAGCTGTAATAGAGGTAATTGCAGCACAATCCAGTGCAAGTGTATCATCAGGTAAATTGTTTACATGGGGTGATGGAGATAAAAATCGCCTTGGACATGGAGACAAGGAGGCAAGGCTCGAACCCACTTGTGTGCCTTCTCTTATTGATTACAATTTTCACAAAATTGCCTGTGGGCACAGTTTGACAGTTGGCCTGACAACATCGGGATGTGTTTTTACAATGGGCAGCACTGTTTATGGTCAGCTTGGGAATCCCCAGTCTGATGGAAAGCTGCCATGCTTGGTTGAATACAAGCTTGTTGGAGAATCTGTTGAAGAAATTGCATGTGGTGCATATCATGTTGCAGTTGTAACATCCAAAAATGAAGTTTATACATGGGGGAAGGGTGCTAATGGGAGGTTGGGTCATGGAGATGTTGAAGATAGAAAATCACCAACTCTAGTTGAAGGGTTGAAGGATAGACATGTGAGCTATATTGCATGTGGTTCAAACTACTCTGCAGCCATATGCCTTCATAAATGGGTATCTGGTGCTGAGCAATCTCAGTGCTCTGCTTGTAGACAGGCATTTGGTTTCACTAGAAAGAGGCATAATTGTTATAACTGTGGACTTGTGCACTGCCATTCATGCAGTTCGAGGAAAGCCTTAAGAGCGGCACTGGCTCCTAATCCTGGTAAGCCATATCGTGTTTGTGAATCTTGTTTTGTAAAACTGAACAAGGTGGCAGAAGCTGGCAATAATAATAGGAGAAAGGCTATGCCTCGTTTGTCAGGTGAAAACAAGGACAAATTAGAAAAGTCTGAGTTAAAATTGTCCAAGACAGTCATGCCTTCTAATGTTGATTTGATAAAGCAGCTAGATAGTAAAGCAGCCAAACAAGGGAAGAAGGCTGATGCATTCTCTCTTGTTTGCACTTCGCAAACACCTTTGCTGCAGCTGAAAGATGTTTTGTCAACTGCTGGTGATCTAAGAGGAACAGTTCCAAGACCAGTCCTCACACCATCTGGTGTAAGTTCTAGATCTGTGTCTCCTTTCTCTAGAAGGCCAAGTCCCCCTCGTTCTGCTACGCCAATTCCAACAACATCAGGGCTTTCCTTTTCCAAAAGTATTACTGATAGTTTGAAGAAAACAAATGAACTTTTAAATCAAGAAGTGATGAAGTTACGGGTTCAGGTATATTATATTCTTCACTCATTTGAAATCAGATAGCTAAGTTTGCTGCATTGACAGGATAGCTATCCCCTATTCCTAATATCCTCCTTCTGTAGTTTTGTTAAACCTGGCAATATCACCCTTGCTGAAATGGCCAGAAAACTAGATTTTTTTCTTTTTAATTTTGTATCGTGCTTTACTGCTTTTCCTTTTAGGTGGAGTGTGGATATGGAGTGTTATACAAGTATCAAAATATTACTAGTTTAATTCTGGCTAGGTTGAGAGCCTGAGACAGAGATGTGAACTGCAAGAAGTAGAGCTTAAAATGTCAGCGAGGAAAACTGAAGAAGCTATGGCATTGGCTGCTGAGGAATCTGCTAAGTCCAAGGCTGCAAAGGAAGTCATAAAGTCACTCACAGCACAGGTTTTATTTTGGCTGATTTATATCCGTGATTGCTAGATGCGTTTGAAAGGTTTTAGCTTTCATATGGTTATCTAGTCTTGGTAGATTATGGGTGCAGTACATTGATATTAATTGTGTTTGTATCTTATGTTGATGTGCTCGCAAAGTGAGTTCTGGGTCACGCTTCCTATTGCCGTTTCCTTCCAATGACAGTATTGTCATTTAATTATCTTTTCATTTTACTTTGACTTTATTTCAGCTAAAAGATCTGGCCGAGAGGCTTCCTCCAGGAGTTTATGATGCCGAGAACATCAGACTGGCTTATGTACCAAATGGTTTTGAGCCAAACAGCATCCACTATCCAGAGTCAAATGGGGATCAACACTCCCGAGAAGAGTCAATTAGCAGCTCTACCATGGCCTCCGTAGGACTTGAATCGTCTCTCTCAAACAGGACACGGGAGAATTTGCTAGGATCTCAAGGAACTCATCTATACTTGCAAAACCGTGGCCTTGCGACCTCCCATGGGACAGATGAACACCCAGATCTTAGATTGCCAAATGGCCGTGGTTTGATTCAGGCAACTAGTAGTAGCATGTCAGACATTGTTGATGGCAGGGATTCTGGGTCATTCCAGGATGCTGAGAGTGGCTTGAGATCAAGTGGTGCTGTCCTGGCCAGTAATAATAATCAAGTTGAGGCAGAGTGGATTGAACAGTATGAACCTGGTGTGTATATAACCCTTGTGGCCCTGCGAGATGGAACAAAAGATTTAAAACGAGTGCGCTTCAGGTATTTTAATAAAATATTTTCCACATTCAAGTTACTGATATCCAGTTCACTAGTATATACAGTAGTCGGGCTGATGGAGGTAGATAAAAAATAGTTGGCCATTAATCATTATCTTAATAAATCTTGTGCTAATTGCTACTTTGACGATTCCATTTCTTGTGATGGCTTTGTATGAATGAATATCTTCAAAAGCACAATATATTGATGCTCTGGTTGCACATCCCTCTAACTTGCTAATGATTACTATTGCTTCAAATCCAAGATGCAAAGATATCCTCAAAAATATCAGCTTATCATTTGTATTATGTTGTCGTTGAATTTATATGCAGCCGGAGAAGATTTGGAGAGCACCAAGCAGAGACCTGGTGGTCTGAGAACCGCGATAGGGTATATGAAAAGTACAATGTTCGTGGTACAGACAAATCTCCAAGCCAAGCAACGCGTAGAGCAGAGGGCGCGGTTTCACCTGTTTCCCAGTCTTAGGAAAAGTAGAGGGAGATAAGTTCTCCATTAACACATTTTGTCACAGTGAGCATAATTGTAGTGAAGCAAGAATCAACACCAGAGGAAGCAGCCACCCATCCCATTTTTGGGTTTTTTCTGTGTATCCTCTGTCTCCTATCTTTAAATTAATTGTCTTCCATTTAATTTGGGCATGTGCCCTTCACATATCTTTTGTATTGCATTGTATATAAAAGTTTTATCGTCATTTCACAAAATCTTGGTAAAAGATTATTCCTTTTTCATCAGTAGCAGGCTAACAAAATTGTCCATTATCTTATCAGACAGCAGAAATTCATAGCATTAAAGTTCGAGTAAAATGTAATTTAAAGGCATGCGCGGAAATCTAGCATAGCCAGTGCTAAGATTGACGATGTGAGTTGCAGAAAATGAGGGAATGTGAACCTTAGTAAAGGACATTAAATGATGGATTGTTTTCAGAATTTATTGAATATGCATCAATTGAAGGGATTATTCAAGGAATGATCCCAAAGGTTCAATTTTCCTAATACTCAATTCCAAATTGAAACTGGGAGCCAGAAGTGGCCAGGAGTTTCCGATTTACAAAAACGAACATAGGATTGGAGATCTTCCTAAAACACCTTTATTGGTGACAATGATCGTAATGCGATTTTTACGAATTCTTGTCTGTGCGTCTTTTGCTTGGATGGGATGGCTGCAGTGTTATAAATTCCGTATTATCCGGAGTACATCCAACCTCATGGGGTTTTCATTTTGGCAATAAATTCTCCCAAGTTTCATCAATCAACTTTTTTTACCCTTATTTTACGGTTAGTTCACAAGAAAGAGTGGGAAACAGAATCTTATCTCTTTCAAGAAAGATTCAAAATTTTAAACCAGCAACAACGTTTTTAGTAAGAGTCTAAAATAACAATTATATTTTGTTGTATTTAGAATTCAGAAAATATCTTTTATAGGAATATGATTATATAGTGTTAAAATAATAGAAAATATCATATTTATTCAATGTTAAATATGAAGAATATAATAAAAAATAATATCTTCTATTTTTAAAAGAATTTTTTTTTCATTATTATACTATTACGTATCATAATTTTTTAGCTAATTTATGCAAATGACATACCATTCCATTGCTTTATACAGGTAAATGTGATTTTCAATAATGAATATTTTTTAATAAAACAACCGAAGCTTTAATTATTTTATAATTTAGTGGTTCATTACTTATATGAAACATGACAAGCGAAAAAGGGTGACACAATGTATTAAATTTAGATGATGAATTTGATAGTTGTGATTAGAAATATATTACACTTTACATTAAAAAGATTTGTTAAAAAAAATATAGAAGAGTAACACTAAGGATTTAGATTTGATTTATTATCGATATAAATGAGTTTTTCATATTATATATCCATATATTATTATATCATTAAAAATATATTAAAAGCTTTTAATTATTTTTTTTAATGATGTGTTATACTGATAATGTAGAAAATCTTATATTCTAATATTAATAAAAAAATTTTGTGGGCAAGAAAAGTGAAAACTTTAAACAAAGTCTTGTGTGTTCAACAAATGAATGGGTTCCAAAAATTCAAGGGAAGGTTATAAAGATGGTGAAAACTAAGCAATATCTCCGTTTGTTTAACCAAACCCCCTTAGAAATCCCAAAAGTAATATTAACCAACTTTGACTTTGGCTTTGAAAATGACTTTGATAACGAGAGTCACATGGCCTCAAAACTGGGTTTGAACTCCATGCATCATTTGAGGTTAATCGCTTAACCACCAACAAAGATAACATTTTGAAAGAACTAATAGTAATATAAAATGTCAAAGAGCCAAACTTCAAGTTCAAAATGTTATATTTACTTTGGGATTCGAAATCGAACTGTAGTTGAATGGAACTTGAAAGGCTTCGATCGTTTCTGGGAACATATTTTTAATAGAAAAAATCTGATTTATATAAGAAAGAGTTTTATGTGCTTTTTATAATTTATAGTTAAAAAATATGATATTAATGGTATAATAATGAAGAAAATAACTTTTTTTTTAAAAAGATAAAATTAATTAAACCAAATTCTTTATATTTAATATATAATATCTAAATTATTTTTTTATCATCTTAATATTTTATAATTATATTTAGATGAAAGATATTTTTCATTAAAATAAATAGAGCCTAAAAAATAATATCTCTTTGCATGTGTGTGTAAAATTCTTGTATGTTCTAATTATAACGCCTATCCCTTAATCATATTCGATAAATGAAAAATAATTGTTAATTTTATTATTCATTTATCAATTTTATGGGTTCATATGAATTAAAATTTTGATTTTTTAAAAGCATAGGAGGTGAATTGATGTTTAAAATAAAATAAAAGTGATGAAAGTTTACATGATAAGAGATGCTAGTGCGTATTTCTAAAAATAGGATGGATTAAACAATATGGAAAGTGAGTCTAATTTGACTTTAAAGTCTTTCTCCCTTTGATCTCTATTCAAAATCAAATTATTACATATGTTAAATAACTTAATACTTTTATTATTAAAAAATACTTTTTTCATTTCATATCTTGGACTATATTAAAATAATAAATTAAAAATTTAAATTGTTACTCATATTTATTTTTATTCATTCAATTTTAATATCTTATTCTAAATGCAGAAAAAAGCTTATGCAAATTGATCTCACGTATATAAATTAAAATTGTAAAATAAGTGAATAAAAAAAATAGATTAGGGTAATCTAAGGGTCTGTTTTGTTTACTCTTTTTAATTTTTTTTTATTTTCAGGGTCTGTTTTGTAAAATAAATATTCATATTTGAAAATCTATTTTCATAATTTATTTTTAGAAATTATAATTTTAAATGTGTAACTTAAAAATAGAAAAATAGGAACAACCTTTGGATGTTATCTTAACTTATTTTTTTGTTATTGATATCAATTTTATGATTAAATAAAATATTTTTTATTTATAATATTGATGACTCTTTATTCTTTATTTTTTAATTCTAAAATAATTTTTTTTAAAAATTTTGAATATAATTTTTAGAATAATTTTTGAAAATATATAAATAAAAATATATCTAAGTACATCATAAATAAATTATACGGCCAAAAATAAAATTACAAACGATACCGAAAGAAAGAATTACAAAATAGAAATCAGGCCATAATAATGTATCAAATCAAAAAGCAACAATGGGACGATTCGCATGTCACTTTCCCAAAACTTAAGAGAACGAAAGGTCAGTCTTAGCTAGTTAATACCCTTTCCATAGTTTTGAAAACTAGCTCGAATTGGCAAGTTGGATTGGTAAACCAATAAATCAATTGATGAATTGGTTTGGTTAGGATTTTTGGATTGAAAATACATGTAAATTTGTGGAAATTAATTAAAATTAATGTGAACTAATTAAAATTAAAATGAAACGGACAAAATTGATAGGCCAAATTGGTTTTTTAATTTTTTTTAAAAATAAAATTTTTATAATTTTATAATAATTGAAATATAATACTTTAATAATTTCATGTCAATTCAAGTTGTATTTTTTTAATTATTTATAATATAAATTATTATTGTATAAGTTATATTTTATTACTTTACATATATATTATTGGTGTATATATATATTATTGATATTTTTAAAATTAAAATTAATTCAACCAATAATTCAATGGACCAATGAACCAATATTCTATTTAGTTCAATAACTGATCTCGATTTAAAAATTATATACTGATTGCGAGCATTCTACCTAGTTTGGAAATTCATATTTCACAAGTTCCGGTTGACTAATATGTTTATTATAATTTCTATAATAGTAAGGATGATAGTTTAATTAATGCATATATGTAAAATAAAATTTTTAAAATAATATTTGACACCACTGCACCACTTATATAAATAATAAAAATGATCAAATTATTAAATACGCACAAAATCTTAAAGTCGAACCAAAATACGAAGAAAAACAAAACTATAACATTCTATCTTACTTGAGTTGCTATGCCCTTGCCTCTTTAATTATACTTTGCAATAGAAGTTGCCTAAACTACCAGCACCTTTAATGATATGATTATTGGAACCTTTTTCTTTTTATGTTTTCAGAATTTGCCTTTATGTCATGATTTATCACTTATATATACTATAATGACTTAAGCTAATTTATTTATTTATTTGAATATTTAAATGTATATATATGATAAAATTTAAATTTAAATGAGTAAATCAAATGAAAAAAAAAACCAATATTGCTCTTTCTAATTTGAGAAGAAACAAAAAGTAACAGTTCTCACCAAAAAATTTGAAGCCACCACAACCTTCATGGCAATTTTTTTTTTAACTCCCAATACGAAGAAACTACAATTAAGAAGAGAAATAATTTTTAATTATGTTCATAATGGTCGTATTTACCGTACCAACCACAAGCTTACTTGCAAGAAACAGAAGAAGCAGAAGTAGATATACGTACATGTTGCAGCTTCCATCATCCACTCTCTTTGCTTTCAAGTTTAAGCACAAAAGCAATATTCTTAAAGCTAAACTACAGTATATAACTTGCAGTGAGCCTCAAGGCTTCTACTAATTCCATCTATGAAACCAAAACCAGACACCCTACGCTTTGCTGTCGAAGATAATTACACAACAACTTCTGACGTTGTTTTTTCCATGAAAAGACCTCAAAAAATATTCCAAAAAATAAAGGAAACAAAATAAAGAGAAAAGAAACAATTAAGAGATTATATGTATACATTACTCATGATCAGTTTTCTTCTGTACGATCATGAAAAATAAAGAAGGAATGAGACTGTGGCTATGGTATCTTGTGCGAGCCCTGTAAACCAATGCTGTTGTGCTCTCTGGAAGGACCAGAAGGTGGGATTGGCATTGCTTTTGGCATGAAACCAAAGAAGCTTGGAGGCAAAGCAGCTTGATATGACTTGTTTGGCTGCACTTTAAAAAATTGGGTGTGTCTAGAGCCGTAACTCTGGAGCAAGAACATCAGAATTAACAATACAGAGAAACATCTCCTACCCATTTCACCAAACCAGTGGAATTGGCCTTTTATAGCAAGAAACTCAGAAAAAGAGAAGCAAGAATATAGAAGCAGCAAGGAGATCAGACTGGGATTGTGAATATTGGTGCAAGTAAAGCTAAAAGGAGTTTGGAGATATTATATATACTTTGACAAAGAGCAACTTCATTCTATTTGGAGTGGTGGCAATGCCAATTAATAGTGGGTGGCCTGTTTGTGAATTGAAGGGAAATGGTGAAAATAAAGAAGGGTGTGAAGAAACAATGGGGGAATTGAATGCTGAGTCCTGTGCTTTAAGATTTGGCAGTTGGGAGAGAGAGTGATATTCCATATTTTGTATTGAGCTTTTAATGGGTTATAGAATTAAATGAGACAACATGAATAAATGGTTCCTTCGTACAATTAAAATAGAAAATAGAAGTTCGTTTGATTGGTAAGAAATTTTGATTGGCAAAAAAATTACATAAGAATTGCAACACTTTAAAAGATAAGATAAAGGGAACAGGATTTGAAAAGTTTGCTTTTCACAAGGTTGAGGAAGTTATTTATCAATTATTTTTTTACATAGGAAAATTTTTTATGGAAACTTTCTTAATTAATTAAATAATTTTGAGTACTTTTTAAAAAATTTATAAATGAATCAATTTTTAAAAAAATTTAATTTTTTTAAAAATTTATTTTATACGTGGATCAAACGACTTTTATTATTATTTAAAAAAGGTGTTAAGTAACTATGAAGCTTAAATTGTATACTGCATTTCACTATATTTTGAAATTGGATTTTAAATATTTTTTCATAAATTGAGGGAAAATGTAAATAACTTATCTCTTACTTACTTGGAAATATAAATTTAATCAAGATAAATGGAACTTTTTTAAAGGAAAAAAGGAGAAAGCCTTTGAGAGGCTATGAACGGGTCATAAGGGATGTGTTCTGAATATTAAAGGCTGTGATGGTACAAAAGAGTGTTACAAAATAATTTACCAAATAAAAATGGGGTAGGAAAAATAATATTATCTGGAATTTAAAAAATAATATTAAGTTGAGAGTGAAACAGGCAAGGGTTGTCCGGTTAGGTGAGTGTGGGGCTCAAATGAAATAAATGGCCGACTAAGGATCCCAAAGTCTGAAACTGTTGGGCGAAGTCCCACTGCCACATCACACAGGGAAATATCAATATGATCCTTCATCTAGAGGAAAATTTCGATTCTAATACACAATGTAAGTAAACATATGTTCTTATTTCGTTTTAAAAAAATGAGATTGATATAAAATTGATAAAAAAATATGCAAATCTCTCACAAATAAAATCTCTTATCCACTTCTAACTTTATCTTTCTTCCAATGAAGGAAGAATTTTCGTTTACTCAGAAAAAATGATAGAATGGGCTCTAAGGCGTTATGACCCAAAGCTGTAATCTTTATGACATCATATGATTCACTTTCTTTATCTTTCGTTTTATAATTTTTTTTGTTTTAATTTTCACTATCAATTCATAATGTTGGCTTGTTCAAAAATTGTATTATTTATTATGACCTAAAATATTAATATCATCAATATATATTATATTATTCTTTTTGTATATTAATTAAAACATTGAAAGTAGTTGATAATCAATGGTGATTGAAAATCATGATGGAATGATAATCTATATAAAATAATTTATTTTTCATGATATAATCTTTCATTTAGAAGTCTTAAGATGACAATTCTCTTAGGAAAAAAAAGTAAATATAATAATTAATCTTTCATTTATAAAAATGGTAATATTTGCATTCCTCAAATTTCATAATAGATACTAATAATTTTTTATTTTTACTTTGATTATAATTATTCATTCCTCAATTTATTTGCAATGTTAAAATATATGAAAAATATTGAAGTAGATTAATAAACTCCACTTTAATAATGTCAAATACACCTATTTTTTATATTTATTTTTGTTATTACAAATAAAGATATAAATGAATAATTATAATAAAAGTAAAAATAAAGAATTAATCATGCTATTTATAAAATTTAAGAAGCATAATAACTACTACATTTATAAATGAGAGGTTAAATAAATATCACTCAAGGTCTTTCAACCATAAAATGAATTAACATGTTAAATTTACCAATAATTAATCATTTTAGAAATAATTATATCATTATTATATTATAAAATTCTTATGCAACTTTAATGAGACAATCCTTAAAAAAAAAAAAAACTCCTTCACATAAGCTGGTTTTTATCATTTTAGAGAGGGGACTACAAGCAAAATTTAGAAATCCTCGTTATGATGTAAGAAAAGAAAAATACAACTTTTGTACTAAATTATTAAGTCACTAATATATAATTTTATGCTCTCCTAATTTAAACCAAATCAATAGCAATTGTAGTCATTAAATTTAATATTTTTTATTTCAAAAAATATAAAATTTAATATAAGTTATTAGATATTTAATATATACATAAATTAAAGGTATGAAAAAACTTACTAATTCCAAATATAAAATGCGAGCCTTGAGAATTTTTGGCAAATTAAACATATTTTGTTTGAAAAATATTAGGCTAGTATCGTTTGATGTAATTTATTGTAGGGAGGTACTCAAAGTTCACTTTCTTTCATTTAAGTGTAGCCGCATACGAAAATTTACCACGATACTTAAAAGATAAACAACACATTTACAGTGCGTTTCAAGAAAATTAAAAAAATCAAAATAGAAACCTCTTTTACCACACATTAAAATTGAAAAAATTTTAATTTAATACAAATAAAAAATAAAAGACTAAAAACTTATAAGAATTAAAATTGGAGAACTTTTAACTTTGTAAAAATTAAATTAATATAAAATTTTAATTATAAATAAAATTTATAAAAATTCAATTTTTTAGGAATTAAAATAAATTTTTAGTTAAAATAAAAATAAAAATAAATAAGAACATAGAGATACAGTAACATGCTATTATTGAACAGTTTGATTGTTAATTAGACTTCATTTATTCATTTATTTGAAATTTTTTATTAGTATTACTATTTTGGAATGAAACAGTAACATGTTATTGTTTAAAGAATAAATAGTAACATGCTATTATTTGACAGTTTGGTTGTTAATTAACTTAATTTATACATTTATTTGAGATTTTTGATTAGTGTTAGTGTTTTGGAACAAAACAATAACATACTTTTCTTTAACAATTTAGTTATTAATTAGATTTGATTTATCTATTTATTTAGAGTTCTTAGTTAATGTTACTATTTTAAAACGAAATAATAACATACACTTATTTAGCAGTTTGATTGTTAACTAGACTTAATTTATCTATTTATTTAAATTTTTTTATTAACATTACTATTTTAAAATAAAATAATAACATGTTACTGTTTGAAGAATAAATAGTAACATATTTTTCTTTCAAAGTTTGATTATTAATTACAGTTCATTTATCTATTTATTTAGAGTTTTGGTTGGTGTTACTGTTTTGAAATAAAATAAAAACATATTACTATTCAGAGAACAAACAGTAACATGCTGTTATTTTGGCATTTTCGTTGTTAATTAGACTTGATCTATCTATTTATTTAAAATTTTTTATTAGTATTATTATTTTGAAACGAAAATGCAACATCCTCTTCTTTATCAGTTTGATTGTTAATTAAACTTGATTTATAAATTTATTTAGATTTTTTTGTTAGTGTTACTATATTAGAATGAAACAGTAATTTGCTGTTATTTGGTAATTTGGTTATTAATTAAACTTGATTTATCCATTTATTTGAGATTTTTAGTTAGTGTTACTATTTTGGAATGAAATAATAACATACTGTTATTTGAGACTTTTATTATTAATTAGACTTTATTTATCCATTTATTTGAAATTTTTTATTGGTGTTACTATTTTAGAGCAAAATAATAACATCTTACTGTCTAGCATATTGTTTAGAGAATAAATAGTAAAATATTGTTATTTGATAATTTAGTTGTTAATTAAACTTAATTTATTTATTTATTTAAAATTTTTAGTTGGTGTTACTATTTTGAAATGAAATAGTAATATTCTTTTCTTTAGCAGTTTATTTGTTAATTAAACTTAATTTATTTATTTAGAATTTTTTGTTAGTCTTATTGATTTGGTAACATATTATTTTGGCAATTTAGTAATTAATTAAAATTAATTTATCCATTTATTTAGGATATTTAGTTAGTGTTACTATTTTGGAATGAAATAATAATATTTTATTATTTGACAGTTTAGTTATTAATTAGACTTGATTTATCCATTTATTTAAATTTTTTTTATTAGTATTACTATTTTAAAATAAAATAGTAATATATTATTATCTAGAGAATAAATAATAATATGCTATTATTTAGTAGTTTAGTTATTAATTAGGCTTGATTTATTTATTTATTTGGAGTTTTTGGTTGATGTTACTATTTTGGAATGAAATAATAACATGTTATTGTTTAGAAAATAAATAGTAACATGTTGTTATTTGATAATTTTGTTATTAATTAAAATTAGTTTATTCATTTATTTAGAATTTTTGGTTGATGTTACTGTTTTGGAATGAAATAATAATATGCTATTTTTTGACAGTTTGATTATTAATTAGACTTTATTTATTCATTTATTTGAAATTTTTGGTTGGTGTTATTGTTTTATAACGAAAGAGTAATATATTATTATTTAACAATTTGGTTGTTAATTAAACTTTATTTATTTATTTATTTAGAGTTTTTGGTGAGAACAAACAGTAACATACTATTATTTAATAATTTAATTATTAATTAAATTTAATTTTTTTATTTATTTAGAATTTTTTATTAGTATTATTATTTTAAAACAAAATAGTAATATAATACTATTTAGTTTACAAATAATAATATATTGTTCTTTAGTAATTTTTTTTGTTAAGAAAATCGTAATGACACTACTAGACACCAAAAGAATTAAAGAACAAAAGTTTAATATAGGATTCGAATGAATTTGAATTAAAAAAATAAAATCAAAGTTAGAAAAATAACAAAAAAATGAAAAAAATTAAGAAAAGTCATTGAAAAAGACTTTTTTCACCAACCAGAGTGGACAAAATGTTTTTGACTTTACAAGCACGTATATTTTGAAAAGTTACATAAAATAAAAAAGAATCACCCAAAACAGATAATCAGTCATAAAGTTATGACCATTTAAAGTTTTGAATTCAATTACACATTTTTGACTAAGTGAATTCTACCAAACCCAATTTTCTTATTTTCTATCAAAAGATTATGGGAAGATGAATAAAAATAAATGGTTATATGTAAAAATTGGTTAACTAATTATAAAATTATATTTTTTCAAAATTTCTGATTTATAACCGTATTCTCTTAGTTAAAAAGGATATTTTAGGAATATAATAATAAATTATAAAATTGACACCTATTTGAAATAAATATCAGTGTTAGCACTTTATTAAAAAGAAGTTTAGAAAGTGGTATTATGATACAATTTATCATATTTTTGTTATTTAAAGAGAGGATTTCGATTCTCTCAATTTCCTTCTATTGATTACCTATTAATTTTTAAAAAAATAAAAATATAAGTTTTATTTTAAAATTTATTATTTCTATTAAATTTATAATTTTAAATAATTTTTTTTATGTTTTTCTTCGAAATTCAACTCATCTATTTTTTAGGAAACCAAAGGATACAAATTCTTTAGAAAAGCTTCCTCCATCTGAAATTACCAAGAATTGCTAAAGGTCTATTAATTAAGTTTCATTTAATAATGCAAAGAGATTGTTCTGAGAATGTTACAAGAATTGCTAAAGGGAGCACATGCAGATATGAATACCCATCACTTCTTTCGTGAATTTGTCTGCTTACATTACAGTTGCTGTTATTTTTAAATTTTTAGGAGTTTGAATATTTTATTGTTAATTTTTTTAAATTTTAAAGTAAAATAATAAGTCAAGTTAAAAAACACAAATTTTAATAATAAAAAGATAATGTAATAATAAAAACATCCAAACTTTTAAGAATTCGATCCCCATAAATATTATCATCGTTTTATAAATAATGGACAGTACTCTTTGATCATAACTATGAACGGTGCTATTTAAACCTAGCATTTAAGATGGGATATAGTCATATCATACATCTTTTATCTTTATACCTTGCTTCCTTATTTAATATTGGCTTGCTAAGAGTTTAAATTTAATTCATTTAGTGTAAATTATTTTTAAATTAATATCTATTCATATATTATGATATTAATAAGATATTATTAAAAATTTAAATTTTTATTATTTTTTATTGAATAATCATGTAAAATATTTTATATCAATAATAAATCAAATTTAAATTTTAAAAATAAAAAGATAAAAATAACAACAAATTGTTGATTTATTCATATTATATGGATTTAATTCAAACTTTAATGTAGCGGAATAGTTTCAAATAAATATAACTAGAAGTATAAAAAGGCAAAGGGAAAAAAAAAATGACAAATGTTGTATTTCCTCACCTTGCCCATAATCAGTATCATATGTTCCAAACATTTTATTGTGCCAAATGGCTACAAAATTATACCGAAAAACTTATGGCATATCATTTTTTTTAGTACTATAAATTTACACAATTAAAATTAATGGCTATAGGTCCCATCTAAGAAGGTTAAATTGTGATCAACAATTTATTGATGCTAATCTGTACCATTAAAAATGCAGTTTACTATAGGCAATTTCAAATTACAGTACTTTCTTCACATATGCAGTAAATGATTGAGTATTTCAGGGCACCAATGGCACTATAGCTACATTGATAATAATAGAGATGGAGGATATATTTCCCCCGAAAGAAGATAAATAAAGGCACTACATAGTTTTTACTGTTTTATTTATTTATATGTCTCTGGGACTTGTTGTAGGAAATTTCAAGTACATATTTTCACCTGGGTCCTTTATTTTACCGCCCTTAAATTTTGACACATTAAATGATCCTTGTAGTGCCTCGAAATCACAAGTGGAAAGAAAAAAAAAAAAAAAACCTGCATACTTTGTTGCAAAGAATAATCAAATCAAATGGTCTTTATTACTTTGATTTATTGGTGCTTGCTACGGTACCTCAGGGGTTTCAAATCCGGGGTGACGTGGCACAATGCAAGCCATTGGATGAGATTAGTAAGAATTTTAGTAATCTCATCCAATGGTCCAAAATGCACCACATCACCCCGGGTTTAAAATCCCTGAGGTACCGTAGAATTGGCCTGATTTATTAGAATGACGTTACTTCTAAGAATTGTCTCCTCAAAAATTGATCTCAATCCGTTTACTCAAAAAAAAAAAAAAATCACCACAATCCATGACAATGAAACAGTGAAATATAAGTAAATTTCAAAACCATACAAAATATTATAAATGTAAGCTTTAATGTTAAATAAATTTAAATATTTTTGGGTAAACAAGGGTTTAATAAGAGCAAGAAACATTGCTTCTTTAAGAATTCACAGCGGAAGAAAATTAACAATTTTACTTTTAAATTTTTGACAAAATAATTTCTCTATAAAATTATAATGTTATTCTTAAATGACAATCTGTTCATGTAATTGCATCCTTCCATAGAAATTCGTACAAATAATTTCATCTTTAAAAATATAATACAAGAGCAAAATTATATGTACAAATTTTTATATAAAAATAAGATTGTGAATTTATATAATTAATAAATATTTTTACTAGTACTTTACAATTTTAGGAATGAAATTGTTAATTTTATTGTTATAGCAGTTGTAGCAGTAATCTGATAAATAAATTTAAATTCAAACTATGACCGGAATTTAAAGAAAGTATATATTTATACAAGTGACATTACTGGATTTAATATATTTTCACACTGTTAGAAAAAGGATGCGTACCGATTTATTATAATTTTTATTTTATTTCATTAATTTAATTTTAGGTGTATATTTTCACGCTGTTGGAATAAGAAATTCTGTACTCTATTAAATTCCACGTATGAAATGGGCTTTTTCTGCTTCTGATAAAATGGACATATTTTCAATTCTTAGGCTCCGGAGCGGCTGGAAGGTTAGGCCCAGAAAATGCCCAAATGCATTTGAGGGCCCAGTACACTGGCCCACATAACTTGTTTTTCAATCAAGAAAGAGAACGATCAAAAGAAAAACAAAAGAAATTGGCCCAAGATGACAAAATAAGTGGCCCAAAAAAATTTTAATAAAAAGAAAAATGATTCCAGGAGGAAGTGATTAATTTGCGAAAATTAACGAAAAAGAAATGAATTGATTCCGCTCCCAAAGGGGTTGCAGACACGGGACGAGTAAGGGAAAGGGTTTTGGGTAACCAATCTTCCAAGTATTCCCCAAATTAGGGTTTGTGATTTGTTCTTTTCGCCATGGCAGATGGCTACTGGAATCGACAGCAAGCTGTTCTTCCCTCTCCGGGCATGCTCAAACGACCTCGTACTGACTACGGTTCGCTCTCTGTTCCCCCTTTTTTCTCTTGTAAATTTTAATTCCGTGGTTTTCTACATATTGTGCGAAGGAGTAGATTCTTCATTTGCTTTCAAGGGTTTTGTTTGGTCCACAGGAAAAAAGTGAATATCTTGCACAGATATGCTTATTGCTTGACCTATTCCTCATTGCACCTAGTACCTTTTCCTAGTTTTATACGAGCAGGCTTGCATACTTTTGCAACTTCTTTTGTTCCAATTTTTGTAAGCATTTTTTCCCCCTTGTTTGATTTTAGTCTCGGGTGAAGCTTAACATTTTGGCTAGAATGGCATTTATGTAACGGTGACACTGCATGCATGGAACATCAATTGAACCATTGATGGATGCATATAGCTAGTTTTCTTACCTAAACGATTATCTAAACCACGTAGAATCCTCTGACAGATGTGATTGGGTGACTCCATTCTTATACCTTTCTATTTAGTGTTTATAAAAGCAAAAAATTCCAGTCAAGTAGGCAATTTTTCTGTCTTACCTTATTTTGATGAATTTAGCGCGGCCGATATTTTCTCAGGGGGTTGCACTTGTCGGATGCTGAGAACCTTCTTTACAATTTTAGTGTAATTACTTTGTACCATCAGCAAGTAGTTTTCGGAATGTTTGTTATTATTAACAAAGGGAAATACATATTAGGATGCTCAATGTGCTTGTTGGTAGTATAAATTTCCTGGATGATGGTGTAAAATTAATACAAGTTACGGGTTTTGAACATGAATACAAAAAATAGAAGTTCAATGGAATCAAAAGTGAACAATTAAATATATTTTAGCTTACTGATCTTGTTGCCCTTTTGACGTATGTTTATATGCTTATGTTGACTGACCTTCTCGGTCATGGTGCTCTGTTGGACTGAATTCCTGATACATGAAATTGGCTTTATGTATTCAATATTGATTTTTCTGGCAATTCTTTCAATCATTTTTTTTTTTAAATCTTACTTGACCCACATGTTTGGAGTGTAATGCATATTCTGTAAAATCTCGTAAAGTCCGGGTTCGGAAGTTCAATGCCTATCAACTTCTTTTTTCAATTACACGAGTATTTATTTAACAGTACAATAAAATGTGAATTCATATGTGGAACTCTTATTGTTTGCTTTTTGAATTTTTGATAGCTTTTCGCTTTATTTTCATTTCAATCTGGAATCTTGGATATCTTATTGATAGTTGCAAACAAGAAAAATTTACATTTCACTAATTAATTTGAAATAACGGGAACATGCATCCATTTCTTTCTGTTCAATATGAGGGTCTTGCATTATGATGACCGGCTTGTCTGTTTATCTGAGTTCTGTTAATGTCTGGAGACTTTGTTTAGATCTGGCCCTCTGTACTAGTCAACTTTTCCTGGATATTGGAATGGTATGCATATTGCTAACTGATGAGAAACTTCTATAGGAGGGTTTCCCCATGTTCCATCCTTTTTGTTCTCTGAAAGTGAAGTGAGCTGTAAGAATAAGATTTTTTTCCCCCTGCAGATTTGTCGGCTTCTGGTCTGGCATCAGGTAATGAGATGCATAATTATATTTCTCGAGATGATGACCGTGCCAGTCAGCTAAAGGACACAAATTATATAGGGTCTGCTTATGATCGCTATCTTCGGAGTTCGGTAACAGCTTAACCTCTTTTCCCTGTTATATATTTCCTGATACTTTTACTTCTTGTTTGCTAAATGTTGTCCCATTTGGTTATGAAGCAACTTTCTTCATTTAATTCTGGAGAAGCCAGTACACTTGCTGGTGTTGGATTGCAAAGGGCTGTTGGTGGTGGATTATCTGGTCATTCAATTGCTGATCCTGCAGTGATGGGACGTCATGGGGGTGGTGTTCGTGATCTTGCACCAAATGGTCGGAATGTTAATTTTGGTGGTCAGATATCAGTAGATGCAGTTCCGAGGCCTGGACCTGAGACAGTACCTCTACCACCAGATGCTTCAAGTACTTTGTATGTTGAAGGCCTCCCTTCAGACAGCACCAGAAGGGAAGTGGCTCGTATCCTTTCTGTCCTCTGATGCTGCTGAGGAATTGTGTCATCTTTCTTTTATCAGTGTCTCCTCAAATTTATTCTTTTGTTTTTAATTCAGCTATTCTCATTCCTTAACCTCTCCTTTAGATATTTTCCGCCCTTTTGTGGGATATAGGGAAGTGAGACTTGTGACCAAAGAATCCAAAGTTGTAAGTCAGACTGTTAATTTGTCTTCCTGTCCTTTCTGGATTGGTTTTCTCTTTTCACTACTTTTGGTTTTTTTAAGATTCAAAGGTTCATGCTAAAACATGTCGATTGCAGCGTGGTGGAGACCCTCTTATCCTTTGTTTTGTGGATTTTGCAAATCCAGCTTGTGCAGCTACTGCTCTGAGTGCCTTGCAAGGTATCACTTCCTGTTACCTTATGATAAAAAGGAAATATATATATTTTTTATTTTTGGGTGTTATTGTCTCAAATGAATTACCTCAAGAGCTTGTTGATCAAGGTCCCTAAATCTTAGGCTACACATAATTTTTGATGGAAGGGATAAATAGGAAAACTCCAGTAGGTAATTTGATAAAATGTGGTAAATATAGTTATAATAATAATTTATTTTGCTATGAACTACAGTTACGAGCAAAGTGGAATAGAATTTCTGAAACTGCAATGAACTTGAATATTCCCAATAATATACCATATACAGAAAAGCATATATATGAATGTTGGTATGCTTGTCTCTCACACAAATCTTGCTGAAGATTCTGCTGACAAATCCTTACTTGGAAATTTGTAATTTTGCTGAATACACTGAATGTCTATATTTGAGTTTACTATGATCTACAGTTATATATCTTAGAAACCTTTAGTAAAAATATACTAACTAAAGTTGCAACATAATAACAATGCTAGTGTCAGTTCCTGTAATTTTTCGCTCCATTGGAAATATTTGATAGAAACAGATCAATATTAGATTGTCACCATCCTGCTGACTAGTGTGTCTGCTACCATACTATTATCATCCTCAGCGACTCATTCCTTTTCTCAACTGATATAATCTCTATGACCATTGTGTTATCACTGATTCGTGAGTTCTGAATTCCCTTGTATCCTGTGTAGTCAAAGTCTCCATAGTACATGCTTATCAGTTCTGTCTGCGTCCTTTTGTCAAGAATATAAAGCCACTCTCATTTTGAATAGAAGAGTGGGGGACCCTATAAGTTATACTTTCATCACTGAGAAGTGGTTAAAAAGCCACATTGCCAATTGTTTGTTTTTCATTTGGTTGCTCTCAATTTAAATTGTCTTAGTTGCAAACTTACAATCCGTTTCTTTCATGTTCAAGCTAAAGGAACAAAAGCTGATAAGAATACTAAAACTAACTAGAACATAATGGGAGTATTTGAAGGGATTTTCAACAAATTTCATATTTCTTATTTCAGTTGTTTCAAATGCATTTGGGTAGCACTCAGTTTGTTTCTTTTATGTCTCCTTTTTTACCTGAGGGAAAGACTTCTGTTTTCATTCTCCTTGCAGTCTTTATTTTAACAACCGTATTCATCATTATTGTAGACTGTAGGAGAATGCAAGATGTGGCAAATTTTAACTTTATTCATAGATTTCTATGATTATATTGATGAAATTATATACCTGTATTACTGGCAGTGTGCTTATATTGTGCTTCGCTGGCACAGGTTATAAAGTGGATGAACTTAATCCCGAATCCAGCCATCTGCGGCTCCAGTTTTCTCGGTATCCTGGTCCAAGATCTGGACCCGGATCTAGGGGTAAGAGGTGAACTGGTTCGCCTTCTAGGTTAGTGAGTGCCATAATGCTGATAGCCATCTTAATACATCAGCTTGATGGAGTGAGCTTGTTAATGGTCAGTGCCCCCACACATGCAAATTTAATTGCTGCTCATTGTCTGCACTCCAAAAGTAGGAGGTCTTGAGATGCATAGTATTAACAGGCTGAGATTACAGTATGATTTAATTTGAGAAAACTAACGCATGGAGAATTTTGGGATCTAATCACCCCGTGTTGTATGGTTTATTGTTTGATTAGAATATGAATTTGGCGTCTGATTTATGATAGCTTTATCATTATCTTGATTGAATAAGTGTATTTCAAAATTTAATGGATTCTTTTGTATGTTATTATTGCGCACCGTGGAGTTAGTGACACCTTGAAGTGGGTAACTCCCTAATCCCAAGAGAATGGAAAGGAATTTAAGTTTACAGCTAGTCTTCCAAAGTTTTTTTTTTTTTTTTTAACAATCAATATTTTCTTTTCTATCTTCTATCAATTTGAAGGATTTTGAAAGGTGGAATTCCTGTCTTTAAATATGTATTTTAAATATGTATTCCCTTTCTTTTGTTTGTTGTCTTATTTTCTTTTATTTTCTTCCTAACTTGTATTCACACCTGAAGTTGTCAATCAATCGACCCACCTTGTAAAGATTCCACGTTGAGTTGGGCAAAGCAGTCTCGTGAAATGCCCTATGCTTTGTGCATCTAAAATTTGAAAATCTGTATAGAGTGCAATTTGCAATAGCTGTCCATATGTTGTAAGAATCTCCCTTATTTACAATCTCTCAATGCTATGGGTTCGCATTGTTCATATTGACGTATTTCTAACCAAGAGCATAAGAAAAAACTTGAAACTTTCTGTTTTTTACCAAGCAAGGAGGAAACAAACTCGTGTATATTAATACCTCGTCCTGAATCTCAAAATTTTAAAATTTAATTTATTTGAAATTGAATTCTTGATCATTTTTGCATTTTATTTTAAATCTAAATGAGGTGAATATTTTTATTATTCCAAAACAGATCAGTGAGTCTGCATCCCAAATTCCTACCGTAGAGAAATTATGAGTGCTTGTTGCTTAATCTATAACGTCCAACATAGCATTTGTGGAGAATGTGGGGAATTTCCATTGGTGTTATTGAGCGGTACCGAGCCTATCTTAGCCATAGCTAAGGTCACCTTCTCTTGCTTTTTGTTGCAGAAATAAAAATTACAGGGGCGACTTTTTAATTTCTACCGTGTGTTTTAAGCTAAGACAAAGTTGGATTCCTTCTCCATCGCAGAAATAACAGTAGGTACGACACTGTGATGCATAATAATTAGTCAATATTTGTAAGGAAGAAAGATAGGACGAACTGTCAGAGATTGGTCTTTGGGACATGTGATTTCTTGGATTCTAGTTTGATCCTTGTGGTAAGTGGTAACTTTAGATGAGTACAAAATGTAAATTGTCGTATATCATGGAAGCAAAGCAAAAGTGTTTGTAACTATCATGTAAATAGGGTTATCAAAATAGTGACATAGAAATTTCTACTTTTTTTTCTGAGAAAACCAAAGCTGCCATTTGCTGTTGTTTTTTTTTTTTCTCCAAAAGAAGATTATTTCAAAAATTTCTTTAAAGATTCTTTCTTTTAAAACTGTTTTTGAATATAAAAATGAAGAACAGATTATTGAAGTAAATAAAAAAAATTATTTAATAAAAAATAAGTTAAATTTGAGAATTATTTTTTTCTTAAATTATTTATTTAGAATTATAATTTTTAAAAATAGATACCCAAATAAAATATTTTATTTTTGAAAAAATAAAGAAATATTTTTAAAAATGATAAACAAAAAAACTCTAGATAACTAAGTGCTCATAATTTCATGTTTCGTAATTCATACGGGAATATTTATATATTTTAATTATAATAAGTACATTTGTTTTCGTGCATTAAAATGAATTCAGTTATTAATTCTATTATTTATACGAAAATTTTATAACATTTACATATACTAAAAATTATTTTTTTAGGGTTTTAAGATATTAAAAATTTAACTAAACTTGGCCATCAGGTAAGAGTAAATATATATGCTATAAAATATGGTGTTAGTTTAAAGTTATATATGAGAAAACAATACCAAAGAAATAAATGAGTAAAACATCGCTAGCACCATATATAGCTAAACATTGAAATCTGATGTCATTTGAGCGCTTTACTTCTTATAATATTCGAAGTTTAAATTTAGAATTTTGTATATGTACATCAAACGAGTTATCATTCTTACTATTACTAAAAAAAATAATAATAAGTAAAATATAATATGCCTTCGAAGTATGTAATAAACTTAACTTACTTTCTCAACTTTAAAATTTGGCATTTAACCCGATGGAGTTTTGACTTAATTGATAATATTAGATAAATTCTTAGTCGAACTGAGCTTAGAATTTGATCAATCTCTTTATTATACTTGCCTTTCATAATATTCAAAAGACAAAATCTCATTATTAAGATAATTAAACTAGAAAATGATTTATTTTAAGTTTTTTATAATAAATTGTGGATAGTTTCAATATATAACTTCTACCCACCAAGCAAAGGAATTCTTCCATCTATTGAAAGGGTAAAAATTTCATTTTTCGTATATCTAAATTTTTAAAAGGAAATTGGAAACTTGAAAGTTTAACTATGAAATTATAAATGTAAATTTCATGAATTTTCAAAATATTTCTATAAATTATGATTCATTTTATTTTGGTTATTATGAATCAAGGTTAAATTATAGGTTTTTGTTTGTTTAATTATAAAAGGCAATAAAATATGAACAAAATTTAACTCACAATTTGTAATAAATAAAATTTCATAATAAAATATAAGATTTAAAATAATCTTACATTATTACTCTCTCTTATATTACTACATCAATAAAAAATTATTAAAATATTTTTATTATAAATAAAAATTATAAATTTTTTAATAATGTATCATACTTTATTTATTAATAATATAAAAACCTTTACATAAACTCTAAGAAATTAAAATTTTCATTTTAATCAAAACTTCATAAAATATGGTATGTTAGTTAGAATTTTCCGGGTTGAGGGGCCGTGGGGCCGTGGGGGCGGGGGTGGGGTTTGGCATGCACATGCTGAATCACATCCGTGGTGGTGGGGGCCAAGGGATGAGGAAAAATGAAAAAGCCAATATATTGTAAAGCCACCTGTCCCCATGTGCAAAAGATGGTCTCCCATTATTTTGCTTTTGCATGGCATCTTAAAAGTAGATGCCTAACATCAAATTTCTTAATCAATGAATTACAAGTTGCGTGGGACCATAAAATTAATTTACTAATTAATGAGTCATTTCATTTGCTGTTTTGTAATTATTTTCATGGCATCTTATTTAATAAAACTTGATTCTTCACCGTATCATATTGAGAGAAATTTTTATGTACCAATTGTATTAGTGAATTGTAATTATTATCTATCATAATTAATTCGAATTTATATGACTATGAGATTAAAGATCTGTCTTTATTTTTTTTAAAAAATATTAATTGTAAATATTATCATCTATAATTTGAAGATCAAATTCAATGTAAAAATGGAGTCATCACCATAAAACTCATCGCAAAGAGTATTTGGATGAGAGAATTTAAATAATAGACACCAATAAAACAAACTAGTGTACGTTTGATTTTTTCTTCACAAAATAGTGTACCTTTTTTTTTTTAATTGTTCTTTACTTAGAGTGTCTCACATTTTTTTAATCAGATATTGGGGGTAAGCTACATTTACTTGAGGCTAAAATTAAAAAAAATATATAAATTCTTAATAAATTCTATTTCAACCTCCTCAATTATTTTATTCTAGCTTTATTCCCGTTTAGGTATAAGATTAATTTTTATTTGAGAAGATTAAGTGAATAATAATTTTCTTTTAATAAAACTAAACTTAGTTCCATTGAGCCAACCGTATCAGTCTACATTTTAGTCCTCAGAAAGCATACTTAAATTGTAGAACTTATATTTAACTTCTGCCGATTGTAGTTTTAAGTTTCTGGGAAATATCATGGGATTCTCTGAGTGTGAAAATAAGAGAGAGACATTACAGTGAGGGAAGTGGTCCCGCACATGCTTTTTATCTCATCCCTGTTAGGAAGGTAAGGTCTTGGATGGCTGCTTATGACTTCTGGATCTGGTTGGGCAACTGTCCAACTCAGCAACCTTCACTAGAAGCCAAACGCAATATCACTAAACAAAACAAGCCTTGATGTGAACTCTGAAGCCCCTTAATCATTTCCCTCTTAATACACTTCCTGTATTTTGGAGTTCAGTATTTTTTAAAAAAAAAAAGTATCAGATTTTTTTATAAATTAAAAGATAAATATTGATAATGTTTTATTGGTATCGAATTTTTATAAATAAAAATTAAATATTGAAAGATTTTATTTCAATTGAGATTTTTGAATTTGATTTTAAATTAATCCATAATTCAATATAATTCGACGGCTAAGTAAATAAAAAACTCTGAAGCCACTTTGACTCTCTGCTTTTTTGGTATTGATGCATTGTACATGCACAAACTTAATATTCTTTTGTTTGACCAATCCGACCTCCACGATCTGATTAAACCACAGCCATCCATTTCGTTTGGATCAATCTGCGTAGGTCCAGAACCTTCGATCAGCTACATGGTGTCATTTCTGTGTCGGTAGTGATTAAGAAACTCATCGGGTGATGTTAAATTTTCTCACCCTTGGAAAAAAAGAAAAAAAAGGATGCTATCATTAATCATTATTGTATATAAAATGACCAAAGACTTCACTTTAGTCCTTATTCATGCTTGATTCTGGATCGGAAACAGGAGTTTGTATCATACTATAGAAGTAAAATAAGATAAGATTATAATATTCAATAATAGTATTATATTATATTTTCTCATTTTTTTTTGTTTTATTAGCATAGTAAAGTAATTGAAAATGAAATGTCTAGCTTTTACACAATTAATTATGTACTGGATCGTTTATTTATATAAAAATCTTAGGATTGGCCGGTTGGTGCATTAACTCATTAATTAATTTTTTAATTGTCATGTTTTTTCAATACAAAAATGTTATGCGCATGAAATGTAATATCTATAATTGAATTTAAAATTTTTAACATTCATTGAAATAAATATTATAAATTTATCTTATTATTTTATATTAATTAATAATTTTTAATTTATATTTTAACTCAATTTCAAATCTTACTTTCAATAAATACAATAGTATTATTATTTTCAATATTATTCTCACGTCGTGGCCGGAGCAGAAGGTGGGGAGTAACAATTTCTTTTTGTCTTGGCTTAGTGAAAGTGGCTATAATTTTATTACAGCTAGATATTATGGTAAAAACAAATTGTTAAAACTAATTTTCTTAAATGGGTTATTGGATCTGCTGGCATATGTAAGCAATTATCGAATTCAGGGACCATTGCATAAATTAAGTTGGTACCAATTCACTGGTGACTTTCACCTCAAACTTGTAAAAATGTACCAATGGCAGCTTCAACATGTGTGCCCTTTTGCGGATCATACACTTATGCTGCAGACATCTTGATTGATTTTTGTCCTAATGCACATGCTAACCCGTACCTGCTCAATTTTTAGCACATTTTCTTCACTATTTTTAATCAATTATTTTACGTATATTATTATTATCTTTAGACATCTGAATTTTTGTAATTATCTTTAAAAAGATAAACATATAAATTTTATATTAATTTTTATTAAAGTTTATAATTTTAAATAAAAATTTTATATCTAATTCTTTTTAAAATCCATCCAATATATTTTTCTATTTTTAGGTTCTAATTTTACAATTCAGCAAATCACTTTAATTTAATTGATTGACAGTACTCCTTTTCAAAAATATACATTCAATTTTTTATTTTTTAATAATAAAAAGTAAGTATATATTTAAAATAAAATAAAAAATTTATATAAAACAATGAGTTAATATATATCTCCAACAATAAAGAAAAATATAAATATAAGTACATTAAATTTCAAGAAAAATACGCAATGATTTTTCCTTAAAAATTTGGAGACAAGTAATCGTGCCTGCATGTCGGCAAAGCGGAATGACCCAAGAATCACAAAAGTCTTCCCGCGATAAGACGAACATGATTTGTTGTATTTCAGTTTCAGCATCGTTATACGGAACCAAGTGGATCCAATGATCTGCAACCCAAGTTTTTTAAGAACTATGTGAAAGTACTAAAAACCCTTGTTGTTGGTTTAATTTAGGGGTTGATTAATTGATTTATGAACTAATCAATTTTTTTATCTGCATGATTATCAAACCCCATTACAGAATTGATCAAGTTATTCGCAGATTTGTCTTAATATACGTTTGTTACACTGACTTCAAGTCACCTTCATGTGAGGTAAAGGAGTATACTGTAAAACTCAGAAACAGCTGGCAGCGTCTTGAGTTTCTTCTCTACCAATTGCTAGAAATGCCAACAGAATGGTCAAACCACATTATCATTGCTGGTCTTCAACATCATTTCTCTTCAGTAAAAGAGATTTAATTGCCCCAATTTTCTCGAACCCTAAAATAAAAAGTTACTAAAGAAGTAAATATTTTTTCCAAAGACATGCTATTAGAATTACATCCCCTATTATAAATTCATATAGTGACTTTTTTTAAATTTAAATAATAATTTTTTAAGCGAAACTAACCCCTTATTAGAGGGTGCCTGGGTGTGTCGCCAGTATTGTTTCTTTATTGGGAAAACTAACATTCATATTTGAATTAGGTTTCAATTTTTCACCTGGCTGTGAATTGAATGTTAAGCAAAAATGCTTAATTCGAAGTGGACGTGGATTTGTCACCTTTTTAATAGAGACTCGAAGTAATCGACTACAATTCTTTTCGTAAGAATGCGTGAGTGGATAATTGAAAGTAATATTTATTGAAACGCTGAGAAATATGAAATATGTCATGTACAATAAATTATCTACTATAAAATTATAAAAATAAAAGAAAATAACAAAATGACGGATCGATAAATTGTTAAATTTAATTATTAATATATTATTATATAATATTTTAAAATATTATTAATTTAATATTTAATCAGATTAATAATGTATCGGGGTGTGTGTCCGCGCTGTGAACTGTTCCAAAAGTAAACCCAACCAAAAATGGGACCGATCTCTCTCTCTCTCCGCGGTCCTTATTTCCAGTAGAGAGCTGCACACAGAAAGAAGGTTGCTCACTCTCTCTCCATATAAAGTAAACTTGAGAAGGATCGTCGGTCTGTGTGTCTTGTAACATGCAAGAGGGCCAGCCTTCGTTCACGTCTTCATTATATATTGTTATTATTATGAAGGGTCAACCAGATGTAGCTGCCTTTGATTTCCAACCCCTTTATTTTTATTCTTTTTCATTTTATATTTATGGATTGCTATATAACTTTACCTTAGTTGTGCCTTCCCCTTATATATGTTTTTTTTTTTAAATTAATATGTGACATTAATTATTGGATGGAAACTTGACGGCGGATAATAATTTTCTTTAATTCGTCCTATTTACTTCAGCTTTTGTTTATGTACAACTTCATCTGAGGATATTCATTAGGAATATATTATATGCTTTCTGGATTTCGCAAGGTACTAAATTAATCAAGCAATACAAAGAAGTCATTGTCTGATAAGTAATCACTAGATAGCTAGCATTTGTGGAAGTTTGCCCTCAACAAGCAAAAGCCTACATGTTTTTAAGATATTACATTTATCATTACCAGCTCATTTAATATTAGATGCGTATTTGCTGTGCCCATGTTGTATTGTTATTTAGTAACATTTTAGGTTATAATGTTAAGTAGTTCTTATTTCTAGCTAATTTATCTTAGATAACAAAAGTGAGATTCAGGTTTTTTATATTCATTTGTTTAGGTTTTATAAGTTTCTCTTTATGATTCTATATTTATTAACAGCTATTAATTTGCATGCGAAATTTAATTTTAAACTTTATTTTTATTGCATATATTATTGCTAATAGACTATATGTTGCATGAATTGCGATATATATATATTGAACCAAAATAAAATGCTTTATTTATACTCTATAAAGAAAACGTTTGACAAATTCCCTGCTCAAAATTAAGTTGAGTATTTATTTATTTTGATATGGACAGTAAGTAAGCTGAAATCTAAAACTTTTAACTTTCTAAAAAATCCCCCAAAATTAAACCAAAGCTAATGGCTTAATGAGTAAAGCTATCAGTACTTTTCAATACTCATCTCTTTTTATTCTCTTGTCATATAAGGACAAGTAGGCCAATTTATCTCCTCCTTTTTTTTTAAAAAAAAAAAAAGTTCATAAGTTTCTCATTTTTCGGCATGAAAAAGAGAGGGAGAAAGGAGTGAGTATTGAAATATTCAAATATCTATATTCAATATAATACTTAATCCCACAAATTTATTGATTAGGTAATGAGAAAAGTTCATCATGCATCGTTGATGTGCAATACTCTGGTTGGCTACATTTTTAATCATCAATTGTCAATCTCCTCGTAATTATAGTATTAATGAACAGATACCAGTACTCCTTTGGGTAAGTTGCTGCAGGTTTAATTGAAAAAAAAAATGGAAATTTCCGGAGACAGTAGATGGCTCTAAAGCTGCGGTAAGGTCAAAGAATTCATACACTAGAGTTTCTCTATCCTCAAAAGGCCTGTGACATATGGTAATATGATTGGTTAGTCTTTCTTTATAAATTTTAAGAGATTAGTGGATGAAAATCAAGAAGGCTGGCTGGTGTTTGAACGTGGGAGTCCTTCGAGCAGACTAAGTTAGGCAACAAATGTCATGTTTTCATAATTACGAAAAGCAGAAATGAAAATTTTAAACAATATAAAGGCTTTGTTTTATTAGCTAGCTACATGGCTTGCACAGCCAAAATTTTAAATAATATAAAAAGGCAGTGGCCATTTTTTCCAAAGAAAAAAAGCGATGTAATGTACCGACATTAATTAATTAGTAGTTTGTTATTTTATTTTTTTAACCTGCTTAGCTTGCAGCCTCTATCAAATCCGTTTGGACATGTTGGCTCAAAATCAAATATTAGGATATTACTAAAAAACCCACTTAATAATTTCAGAAAGAAATTTAAGTGTGAATTTCTAATTCAAAGTTAAAACGACCAAGATGAATAGTTGGAGTTTAATGGCTGAACAAAGAAACTATATAAAAGGGGTGGCACTCACTTGCTTCAGAGCAAAAACCAAAACCCACATTGCAGTGAGGTTTGCTAAAGATGGGGTCCAAAATGGCCTCTCTCACTCTAACCTTTCTCTTGGCTGTAGTTTCTCTCAGCTTACCATCCCAAATCTCAGCTGACAACTACATCTACTCTTCTCCTCCACCTCCCAAGAAGTATCCTCCGGTGTCTCCTCCCTACCACTATCATTCTCCGCCACCACCGGTATACTCACCTCCTCCTCCTAAGAAGCCATATAATTACCCATCTCCTCCTCCTCCTCCGAAGCCATACCACTATCCCTCTCCGCCACCACCGGTGCATTCACCACCTCCACCAGTTTATTCCCCAACACCACCTAAGAAGCCTTATCACTACCCCTCGCCACCACCACCAAAGGCTCCTTACCATTACCCATCTCCTCCTCCACCACCAAAGAAGCCTTATCACTACCCCTCACCACCACCACCAAAGGCTCCTTACCATTACCCATCTCCTCCTCCACCAAAGGCTCCTTACCATTACCCATCTCCTCCACCACCAAAGAAGCCGTACAAGTATCCTTCTCCACCACCACCAGTGCATGTCTACCCTCCTAAGGCACCTTATCACCATGCTCCACCACCACATGTGTATCCACCAAAGGCACCCTACCACCCCTTTCCACCACCACATGTCTACCCCCCTAAGGCTCCCTACCACCACTCCCCGCCACCACATGTCTACCCTCCAAAGGCACCTTACCACCACTCTCCCCCACCGCCAAAGAAGCCCTACAAGTACTCATCTCCACCACCACCAAAGCCCACGCACCCTCCCCACATTCCCCACCCTCACCCAATTTACCACGCTCATCCTCCACCACCACCTAAGAAGCCCTACAAATACCCATCCCCGCCACCACCCGTTCCCAAGTACCCTCCCCACATTCCCCACCCTCACCCAATTTACCACGCTCATCCTCCACCACCACCTAAGAAGCCCTACAAATACCCATCCCCGCCACCACCCGTTCCCAAGTACCCTCCCCACCACCCACACCCACACCCCCACCCACACCCATACCCACACCCGCATCCGCACCCATACCCACAACCGCATCCACACCCAACCCCAGTTCACCACTCTCCCCCACCGCCTCCTAAGAAGCCTTACAAGTACCCATCCCCGCCGCCACCAGTTCCCAAATACCCTCCCCACTACCCACACCCACACCCGCACCCGCACCCACACCCGCACCCGCACCCGCACCCGCACCCGCACCCAGTCCCAGTTCCCCACTCTCCCCCGCCGCCTCCTAAGAAGCCTTACAAGTACCCATCTCCGCCGCCGCCAGTTCCCAAATACCCTCCCCACCACCCACACCCATACCCACACCCACACCCACACCCCCATCCACACCCAGTCCCAGTTCACCACTCTCCCCCACCGCCTCCTAAGCCTTACAAGTATCCATCTCCACCTCCCCCTGTTTACAAGCCAGCTCCTAAACCCTATATCTATGCATCCCCACCTCCTCCCCACCACTATTAGATAGTGGCTTTGCCTTCCATCACGTGGTAAGCTTCTTCAAGACATCTGCATTGACATCTATTTATTACGAAAGAATCTCTGCATGGACATGTACAATAATAAATGTGTGTCATATTTTGTTGACAGAGCAATGTAATGTATTTTGAAGATTCCATAGGAATAATGAAAGCTATGGATGGAGTACTGTAGCAGTTTACAATATAGGAGAAGGGAAGCAAAGTTTCCGCGTCCTGCCATATAAAGTGTGAAATTATTTTCTGGATAGCATTTTCTTTTCTTTGGCTTTATGTTGATTATTACTATTATTATGTTGTATTTGACAGTTGTAAGGCACTGCTATGTTCCATGCATGCTTTGTAGCTTTCAAAACCTGTCACGATGCGGGGATTTGAGAAGTCTTTATAATAAAATAATAATTATTCTCACTCATTCTCTCTCTATTTTTCTTTTTCCCTCCAATTGGTCCCTTTTTTGAACTTTCCATGTCTATTTCGGGACGAGGTGGATCCGTTCGAAACTCTGATGCGCAAGAAATACGGCAATGCGACGCCCAGAGTAGGATTTGGCTCCGTTGTGCATGTTGAATTTTAAAGGAAGATAAATTTATATATATTTTAAATTATAGATCTCAAAAATAAAATAATAAATTTTAAAATAAAAGATATATTGTTAATTATTAAAATTGATAAAAAAAAAGAGAAGATCTGCCTCTCTCAAGTGTTAAAAGAGTGTTATCAAGTTTTTTAATCAAACTTTTGAAGTATTTGGTGCGACCGATCGTTATATATAATGTATCCTTTTTTAATTTTAAAAAAATAATAAAAATGATGTATAAATTTTAAAAATGTACATTATACCACTCTAAACTTACGAAAAAGATGAAATTATTAATTTTAAGCTAAATTTAACAAAAAATACTATTAATACATGAAGTAACTCGGGTGTTAAAATTGTTGAAACTTAAACAATCTTAATTAAAGTTCGATTCACTCGTATTTTATTTTAGCTATGGGCTTAAAAACTAATTTATTTGACCAATATAGTTAATGAATTTTATAAAAGTTTTTATTTAAATTGTTTCAATGAATCATTGTCTAAATTATTAGTATATAAAGGACAATTTTGATATGATAAAGATATAATAGATTTGAAATTTAATATTGAATTTATTATATATGTTTTGAAAATTTTGAGTAAATTGGTATAATCAAAACAAATGAAGTACTTAAAACATACCTTAAATTTCAAAAGCAATTTTGAATTCTAATTTGAAAAATTTTCCCTTGTTTAAATTAAAAAGTGATTTGAAATAATAAAAAATAGTAGATATTACAATTAGACTTAAAATTAAGGATTTCACCATTTTTTTTTTGCTTACGAGGTAAAGTATAATATTTCATTTATTAATTTTTTCACTAAAAAAAATTGGGGATAAAATTTAAAATATATATTATTTTTATCATTTAATCAAAGTTTAGGAGGTAAATTATATTTTCTCAAATCTTCAAGGATGATTGATCGCTTAACCTTTTTTAAGCAAGGACATCAGTATAAAAGTTAAATTCTTTGTAAATATGAGTAATTTTCTTAGATGAAATTTTATCTAGAAGATCCCTTCGTTCACATAGAAACGAAGCAATCAGTTGGTTTTCATTTGAACATATATATTAACTGGATTAACAATTATCTTTGCATCCAACTGAAAAATCGGATGAATTATATTCTTTTGGATGGCAATCTTCATGCCTTCTAATAGTGCTCAGAACTCAACAATAATAACATTAGCACGCCCGACTCCTTTTACATGTATGCATGTATTCACAGATGAGCTTAATGATATGGTAAGAACGGAAAAGAGTTTAAATTCACTCTCTTAACTATTTTAAATTTTCCCTTCTTTACGTAGGTGTTCTCTATTGATAATAGAGAGTACTTTAATAGAAAATTTATTGAAACGAAGATAACCTTTCTAAATGTCTAAACAGAAAAATAAAATAAAATGGTCATGAATAAAAATATGAATCCAAAGAATTTTTTTTTTTTATAAAATCTCGTTCACTACTTTACTATATATAATATATAATATAATGTAACGTTTAATATTTAAATTTATAATATTAATTATATAATATATACAATAATACTTTTAATATGATTAATAAGAAACTTCTTAATCTTTATAATGAGTTCATGACCGACTGAATCGCTAACCCATTGTTGGTTGGGTAACAATTAAGGTGGAAACATGCAGAGGAGAAAGTGGAGGATATAAAGCATACAGTCGAATTTAGATATGAAACCTGCTAACATTTTTTTTTCCTCTTCATTTGTGAAAAAAATAATTGGTGGGAAAAAGAAAGAAAAAATATATAAAAAAATTAGCTTCTCCTTTTTACCTCTTCCAACTTTGTCTTATATATTTGCAATAAGAATAATATTACTTTTCAATTCAGTAATTTTTCTTTTTCCTCTATTTTTTATTCGATCAAGCATCAGATTTGAAGGAAAAAAATGCCAGGAACTGTATATAATTAGTTATGATAGCGGCAAGTTTGTCAGTTTTTAACATTTTTAGACATATCTTATCATAAATATTATGGATTTGTTTGTTTAAGGTCCTACCGATATAAAGTATCTTGCCACATGACCCATATGGGTTGGGCACTCTGTGATGCTCAGAACTTGTTTGTTTCTATTCCCATCTTTCCTTTACAATTGTTTAAAATCATTTTTATAAGAAAATGAACACAAATCGAATAAAAGGATATGTGTAAATTATTCTATACTCCTCTCAAATAAGTGAGAAATACAGACTTTCCCTCCTAGTTAAAACTTTACGTGAACCTCCTCTAAAGTGAAAAATAACATTACGTATAACTCCATTTCTTAATGACGGAACAAACGTGGGTTAAATCAGTAAAGATGGCAAAATTTAACCACATAATTTCACAAATGCCCCTCTTCTTCTTCCTTGCTCCTTCCTAGCATTTGCTTAATTTCTATTATTGGAGATAAAAGCAGAACAGATATTAAATTAATGAGAAAGGGAGAATGAACAAAGCAATGGTTCCCAACTCCAGATCTATATATTTGAATTCCGCGGCCAAAAATACATTTGAAATATATATGGATTTTCACTGTCCGCGTATCATCATATGTCAAAAAAAAAAAAAAAATGAATAAAGCAATGGTCCCCAACTCCAGATTTATATACCAAATACCACAAAATTCAAAAACTTCAAGTAGAAAATGTAAAACCCCACAAACCAAATCTATTAACCAAATACCAAAAAACGTAGAAATTTAAAGTCAAAGTGTAAAAACTCATAGACCGGATCTACAAACAGAAAATGCCAAAAAAAAAAAAAAAAGAACTTAAAATCTTAAAAGTTGGAAGTGTAAAAACCCTGAGACAAGCTCGACCTAAAAACAGAAAAGGAATTAGTGTTTAAATCTCAAATCTGTCTTGATATTTTCTCCTCCAGTGACTCCCACATCTCCTCCCCTGACTTCGCCGCCGTCCACTCCTCCTAGAGCTTCTTCTTCTACCGTGGCACTTCCGACTCAATAATCGAATCCCTTGGACACTTGCCGCTGATGCCCCACTGATATCATGAAACAATATCGAAATCTTGAAATACTCCCTCGATCCATACATAGATTTCCACACGCTATGTGAAAAATGATCGAATTGTGATAAAATGGTAATGTGAGAAAAGATCGGGATTATCATCATGGCTTCTCGTGTTATCTCACCCTAATCGTACAATTTATGTGCAGAGAGAGACAGGGTAAAATAGGTATTTTATAATTAATTTTTAAAAAATATGATAAAAATTATAAAGAAATTAAAAAGAGTAAAATTTTAGCCTTTTCTATTAAATGGACTAATATGTAAAATTTAAAATTAAAAAAATATGTAATTCCAATAAATTTTAAGAGAGAGTAATATATTTTACTCAAAGAATATAAATTATTCCTACAACTTTGTATAAATGCATTTAACATCAATAATTATTAATTTTAACAATCAATTTATTTAAATTTTGAATTTTGCATAAATAATAAATTGTACAAGTAAAATATAATTTCTTAAAACTTTGTATCTATATTTGGTATATACGATAATACAAAATTTTATTTTTATAGTTATCTAGAATTAGAACAATACTAATGTATCAAATTAAAAAGAAGAAGAATAAGAATTTAAACTTATTAAGAATTCGTCTCTCTTTCAAAATTTTAATCATCTATTTGAATTATTAAATGATATCAAATTCAAATTTATTAACATAAAAAATAATATTTATTATATTAGTTTCATTTGAAAAAGAGTAGTTGTCAAGCATGTTCAATTAGGCAAGTGATTTTTAATAGACTAAATCGATTTTTATTTATTTTTGTATTCAATTTTAAAAAGGATAAAATAAATTGAATGATAATATTATATTTTTTTTATTTATTATTAAAAACAAATTGGAACATATGTATTGCAATTAATAAATAATTATAAAATATTGATGAGAAAAATTTTAAAATAGAATAATCCTAAATAATTCAAAAAGTGCACCTAATTCATATCTCAATTATTTTTTCTTTTTTATTTTTATTATTATCAATAAATAACCAAATTATATAAATACCTTGATTTCTCCGCTCCTTGAAAATATGTTATATCTAATTCAAAACAAAAATTTAAAATTAAGTGTCAGCATGCATAGCATATCTTTAATTAATTAAATTATTTTTTAAGAAGAACCTTTTTACTTCAAAATTATAATAAAATTGTTAAACTAATCAAATTTTTAATTTGAAATTACAAAATATTGCAATTCATACATCACATGGGTTATACACTTCATATATATATATATATATATATATATATATATATATATATATATATATATATATATATATATATATATATATATATATATATATATATATATATATTTCTTCAAATTCAAAATTCAATGTTCAAGGCGTGCTTATCAAGTCAACCACCATGTCCAATCTAGGAAGCATGCAATGATTTGGTGTTCGATGAAAAATTGTTAAATTTTGAAGCCTTAACTATTTTAGCGAGAAATGATTTGCAAATAAAGTTAAGTAGAATAAAAAGTCATATATCCTCTATTCTAATATGAATTACATCAATATGAATATTCCTGCTTATGGAATTTCTAAAACTCAATGCGTATGCCACTTCGAAAAATGACAAGGCAGCAATTGTAGTTTTGGGAAGGGATGAGCTAGCATAGGTAGAAGGATTTTGGTTTGAAAAACTAATCTACAACACTCCAGAGCAAGCAAAAGCAAAAGCACAAGCAATTATGAAAACTTGTCAAATTGCTCAAGGTATGCCATTTACTAAACTAATTATAGAGAATGATTGCCAATTAGTTGTAGATGCAATCCTAGGTTTTAGTAGGTATCTATGGTATCTAGTAACGTTAGTTGAAGATATTAAGTTTTTTTTTTTTTTCATAATTCTACTATTCTACTATACTTTTTATAGTTTGAATTAGTAGGAATGCTAATTTTATTTAAGGTTATAGGAAATGGGGTGGATTCTATGGGTAAAGTTTCTCTTTCAACTAAAAAATGTTTATAATAATGATCCGTAGATCGCTTATTTCTTATGAGTAATGTTATGAAATTTATTTTCTAAGAAAAAAAAAATGTCAACCACAGCGTCCGACAGTAGAAGAAACATTATTGAAACAAATGTCTAAATTTCTAAAAGACTGTCTATATATTCTCAATAGTCTCAGATTTTAAATGCCAAACTAAGACTACACTCCAATAAACCAAACAAATATGTCAAAATTTCCCTGCATGTATGCCAAACCAAGCTAAAATTGCGGAGAGATTTCCGGCAGCATTTCCCTCGTAATCTTGTCGTATTTGCTCTTAATTTCTTCCGACGATATATCATTAACTGTAACTGATTTTTATGCAGTTAATCAATGGCGGAGCCAGGAGTCACAGTCAATGAGCTTAAATTTATACATTGCAGAATACATTTTACTATATTACTAAAAATTTATATTAATTTTTACTCTTATAATTTTTGTAAAATCTTTTTATTTTTTTGTAACTTTTTTTTTATCTAAAGTTGTGACTTTTATTATAAAAAAATTTAGAAATTATTTTTATGCTACTTTCATTAATGAAATTGTAATTTTTTATGTAGTTATTTTACGCCAAATCATATAAAATGTAAGTTTTTTTTTCAATAAAATAATGATAAATGTGTTATAAATTCAATCAAACAATATGTATAATTTAATTATTTTGTAATTAGAAATATATTTTGATTAAATTTAAATGGATAAAAAATTATTACACTTGTATTTGACTTTTTTATTAATTATATTTTAACTATTTAAACTTAATTAAAATATACTATTTACCACAAGATACTTAGATGTTAGAAAACTTCATATTAATAGATATGAATTGTATAGTCATTTATTTACCATTTCTTAATAAAAATTTAAATTGAGTTTAAATGTGGTATTTTTTTAATATTTTAAGGGAAATTTGAGTAGGTTTTTAAATTAGAGAAAAATCCATGTAATTTGATTAAAATTTGAGGAAGTTAATATATTTTTCTTTCTTTATTTTGATTTATTTAATCTTATCATATATACAGTGAATTTTATTTAAAATAAATTCTACTTATTTATTAACCAACTTATTCAAATTGTATAGTATAAAAGCATATTCGAATGCATTTATATTATATTGTAAAAATCTAATTATAATTTGTTACAATACATTGGTAGAATAAAAAAAGGCCACTACTCAATTTTTCAATAACAATTGAGTAATACTAAATAAAAATTATAATTTTATAATTAACTCACGATCAAAGAAGATATAATTCATTGCTCAATCTGATCATTACTCAAGGGTTCAAATTCTAAAATTTAATGCATTCATAAATAATATTATTTTTTTATATCTAATAAGAAATTTAGATACTTGATATCTTCACTTACACATACTTGCTATAATGTGGCTTCGCTAATTAAAATGTATAATTTTGCCTTTCTCCTTCCTATGATTTTGTATAATTTTCATTGAATAAAACTAAGAATATAATTAGCTATATACGCTAATTAATTAGTTCTTATTTCTAGCTACTTGGTCTTAGGTTTATAGGCTATATAGAGCATAAGTTTGCTTGAGTTTCGGATATATATATATATATATATATATATATATATATATAGTAAACCAACATAAAACGCTTTATATTTATGCCTTATAAAGAATATCGTTAGACAAATTCGCTACTCAAAATTTAGTCGAGTATTTCCCCTTTTTCCCCCCTTAATATGGATAGTAAGTTGGAATCTAAACCTTTTAAAAAAATCCCTCAAAATTAAATTAAAGTTAACGACTTAAGTCGAGTGAATTATAACGAATAATGTTATTTGTACTTTTAAAACATTCACTCTTTTTTTACTATCTTTTTTATATTAGAAAATAGATCAACTTTTCCCATTCCTCTATTAGTTTTAAAAGTTTTTATTTTTCTCATATGAATATGAAAATGATAATAAAAAAGGGAGTGAGTGATGAGATATATAAATATCTTTATTCAAAATAATAATACTTAATCCCACAAACTTAATGATTAGAGAATGAGAAAAGTCCACCATGCATGGCTGATGTACAATATATTTATTTATTTATTTTTTGGATAAGGGTTAATGCACAATACTTTATTGACTATTCTGGTTGGCTATATTTTTAATCAGCAATTGTCAATCTCCGCGTAATTATAGCATTAATGAACAGCTACTAGTACTTCTTTGGGTAAATTGCTGGAGATTTAATTGGAAAAATAAAAGAAAAAGAAATGTACAGAGACAGTAGCTGGCTCCAAAGCAGAGGTTAAAGAGGTCATACACTATAATTGTCTTTATCCTCAAAAGACCAACGACGTATGCCTAATATGATTAGTTAGACTTTCTTTATAAATTTTAAGAGATTATTTTGATGAAAATCATGAAGGCTGCTCGGTGTTTGAACCTGGGAGTCTTTCCCTTTGGCCAAAAATGATCAGACTAAGTTAGGCAACAAATTTCATGTTTTCAAAGTTAGTTACGGAAACAGAAAAAAGGAAAATTTGCACAATATAAAATTAATAAAAAAAGACTTTACTTTATTAACTAGCTACGCATAGCTTGTAGAGCCAAAATTTAAAAAAAAATTTTAAAAAGTGGTGACTATTTTTTTCCCAAGAAAATAAGGCACGTAATTTAGAATCATTAATTAATTAGTAGTTTATTATTTTATTTTTTTTAACTTGCTTAACGTCTGGCTAGGATAGAAATAAATGCGGATGTTTATAAGTAGTTGATGACTTGATTTGTTTAAGGTTTAAGGTTTCATTTGTTTATTTAATTAAACAAATCAAACTTAAATCAATATATTGAATTATTTATTAAATAGACTTAATTTATTTAACTTTAAGTTTGACTTGTTGACCTATTATATTAACTTATTTAATTAATATGTTATTTTAATCTAATTCACTTAAATTAATTAATTAATTATATTATAATTACTATTACTTTTTTATTATTATACCTTATTTTTCTTTTTTAATTTAGTCATTAATATTCTCAAATTTCAAAGTTTGTGAATAATAAATTTATATTATTATATCATTTAATTTTTTAATTTTAAATAAATATAATTATTATTCATTATGGTAAATTATTAAGATTTTTATAAAAGTGGAAATAAAATATTATTCAATACTTTAATGATTTAATGGAATTATTATTCCTTTTTTTCTTGAGAAACCTATTTATGGTATATATACTTAAATTTATAAGCCCATCAATAATTCATTTAGACTTTAATAAGCAAGCCAAAAATAAGTTAATAAGTGAAGTTGGACTTTTCAAATAGGTAGGCCAATCCAAAATTTTAACTTCTAAACAGATCATAAATCAAATCCAACCAAATAAATTTTGAAATAAATTTGTCCTATTTATATTAATATCTGGTTTGATTTGTTTCCGTCCCTGATTGCAGCCTCTATCAAATCCACTTGGGCATGTTGGTTCAAAATCAAATACTAAGTTATTAATAAAAAAACCCACCTAATAATTCAAAAAAAAAAGTCTGAATTACTAATTCAAAGTTAAAATAACCAAGATGAATACTCGGGGTTTAATGGCCCACCAAATAAACTATAAAAAGAGGTGGAACTCCCTTGCCTCAGATCAAAACCAAAACCTACATTGCAGTGAGGTTTGCTAAAAATGGGGTCCAAAACGGCCTCTCTCACTCTCACCCTTCTCTTGGCCGTAGTTTCTCTCAGCTTGCCATCCCAAATCTCAGCTGACAACTACATCTACTCTTCTCCTCCACCTCCCAAGAAGCATACTCCGGTGTCTCCTCCCTACCGCTATCATTCTCCACCACCGCCGGTATACTCACCTCCTCCTCCTAACAAGCCATACCACTACCCATCTCCGCCACCACCGGTGCATTCACCATCGCCACATGTGTATCCACCAAAGGCACCCGAGCACCACTCTCCACCACCACATGTTTACCCACCAAAAGCACCTCACCACCACTCTCAACCACCACATTTCTACCCACCAAAGGCACCCCCACCGAATGCTTACCCGCCAAAGGCACCCTACCACCACTCTCCGCCACCACATGTACACCCACCTAAAGCACCTCACCACCACTCTTCCCCACCACATGCCTACCCTCCCAAGGCACCTTACCACCACTCTCCGCCACCGCCAATCTCATCTCCACTACCGCCAGCGCCCACACACCCTCCCCACATTCCCCACCCTCAACCAATTTACCGCACTCATCCACCACCGCCACCTAAGAAGCCTTACAACTACCCATCTCCACCTCCACTTGTTTACAAGCCAACTCCTAAACCCTATATCTATGCATCCCCACCTCCTCCCCACCACTATTAGATAGTGGCCTTGCCTTCCATCACATCGTAAGCTTCTTCGAACCATCTACATTAACATCTATTACGAAAAATTCTCTGCATGGACATGTACAGTAAGAAATGTGTGTCATATTTTGTATAATATATTTTCTTGCGCAGGATCTAAAGATTCGATGGCAATAATGAAAGCTATGGATGGAATGAAGCAGTTTACACTATAAGAGAAGGGAAGCAACGATTTCGCGTTCTGTCATATAAAGTGTTAAATTATAATTTTCTGGATAGCATTGAGTTTTCTTTGGCTTTATTTTGATTTTGATTATTATCATTATTATTATTATGATGTTGTACTTGACAGTTATTACTATTATGATGATGATGTTGTATTTGACAGTTGTAAGCCACTGCCATAGTCCATGCATGCTTTATAGCTTTCAAAACCTGCTGCGTCCGCAGGGACTTGGCAAATCTATATAATAAAATAATAATTATTCTCTTCCTACCTCCCTCTCCCCCCACCCCAATTGGTCCTCATTTTGAATTTTCCATATCATTTTCGGGACAAAGAGGATCAACTCAAAGACCGTGACGTGCAAGAAGCACGACAAGAAGAGGAGTAGGATTTGGATCCGGTATGCACAGGGTGAATTTTAGAAGAAGATATCTAATTTTTTTGTTGTTTAAAATTATTGAAAATGAAAATTGATAGAAAATAAAAGAAAATAAAAATTATATCTTTATTTCCTTAAAATTGATAGAAAATAAATAAAAGAAAATAAAAAAGATTCAAATCACTCATAATATTATCAATTTTTTTTAATCAGACTTTTCACATATTTGATGTGATGCATTCTTATATATAATTTATCCTCTTCAATTTTAACCAAATGAAAAAAATAATATATGAATTCTAAAATTGTACACTATATTTTTCTAAACTTAGGAAAAAGATAAAATTATTAATTTTAAATTAAATTTAATAGAGGCTTTTGCCGATATATGAATTAACTCATCTAAAAATTAGGACATGTTATTATTGTTGGACTTTAAAGATTAAAGTTTAGAAGTCATTTGATTTGCACAAAAAATAATTTCTTGCGGGAAATTGAACTTTTAAGAAAATAATTTCCTATACAAATTTCTTGAAAAATACTTAAAATTATTTGATTAATACATAAAAAATAATTTTTTTTGAGAAATAATTTCTTATATTTTATTTAATTCAACTTTAAATATCTTAGGATATTAATAAAAATACTATTATATACTTAAAATTACTATAATATAAATTAATAAATTTTAATTATCATTAATTAAATTTAATGAGAATAATTTTATTATTGTATTTATAAATAACACAAAAATAGAACTTACATAAGGGGAAAGTAGGTAAGTAACTTCTCATATTTTATAGAAAATAAGACTTCTCGAGAAGTTTATTTCTTACAATTTATTAGATAATAGCTAACCAAACAATTTACCTTTTTCCTATTTCCTAGAGGATAAAACTATTCATATTATTGAGATGAATGAAACGACTTCTTAATTTACTTATATTTAATGGAAGTTTCTATCTAAAATATTTTCTTCATATTTGTTAAAGTTTGATGAATTTTATTTTCATTTATAGACTTGAAAAATGAATTATTTGACCAACATAGTTAATGGACTTTATAAAATTTTTTATTTAAATTGTTCTTGTGTATTACTATCTAAATTGCTAGTATATAAATGACAATTTTGATCTAATGGAGACACGATAAATTTGAGAATCTAATATTTAATTTATTTTATATATTTTTAAAAAGTTGAACAAATTGATATAGTGAAAATAAATAATATATTTACAGAAAACTATACCTCAAATTTAAAAAATGATTATGAATTCTAATCTTTCAACTCTTTAATATTTTTTGAAAAATTTCATCAAATTTGAGTATTTTTTTTTCTCTATCTAAACTAAAGAGTGATTTGGAATAATGGAAAAGTAAAAGTGAGCAAATATTATTATTAGACTGAACTTAAAATTAACGATTTCACTTTTTTTTTCAAACTTAGGAGGTAAAGCATAATATTTTAAAAGTCATATATCATTTTTATTATTTAATTAAAATTTTAAAAAAATATAAAATTTTAAAATTTATATATTATTTTTTATTCAATCAAAATTTAAAGGACAAATTATAGTTTCTCAGATCTTCGATATATTATCCGAACAATTTTTTATGCTACAAGTGGAGAAAGGGAATAATCAACAATTTTTTCACAAGCAAGAATCACTTTTGCATTGCAAATCATTAATTTTTTTTATATGTTTTTAAAAGCCATTTAAACAGGATAAATTGGAACATAAATAAGTTAGACTACAACTCCTTCATAGGCTGTAACTTCCTGGCATATAATCTGATTCATTTGCATTCCTACGCGTGTACATTCATTCATGAATGAGTTTAATAACATGATAAGTTTCAGAATAAGAGTTTAAATACTCTCTTTACTATTTTATTTTTTCCCTCTTTTATGTAGGTGCTCTATTCATAATAGTGAGTACTTTAATAGAAAATCTATTGAAACTAAGATAACTCTTCTCAATGTCCAAACAAACTGAAATAATAAAATAATAACAATTTTAAATTATCTAAATTAAAAGTTTGGGTAGCAATATCTAAGATACTTATTTTCATATTTAACATTAGATTAAAATGTTATTTAGATTTACGGTCAAGAGGGATGGATAGAAAAAGGGACTAACCTATGAAAAATGATAATATAGTATTTTGTTCTTTTGCCTATATATATATATATAACAATAGCTTAAAATGGACTTTTATAATAGACTATTAGTATTGAACTAATATTATTGAATTGGTTGTAATTTATATAATAATTTATTAGGCCAAAAAATGCATTCAGTAACCAATATATTTGATTTAAAAATAAATTATTTATATTGAACCAAAACTATAAATGATAGACTCTATATATAAAATTTTAGAGAAAAAATTTATAACAAAAATTTTTTTCTATGAAATTTATTATAAAAATAATTTAAATAAGTCATAACATTATTGTATATATGATAAATGATGCCACCATCATCTCATACTTAATTATTTGTACTTACACTATTTTTATCTATTTTGTAAAGAAAAATATTTTTTTAAACAATGAAACACCAAAAGTAGTTTTAAAAAAGATTTATGTATTGTTTAAATTTTATTCTTAAGGAAAATTTAAATCATAATTTTTTGCATACTATAATCATTAAATTATAACATATAAAATTAGATTAAATGTATGTGTTGTATGTTGTGTGTGCAAACACTAACCCCCAAAACATTGTTTCTAAAATTAAATTCAATATATATATATATATTATAAATTTTAACAATTTAATCAAAATTCAATATACATATGTATTTTGCAAATCCTAACTTTCAAAATATAATCCTTAAATTTATATTCAAATACTACAAATATTTTTAATTTTTAGATTTAGATACAAAATATTTGAAAGTTAATTAAGTAACATTTTATTAAGAAAAATAAATCCATTTTCGCTAACAAAATAAATTTAAAAGAAAGCTTAAATCTTACATTGCCCCTCACTCTTTTGATTGTCAATGAAACTAGACCATTGACACATATAAAGAACTAATTAAACATATCATTACATTTTTGCATACAATAGTTTAAGAATGATAATTCAAATTCATATGTTAAGTTCATATTATGTCAAAGGTTGATAATAATTTAAATAAGCTTAATTCAAATCTAACTTGAATGGTAATTGCATTTGTATGAAATTAATATATCTTTAAATGTGTTGAAACAAGTTGACTCATCTATAAAAAAATTTATATTATAATTAAACTTATGTATCATATTTAATTACTTAAACAAGTTGATATGTTAATCTATTTAATCTTAAGCTAAACATTCACTTATTATTTATGTTAAACAGATTAACTCATTTATAACTTAACTCGTGTAAGTTCAAATTAAAATTATGTAAAGTATCTTGTGTTTATGCCTAAAATTTCCACCCTTGTAATAATTTGTTTCAATTTAAAATATCTTACTAATATAGCATGAGTTAATATTTGCACCACAACATTAATAATTAGTTTACTAAAAAACATTTGAAGGAAATAAGAATTTGCTTTTATTTAGACATTGAGGAGGCGTTTAGTAAGATAATTTTTTTTATATTTTCAAAAATATCTTAAAAGAACGTTATATTCCTCTATTTGGTTTAAATTTTTAAAAAAAATTTTAGAAATATTTTTAGCTCAATATTTGCTTGCAATATTTTCATAAAAAGAGGTGGATATCCTACATTTTCCATGATAAAGGGATGTTTTAATAATATAAAAAAATTATTTTATCCACTCTTCTATTTAAGTTCTACTATCATTAACATCTTATTTCACTATCACTTATTGTTAGTAATCATCATCAACCATTATTTTTTGTTAGCCACTACTATCTATTAGTGAATTCAATTGATCATTACTCATTAGCAATCACTATTAATTACTAGTGATCATTGTTGACCATTATTAATTGCTAATAACTATTATTAGTTACCATTAATTATCAGTGACCACCATTCATTACTTCCTATCACTAACCACAACTTACTACTATATTAGCCATTGTCATTGCCATCACATATTATTACTAATCATTGTTAGGCACCATCATTATTAACATTGACTAACTGTGACTATTATTAACCGCTATTAACTACTAGCCACTACTCACTACCATCGACCACTACCACTACCACTACTACTACTATCACCACTACCATTACCACCATTAACCATTAGTAACATGATTGATCACTATTCACTATCAATAATTACCATATACCATTGACTAAAAAGCTCCTCATTAGTATTTTTGAGACTTTATGCATTTAAATAGATGTATTAAAAAAAGGTTTGATACATGGCTAATGTTTAGATAGCAACAGTTTAACTTGGTTAATGATACCTTAATTAGTTCTTAGATACAATTGAAAGTAATGGTTAGTGATATCTTATTCATTAGTAATTCTTATATGGCAATGATAAAATATAGTTAGCAATACTTTACTACTGATAATAACATAATTATTTATTTATAAGATGTACAAATAATGAAACTAATTTTTAATAATAATTAAAATAATGTGAGATTTAGAAATTTAACATATGAAAAAGTTATAACAATTTGGTAATAATTAAATTGATATACTATAAATTAGTATGCTTAATTATTTATGAAGTATTTAAATATAGAAAATTAATTTTTAGCAGGGATTAGTATGTTACTCTATTTAGTTAGGTAATATTTTAACAATTCAACACATCAAAGTTGAACAAATTATAATCTAATACATCATAATCTAGCATAATCATTTATTTCTATAATGTCAACTTAATGAAAATTAATCAAAGGATAATTTTAGTAGTGCTTAATATGTTACTCTATTTTGTTAAGTGATAATTTTAGTAAATTGATGCATGAAAGTTATAATATTTTGATCACAACTAATTTGATATATTATAAATTAATAAACATAACTAGTTATTTATGCTTTATTTAAAATGTTAAAATGATTTTTAGTAATGATTAACATATTATTATATTTAACTAAGTGATAATATTAGTAATTTAATACATGAAACTTGTAATGATTTGACAAGAATTAATTTGATATATTGTAAATTTATTACTAAAATTACTTATTTATATAATATTTAAATTTATAAAATTAATTTTAGTCATAATTAATATATTACCCTTTTTAATTAGGTGATAATTTTAATATTTTAAAATATTTAAATACAATTATAATAAATTAGAATAAATTTAATTAAATTTGATGAAAATTGAAGGTATTACATCATGCATTTTGATTTAAGATCAGTAACATGCTAAACTAGCAATTATTTATTTATATAATATTTAAATTTGAAAAATTTTTACTCATCATTATTATGTTCCCCCATTTAATTAGATATTAATTTTAGTATTTTAAAACATCTAAAGAAAATTATAATAACTTAATCTAAATTTACTCTAATTTGATGAAAATTTAATGTATTTTAATTTTAAATCAAATAAAATAAGATTTAAGTTAAAAATTATTTATTTATTTAACACCTATATTTAAAAATTTAATTTTTAATCATCATTAATATGTTACCTATTTAATTATGTGATAATTTTAGTATTTTAAAATATCTTAAAAAATTATAATAAGCTAGTCTAAATTTACTTTAATTTGATCAAAATTAAATTCATTAAATCATGCATTTTAATTTGAGATTAGATAAAACAAGATACGAAATTGATAATTATCTATTTATTTAGTATTTAAATTTAAAAATTTAATTTTCAATCATCATTAATATGTTTTTCAATTTAATTAGGTGATAATTTTATTAACTTAAAATATTTAAAATAATTACAATAAATTTATCTAAATCTATTATAATTTAATAAAAAATTCAATGCTTTAGATCATATATTTTTGTTTGAGATCAAATAAAATAAAATATTAAATTAATAATTATTTATTTATATAATACTTAAATTAAAAAAATTAATTTTTATCATCATTAATACATTAGCCTATTTAACTAGTTGATAATTATAGTATTTTAAAATATTTAGGAAAATTTTAATAAATTATTTTAAATTTATACTAATTTGATGAAAATTCAATACAATATATCATTCCGGTTGGCATCAGAAAAAATAAAAAAAAATATTAAATTGACGATGAATTGCCACCGATAGAAGCAAGAGTTGCATGCTTTATGAAAGTTGTTCATCGTTGAAATTAACTTTGTCAAAATTATTAATTGTTACGATGAAACCTTTTGAATTTTATTTTCTTTCTTCAAATTTATTTTGAAAGTTTAGTTCTTATTTTAAAAACTTTCAAATATATGTAAAAAAGATTTGACCCAAGTCTTTAAATTTATATGAAGAAAAAAGTTGGCCCAAGCTATTTATATAAACATATAAGTTTATTGAAAAAAAATTTTGTGATAGAAATAAAATTAGAATAAATTTAAGATTCAAATTGTAAAGTTTACAAATAAGTAAATTATTTGAAAAATCTCTTTCATATGAATAGATATCATTTATTTATTAATTTGTTAATCAGCATATCAATATCTAGATTTTTAATTTAAGTATAGAAGAACTATTCATAAAATAAAATGGTAATGATTAAAAATATGTTTAATAACAAACTTCTTAATCTTTATAATAAGTTCATGACTGACTGAGTAGCAAACCTATTATTGGTTGGGTAAAAACTAAGGTAGAAAGAAATTCGTTAGTAGAAATTGTATAAGAAAAAGCATTTTCTTTAATTTGCATGCCGAAGAAAAAGAGGAAGAGATAAAACATAGAGTCGAATTTAGATATGAAACCCACTAACATTTTGTTTCTCTCCATTTGTGGAAAAAAAAAAAAACATTCGGTGGGAAAAAGAAAGAAAAAGGTATAAAAGAAATTAACTTCTCTTTTTTATCATTTACAAATTTATCTTGCTTCAAATCTACAATAAGGATAATTTAACCATTTCAATTCAGTAATTTTTCTTTCCTCTCAATTTTTTATTTAATCATATAAAGAAAAATGTTTTTTATTATTATTTTTTGCTCGTTTTTTTTTCATATTTCTCTAATTCTCTTGCATCCAAATAAAACTTAAGGCGCGTTAGATTTGAAGAGGGAAAAAATTGCCCGGGGGAACTGCGTATAGGGAGTTATGATACCGGCAAGTTTGTCAGTTTTTAACATTAATTTTTGGACACGTCATACCATAAATATTATGGATTTGTTTGCTTGAGGTCCTACCGACATGATGTATCATTGCCATGTGGCCCATACGGATTGGTCACTCTGTGATTGGTGCTCAGAATGGTTTGTTTCTATTCCCATTGTTCCTTTTTCCATTGTTTATATCATTTTTATTAGAAATGAACGCAACTCAAAAACCGAAGGATATAATTTTAACAGAGGTGCATTTAACATCGGTAATTATAAATTTTAATAATGAATTTATTTAAATTTTGAATAAGTAATAAATTTTATCAATAAATATAATTTCCTAAAACTCTAGGTAAAATCTAAACTTGATATTATACTGAATCGAAAATAAAAATGCAAAAATCTTCCCCACGCATTTTTCTTCTCATATTGAAAAAATAAATCATATTAAAATCATCAAAATACGTCTATAATCAAGAACAATCAAAAGAATAACGCGCAAGTTGTATGTCCTTCAAATTTTAGCCATAAGACTATCATACTATACTTATTTTTTTAATAAAATTTGTGTCAAGCAAAACATGTTTGCTCTCCCAAAGTACTTATAAAATGAATGTTAATAGAATCATCACAAAACTAAAAAAATTTAATTATAGAAATTAATAATTGTAAAATATAATTGTATGAATATTGAAGAAAGTAATTTACATTTTCTTTTTAGGAAAGACATAAAATTGAACACCAATGAAACCAAGGTGAGACCCATTTTTTAATCAGAAATAGTTAAAGATCGACTCGTGGCACTGGATAATGCTGGTATTTTATAGTTTTATATAGTTGCTTTGTTGCTATAATTCATACAAATATTTCTTCAAATTAAACGTCCAAGATGCATGTTATCAAGTCAACAACAACGTCCGACAGTATAACAAACATTATTGAAACAAATGTCTAAATTTATGAAAAACTGTCTATATATTCTCATTAGTCGGAGGATTTAAATGCCAAACTAAGACTAAATTATCCAATAAACAAAACAAATATATCAAATTTTTTTCCCTGGATGTATGCCAAACCAAGCTCAAATTGCGGAGAGATCTTTGGCAGCAATTCCCTCGTAATCTTATCATATTTGTTCTTAATTTCTTCCACTGATTTATCATCAATTGTAGCTGATTTCCTTTTTTCTTTTTAAGTTAATCAGAGGTGGTGTCAGAAAGGCACAGCTAATAGATTCAAATTTATGTATTAATTTTCTTTTAATTTAGAATACATTTTGATACATTATCAAAAGTTTATATTGATTTTTTGGTAATATATAAAATATAAATTTTTTATAAAATAATGAGAAATATGATTATAAATTCAAATATATATATATATAATTATAATTATAATTATTTTGTAACTAGCAATCTATTTTGATTAAGCTCAAAAAATAAAAAATTGTTCCACTTGTATCAAAATTTAACTTTTTCATTAATCATGTTTTAGTTATTTAAACTTAATTAAAACATGCTATTTATCACAAAATATTTAAAAAATCTCATATCAGAAAATATGAATTGTATAGTCATTTTTTTACCATTTCTCAATGAAAATTTAAATTGAATTTAGATGTGGTATTTTTTTAATGTTTTAAGGATCGTTTGAGTTGGTTTTTAAATTAGGAGAAAGATTCATATAATTTCATTAAAATTTAGGGGGAATCAATATATTTTTCTCAATTCATTTTGATTTATTTAGTCTTATTGTATGTATAGTAAATTTTATTTAAAATCAATTCTACTTATTTGTTAACCAACTTATTCAAATTGTATAGCCTTTATATTATGTTACAAAAAATTGATTATAATTTGCTACAATACATTGGTTGAATAAAAAAAAGGCCACCACTCAATTTTTCAATAATAATTGAGTAATACTAAATAAAATTTACAACTTTTATGATTAACTCACTATCAAAGAAGATAAGATTCACCACTCAATCTTATCATTATTCAGTAGTTCGAATTTTAAAATTTAATAAGTCTGTAAATAATATTATTTGTTTTATTTGATAAGAAATTTAGATATTTGGTGTCTTCACTTGCACACACTTGCTATAATGTGGCTTCACCACAACAATTAATTAAAATGTATAATTTTGCCTTTCTCTTTCCTTTGATTTTGTATACTTTTCATTGAATAAAAATAAAATTATAATCTAGACTGCAATATATAAAAGTAGATATAATTCTTGTCTATAGAGCAAGTGAGATGCACTTGCTTTAATATTCATTTTTAAAGCTTATGTATTTCACTTGGCTACTTTTTTATCACTCATTTTCAAATTTTTTTTCATAATAATTAACATTAAAACATGACAACTCAACATATTAATAAAATTTTAATCACTACTTAGTAATCATTCTTAATTAGAAAATAAATATAACATATTTTTAATTAATTTCTTATTATACCATCTTTTTAATTAAATAGACATATTTCATCAAGTTAATAATTCATAATACTCTTTTAATTTTGTTAAAAAATTATAATTGTAAATACAAAAATTTATTCTATCAAATCAAAAAGATAATTGATTGAATAAAAATAGAGTTATTTTACAATGAATTTATATATTTATTTAATATTAATAAAAGAATAGATGTATTTTAGAATGAACAATATATAAAAGTAAAAGATTGCAATTCTTATCTATAAAGTGAATGAAATGCACCACTTTATTTTTATGACCTTAACTTAATTGGGATCGATGTGGAACCTACTTTCTGGTTTCCATTAGGCTATTCATAGTTATATATCTTGTTCCCATTTAACAAGTACAATGTATATAAAAAAATGATACATTAGAAAGAGAATATTCATTGAGAATTCTACAAAAAAATGAATAAGTTAAATATACTTATAATTCTTTCAAAATAGAGATAAATTAGTGTAATTAATTCATGAGGAATCAATTTAAATATTTCATCTACTCAAATTTATGATAAAAAAAGATCCAAAATATATTATATATCAGATTTTATGCTACAATGGTACCATCAATAAGCTCCCTTGGAATCTAATTGAGGAGATAGATGTGAAGGCTTCATCTAGGACTTTGTGAAATAAATTATGAAGAAGTAGGCCTAGGGCACAATAAGTAAATAATTTATAAAAAAAATAATAATTTACCTAGTGGACTATCCTCATTTGACAATTTATATTATATTTAAGTATATTAGTAATCAAAAGCCAACAATATTAAGATTAAAATATAATCATTTCACTTTCAATATATCATATAAGAATATTTATGAATAACTACACTTAAGGTCATATCTTATTTAAAATAATAAGTAATAGATAAAATATATTCATCTATTTTTTGACTCTTAGATTAACCTTATATCTTCTACAAACTTCTCATCATTATTCCTTTTAAGCCTATTTTATACCCTCCATAAGCATGTTACCAGGAATTAACTATCCGATATTTAACTTGCATTTTTTTTCTCTTTCTTCATAAATCACAATAACTTAAAGTAGTCCAATCTCATATGTGGCCATAAGTCATATTCATTATAATTATCATATCAGATTGAGTCCTTATGCATGTTTACATATCACATTTCATTCCATGATTAATGCAATAAGTTCATTACAAAATGCATTATATCATGTAACATTTAATTTCTCATTTCATGATCACTCAATCATGTACATATCTTATAATTATTATAAGCTACTCTATCATTGATGCTTAGAGACAAATACCTTATGTTAGGCCATTATAAATCATGAAAATAAAACATATGTTAAGTATAGTTTACCAAATTTTCACTATAGTTGTGACTTTTGAATAATATTTTATGGATAAGAAAAAAATTATGAACATATGCTCATGAAACTTAGTTCATATGAAAGTAAAATCAATTAACTTTTAATAGATTGGTCATATCCCTAAATTGGTTAAGATTTAAAAATGTAATACCTTTCAAAAAATAGACACAAAAAGTTTATTTTTTAAAATTTTGAGTTTTTTTATCTCTACCTATTATTTTAGTGATATCTTAAAAAACACATAATATATTGATATGAAACTAATCTCATTGAAAGTAGACTTAATTATCTTTTTAATGATAGGTGATTTGCTTAAAACCGGCATAAAATGAAGGAGTTATGCTTCTTTAAAGTCGGTATAAAATTCTAGGGATAGTAAATTAATTGCAAAATTGATTCACCTACCTCAAACTTGCATCTGTACAAGAAGAATATTCTTATGTCTAAATTTGCCTTTAGACCATGAAAAGTAAATGTGCACTCGATTCACACATAAAAATGATAATTTTTGGCAAAAATTTACTACTCATCCAACCATAAATGCCTTCCAAACACATAAATTACATACCAAATACTAATGCAATCATTAATACACCTATTTAATATCTCATGTCACTTTTCTTTATCATTTATTACTTCCACTGTATCAAATCAAATATATTTGAAGTAAAATCACAAAACAATCAATATTTCATCAATATCAACACATAGTCATAAAATCCTTGAATTTAGTTAAATTATCCATTCATTTTATATGGATAAGACTATTAAGAAACTAATTTGAAATTCTTTCAATTTTAATTACATCATAATTTATAGGTTCTAGAGTTAAGGTTTAGAATATCTAATAAAACTAAATAAATCTTAAATTTCTTTATCAACCATGAAGAAATAGGAGAGATTGTTGATGAAAACAATATACTTACCTTGATTGGATAAAAAAAAAAGAATTAAGGTTTTCTTTCCTTAATTGATAGAATGGTGAAAGAGATTGTTAGAGAGATTTAGAAGAATTTGAAAGATGAAGAGAAATGAAGGAGATTGGGATATAATTTTTGCAGAGGTGCATTTAACATTGGTAATTATTAATTTTAATAATCAATTTATTTGAATTTTGAATAAGTAATAAATTGTATCAATAAATATAATTTCTTAAAACTCTAGGGAAAATTTAAACTTGATATTATAGTGAGATGAAAATAGAAATGCAAAAATCTTCCCCACGCATATTTCTTCTCATATTGAAAAAATAAATTATATTAAAATCATCAAAATACGTCTATAATCAAGAACAATCAAAAGAATAGTACGCAGGTTGTATGGCCTTCAAATTTTAGCCATAACACCATCATACTATGCTTTTTTTTTTTAAAAATAAAATTTGTGTCAAGCAAAGCATGTTTGCTCTCTCAAATTACTTATAGAATGAATGTTGAGCGTTAAATAGAATTATCACAAAACTAAAAAAATTAATAATAAAAATTAATAATTGTAACATATAATTGCATGAATATTGAAGAAAGTAATTTACATTTTCCTTTTAGGAAAGACATAAAATTGAACACCAATGAAAACAAGGTGAGACCCATTTTTTAATCAGAAATATTTAAAGATCGACTCGTGGTACTGGATAATGCTGGTGTTTTATAGTTTTATATAGTTGCTTTGTTGCTATAATTCATGCAAATATTTCTTCAAATTAAATGTCCAAGATGCATGCATAACAAGTCAACAACAACGTCGACAGTATAACAAACATTATTGAAACAAATTTCTAAATTTATGAAAAACTGTCTATATATTCTCATTAGTCGGAGATTTTAAATGCCAAACTAAGACTAAATTCTCTAATAAACAAAACAAATATATCAAAAAATTTCCCTGGATGTATGCCAAACCCAGCTCAAATTGCGGAGAGATCTTTGGCAGCATTTCGCTCGTAATCTTATCATATTTGTTCTTAATTTCTTCCACTGATTTATCATCAATTGTAGCTGATTATTTTATTTTTTTTAAGTTAATCAGAGTTGGAGTCAGAAAGCCGCAGCTAATAGATTCAAATTTATGTATTAATTTTCTTTTAATTTAGAATACATTTTGATACATTATCAAAAATTTATATTGACTTTTACCTTTGTAATTTTTGTGAAGTTTTTTATATTTTTCGTAACTTTTTTTATCAAAAATTGTAACTTTTAAAAAAAACTTTAGAAATTATTTTTATGCAAACTTTGCTTAATGAAATTGCAATGCAAAATCATATAAAATGTAAGTTTTTTTTGGTAATATATAAAATATAAGTTTTTTAATAAAATAATGAGAAATATGATTATGAATTCAAATAAAAAATATATAATTTAATTATTTTGTAATTAGCAATCTATTTTGATCAAACTCAAACAAATAAAAAATTGTTACACCTGTATCGAAATTTAACTTTTTCATTAATCATGTTTTAATTACTTAAACTTAATTAAAATATTTTATTTATCACAAAATACTTAGAATATCTTATATCAGTAAATATGAATTGTATAATCATTTTTTTTACCATTTCTTAATGAAAATTTAAATTGAATTTAGATAGGGTGTTTTTTTTAATGCTTTAAGGGAAGTTTGAGTAGGTTTTTAAATTAGAAAAAAAGTTCATATAATTTCATTAAAATTTAGGGAGAATCAATATATTTTTCTCGATTCATTTTGATTTATTTTGTCTTATTGTATATGCAATGAATTTTATTTAAAATCAATTCTACTTATTCGTTAACCAACTTTTTCAAATTGTATAGTTTATAAAAATTGGTTTATAATTTGTTGCAATACATTGGTTGAATTAAAAAGGGCTACTACTTAATTTTTCAATAATAATTGAGTAATATTAAATAAAAATTACAACTTTTACAATTAACTCACTGTCAAGAAAATAAGATTCATCGCTCAATCTTATTCAGTGGTTCAAATTCTAAAATTTAGTAAGTCTGTAAATAATATAAAAAATTTAGATGTCTGGTGTCTTCACTTGCACACACTTGCTATAATGTGGCTTCACCACAACAATTAATTAAAATGTATAATGTTGCCTTTCTCTTTCCTATAATTTTATATACTTTTCATTGAATAAAACTAAAAATATAATCTAGACTGCAATGTAAGAAATATTATACATTTAACAAGATCTTCATATCAAATCTAGAACCACAAATTCTATGAATTAAAACCAAAAGAAATTATGATTACATACTTCTTAATTTACTTCAATAATTTTTATAAAATTTATATATATAATTTAGGATACTATAAAATAAAATTAATATGAAAGTGTACCTTTATTATAGATTTAATTCTCATGAACAAAGTAGTATTCAGATAAATACTTCGAACATAGATCTTCCTCTCTTTTTCCTAGAATGTGCAGCTCTCAATAGGACAAGCCAATGAATGAATTAGGTTAGAAGTAGAGAAGGGACCTAACTAATATAAATAAAACTCTATCAAGCCACGCCATTACGGGCCAAAAAAGGTATGAGCTTACACTTTAGCCGCCAAATACATTAATCTAAAATCAAGTATCTATAAGCCCAAGCAATAGATCACTTTAACAAATGGGGCTTCAAAAAAAAATAAAAATCTCTTGAATCATTATTAAGCTAGTTTTATCAAAAATAAATACCTACAATTAATGATAACCCACATTAAAAAGAAATTCTAACATGCAATACATAAAAGTAGATATAATTCTTGTCTATAGAGCAAGTGAAATGCACTTGCTTTAATATTCATTTTTAAAGCTTACGTGTTTCACTTGGCTACTTTTTTATAACTCGTTTTCAATTTTTTTATATAATAATTAACATTAAAACATGACAAATCAACATATTAATAAAATTTTAATTACCACTTAGTAATCATTATTAATTAGAAAAAAAATTAATTATTTTTAATTAATTTCTTATTATACCATATTTTTAATTAAATAAATATATTTCATCAAGTTAATAATTCATAATACTATTTTAATTTTGTTAAAAAATTATAATTATAAATACAAAAATTTATTCCATCAAATTAGAGTGATAATTGATTGGACAAAAATAGAGCTATTTTACATTGAATCTATATATTTATTTATATTTTATTTAATATTAATAAAAAGTATATCTATTTTAGAATGAATAGTATATAAAAGTAAAAGACCGCAATTCTTGTCTATAAAGGGAATGAAATGCACTACTTTATTGTCATGACTTTAACTTGATTATGATCGACATGAAACCCACTTTTTGATTTCTACTAGACTATTCATAGTTATATAGCTTGTTCCCATTTAACAAGTATGATCTATATATGAAAAAAAATGATACATTAGAAAGAGAATATTCATTGAAAATCTTTGAGAGTTCTAAAAAAAAAGAATAAGTTAGATATACTTATAATCATTTTAAAATAAAGATAAGTTAGTGTAACTAACTTATGAGTAATCAATTTAAATATTTTATCTACTCAAGTCTATGACAAAATAAAGTCCAAAATGTACTATATATAAGATTCTCTACTACAATAGTACCATCAATAAGCTCCGCTAGAATCTATCTAGGGGGATAGATGTGGAGGCTTCATCTAAAAATTTGTAAAATAAACCACGAATAAGTGGGTTCAAGGCACAATGAGTGAATAATTTATAAGAATAATAATAATTCATAATAATTTATCCATTGGACTATCCTCATTTGATAATTTATATTATATTTAAGTACAATAGTAACTAAGAGCTAACAATATTGAGATTAAAATATAACTATTTCACTTTCAATATATCATATAAGAATATTTATGAATAATTACACCCAAGATCATATCTTATTTGGAATAATAAGTAATAGATAAAATGTATTCATCTATCTTTTGACTCTTAGGTCAATCTTATACCTTCTACAAGTTTTCCATCATTATTATTCTTGAGGTTATTTTATACCTTCCATAAACATGTTACTGGAAATTAACTATCTGATATTTAACTCACACTTTTTCTCATTCTTCACAAATTACAATAACTTAAAAGTAGTCCAATCTCATACGTGGTCATAAGTCATATTCATTATAATTATCATATCATATTAAGTCCTTATGCATCTTCACATATCACATTTCATTCCATGATTAATACAATAAGTTTATTATAAAACATATTATACCATGTAACATTTAATTTCTCATTTCATGATCACTTAATCATGTACATATCTTATAATTTTTATAAACTACTCTATCTTTGATGCTTAGAGACCAATACCCTATGTTGGGCTATTATAAATCATGAAAATAAAACATATGTTGAGTATAGTTTACCATATTTTCACTATGGTTATGACTTTTGAATAATATTTTATGGATAATTCAAAATTTATAAACATATTACTCATGAAACTTAATTCATATCAAAGCAAACTCAATTAACTTTTAAAAATGTTTTATCTTTTAAAAGATAGTCATATGCCTAAATTAATTAAGATTTGAAAATGTTTTATCTTTTAAAAGATAGACATAAATAATTCATTTTTTGAAATACTGAGTTTTTTTATCTCTACCTATTATTTTAGTGATATCTTAAAATACACATAATATATTAATATGAAACTAATCTTATTTAAAAGTAAACTTAATTATCTTTCCAATGATAGGTGATTTGCTTAAAACAGGCACAACATAAAAGAGTTATGCTCTTTTAAAGTTGGTAAAAAATTCTAAGGATAGTAAATCGATTACAAAATCAATTCACCTACCTTGAACTTGCATTTGCATAAGAAGAATCAACTGCATCACTCAATTCTTATATTCAGAATTTGCTTTGGACCATGAGAAGTAATTGTACACTTGATTCACACATAAAAATGATAATTTTTGGCAAAATTTTTACTATTCATCCAAATGATAAATGCATTCCAAACACATGAATTACACATTAAATCTTAACATAATTATTAATACACAAATCTAACATCTTATATCAACTTTCTTTATTATTTATTACTTCTATCATATCAAATCAAATATATCTCAGGTAAAATCACAAAACAGTCAATATTTCATCAATACCAAGATATAGTCATAAAATCCATGAATTTAGTTAAATTATACATTTATCTTGTATGGAAGAGGGTGTTAAGAAGTTAGTTTGAAGATCTTTTAATCCTAATCATATTAAAATTTATAGGTTCTAAAGTAGTGTTTAAAATATCTAACAAAACTAAATGAATTTTAAATTTCTTCATCAACCAAGAAGAAATAGGAGGGATTATTGATGAAAATAATATACTTATCTGGATTGGATAAAAAAATAAGAATTGAGGTTTTTTTTCCTTAATTGATAGAATGGTGAAAGAGATAGTTAGAGAGATTTAGGATAATTTGAGAGATGAAGAGAAATGAAGGAGATTGGGATTTTGGGGCTAAAAATGAGGAAAATAGTACCCCTAATAACATTTTCCAAAATTACTCTTAAACTTCTTTCATGCTCATACACTTATATTAGTACAAAACTTTATACTTTATGATTCCATTAAATTTTTTCCATCAAATTTTTCACTAAATTTGTATTCTCATATTCTCAATATTAACATTATTTTATTCCATATTTAACACATGAAATTTTTAACTCAACCAAATTTATCAATTGTCTTAGTTATTATTTCTCACAAAATTTATTAATAATTAAAAAAAATGTAACATGTACCATTCATTCTTAGAGCGTTTATATTTGACTTGCCCATTTTTTATCACTTATTTTTAAATTTTCTTGCATAATAATTAACATTAATCATGACAACTCAGAATATTATTAAAATTTTAATTATTGATTAGTACTTATTATTAATTAGAAAAAAACATGATATCTTTTTAATTAATTTCTTATTGCATCATCATTTTAATTAAATAAACATATTTCATCAACTCTGTAATTCACATCATCATTTTAATTTTGTTAAAACATTATAATTATAATCAGGGAAATTTATTCTATCAAATCATTAAGATATTTAATTAAATAAAAATAGATCTATTTTAGAATGAATCTATATTTATTTGTAATTTATTGAATATTGATAAAAGGATTGACCTATTTTATATTGAACAGTATATAAAAGGTAGCAGTTTGCAATTTCTGTCTATAGAAAGAGTGAAATACACTTACTTTAATATTTATTTTTAGAGCATTTGTAATTCGTTCCCTCACTTTTTATCACTCATTTTTATTTTTTTATGATAATAATTAACATTAAATTTTGACAACTCAAAATATTAATAAAATTTCAATTACTGATTAGTAATCATTATTAATTAGAAAATAAAAATAATATTTTTAATTAATTTCTTATTATATCATCTTTTTAATTAAATAAACATATTTCATCAAGTTAGTAATTTGTTGCATCATTTTAATTTTGTTAAAATATTATAACTATGATCACAAAAACACATTCGACCAAATCGTTAAAATAATTGATTGAATAAAAATAAACCCATTTTTGAATGAATCTATATTTATTTATAATTTAGGAAATATTAATAAAAGAATGGACTTATTGTTGAATGAATAATTAGGGAAATCCATTCATGATTCAATTTGATATAAAATTTTAAATTTAAACTATTATAATTATTATAATCAATGTAAATTAATTTAAATATTCTAATTTTTTTAAAGCGTTATACCTAAAGAATGCATTTACAATTTGGTTTCACAGAAAATTTCAAAATATTATAATTATTCTAACTAGTCAATTTGAGTTAATAAAAATGTTTTCTTTTTTAAAAATGTTATATTTAGAAAATCTGTTGATGATTCTTTTTTATGAGAAATTTTAAACTACTATAGATGATCTAATTAATTTGATTAATCTTAATAAATGCATCGATTTTGTAGGTTTTTTATTATCTATTTTGTGGCATTTTTTGCTACTATTCTTTCTATATATGTTAATGAATATTTTTTTCTAAGTATCATGCCACTCTATCTTGATTTGCTCAATTTTTATATATTCAACAATAGAAAATAATAATAACTATAATTCTCTCCATTTTCCGTGAATCACATCGTCTTTCATTTCTGTTCATTAGCTTTCGTTAGTTTTTCTTTGTTAATTTTAATAGTAAAATGCATCAAGTAATTACTTTTTTATTAAATTCAGGGTAAGATATCTAATTTTATGTTTCATCAATGATGTTGATCTACAAATGGATAATGTAAATATCAAAGTTAGATTCATATGCGTCTACGCTATGTATCACAATATTATAAAGCAATGCAACCAGATGGTCCTTTTGGATGGATAGACATGCGCTTATTTGAAAAAAAAAATCAATTAATATATATTTTCTATTATACTGTTCTCTTAATGTAATATATTGTTTCTAATTTGTGGCAAATTTAAGAAATGTCTTTATAAAGAAGTTGGTTATATGATATTGAAGTTTACAGTTGAAAACGTTCAAAAAGATTATCATTGTTCTCAAAAAGTTCTTTGTGAATTTTAATGTTGAAATAAAATTATCAAAATGTGAAAATGGATTAATTAATTGATATAAAATTCATTTTATTTCATATGATAAGGTAGTTTATAAGAGTCAGGATCATATATATTTAGTTAGTAAATTTATTATATTTTTGTTATTAATTAATTTTTATCTGTTATTATACTATGTTGACTAATATATTATTATTTGGATGTTATTAGAAAATTGATTTCCTACGGTAATCTAGAAAATGTAACTATGAGAAGAAGAATTAGTATAAAAGTTGACATTCAAATTCAATACCTAGCATAAGCTCTCATCAAATTATTATAATTGAATATTACTTATTATCAATTATTTTTTTTCACTAACTCATTTACAACTTATAAACAAAATATTATTTTTTGGCAAAATTTTCATACAATTCATAATTTTTCATGAAAAGTTTTTAAAATTGTTTATACTTTTTTTCCATATCCTTTTTCGTAAAATTGAACATTAATTAATCAATTCACACAATGATTAAAAAATTGTAGTATTTTTTTTAATTATTTTGTTTAAATCATCCTTGATTTGTGGTTGATCAATACATATACATCTATTTGGATTGCATTTATATAAAAAAATTATGCATTTTTCAAATGCATAATATATTTTGAATGTATTAACCCATTCTTAATTATTTACATATTAACAAAAAAATAGATTAATTTATTTTATTTTCTTTGATTGTGCATAATATATTAGACACGCAATATTAAATATGAGATAATTTGTAACCTAAATTCAATTTATAAAATATTTCAAATATTTTATCTTTTGATTTTACATTTCTTTGTAAAAGATATAATTAAATATAAGTGCTTTAAATGGTATGTGTTTTTTCAAAGTAATATATGTAGAGTCATTTGACTCATAGGAAATAAGTTTCCACAAATAGTTAAATTAAATTTCTTAGGAAGTAACACATGATTATATAATTCTTATTTGCCCAATATAGCTACTCTATTGGTTAATTTTAAGCTCTATTCATTTAACATAATTATAATATAAAAATGACATTCTATATTATTCATAATTAATCTTAATTAATTTAGTTTTAGTTATATATATAGTATACATATCTAAATATATAATCATAATTTAATAAAATCAATTAGTGCTAAATAATTGATTAATTTTTTTAAAACTATATAATTATATAATAGTTTTTAATTCAAATCAACAAGTATTATTTGCGATTAGACTTACTCATTAACCTATTGATTTGATTGACTTTATAAAAAAGAATTAGTATTTTTCATTTTATCTAGATTTGACTATTACAAAATTAAATTACTAACTTATAAAAGTATAAAATTTGATTTTCATGCATATTTTGATATAATTTACCATTATTGTAGAGAATAAATTAAATTTTTGAAAGAAATAAAATGATATTAATATATTTTATAATAATTTTATTTTTTTAGTCTTAAAATAGATTCATTTTTAATAAATATAAAATCACTTGTTTTCATTTATTAACTATTAAAATAATAAAAAATACCAATTCTACGAATTTATGCCCGTCAATTTATTTTTCTTTATAACAATGTTTGAACTCTGTATAATTTGTTGATTTTAAAGTCCTACATCTTTATATTTGTAAAACTGATTCAATCAAATTATCCATTACAATTGTGATAGATAATAATTTCATCTTTAGTTTCTACTTCTATATATGTGTAGGGATTATCTTCCTCTTCATCTCTACTATTTATTTCAAGTAAACTGTATTGTTGTAACATTAAGATGATACTTTAATTTATCTAATATCTTTAAAAGTATCAAAAAAAATTTTTCTAGAAGTCGAAATTGAGTATTGAGTTTTTAAAGGAAATATAGTAAGTATTTTAGAAGTCCGTAAATTTTATTATTATTATAATTATTATCAACATTAACTTAAATTTACAATAATTTGTCTATCTTATATTTTGAGTGTTTTAAATGTCAACAAATTCAATGAAATAATTTATTTGTATTTCTTTAAAATGTTGAATAATTTTTAAATATGCATTTTGCAAAAACGATTTGAAAAATCATACGTTATGTTTATTATCCTTTTAAATCCTAATCACAAATGGGTAGATCATATTTTATTATGAAATTTATAATCAAATTATGTGCATATTTGCAATGAATATATTAAAATTTTCATTTATTAATGATATTAAGCAGTTAACAATATAAAATAGAGTTACATCATGCATATACGAATGAACTAAAAAATGTTCATTATAAATATAAAAACTTAAAATTTTTATTTTTGTTAATGTAATATAATTTTTGCCATAAATATTTCATTAGAGTATTCAAAAGTTTAATTTAGATAGATGTACTATATAATTTTTAATATTTTTTGAATAAAGAAATGTGGTATAAGTTATTAATTGAGTGTTACTATTCTTTGAGTTAGAGTGAATTTATAAATAGTAAATCTTACCAATTTTAAGTGCAAAAAAAAATGGAGGCGTGTATATTACATATGGAAGAAAGGGATTGGGATCCTCTAAAGTGCAAAAAGTACTTTGGAGGATAAAGTGTCAAAATCTACCATTAATTTTTTTATTTATAAAATTATGAATCAAAATCAATGGTGAATTTTGATACTTTACCCCTTAAAGTGCAAAATGTACTTTAGAGGATCCAATCCAAAAGGAAAGTCTTTCTTTCAACAGCTCTTAATCTGTATATTCATAATGATTAAATTTAAAACATTATGTCATATCTATGGTTATAAAAAATATTAACATAAATAATATTTTTACAAAAAAACTATTAGAATGTGGACTCTTTATAGTGCATCTAATCATGTTGGAGTTACCGTAGGAAAATTTTACTAAATAATAAAATAAGATCAATTTAGGATAAATAAATAATTATGGATAATCACTAATAAGAGTTATAATGAAAAAATTTGTGCAAATTATTAGTGCCAATCAATGACAAGATAATTATTTAAGAGTGTCATTGGTAATTTTACTTTTTATATTAATTAATGTTATCCTTTCTTTTATAATCTCAATGATATACTTTTCAACGTGTTTAATTACTTGTAACATATTACTCCTAAATTACTCTTTTTTAGAATTAAATTTATAACAATTAATCGATTTGATTACTGAGATAAGCCTCTCATAAATATAATAGTTTATACTTTATTGAAAGAAATGATAGATTCAATTATAATAACTGAAGCTGTTTGTCCAAATTTATTTGTTCATATCAAATTGTACATCATAAAAAATTATCTTAATTAATTTAGTATATTATATTATTTCTTATCAGGCATGGGCCCTTAATTGAGAGAAATTCTTGTGTATATAGAATATACAATATTAAACTATTTAAAATAAAATTTTAAATGCGAAATTACTTATGATCATTTAGATGAGTAGGCCCTACATTATCCTAGGTCCTATGCACCAAAAAAATTTAAAAATATTATATTTGATTCTGTAATGTTCACAAATTTTTCTTATATATAATATGTAAAAGAATTCTTTTGTTCAAATTTATAAACTTTATCTTTCATATTTATTTTGTACTTAAACGATATTTTTATTATCACTAAAATTTTGATTTATATATTCTTTTTATTTTATCTGTATTAATATAATATTTTTACATCTCGGTGCACATATATTTTATAACAATTAATTTCTTAATGAAAAATTTTAGATACTATTCCCTAAGTGTCAATTTCATATATTTTTAAATATTGAAAATAATAAAAAATTTTATTTTTACTTAAAGATATCAAATTAACTGAGCTAAAAAAATATAATATGAATTTTATTGACTTTTTTATTGTTACTTTATCTTAATGCAGAGTTTTTTAAATAATACTATGTAGTTTTATTTTCTATGAAATAATATTTATAATTTTTTATAAACTAATAAGCCTTATATTTATAATGGAACATGTAAAACTTTCTTTTTGTAATTTGTTCTAAGTAGCTTTGCAATTTAATGGCGATATTATTCTGAACATTGCATCAAATACAAATGTATCATTATTACTACTTGATAGAAGAACTGTTCATTTCAGATTTTATATTCATTACAAATTAATGAATCATCAACATGTAACCTTAATCAAGGTAGTAAAATGATTAACTTCTTAATCAAAACAAAGACCATCATTTGAAATAAATATCTAATGGGTAACAAAATATATTTTGAGGAGTTTGTTATATTTTTGTGAGACATTTTAAAATTTTCAAATCCAAACAAACTATGGCTTAACCATTTGGAGAGAAAGTTGTGGTACTAGGTTCTGATTTTGGACAAATACTACTAATTATTCCAAAAGGAAGTAGACAATATATAGTTTATGCAATAATCAATTTTTCTTATCATTTGAATATTTATTTTTAGATCCTTATATTGATCCAAAACATGAGGTTTCTTATTATAACTGAGGGAGAAAGTTCAAATGATTCTAAGTGTAGGTAATGGAAAAGCTAGAAAGCCTAATGATGAATAAACTAAAATTAAGATTTGATTAAATTTGTTTATTAATGATTTTGAAAATCAAATTGCTTCAATTGTTAGCACTTTTCCATCTCTTTTTTTTTTTGGTGAAAATAGAAGTGGTTGGATTATTACACACATAGAGAGGGGAGGATTAAAAATTAAACCTTGAATACAAAACGAGGCACATAAGACATTAAATGTAACTTAAGTCAAAGGTTCTCAACAGCACTAATCCATCTTTTCTACTAAATACAATGATGCTTTTTACTTATAAGAAAGTGCACTACTAGCACTTGCATGAGATGTTGTTGATTCTATAAACAAATATATTTTATTTTTATTGCTTAGTTAATCAAGAGTTTGATGTAGTGGTGACAACCTATGTAAAGAGAATGTCACGATCAAATCTCTTGCTAATTTGCACACGCGAGAATATTTGAATACCTCTAAATGTTGTGATATTCTAAATCATTAAAAAAAATTAAAGACTATTGATTATATGATATTACTTAGAAATATTGTTCAATTTTCAAGTCTTTACAATGGCACTAAACTAATAATTATTGAATTTACAAATCATATTTTTGAAGCCAAAGTAATTTCAAGAAGTGCTATATGAGACATTGTTCACATTCCTAGGATGCTCTTGATTCCTATAGATCCAAGGCTTCATTTTAAATTTTAAAGTCATTAATTCAGAATAAGAATTAGCTTTGCACTAACAAGTCAACATAAGTTATAGGAAATCAGTTTTCTTGTTTTGGTATTTATCTTCCTATTCCAGCATTCAATCATAGTCAATTTTATACACACATACACAACAAAAAAAGGATTGAAGATTGTGATTGTGATGGATGACTTGCAAATATAACAACAAATATTGTATTTCCCAATTTCTAATAAGGTATGAAAAATTCTCATACAAAATTATAATTGTTTTAAATGATTATCATCTCTTTATATGCATTATATAATATGAATGCCTTTTTTGTTTTACCCTTATTAATATTTAAGATTGACAATTTTTTTCACATGATTTAATAGAGAAGGTGACTAGAATAGTGGGATTGAGGCAAAAAAATCTAAATCAAAATACTTATAAAGTATGAAATTTTGATAAATTATTTTTTGGCACATTATCTAGAATTCCATTTTACTTCAAATCTTGACAATGTAATTTTGGCAAAATTAGGAACAAATGTTCTCACAACCAATAGATTGACATTTTAAAAGAATTTCTATGAATTTTTTTTCTTTAAATGTTATTTCTTCTTCTTTAACCTTTTCTTTTAATGCAATATATATTACATTATCTCATACCGCATGGTATGAATTTACCACTAATTAATTATATGCGTTAATTAGTTCTTATTTCTAGGTAATTTATCTTAGGTTTTTAGAATATATACAGCATGAGTTTGGGATATATATATATATATATATATATATACACACACACGCGTGCGTGCGTGCGTGTAAAAGAAAATCATTTGAGAAATTCGCTACTCAAAATTTCGTCGAGTATTCCCCGGCCTTTTTTTTAATATGGATAATAAATTGGAATCTAAAACTTTTAACCTTCTAAAAAAATCCGTCAAAATTAAATTAAAGCTAATGACTTAAGTTGAGTAAATTATACTGAGTAATGCTATCCACACTTTTAAAACATTCACTCTTTTTTTAGTTTCTTCTTCATATTAAAAACAAATAGATCAACTTAGCCCATTCTTCTATTAGTTTAAAATGCCTTTCTCTTTTCTTTTTTTAATGTGAAAATGACAATAAAAAAGGAGTAAATGTTGAGATATATAAATATCTTCATTCAATATAATACTTAATGCCACAAACTTATTGATTAGATGGTGAGAAAAGTCCATCATGCATGGTTGATGTACAATACTCTGGTTTGCTGTATTTTTAATCATCAATTGTCAGGTTTGTTACGGTAGATTGAGAATTTTAAATTTAGAGTGATGTAATAAAATATAAATTATTAAATAAAATTATTAAAAATTATAATAATCAATGACTTAAAATGTATCTCGATATTTCAAATTTAAAATTTTATAGCATACCGTAGAATTTCCCTCGATTGTCAGTCTCCTCGTAATTATAGTATTAGTGAACAGTTGCTACTTAGTAGTACTTCTTTAGGTAAATTGCTGCAGGTTTAATTAAAAAAAAAGAAAAAGAAATTTACAGAGACTGTAGATGGCTCTAAAGCAGAGGTGAAAGAGGTCAGACACTATAGCTGTCTTTATCCTCGAAAGGGCAAGGACATGTGCCTAATATGATTGGTTAGTCTTTCTTTATAAATTTTAAGAGATCAGTTTGATGAAAATCATGAGGGCTGCTGCCTGCTTGACGTTTGAAACTGGGAGTCCTTCAGTTTGGCCAAAAAGGATTAGACTATGATAGGCAGCAAATTACATCATTTTTTCAATGTTAGATCTGAAACGAAAAATCAAAATTTTAAATAATATAAAATTAATAATAATACAAAATGCTTTAGTAGCTACAGGGCTTGCAGAGCCAAAATTTTTAATAATTTAAAAAGTGGTGTCTTTTTTTCCTAAGAAAATAAGGCAGGTAATGTACCAACATTAATTAACTAGTAGTTTATTATTTTATTTTATTTAACCTGCTTAGCTTGTGGTTCGGAATGAAAGTAAATCAAGTTATTCATAAATGATGGATGATCATTTAATTCGTTAAAAGTTTGATTTGATTTATTTATTTAATTAAATAAATCAAACTTAGTTTAATATATTAATTTATTTATTAAATAAATGAAATTTATTTAACTTTAAACCTGGTGTGTAAACTTAGTAGATCAGTATATTTAACTAATATATTATTTTAATATAATTCATTTGAATTAATTGACTAAGTGCATTATAATTATTATTATTCTTTTATTATATACCTTATTTTTCTTTTTCAATTTACACATTAGTATTCTCAAACTTTAAAGTTTGTAATTGTTAAATTTATATAATTGTATCATTCAATTTTTTATTTTAAATAAATATAATTATTATTTATTATGTTAAATTATTAAGACTTTTATAAAAGTGGAGAAAAAATTTTATTCAATACTTTATTGATTTAACAAAATTATTATTTTGAGGAACCTATTTGTAACATATATTCTTAAGTTTATAAGCCTATCAATGATTCATTTAAATTTTGATAGTCAGTTCTAAATAGACTTATAAATCAAATTAGAGTTCATAAATATTATAAATAAGTTAAACTAATCTAAAATTTTAACTTATAAATAGGTTATAAAATAGATCTAAACTAATTGAAATAAATCTCACCTATTTGTACAAATATCTGGCTTCTCTTATAGCCTCTATCAAATCCACTTGGGCATGTCGGTTCAAAATCAAATATTAAGTTATTAATAAATAAAACCCACCTAATAATTTAAAAAATATTAAGTGTGAATTACTAATTCAAAGTTAAAATGACCAAAATGAATACTCGGGGTTTAATGGCCGACCAAATAAACTATATAAAGAGGTGGAACACCCTTGCCTTAGAGCAAAACTAAAACCTACATTGCAGTGAGGTTTGCGGAAAATGGGGTCCAAAATGGCCTCTCTGACTCTCACCCTTCTCTTGGCCGCAATTTCTCTCAGCTTGCCATCCCAAATCTCAGCTGACAACTACATCTACTCTTCTCCTCCACCTCCCAAGAAGTATACTCCGGTTTCTCCTCCCTACCACTATCATTCTCCACCACCGCTGGTACACTCACCCCCACCTCCTAACAAGCCATACCATTACCCATCTCCGCCACCACCGGTGCATTCACCATCGCCACAGGTGTATCCACCAAAAGCACCGGAGCACCACTCTCCACCACCACATGTTTACCCACCAAAGGCACCTCACCACCACTCTCAACCACCACATTTCTACCCACCAAAGGCATCCCCACCGAATGCTTACCCGCCAAAGGCACCCTACCACCACTCTCCGCCACCACATGTCTACCCACCTAAAGCACCTCACCACCACTCTTCCCCACCACATGCCTACCCTCCCAAGGCACCTTACCACCACTCTCCGCCACCGCCAATCTCATCTCCACTACCACCAGAGCCTACACACCCTCCCCACATTCCTCACCCTCACCCAATTTACCGCACTCATCCACCACCACCACCTAAGAAGCCTTACAACTACCCATCTCCACCTCCGCCTGTTTACAAGCCAACTCCTAAACCCTATATCTATGCATCCCCACCTCCTCCTCACCATTATTAGATAGTGGCCTTGCCTTCCATCACATGGTAAGCTTCTTCGAGCCATCTGCATTAACATCTATTACGAAAAATTCTCTGCATGGACATGTACAGTAATAAATGTGTGTCATATTTTATATAATGTATTTTGTTGCGCAGGATCTAAAGATTCCATGGGAATAATGAAAGCTATGGATGGAATGAAGCAGTTTACATTATAAGAGAAAGGAAGGAAAGATTCCACGATCTGTCATATAAAGTGTTAAACTATAATTTTCTGGATGGCATTGAGTTTTCTTTGGCTTTATTATTATTATTATGTTGTATTTGACAGTTGTAAGGCACTGCCATAGTCCATGCATGCTTTGTAGCTTTCAAAACCTGCTGCGTCTGCAGGGCTTTGAGAAATCTATATAATAAAATAATAATTATTCTCTCTCTCTCTCTCTCTCTCTATCTCGCTCTCTATCTCGCCCCTTCCTCCCTCCAATTGGTCCTCCTTTTGAATTTTCCATACCCAAGACCGGACATGCAAGAAACACGACAATGAGAGGGGTAGGATTTGGATCCGGTAAGGAGAGGGTGAATTTTAAAAAAAAGATATATAATTATTTTTGTTGTTTAAAATATAGGTTTCAATAAAAAAATTAATTTCAAAATAAAATATATTTTTTTATTTTTTAAATTGATAAAAAATAGAAAAAATTCAAATCACTCAAAGTATTAACTATTTTTTAATCAGACTTTTCATACATTTGATGTGATGTATTGTCATATATAATTCATCCTTTTAATTTTGATTGAGCAAAAAAATAATATATAAAATTTAAAACTGTACATTATATCTCCCTAAACTTGTTAAAAAATGGAAATAATTAGTTTTAAATTAATTTTAATGAGGCTTATGTCAATGCATGAAGTAACTCACCTAAAAACTAGGGAGGTGTTATGACAGTTGGATTTTAAAGAATATTTGATTGAAGTTTAATTTATTTATATGGGCCCGACTACAATATTTTCCAGCGCAACTCACCCCAATTGTTTGAACAAATAAAAGAGTGACACGTATCCAATTAAAATAAAACGAACAATGACTTCTGACTTTTAAACTAGTTTGCTCACGGATTTCTAAAATTGATAACTTTACCTAATACTTTCCCAATTTTATCAAATAGCATGTCGTTCAAAGTTGAAAATTTGCCTACGATGCAAAGTCAGGGAGGCAAATATTTATGGAGGAGTAATATATAAAAAAAATTATAAAATAATTAAATATTAATGTACATATGATTTTTTTAAAAATTATTAAATACAATTTAAATTGTATGTAATTTTTAGATTAAGAAAAATATAATATATTTTTGTCAATAAAATATTACATTCTAAGTTACTAAAAAAATTAATATATCATGCAAATAAATTTAAAAGCAAGTTAAAATCCAATCCATAGGATTATGTGTAAAAAGTATACGTTATACATCTTTATTAGTATGTGATTTATGTGATATTATTAATTTAGTAAAAAATTAATGATTTATTATTAGAGGGAGATAATGAAAATTTATTTTAATTGTTTAATATAACATCAATAATTAAAATTAAAACTCATATGAGAATTTTAATTGGTCAAGTAATATTTTAAATGAATTTCCATTTTGATCTATTAAAGAAAATATAGTAGTCATAATTTACTAAACCATAATTAATTTTAAAACAATTTATATATTCTGCCTAAATGGTACATAATTCACAAAATATTTATACATATAAATATTTTTTTTAACCACAAGAGTAATTAAACTAGTAGAAACATATATAAAGTTCTTACATCAAACCTAGAGGATATGAAGGAAGACAACTTATATATTTTATCTAAATGGTAATTCAAAAATCATTTACACATACAAATAATTAAGTCTTGATATGAAACGTAGAATACATAGGAAAGCAAGACGAAGCTTTTAAGTAACATTATATGACACTCAAACTAAGTACTCTTGACATATAAATAATTAAAATTTTAAATATGCATAAGATGTAACAATATATAGTCTACAAATTAAAAAAAATAAATATAAGTAAATAACACCATTAGAAATGTAGTCTAAGTATTCATATTCTCCATATATAATCTTAAGAAAAATGCAAAATATCCCTATGATTTTGAAATGCATTTAATGTTAGAATTTTTATATGGGCTACCATTAATTATAGGTATTTCATTTTTTATAAAATTAGTTGAATAATAATCTAAGACATTTTCATTTTTTGATACTTAATTTGTTAAAGTAATTTATTATTTAGGCTTATAGATTCCTGATTTTGAATTAATATGTTTAGTAGCTAAAGTATAATTCTATACCTTTATTGACCTATATTGGGAGGATTTGGTAAGGTTTCATTTAAATTGGTTAGATTTTCTCTTCACTCCTAATATAATTTTCAAAAAAATCATTTGACTTATCCCATTAAAAGCCACACATTCTAAGAGAATGAGAAAAAGATCTATATCTATGATATTCATTTGAATACTACCTTATTTAAGAGAATTAAATTTATAATGAAGGTACACTTTTATACTCATTTTATTATTTGATGTCTTAAATTTTATGCAAGATTAAAATTTAAATTCTTACATTTAACTCCCATTAGCTTTGGAAACTCAAAATCAAACCTTAAGTTATTTAAAATTTAAAATTAATACTCATCATTTATTTAATTGGTGTTTTTATTAGATTATATAATTTCTTTATAAATTTTTTAAGCAAGAGTCATAATACTGTTATTTTCAAGGATTTAATTAAATTTTTATTAATTATAATTCAATTATTATTAATTATATAATGTAGAAGTGCAAAAAAAATAGAATTATAAACCAAAATATAACAACACTTTGATTCTTATTTAAAAATTTTATAATTCAAAAAATTTGTTTACTAAGTGAACAATTGATGTTAATTTTAAATTTTTTATAATCTAAGAGTTTAAATTTTAAGATGCCTAAAATTATAATATAAAATATATTATAAATTATAATTAATCGTAGTATCCCATAAATATATATTGTAAAAAATATAAAATAAAAATCATATTTTTTAGTAATGATATAAGTGGTTAAATATAAGACATATTATATTTAATTTTAATAATAAATCAAGTTCATCATATTAAAAGTTAAAAGGTAGGCCATTTCTATTTTTTAAAAAATAAAAATTATTAGATATTAATACTAATTTTTATATATCATTTGATGACAAAGTAAAGTAAACTATTAAATTAAAACTTGAAATATTTGATCAATATAAAATTAGTACTGAAAGCTTTTCTAACATCAATTTAGTATCAATTTCAAAAAATTTATCTTAAATTAGTGTCAAAAGATTTTTTTACATCAAATTAGTATTGAAAAATATTGCAAAATATCACATTAATTAGTACCAAAATTTTTAACATCGATATGAATTTGAAAAATAATCTTACAATACTAATTTAAATCCACCAAATCTTTCAAGTGGTGATTTGGTAGTTTTTTCTTTAATTTATATAAAACTTCGTATTTAATAAGATGTGCCAATGGCAAAAATAATTATAAAAATATCATCACTCTGTTTTTATTCTTTTTAATTGTTTATTTTATCACTCGCATTATTTTTTTGATATGTTATTTGAATTACGTCGATTAGGAACAGATTAAACAAACCAAAACAATGACTAGAACTCAAATAGCAGGCAAGTGTGCAATTATTTAATCTTTGGTGTCAAAGTGAAATTGAAAAAGCAAATCAATTTTGAAATCCTCATAGAGTATCAATTGTTTGTGTCCCAGCGTCCATGCATATTGCTACTTTTTTCGTATTGAATCAAACGGCCAATATATATTTACCAATGCAGGGTGAGTTGCCGCGGTTTTGTACCGGAGCATTGTAGTCTGCACCTATTTATATTTAATGGAAGTTTCTTTTTTAAAAGATTTTTTCATATTTATTAAAATTTGATGAATTTTATTTTCATTTATAAACTTGAAAATTGAACTATTTGGCTAATATAGTTAATGGACTTTATAAAAAATTATTTAAATTGTTCCTATGAATTACTATCTAAATTATTAACATATAAATGACAATTTTGATTTGACGAAGACATAATAGATTTGAGGTCTAATATTTATTTATTTTATAAATTTTAAAAAGTTGAACAAATTGGTATAGTGAAAATAAACAATATACTTAGAGAAAATCATGTTCAAATTTAAAAATTGATTTTTAACACTAATCTTTCAGCTTCTTTTTAATTTTTTTAAATTTATCATCAAAATTGAGCATTTTTTCTCTATCTAAATTAAAGAGTGACTTGAAATAATGAAAACAGTTAATAGATATTATCATTAGACTTAGCTTAAAATTAACAATTTCACTTTTTTTTAAGTTTAGGAGGTAAAGTATAATATTTTAAAGGTCGTGTCATTTTTATTACTCAATCAAAATTTAGAAAATAAAGTATAAAATTTTAAAATTCATGTACCATTTTATCATTCAATCAAAATTTAGAAGATAAATTATATTTTCTCATATCTACAGTATATTGTCCATGTAATTTTTTATGCTACAACCGGAGCAAGTGAATAATGGACATCTTTACACAAGCAATAATCACTTTTGCATTGCAATTCATTAATTTTTTTTATATTTCTAAAAGCCATTTATACAGGATAAATCAGGATATAAATAAGTTAGGTTACAATTCCTTCATAAGTCCTAACTTCCTAATAGATCTGATTCATTTGCACTCCTATGTGTATACATTTATTTATAAGTAAATTTAATGATATGATAAGTATGAGGATAAGAGTTTAAATCCTCTCCTTACTATTTTTTTCCCTTTCTTTTGTGCAGGTGCTGTATTCATAACAGTGAGTACTTTAATAGAAAATTTATTGAAACGAACATAACACTTCTCAATGTCCAAACAAACTGAGAAAATAAAATCAAATGGTAATGATTAAAAATAATGATTAATACCAAGCTTCTTAATTTTTATAATGAGTTCATGACTGACTGAGTGGCTAACCCATTGTTGGTTGGGTAAAAACCAAGGTAGAAAGATATTCGTTAGTAGAAATTGAGGAAGAAGCATTTTCTTTAATTTGCATGAAGAGGAAAAGGAGGAGGAGATAAAACATAGAGTCGAATTTAGATGTGAAACCCACTAACATTTTGTTTCTGTCCATTTGTGGGAAAAAATAGGCTTAATTCCATTTTTAGTCCCCTAATATATATTTTGTTCATATTTGATTCCCTCAAAATATAAAAATCTATTTTGATCCCCATTAAATTAAAATCTGAATGCTTTTGTTCCTTCTATTAATTTTTTCATTAAGTTAATGAAAAAGGAGGGAAAAAAGAGAAAAAAAGGAAAAAAAATTAAATACATAATTTATTTATTCATTAAAATGAGAAAAATAAAAATAAAAGCAAAATAGCAAAGTACTTAAAATATTTAATTACTAATTGTAGTAAATGATATATCAAAATATTTTAAAAAAATAAGCAATTTATTTATTTTTTAAAGAAATTAATAAAATTAGTAATTAAATTAAAATTCTATTTAATTATTGCATTGGATAGAATAATTGATCATTGATGAATTTGAGTATATAATTTATTTTATATTTAAATAATGAGTAATTTTTTATAATTTATTCAATCAATTATAAATTTTCTTTAAGTAAAAATTTTTACATTAAATATTCCTCAAGAAAATCAATCATTATTAAAAGTCATCCTAAATATAAAATTAGTTTACAAACTTTAATAAATAACTAATTTCATATTTTCATTATTATACCAAATAAGTATGCTTTTTAATTTTAATGTATTATCTATCAAATGCACTCAAATTATTTTAACCATATATTCTTTTTTTTCTCTTTTTTATCACTATTTTCTTTCTTTTCTAGTGTACCAAGACCCTTTTAATTTGAGTATCTTTATTTTATAATAAATTAAATTTAAAAAGTATACTTCTTTAATATAGAAATATAAATAAGTAATTAATAATTTATTAGTGTGTAAATTGATTCTATATTTAAAATATATTTTTAAAAGATATTTGATGTCAAGATTCAATAGCAAAAGATAATTTATAATTAAATGAAAAATTATGAAGATAATTTATTATTTAAATATAAAATAAATTACACAATTAAATAAATTAATAGTCAATTATTCTATCTATTGTGATGAAATAAGGCTTTAAATGTGTCATGGTAGATTTAAAAATTTTAATTAAATATAATTTTAAAATAATTAGTAATTGATTAATTACATTGAAAAGTAAATAAATTATTTATTATTATTATTATAAATGTCTTAATATATTATTTAGTGCAATTGGTGATTAAATATTTTGACTATTTTCTTTTTTTCTTTTTTTCCTTATTTTAATAAATAAATTACTAAAAAGTAATCCCAAATGTAAATTAATTTATACACTAATAAATTATTAATCACTTAATTTAATTTCTATATTAAATAAGTATGATTTTTAAATTTAATTTATTATAAATTAAATATACTCAAATTAAAAGAATATTAGGCACACTAGAAAAGAAAGAAAATAGTGATAAAAAATAAAAAAAGAATGTATGATTGAAATAATTTGAGTGTATTTAATAAATAATAAATTAAAATTAAAAGGCATACTTATTTAGTATAATAATTAAAATATGCAATTACTAATTTATTAGAGTGTGTAAACTAATTTTATATTTAGGATGACTTTTAATAATAATTAATTTTCTTGAGGAATATTTAATGTAAAAATTTTTAGTAAAACAAAATTTATAATTGGTTGAATAAATTATAAAAAAATAACTTATCATTTAAATATAAAATAAATTATACACTTAAATTTATTAGTGATTAATTATTTTATTTAGTGTGATAATTAAATATGATTTTAATCTAATTACTAATTTTATTGATTTCTTTGAAAAATAAATAAATTACTTATTATTTTTTAAATGTTTTGATATATCATTTACTACAATTATTAATTAAATATTTTGAGTATTTTTATTTTATTTTTATTTTTCTCATTTTAATAAATAAATAAAAATTATGTATTCAGTTTTTTATTTTTCTTCTTTTCCTTTTTTCCCCTCTTTTCCATTAAATTTAATGGAAAAATTAACAAAAAGACCAAATATGTTCAAATTTTAATTTTAGGAGGACCAAAATAGATTTTTATATTTTAAAAGGACCAAATGTGAACAAAAAATATATTAGGGAGACAGAAAAATTAAGCCAAAAAAATGTTCAATGGGAAAAAGGAAGAAAAAAGTATAAAAGAAATTAGCTTTTCCATTTTTTTTCATTTATAACTTTATCTTACTTCATTTTTGTAAGGAGGATTCTGTGGTATAACTAGTTAAAATTATGGTATGTGATACAACAAATTGATGTGGCAGCATCTTAACAGCCAATGACATTAAAATTATGTAATGGCTATTGATAGATATTAACTTTGTCACTTGATTTTTTAATAACTATTAGGGCAGGAAACCCTTCCTTATATGGTGCTCTCTTGATCATTAAATTCTGACTAACTTTTAATGCACTCCTTAGCAGAAAAGGATAGATTCAACTTTTTCAATATTTGAAAATTATGATTTCATTTTTTGACCTTCAATTTAATAAAATTATAATTTAATCTTTTAATTTTTTATTAATAATATATAAATAAATATATAAATAATAATATTTACCAAATAATATATAAATGAACAATAATGATAATTTATACATGATAATAATAACATTATATATTTTATAATATCAAATTGATTTAATATTACATATATTATTATATTATATTTCATTATTTATGTAAAATTAAAAATTTAAATAGATTTATACAATATTTTAAACATAAGCATTCTTTTCTAAAGTGAACAAAAGATTTTGACTTTCTTTTTATATTTTTATTCCTTTTTTTTGGATAAATTGGAGCTAAAGTTACTTTTTTTATAACATTTATGGGTTTTTAACCACAATATTTTTAAAATTTTTAATTCACGAGATCTTGACTTTTAAATACTATTTTAATATAATTTATTTTTCTAATTTTTCATTTTGATGTTGTTGACAAATTTTAAAGCATATTTGTAAAATTTGAAGATAAGGTTTTTTTTAAAACTAATATGAATTTTTTACTATCTTTTTATAATTTTACTTTTTTTCAACAAATTAGAGTAGTGATTAATTTTTTTTTTATAATACATGTGGGTTTTTATTCTCATATTTAAAATTTTTGATGATTTTTATCTTGAAGGAGCTAATTAACAATCAAATTACTAAAAAAGAGCATATTACTATTTAGTTTTCAAATAGTAACGTTAATAAAAATTTTAAATAAATGAATAAATTAAGTTTCATTAATAATTAAAGTACTAAAGAAGAGCATGTTATTATTTAATCTCTAAATAGTAATATCATAAAAAATTTAAAATAAATATTATTATTTAGCTTCTAAACTAGTAAAGAAGAGTATGTTATTATTTGATTTCTAAACATTAACATGTTATTATTTAGTCTTTAAATAGTAACATCGATCAAAACCTAAAATAAATATATAAATCAAATTTCATTAATAATTAAACTATCAAAGAAGAGTATATTACTATTTGAGTTTCAAACAGTAATATTAACTAAAATTTTAAATAAATAGATAAATTAAATTTCATTAATAACTAAACTAATAAAGAAGAGTACGTTACTATCCGAAGACCAAATAGTAATATGCTTTTCTTTAGCAATTTGATTGTTAATGAGATTTAATATATCCATTAATTTGGAGTTTTGATATATGTTACTATTTGAAAATTAAATAGTAATATATTACTATTTCGATAGTTTGATTGTTAATGAAACTTGATTTATCTATTTATTTTAAATTTTGATCAATGTTATTATCTAGATAGCAAACGATAATATACTTTTCTTTAGTAATTTGTTTGTTAATTAAACCTTTAAGATAAAAATCATCAAAAACTTTAAAATTAGTTAATAACAAACATGTTGATAACTAATAGCTAAATGCTTATACCTAATAGCTTACGAGTTAGTTGTATATATTATAAATATTTAACAAAAATAATTGTTAAACTAGCTAGAAAAATATAAAATAAGATAAATAGACAAGTTAAAAATAGATATATTAATTTAATTAATTTATATTTATTTTAAGATTAAATTATATTATGAAAATTAGTTGTTTGTTGTTTGTATTTATACCGGATCAAATTATATTTATAAGTTAGTTACTTGTTATTTGTATTTATACTAAATCAAATTATTTTTATAAGTTAGTTGTTTGTATCATAAATGTTTGGCAAAAATAATTGTTAAATTAGCTAAAAGATATAAAATATCAAAAATAGACATGTTAATAAAAATATGCATATTAATTAAGATAATTTATATTTATTTTAAAATTAAATTATATTAATACAATGAAAATATTTAAATTAAGAATAAGAATATGATTATCTAAAATTTAATTAACCACATTTATGATATTTCATATATATTTATTTATTTATTTATTTATATTCAAAATAATAATTTAATAATTTAAAACTTAATTAATTATTTTTATAACAGCATATATTTATTTATTTGCTTAGGTCGAGGAGATTTTCAATTTTTATGTCAACTCCATTCTTGCAAAATGTAAATTGTCCGAGAATTAATTTGAAGCTATTTTTTTAACTTCTCTTCACAGGCCAGTCTTCCTTTCCACTTGTAAACTTACTGATGGCTATAAGAGTATTGTATGCCCTACAACAAACGAGCATTTGTACCAAGAAACCTCCTTTTTGTAATAAGGATAATACTATCATTTCCATCTAGCAATTTTTCTTTCTTTTCATTGTATTATTTAATCAAATAAAGAAAAATATTTTTTATTATTTTACTTTTTATTTTATTTATTTTTTAATTTTTTATATTTCTTTACTTTTCTTACATCCAAATGAAGCTTAAAACTTAATTAAACTTAATTACAAGATGAAAAAAAGCATTGATGTCTGTTTAATATTTAAATAAGAAAATGCACCAAACTTGAAGGGGGGGAAAATTGCCCGTAACAGTGCATAGGGAGTTGTGATACCGGCAAATTTGTTTGTTTTTAACATTAATTTTTGAACACATCTCACCATAAATATTATGTGTTTGTTTGTTTAAGGTCCTACCTAAGCAAACAGAGATATACATCGGGTCAGGTTGTTAGACAAAATGTATAAAATTTAGGGCTTAAGTTTAAACTTCACCCATTAAATTTTAAAAAAATTAACCTAATTTAACTTGGTTTGATTATTTTTTTACATAATCTGAAGGCTCGACCTAGAAGTTTAAATATTATTTTTTAATTTTTAAGTAAAAAATTAAATTTTTAAATAAAAATATATTTAAAAAATAATAAATATTTAAATATATAAAATATTTAATTATATTAAATTAATATTTTTATATTAAAAATAATTAAATATAATTATTTTTTATAATATATAGTTATATTATTAAAAATAATTTAATATAATTTAATCAGAGTCTAACCGATTCATTTTTTTATTTTTCTAGCTTGAATAATAATTTAACTATAAAAAAAATTCAACCAACTTATCAAATTAAAAAAATACTTAAATTTTATATTTTTTCGGGTTGAGTCCATGAGATCGAATAGGTGGATAGGAATTAGGTTCTTTTAAAGTACAAAATATATTTTAAAAAGTAAAATATATCATCATAATTATTAATAAAAAAATTAATGATTCTTAATTTTATAAATAATAATAAATAAAAAATAATTATTAAATTTATAATTATCTATTTTTTAATTTTTTTGTTAATAAATATAATGATATATTTTATCTTTTAAAATATATTTTATACTTTAAAAGGGTTAGATGTGATTTAGAGGAGTCAAACCTTCGTGGCTAGACCCAAATACAATTCTACATAAAAAATATCATTGTCACGTGGCCCATATGGGTTGGTCACTCTGTCGTGCTCAGAATGGTTTGTTTTTATTCCCATCTTTCCTTTCCAATTGTTTATAAGGTAGTTTTTTCATATTTAGATTTTAATTATGATTATCAATATTTTGATAAAACATAATAAAATAATAATATATTATTTATATAAAAAAATTTAAATTAATTATTTTTATAATTTTTAAATTTAAATTTATCTTAATTTTTTATTTTAAATTTTTTAATAAATTAATAATTAAATAAATATAAGATCAAATATTTTTTATTTACATAAATTTAATAATTTCTTACTTCAAGTGTTTTTTTCCTCTTTTACTCTCACTCTTTTTTTGCTTCATGCATACATATTTCTAAAATTCATATTTGTACTTAAAAGAATATAATAAAATTATTATTTTATTAAATAAAATAATATATTAATTATTATAAAAATTAATGAGAAATTATTATTCATTATTTAAACATTGCATAAATAAAAATTTATTTCCCACTACTTAAAAACACTCACTTATATTAAAGCAGATATATATAAATTTAATACTTTGCATTAAATAAAAAAATATTATTTATTCAAAAAATTGAAAAAGCTATATATTATATTTTTAAATTATTTATTTTAATTATTTTATTAGTAATATTATTTTTCAATAATAAAATATTTACTTGTTATAAATTTATTGAAGAAAATGTTATTATATATATTGCAATAAAATAATATTTAGATGTTACTACATACTAATAATTTAGAATTTTCATTTAAACTAATCAATTTTTTAATAGAAATCATGCTATTATTCTTTTTAATATAATATAATTTTTTTTCATTTTTTGTTCTTTTAAATTATTTAGGTTTGTATAGAAAATCAAACAATACCAAGAAATTATTAGTAAGGGTTCAATATAAATACACACATACTTATCTACACATGCATATTCAAATAGTTTCCACTTAAAAATTAAAAATTAAAAATTATAAGTGATTTATTATCAATATTTTGACAAATAGCCTATTTTAGAACTTGATACATTAAATTATTAGTTATATTTTCCTTTTTGATATCAATCTCTATTTTCTTTATAATTTCACACATTATGAAGAGAAAAACAACTTCATTTCATTTATTTTTTTATTTTATCTTACATGAAAAATTAATAACAATAAATTAAATTAATAAAATAAGTATTTTATTTGAAAATCATAGTATGGACATTGTAAAAGTTTGTGTTTAATATAATTTATAAGATGATAAAAGTAAAAAGAAATACATATATTATATTTTTATATTTGTATGCATGATACTTTAATTTTTAAATAAAATTTACTTAACATATTTTAAACAAGTTTATAAAATTTAATTTTGGATATGTGTAAGAAAAATAATATGTATAAATATCATTTATTTCAAAAGTATCAATGGATATTAAACTTTTGGTTGAAAATTACATGTATAAGTATTATTTCTTTCAAAAGTATCAATGAACATTAAACTTTTTATAAAGAAATAATACTAAGTTTTTTAAAGATTTTATTGTATACTAATGTGTAAAAAATAACTGAAAGTGATTACTCAAAAAAAAATGAAGAAATGAAAAATAGCTTCATAAAGTAAAAATTTTGAATTTTAATTTATTAACTATTAAGTAGATTTTATATTTTCAAAATGATTATCTTGTAATTTTTTGAAAGCATTTTAATTTTAAAGATTTTAAATTATAACATATTATAAATAAACTTGAGTTAATAATTATTAAATTAAATTTATTATATAGTGAAGAAGTATAAAAATATGCATACAAATTAATATAGATAATTTAATCAAATTATGTATATTAAATTGTTAATAAATCTAAAATTAAGATTAAAATTATTGTTCAAAATAGAAATATTATGCCATCAATTCTTTATCTATTAGATAAGTCTCCTAATGATAAATATTAATTATCTATTTTTATATTATTACAATCTAACTATTTTCATTCTACCACAAAGTTAAGATATCAATAGTTGACTTTTAATTTGGATATGTTAGAATTGTCCTTATTTATATCATTTTTATTAGAAATTAACACAAATCGGATATAATTTTAACAAAGGTGCATTTAACATTGGCAATTATTAATTTTGACAATCAATTTATTTAAATTTAAATAAGTAATAAATTGTATCAATAAATGTAATTTCTTGAAACTCTAGGGAAAATCTAAACTTCATAATATGAAAATAAAAATGCAAAAATCTCCCCCATACATTTTTATTTTCATATTGAAAAAACAAATTATATTAAAATGATCAAAATACGTCTATAACGAGGCACAATCAAAAGAATAGTAATGCATCCAAACACATGAATTACACATTAAATACTAACGCAATCATTAATATACTTATTTAACATCTCATATCACTTTTCTTTATCATTTATTACTTCCACCGTATCAAATCAAATATATTTGAAGTAAAATTACAAAACAATCAATATTTCATCAATGCCAATACATAGTCATAAAATCTTTGAATTTAGTTAAATTATTCATTCATCTTATATGGATGAGACTGTTAAGAAGTTAGTTTGAAATTCTTTCAATCTTAATCACATCAAAATTTATAAGTTCTAGAATTAGGGTTTAGAATATCTAACAAAATTAAATAAATCTTAAATTTCTTTATCAACCATGAAGAAATAGGAGAGATTGTTGATGAAAATAATATACTTACCTTGATTGGATAAAAAAAAAGAATTAAGGTTTTCTTTCCTTAATTGATAGAATGGTGAAAGAGATTGCTAGAGAGATCTACAAGAATTTGAAAGATGAAGAGAAATGAAGGAGATTGGAATATAATTTTAGTAGAGGTGCATTTAACATCGGTAATTATTAATTTTAATAATCAATTTATTGAAATTTTGAATAAATAATAAATTGTATCAATAAATATAATTTCTTAAAACACTAGGGAAAATCTAAACTTGATATTATACTGAGATGAAAATAAAAATCCAAAAATCTTCCCCACGCATTTTTCTTCTCATATTGAAAAAATAAATTATATTAAAATGATCAAAATACGTCTATAATGAAGAACAATCAACAGAATAGTACGCAGGTTGTACGGCCTTCAAATTTTAGCCATAACACTATCATACTATGCTTATATTTTTTTAAATAAAATTTGTGTCAAGCAGAGCATGTTTGCTCTCTCAAATTACTTATAAAATGAATGTTGAGTGTTAAATAGAATTATCACAAAACTAAAAAAATTAATTATAAAAATTAATAATTGTAAAATATAATTGTATGAATATTGAAGAAAGTAATTTACATTTTCTTTTTAGGAAAGACATAAAATTGAACACCAATGAAACCAAGGTGAGACCCATTTTTCAATCAGAAATATTTAAAGATCGATTCGTGGCACTGGATAATGCTGGTATTTTATAGTTTTATATAGTTGCTTTGTTGCTATAATTCGTATAAATATTTCTTCAAATTAAACGTCCAAGATGCATGCTTATCAAGTCAACAACAACAAACATTATTGAAACAAATGTCTAAATTTATGAAAAACTGTCTATATATTCTCATTAGTCAGAGATTTTAAATGCCAAACTAAGACTAAATTCTCCAATAAACAAAACAAATATATCAAAAAATTTTCCCTGCATGTATGCCAAACCAAGCTCAAATCGCGGAGAGATCTTTGGCAGCATTTCCCTCGTAATCTTATCATATTTGTTCTTAATTTCTTCCACTGATTTATCATTAATTGTAAATGATTTTTTTTTTATTTTTTAGTTAATCAGAGGTGGAGTCTGAAAGCTATAGCTAATAGATTCAAATTTATGTATTAATTTTTTTATTTAGAATAAATTTTGACACATTACCAACAATTTATATTGATTTTTACTTTTGTAATTTTTGTTTCCTTATAAATTTTAAGACATTAGTTTGATGAAAATCACGAAGGCCACTGCCTGCTTGGTGTTTGAAACTGGGAGTCCTTCTGTTTGGCCAAAAAAAGATCAGACTAAGTTAGGCAACAAATTACATATTTTCAAAGTTAGTTACTGAGTCGAAAAATGAAAGTTTTCAATAAAATAAAATTAATAATAAAAAAGACTTTAATTTATTAGCTATATGGCTTGCAGAGCCCAAATTTTAAATAATTTAAAAAATAAGAAAATAAGATAGCTAATGTACCAACATTAATTAATTAGTAGTTTATTATTTTATTTTTTAATCTACTTAGCTTATGATTAAGGGTGGAAATAAATCAAGTCATTAATAAGTAATTTATGATTTGATTCATTAAAGGTTTAACTTGACTTATTTATTTGATTAAACAAATCAGGCTTAAATTAATATATTGGACAATTATTAAATAAGCCTAACCTATTTAACTTTAAATTTGGCTTGTTGACTTATTAGGCTAACTTATTTAATTAATAAGTTACTTTAATCTAATCCACTTAAATTAATTGACTAGTTATATTATAATTATTACTATTTTTTATCATTATATTTTATTTTCTTTTTTCAATTTAGTTATTAATATTCTCATATTTTAAATTTTGTGATTAAATCATTATACACACAGAGGAGAATTAAGGATCAAACTTTAGATACAGAGAAAGATACAAAGCCTTCAAAAAATATTAAATATCATTTGAGTTAAAGGCTCTCGATAGCACTTATTCGTCTCTTCCACTAAATACAATAAAGCTTCTTACTTATAGAAAAGTGCAATACTAACACTTTCATGAGATATTGTTGATTCTATAAACAAATACATTTTATCTTTTCTACTTGGTCAATCAAGAATTTGATATAATAGTGACAACATATGCAAAGAGGATGTCATGATCAAATTTCTTGTTGATTTGCACACACCAAAATACTTAAATATCTCCAAATGCTTTGGTATTCAAAATCATTAAAAAAATTTAAAAAATTACTATTCCCTATGACGTTACTTAGAAATATTGATTAATCTTCATGTCTTTACAATGGTACTAAACTAATAATTATTGAATTTACAAATTATATTTTCAGAACAAAAGTAATTTCAAGAAGTGCTAAAGCAAACATTATTTACATTCCTAAGATGCTCTTGATTCCTTCATATCCAAGGTTTCTTTTTAAATTTTAAAATCATCAATTTGTAATAACAATTATCTTTGCAATAATAGTCAATAAAAGTTACAAAAAGTCACTTTTTTATTTTGGTATTTATTTTTCCTAATTTAGTATTCAATCCCAATCAATTTTATAGACACACTAGAAAATGATTAAAGATTGTGATTGTGATGGATGACCTACAAATATAAAAGCAAGTATTATTTTCAAAGAAGTATTTCAAAATTTCTAATAAGGTATGAAAAATTCTCATGCAAAATTATAATTGTTTTAGATGATTTCTATCTCTTCGTATGCATTATATAATATGAGTGTATTTTTTTTTTATCCTTATTAACATTTAAGATTGACTTGTTATTTATTTTTCACTTGATCTAATATAAGGGGTTATTATAATTGCGGGATTGAGACAAAAACATCTAAAACAAAATACTTATGAAGTATGATTTGATAAATTATTTTTTAGTTCATTATCTAGAGTTTCATTTTACTTCAAATTTTGACAATGTAATTTTGGCAAAATTGAGAACAAATGTTCTCATGACCAATAGATTGAGATTTTAAAAGAATTTTTATAAATTTTTACATACTTTAAATGTTATTTATTTTTCTTTAACCTTTTCTTTTAATATAATATATATTACAATATCTTGTGTATGGTATGAATTTACCACTAATTAACTATGTGTGTTAATCAGTTCTTATTTCTAGCTAATTTAACTTAGGTTTGTAGAATATATATATAGCATGAGTTTCGAATATATACATATATATGTATACAGTGTAAACCAAAATAAAATGCTTTATGTATAGTTTATAAAGAAAATTATTTGACAAACTCGCTACTCAAAATTAAGTTGAGTCTTCCTTTTTTAACAAAAAATAATATGGATAGTAAGTTGGAATCTAAAACCTTTAACCTTCTAAAAAAATCCCTTAAAATTAAATTGAAGCTAATGACTTAAGTCGGTGAATTATAACGAATAATGCTATCCATATTTTTAAAAAATTCACTATTTTTGTTTTATTTTTTATACTAGAAAAATAAATCAACTTAGCCATTCTTCGGTTAGTTTAAAAGGCTTTTCTTTTTTTTAATATTAAAATGACAATAAACAAGGAGTGAGTGTTTGAGAAATATAAATATTTGTATTCAATATAATTAAATGTAATAATTTTTAAGATAATTCAATGCGAATATGACATATTTATTCAAGTTTGAGTTAACAAATTAATTTGTTTAAAAAATTTATTTTATATTTTTAAAAAATTTATTTAAAAATTAATCAATAATTTAATTGTAAATAAATATATAAAATTTTTATTTTAATAAAATAATAATAAAATTTAAAATAATATTTTATTAATAATTAAAATAATTTTATAAAAATAATAATTAATTAAATTTAATAAATAATTTTATAATATAAATTTTATAAATTAAAATTATTATAAATAAATAAAATTATTTTATCATATTTAATAAATGAGTTGATACTACTCCTAAAAAATCTCACAAACTTATTGATTAGACAGTGAGAGAAGTCCATCATGCATGATGGATGTACGATGCTCTAGCTCGTTATATTTCTAATCATCAATTGTCAATCTCCTCGTAATTATAGTATTAGTGGACAGTTGCTACTTACGAGTACCTCTTTGGGTAAATTGCAGCAGCTTCAATTGGAAAAAAAAGAAAAAGAAAAAGAAATTTACAGAGACCGTAGATGATTCTAAAGCAGACGTAAAAGCGGTCGGGCACCGTAGTTGTCTTTATCCTCGAAAGGCCTATGACTTATGCCTAATATGATTGGTTAGTCTTTCTTCACAAACTTTAAGAGATTAGATTGATGAAAATCATAAAGGCTGCTGGCTGCTTAGTGTTTGAAACCGGGAGTTCTTCAGTTTGGCCAAAAAATATCAGACTAAGTTAGGCAACAAATTACAGGTTTTCAAAGTTAGTTACGGAAACGAAAAATGAAAATTTCAAATAATATAAAATTAATAATAAAAAGGCCTTTCCTTTATTAGCTACCTGCCTTGTAGAGCCAAAATTTTAAATAATTTAAAAAGGCGGTAACTTTTTTCTCCTAAGCAAATAAGGTAGGTAATGTAATGTACCGACATTGATTTATTAGTAGTTTATTATTTTATTTTTTATCCTGCTTAGCTTGTTGTTAAGAGTGGGAAAAAAATCAGATTATTCATTAAAAGTTTAATTTGATTTATTTATTTGATTAAATAAATCAGACTTAAGTTAATCTATTATCCGATTGTTAAATAGGCCTAAACTATTTCACTTTAAACTTAGTTTCTTAACTTATTAGACTTGTTTATTTAAGTAATATTTTACTTTAAACTAATCTACTTAAATTAATCAATTAATTACATTATAATTATTATTATTTTATCATTGTAACTTTTTTTTCATTTTCAACTCAGTCATTAATATTATCAAATTTTAAAATTTGTGAATAATGAATTTATATCATTATGTTATTTAATATTTTTATTTTAGATAAATATAACTATTGTTTGTTAGGTTGAATTGTTAAAACTTCTATAAAAATAGAGATAAAATTTTATTTAATTTCTTATTAATTTAATGAAATTATTATTCTCTTCTCATTGAGGGACTTATCTATGATATATATATTTAAATTTATAAACCTATCAATAATTTATTTAAATTTTAATAATTAGATTTAAATAGTTCAACAAATCATGTTAGACTTCTTAAATATTATAAATAAGTCAGCTTAATTCGAAATTTTAAATTTCAACTTTCAGATAAGTTATAAATTAGATTCAAACTAATAAATTTTGAAATAAGTCTAGCCAACTTGACTGATTTCTACCTTACTTGCTGCCTCTGTCAAATCCACTTCAGCATGTTGGTTGAAAATCAAATATTAAGTTATGAATAAAAAAACCCACTTAATAATTTTAAAAAAGTCAAGTGTGAATTACTAATTCCAAGTTAAAATACCAAGATGAATAGTCGGGGTTTAATGGCCGATCAAATAAAATATATAAAGAGGAGGAACTCCCTTGCCTTAGAGCAAAATTAAAACCTACATTGCAGTGAGGTTTGCTAAAAATGGAGTCCAAAATGGCCTCTCTCACTCTCACCCTTCTCTTGGCCGTAGTTTCTCTCAGCTTGCCATCCCAAATCTCAGCTGACAACTACATCTACTCTTCTCCTCCACCCCCCAAGAAGTATACTCCGGTGTCTCCTCCCTACCACTATCATTCTCCACCACCGCCGGTATACTCACCTCCTCCTCCTAACAAGCCATACCACTACCCATCTCCGCCACCACCGGTGCATTCACCATCGCCACATGTGTATCCACCAAAGGAACCCGAGCACCACTCTCCACCACCACATGTTTACCCACCAAAGGCACCCCCACCGTATGCTTACCCCCCAAAGGCACCCTACCACCACTCTCCGCCACCACATGTCTACCCACCTAAAGCACCTTACCATCACTCTCCCCCACCACATGCCTACCCTCCCAAGGCACCTTACCACCACTCTCCGCCACCACCAATCTCATCTTCACCACTACCAGAGCCCACACACCCTCCCCACATTCCCCACCCTCACCCAATTTACCACACTCATCCACCACCACCACCCAAGAAGCCTTACAACTACCCATCTCCATCTCCACCTGCTTACCAGCCAACTCCTAAACCCTATATCTATGCATCCCCACCTCCTCCCCACCACTATTAGACAGTGGCCTTGCCTTCCATCACATGGTAAGCTTCTTCGAGCCATCTGCATTAACATCTATTACGAAAAATTCTCTGCATGGACATGTACAATATAAATGTGCGTCATATTTTGTATAATGTATTTTATTGCGCAGGATCTAAAGATTTGATGAGAATAATGAAAGCTATGGATGGAATGAAGCAGTTTGCACTATAAGAGAAGGGAAGCAAAGATTCCGCGTTCTGTCATATAAAGTGTTAAATTATAATTTTCTGGATAGCATTGAGTTTTCTTTGGCTTTATTATTATTATGATGTTGTATTTGACAGTTGTAAGGCACTGCCATAGTCCATGCATGCTTTGTAGCTTTCAAAACCTGCTGCATCTGCAGGGCTTTGAGAAATCTATATAATAAAATAATAATTGTTCTCTCCCTCTCTCTCTTCTCCAACTGGTCCAAAATTTGAATTTTCCAAGTCAATTTCGGGACAGGGAGAGTATCATCTCAAGACTTTGACATGCAAGAAACGCGACAAGGAGACCCTCAGCGTAGGATTTGCAAATTGTTTCTTTACATCTTCTAAATTGATAAAAAATTAATAAAAATAAATGAAAAAGATCTAGATTCCTCAAAGTATTAACTATATTTTTATCAGGCTTCTCAAACATTTGATGTGCTGCATTGTTATATAATTTAACCCCCACTCAATTCTGACTTATTAATAAAAATAATATATAAATTTTAAAATTATATACTTCACCTCTCTAAACTTTTAAAAAAGATGAAACTATTAGTTTTAAGTTAAATTTAACAAAAAATTCTACTAATATATGAAGCAATTCACCTAAAAATTATGAAGATGTTATGATTGTTGAAACTTGAAGAATATTTTATTGAAGTTTGATTTGCTTGTGTTTAATGAAAGTCTTTTTCTGAAAGATCTTCTTCGTATAGTTTAATGAATTTTATTTCATTTATAAATTTAAAAACTGAATTGGTTGATCAACATAATTAACAGATTTTATAAAACTTTTTATTTAAATTGTTCTTGTGAATTATTGTATAAAATGTTAATATATAAATGACAACTTTGATCTATTGAAAATATAATAAATTTGAAGTCTAATATTTGATTTATTTTATATATTTTTAAAAAGTTGAGCAAATTGATATAATCAAAATAAATGGTATAATTAAAGAAAAATTTGCCTCAAATTTCAAAAGTAATTTTGAACTCTAATCTTTTGGCCCCTTTTGATTTTCTTGGAAAATTTTTTATGAAACTTAAATTTTTTCCTCTATCTAAATTAAAGAGTGACTGGATACAATAAAAAAATAAAAATTAGTTGGTATGACAATTAGACTTAATTTAAAACTAATGATTTCACTTTTTTTTTTTAGTTTAGGAGGTAAAGTATAATATTTCAAAATTTGTATATCATTTTTGTCACTTGTCAAAATTTTGGAAATAAAATATAAAATTTTAAAATTCATATACTATTTTTATCATTCAATCAGAATTTAGGAAGTAAATTATATTTTTTCATATCTCCATTGTATTGTCTGTATAATTTTTTGTGCTACAACTGAAGCATGTGAATAATCAACAACTTTTCAAAAGCAAAAATCAATTTTTTATTTTTTTAAGTTTAGGAGGTAAAGTATAATATTTTAAAATTCATGTATCATTTTTGTCACTTGTTAAAATTTAGGAAATAAAATATAAAATTTAAAAATTTGTATACTATTTTTATCATTCAATCAAAATTTAGAAAGTAAATTATATTTTTTCATATCTCCAAAATATTATCTATATATATTTTTATGCTACAACTGAAGGATGTGAATAATCAACATCTTTTCACAAGCAAGAATCACTTTTGCATTGCAAACCATTAAATTTTTAATTCATTTAGTTCATGCAGAAAGTAATTTTCACTAAAACTTAAACTTTTTAAAAAATAATATCTTATGTAAATTTCCTGAAAAGTACTCAAAGTTATTTAGTTGATACATAGGAAGTGACATTTGGGAAGTAACTTCCCATGTCTTATTTAGTTCAACCTTGAATATTCTAGAAAGTATTAATAAAATGACTATTATATTTCTAAAATTATTATAATATAAAATAATAAATTTTAGTTATCATTAATTAAATTTAATGGCGATAATTTTATTATTATATTTATAAATAATGTGAAAAATGTTTTATAAAAAATAAAACTTCCTAAGAAGTTCTATTTCTCGTAATTTATGAGATAATAATCAACTAAATAATTTGTTAATTTGTTATTTTTCAAAAAATAGAACTTTCCATACTATTAAGATGAATCAAATGATCTTTTAATTTAAAAAAGTCATCTAAAAATAAAGTATGACATAAATAAATTAGATTGTAACTCCTACCTAATTCATTTGTACTCCTAAATATATACATTTATTCATGAATGAGTTTAATAAGATGATAAGTAGGAGGATAAGAGTTTAAATCCTCCTTGTTACTATTTTATTTTTCTTTCCTTTCTTTATGCAGGACATGCTCCCTCCCTATTATGAGTACTTCAATAGAAAATTTATTGAAACAAAGATAACTCTTCTAAATGTACAAGCAAATTAAAAAAATAAAAAATAGTAATGATTAAAAATAAGAACTTTCTTAATCTTTATAATGAGTTCATCACTGACTGAGTCGCTAACCATTGTGGGTTGGGTAAAAACTAAGGTAGGAAGACATACATTCGTAGAAAATAAGAAAAAACTTCTTTAATTTGCATGTAGAGAAGAGGAGGAGATAAAACATAGAGTCGAATTTAGATAAGAAACCTACTAACATTTTGTTTCTCTCCGTTTGTGGAAAAAATAATTGGTGAGGAAAAGGAAAAAAAATATAAAAAATCCAGCTTGTCTTCTTTTTTTTCTAACTTTTTCTTACTTCATATTTGCAATAAGGATAGTATTACCATTTCAATTCAGTAATTTTTCGTTCTTCTCGTATTTTTATTCAGCCAAGTAAGAAAAAAATATTTTTCTCTTTTTTTCATTTTTTCTTTCTTTATTTTTTTTAATCATTTGTTTTTATATTTTTCTAATTCTCTTGCATGCAAACGAAGCTTTGAACTTAATTAAACTTAATTACAAGAGCAAAAGGGCATTGATATTTGTTTAATATTTAAATATGAAAACGCATCAGACTTGAAGGGGTGAAAAAATGCCAGGAACTGTGTATAGAGTTATATACCGGCAAGTCTGTCGGTTTGTAACATTTTTGGACGCATCTGATCATACATATTACGGATTAGTTTGTTCAAGGTCCTGCCATCATTGCCACATGGCCCATATGGGTTGGTCACTCTGTTTTGGTCGCTCTGTGATGCTCACAGTGGCTTTGTTTCTATTCCCACTTTTCAATCGTTCGTATCATGGCCAAAAAATATTGTTTGTATCATTTTTATTAGCAATAAATCAAATTAAAGGATATAAACTACCCCTTCAATTTTAATGTTGGTGCATTCAACATTGGCAATTATTAATATTAATAATCAATTTTTTTAAAATTTGAATAAGTAGCAAATTGTATCAATAAATTCATTTTCTTAAAACCCTAACGGAAATCTAAATTTCATGATACATTAACACGAAAATAAAAATACAAAAATCTTCGCCATGTATTTATCTTTTTGTATTTAAAAAATAAACTATATTAAAATGATCAAAACACCTCTATAATGAGCAACAATCAAAAGAATCGTATGCCAGTTGGATGACTTCAAATCTTATCCACAACCACAAGACTTCCATACTATGCTTGTCCCTTTTTATAAAATTTGTGTCAAGTAAAATCTGTTTACTCTTTCAAATCATCTGAGTGTTAAATACCATTACATTAAAATTATGGAAAGTTGATTAAAAAGTTAATAATTATAAAATATAATTTCTCAAAATTGGAGGAAATAATTTATATTTTTCTTCTACCAAAGATATGAAATTAAGCACCAGTGAAAACGCGTGGGACCACCTTTTTAATCAAAAGGATTTAAAGATCCAGTCCTGGCACTCAATAATGCCGGTATATATATATATATTGCTGCTATAATTCATATAAATATTTCTTTTAAATTAAACGTTCAAGGTGTTTGCTTATCAAGTCAACAACAATTTATCCAACAGTATAACAACTATTATTGAAACAAATATCTAAATTTATAAAACACTAAGAATGTTTAGCAAATAACTTTTTGATTAAATTTTAATTGATTTGAGTGCTTTTGATTATTTGACTAAGTTAATAAATTTATTTAAGCATTTAATAAATAATCATTTTAGTTAACTTATTAACTCTTAAACAACCATTTTGAAAAAGGTAGAAATAACAAATTTTTGAAATAGTTAATTTGTATTTAGTATAGAAAAAGATATTTTTATCTATAATTATAAAATTTATTACATTTTCATACTTGATAAATAAGAAAATATTAAATTATTTTTATTTATTTACTTATTAGAAAAAATATAAATACATATGATAAATTATAATTATTTATTTTTAAATAAAAATTCAATAAGTATAATAAATTATATAAAAATATTTATATAATAATATTTATATAATAATAATAAAATTATATGAATATAATTGTATCATTTCTATCAAAATTGTATAAAAAAGAGAATATATATTTTATTTTGTAGAAATAATATAAAATGTATTAAAAAATAATAATCTTTTGTTAAGTGAAATGTTTTAAATTAAAGAACAATATATATATTAACAAAAAAATAGAAACAATGGAATGATATTACTTGTGAAAGATATGTTTTTATATTTAAAATATTTACTTCATTAATATTTTCAATGATAGATATATGAATTTTATTTTTTTATATTAAAAGTATTAATGTTTTATGTAGTTATTATACATAAAATTCATATAAAATATAAGTTATCTTTAATAAAATAATGAGAGAATGTGATTATAAATTCAAATCAAATAATAAATATAATTTAATTATTTTGTAATTCACAATATGCTTTGATTAAACTCAAATAGGTAAAAAAATTGTTACACTTGTATCAAAATTTGACCTTTTCATTAATTATATTTTATATTTTTAAAATTAATTAAAATATATTATTTATCACAAAATATTTATAATATCTCATATTAATAGATTTGAATTGTATAATCTTCTTTAATCATTTCTTAATAAAAAATTAAATTTGGTTTAAATGTGATATTTTTTAATATTTTAAGAGAAGTTTGTGTAGGTTTTTAAATTAGAGGAAAGATCCATGTAATTTTATTAAAATTTAGGAGAAGTTAACATATTTTCTTCATTTTTTAATTTATCAATTTTATTGTATATACAAAAATTTTAATTAACATCTATTCTACTTATTTGCCAACCATCTCATTCAAATTGTATAGTAAGAAACGTCATTCAAATGCTTTTATATTATGTTGTAAAAACCTAATTATAATTTGCTACAATACATTGGTTGAATAAGAAAAGGCCACTACTCAATTTTCAATAGTGATTGAGTAACACCAAATAAAATTATAAATTTAACAAGTAATTCATTATCAAAGAAGATATGATTCATTACTCAATCTTGTCATTATTTAGTAAGTTTAAATTCTAAAATTTAATGAATTTATTAATAATATTATTAGTTATATCTTATAAGAAATTTAGAGGTTCTTTACCAATTTTTTTTTGAAAGTTCAATGTTTTCACTTACAGACTCATTATAAGAGCCATTGAAGTTAATTAAAGTGCATAATTTTGCCTTTCCCCTTCCCATTTATATATATATATATATATATACACACACAGAGAGAGAGAGAGAGAGACTAAACCGAAATAAAATGCTTTATATAAACTTTATAAAGAAAATTGATTGACAAATTTGCTACTCAAAATTAAGTCAAGTATTTTCTTTTTAAAATATCGATAGTAAGTAAGTTGGAATCTAAAATCTTTAACCTTTGAAAAAAAAATCCCTCAAAATTAAACCAAAGCTAATGACTTAAGTCGATAAATTATAACGAGTAATGCTATTGGTACTTTTCAAACATTCACCCTTTTTTTAATTCTTTCTTTTATTAGGAAAAGTACATGAACTTACCCCATTCTACTATTAGTTTAAAAAGTGCTGAGGTCTTTCATGTAAATTTTTTTATTATTTTGAATTGCCATTAACTGAATTTTCTTATCACTACAACAATAATGGGTAACACCGACGACAAAAACTCAATCATCAGTGATAGTTTTATCAACAACATTGTCATCAATAAATACCAAAATAAAATCGATGCCATTTTTTTAGAGTTAAAAAAAATTTGGCAGGCAAAAGCAATATTCAGTGATGACATTTGTCATCAGTGAAGGTTCCAAACATTTACTGATGACATTAATCATCGCTAAATATTAAATAGAAAAATGGGCAGGAAATAAAATTTTCAACAACAATAATTATCATCACTGATGCCTTATTTCCTATGCCAATCTTCAGCAACAACATCTATCGTCGATAGAAGTCTTAAACTTTTAGTGTCAACATTGTTGTCGCTAAAAGTGACAGGAACAATTTGCCATGCCATCTTCAACGACAACTTATATAATCAATAAAAGTGTGGAATTTTTAGCAACAATAAATGTTATCACTGAAGAGTGGCACAGGAAATTATGCTAGTAGATATTCCATTTATACTGACGACAACGTCATCGGTGAAGAGTCTTAATTTTTATCGATAGCTCTTTAGCAACTACGAAGAAAATTATCGTTGTTGAAGAGTGTGGCTATAAATTTGGCCCCAGCACCTCCAAACTCTCATTTCGTGCAGTGACGAGGAAAAAGCAAAGTAGAAACAAAAGACGTGGGGTAAGTTTTTGCATAAGTTTTTATTCTTTTTTAATTTTTTATTATAATTTATTTTTTATTTTTAATGTGTTTTGATTTTTATATATATAATTTTGATTTATTAGCTATCATTACTATTTGTTGTTGCTTGTGGTGGGCATTTCGAGATTATTAGTTCAGTAGATATTTTTCATTAAGGTATATAAATTAAAATTTATATTATTTTATTATAATATGTAATTTATGAGATGAATAACTTCAAATAAATTTATTTATTTTGATGGTGTGATTATTTTAGTATGAAATAAATTTTAATTAGTTTTAGATGTTATAAATGTTGAATGTATTTATGTAATTTTGTTTAAATGTGGAAGTTATAAATATACTTTTTTGTTGCTATTCTATAACTCGTGAATTGTAATTTTGCAAAATGCAATATGTGTGTAAGTTATTTAGCTAGATTAATATGAGATGAAATTGTTATGACATTTTGTTTACAAATTTTAGAATTTAGGATGTTATTTAGGATAATGAAATTCTTAGTTTAGGATGTAATTTTGCATAATGAATTAAGAATTTAATATAAAATATGTAATTAAGTAATATAAAATAAAGAGAATAAAATTTAAAATATTATAAAATACATTTAATATAAGATATATCATAATCTTTAACAAAAAGCTTCAAAAAAGGATCAAAACATCTATACAAATGAAAACCTTATATTATTTAAGAATATAAAATAAGAATCAAAACCTAAAGTTTAAAAAGCAATAAAATTTATAAAATAAGAATCAAATTTTATAATTTTGATAAAATTTAATATATGAAGACCATTAATTCATTTGAAAGTGACGCATCTTAATCATTATCATAATTTAATTTTATTATTTAAAAAGTAAATATATTTCACACAAATATTTACTAATCAAATCTTAAAGTCTAGAATTTATATTTTAGATACTTATGTGAAAAAATAATATAAATATAATATAATACATGTAATTTTGTATTAAATATATTTTTAATAATTTAAAATTTTAATATTGAAAGTATTAATCAAAATAATTAATTACATATTTTATTATTTAATAAAAATAATATATAAATTAAAATTTATTTATTAATTTACTTAAAATTTATCAATCTATATTTAAAATTTAATATATATTTCAATTGTGATTTTTTAGGGATATGTTTCAACTTTTCTAGAATATTTTTTTAATACTCTCTATAATTCAAATGCCAATATTATTAAGTTGTATATTATAACATGATATGATGTATTTTGTGCTTACAATGAAAACATACTTAATAAGTTAGAGATTTAATTGAATTGAATTAATTAATTGCATATTTTGTATTAAACTCATGTATTAATTTTGAACTCACTTATTAGATTTGAATTTTAATTTTCTTTATTTGAAAATAATTTATAATATTTTATAAAAAAAATCAAAACTTTAAATAAAATAAAGAAAATAAAAATTTAAATAATATAATAAATAATATATTATAATTTAAAATATTAAATAATTTTAATTAATAATAGTCCCCAACACGAATTAGTTTTCAGTATAATAATTAAGGAAAGTATAACATTTTATAAACTAATGAAAAACTTCACAAATAGGGCACAATTACTAGCCTTACACAAATTAAATTTTGTATAAATGAAATAAGATTTAAGATATTATAAAACCAATTCAAATTTAATTTGAATAAAAATCCAAAAAATATGCTAATTTCAATACTCCGTATTATACCATCCCAAAACTAATACTTGTCATAAAGTAAATATTGAAAACATGTAACTTGTAACTATACTTTAATAAAAATGTAGAAATAGAAAAAAATTAAATTAGACAATTGTATTTAATGAAGATTCTATGATGATATGAATAGGAATTTCAAAAAGATTACAAGAATTTAAATTTTTACATCATTAAGATTTCTTTACAAAATACAATCCATAACAATACTTATAAAATATACATCTCATGAAGAGAATTAAACTGTACATACAACAAATGTAGTAGATTAAGTTACAAAATTGAATTTTTAATTTGAAAATGTTAATCATAGCATTTTACATGAATAGTTAAAAAATTCAACAATGCAAAAAATAATACAACTTAAATAACAATACTCATAAAAATATCATAATATAAATTTAAAATTATTATAAATATATTTTTATAATAATTTTAAATAGAATTGTATTTACATTATAAATTTAGACCTATTCAAAGGTTGATTGATCTATATATATCAACCAACCCTTGAATTTTTTCATAAAGTTAGATAGTTTAGTATATGTATTATGGTTATAATTGATAATTTATCTGGCTCTCGTTTGACATTGTAAGAATTTCTTGGCATCCTAATTATTCTCTAGGTGTGAACTAAATTGATGTATAGTTCACACACTTGGATAACTACTGGGAGATGCTGCTGAAGTTTCTACGTGTAAAAAACAAGAGGTGTGGATAAATTGATGAAATTACAACTACAAAAATATCTCGAATGAGATAGGATCCTACCTTTTAGGATTAGAATGATACGGTGGATTTAAGGCATATGATGCACATTAATCATAACACTTAATTTCATAAGAAGTTTTCTTCTTCCTATTCAATAGTATGATGTTTGTGGATAAAAGCTAGATTCATCTATGAAATTGCTTATCGGACAAGTATTGGAATGGTGCGATGACATTTGTTAAGAGAATTAAGAACTTTGTTAATGAAAAGGATTTAATGAAATGCCTTTGCAAAAAATGCATGAATCTATTGTTTCAAATGTTAGAAACGTTAGAGGCATATATTATAGATAATAAATTTTATCCATTATATATAAATTGGGTATACCATGATGATGCAAATGTTTCGACTTATAGGGGGACAAGGGGAGTATCTCCTAATGATAGGGATGAAATGGTTAATATTATATATGATTTCATCGAACCTTGCATAATTGAAGATGTAGTTTGCTATGAAGGGGCAGAGAATGAAGATACATCCAAGGGGGAAATAAAATTGAACTACAGTCGTTGTAATGACCTATTTGAACAAGTGGAGATTGAATTATACTTGGGATTCCCATCATTTTCACCTTTAAACTTTTTAGTAAAACTTATGCACTTGAAGGTGCTGCATAAGTGAATTAACAAGTCCTTCAATGATCTTTTAAAGTTGTTGAAAGAGGCACTTTTAAAGGGCAACAATTACTCGAATCACATTATAGTGCAAAGAAATAGCTCAAGAAGTTAAGGTTAGGATATGAGTTAATCTATGTGTGCAAGCATGATTATACACTTTTTTGAAAAAAACATACTTCGAAGGATAATTATCCAATATGTGGTAAGAGCCGATGGGTAGATAAAAATACAAAAGGAAAAAAAGTGGCTAAAAAAGTGATTCGATATTTTTCATTAACTCCTCAATTAAAATGATTGTATAGGTCAAGGCATACTGCAAATGATATGATATGGCATTATACTGGAAGGTCAACAGAAAATAAGGTAATACAACATCCAATTAATGAAGAAGCTTAGCAAGAATTCGATATAAGATATCCCAATTTTTTGTCAACTTGCAAAACGTTAGGCTAGACTTAAGTGCGGATGGATTTAATCCTTTTAGTGATAAGAATTTATCATGTAGTATGTGGCCAGTAGTCATGACTACCTACAACTTGACCTTATGAATTTGCATGAATCAGTCCTTTTTCATGTTGACCCTGTTAATATTGAGATCATAATCACTAAGTAAGGATATTAATGTCTTCTTAAGATCAGTTGTAAAAGAGTTAAGACATCTTTAGGAGAGGGGGTTAAGACTCAAGATTCTAACATAAATATGATGTTTAATATGTAGGCAGCTTTGTTATAAACTATAAATGATTTTCGTGCTTGAAATACTCTCTCTGGGTGGAGTGGACAAGGTTATAAAGCATATCTTATGTGCGATGACGATACTCTATTAGTTTAAGTTAGGGAAAAAATAACTTATATTGGTCATCATCGTTGCCTTCTAATAAGTTATACATAGAGAAATAAGAAGAAGCTTAATGGGAAGCCGAAGAGGAAAGCCCTACCTCATCCTCTTATGAATGAAATTGTCATGGAACAATTAGGTAAGGTGGCACAGAGGCTTCCTTAAAAACATGTTCAGTTTGGTGGTTTGAAGCAAAAGAGGGGTGCTAATAAACTTAATTAAAGTAAAAAAAAATATATTTTTTTACTTTTTATATTAGCCAACAATGACTTTAAGACATAACATGGATATGATGCATGTTAAGAAGAATGATGTAATAGTATTTTAGGTACATTATTAGATATTAAGCATAAAATAGAAGAGATAGATAATGCAAGATAAGATCTGACAGACATGAAGATGAGACCAGACTTGCATTTGTATGAAGAAAAGGCCAGCTTTTCAAACTATATGCTGCATAAACCCTCAACCAGGAGGAACGAAGATGGTTTTGTTAATTTATAAAGAATGTAAAATTTCCTGATGGGTTTGTTAGGAGTCTAAGCAAGAATGTGATTGATTGGGATATGAAGTTAAAGAAGTTAAAATCACATGACTGTCATGTTATCATATAAAAATTGTTAAGACCCTCGGTTTAAGCATTTTTGCCAAAGGAACTATCATATCCGATTATTAAGTTATGTAACTTCTTCAACCAAATATACACTAGGACTCTTAACAAGAGGGATATCCTACAAGCTAAACAGGATATTGCCATCAATTTATGCAAGCTTGAAAGGATATACCTTCCAGTATTCTTTGATATAATGGTTCACTTAATGATGCACTTGTTTGATGAAGCATTGCAAAGTGATTCTATCCATTTTTTATGGATGTACCCATATGAGAGATATATAAAAAAATTGAATTGTATCAAAAATCATGCTCAACCTAAGGGTTCAATTACAAAAGAATATGTTATTGATAAAGCATTGACATTTTATCTCATGTATTTGGAAAGAGTGGAAACTAGATTCACTCAGCTTTATCAAAACTAGGACATTGCATCCAAACATATAAAAAAGGCATTGTTAGTGTTTAAATCTCAATGTTAACTACTAGGGAAAAAGATTATATCCCACTTTGATAAGAAAGATTGTTGCCATATGGTATATCTTAAACAACTGTGTCGAGATCGAAAAGTATATCTTCGATAAGTTTTAATAATTATTCATACTTTTCTCCCAATTAATTATAGCGAACTAACATACATATATCATGTAGTGAGCACCGATAAAAGCTCAAATGAAACGATGCTAAAAACATAAATGAGTTACAAAGAATAAAATTTCTCGCTTAGTTTTACCATAAGTAAAGGTTTGTTTTTTCTAGTTGTGTTATACCAATCATGTAAATGTTATTCTTTACTCGTACTTTTTTCTCAATTTAACTCTTTATAAAAATGCTATATTCATAGATGTACCATTTACATAAGAATGATTCTCTAAAAACCACTGAAGAGTTACTATCATTAACTTTCAGTCCTAATTTTACTATCATGGTTCAATATATATTATAAATAAAGTGCGCTTTATGGTGGAATCTCAAGATATGAAACATAGAACATAAAATAGTGGTGTTTCCATTCTGGAACTGACAATAATATATTTTATGGTGTATTAGAGGATATTATAAACTTTACCTATTTAAATAAGTACAGTGTAATACTATTCAAATACAAGTGGTATGACACGAATCCTAGAAAAAAGAAGTTATGCATTAACAAGAACATTACAAGTATCTCTATCAGTGGGTAATGGTACAAAGATGATCTCTACATACTTGCAATCTAAGCAAAACAAGTTTTCTACATCAAGGATCTTCTTAATGGGTCAAATTGGAGGTTCGTTCATAATATGGTGCATCATGACATATAGGATTTACTCAACAATGATATTAGTGTACAAGGCTTGTCATTCCTACAAGAAAGCAACTTCTCCAATTTCAATCTCACAGTTGATCTTGAAGAATTTCACTTAGTCAACTTGAGGGATCAGAGAAATGGTCCTTTAATCATTTTACCTTTTAGGAATACTGGATCTACTGTAGAAGGAATGGATGACTTTATCGATGATAAAGATAGTTTTGAAGATGAAATGATTGAAGATTATATGGGGGAGGGACTTCCACAATCTAATGATGATAGAGAAATTGATGATCATAAGGATAAGTCTATTAGGTTTATCGATACTGATTCAGATTAGGGAAACTATTTTTTTGCATTACAACTCATAATTGTATAAGAGCTAGTATAATTTTATTATATATGTATAGTAATTTATCTCTAGTCATCATTTGATTCAATTGTGGACCTTTCTCTTAAGTATTTATAAAATGTGTATTATCCCAGTTATAATAGATGTCGAGGCACGACACCATAGAGGTAATGCTAGAAGGGACCCTCCACATCAACCTACCTACCTTCCATCATAATGCGAGGTATCAGATATCTTTTCTTATTGTGCACACTTAAGTTATTTAGTTATTAAATTTGAATTAATGGTATTGATATTTTCTATTATCTATCAAAGTTATACCTTCGAGAAAAATAGGCCCAAATAGGTCCTTCAGGTTGCATTAGAAGATGGAGAGGAGTAGAGGGCAATCAATGCTTGTCCAATTTGATATGACTAGTACATGGCATGTGATAGGTGAGAATGCTAGTCATCTCTCCCATGATATAGGCAGCATTATTCGAGCACACATGCTGCCTTATTATAAATCATGGCAATTGATGCTTCAGCAGTAGAGAGACAAAGTATTGCAGGAGGTTTGCGTAAGTATCCATCTCTTCCCTATCTTAACTTATTTATATTTGATTTTGTAATTTTTGGATATAGTATTTATTAATTTGTTAAATATTTTCTAATGCAATCCTACTTCGAGTTCCAAGGCATCTACGATGCTAAGCAAGATAAAGCGCTCAGTGGTCTAATACGGAGTGTTGCTAACCTATATAGAGATTAGAAGTACAAGTTTAACAGATATTTTCTTTAGTACAAGGGTGATCGAGACTAAGATTTTAACCTAAATTGTGCTAGGCACTACGTGCTGTGATCTGTCTCACCTCAAACGTGACAAAGTTATGTGAGCTTCTTCAACGGTGACGATTACAAAATAAGTATGATATTTAATAAAATTACATCATTATTTCATATATCTAAATTATAAATGTAACTATATTACATGGTTATTTTTTTATTTATAGGAGCTATCTATGAAGAATGCATATAACAGGGAAAAGAAGATTATGAATGATCAGCATGAGTCGAAATCCATTGCCACACATCATTATGATAAAGTAATTCAACTTATTATTTATATATTAAATGTATAATCTATTTTCAATGCAATAATTATACTTATCTCAATTTTCTTTTGTAAAATATGAATAAAAAAAATAAGAAGACATGTGAGCTGCAGCCCATCCTAGAGAATTTTAGGGACCAGCACACATATAAGACTAGGGAGTGGGTGCATTCAATCCCCAAGGAGCAGTATATAAGTTAATTAAACTTTATTTATGAAATAAAATTTTATGAATATATCTTGTACTTTTTATAATTAATTTTTATTTTAATAACTTAAGATGAGGATGACTGAGCTGACAACCAAGCATATGCAATCCAATGTATCATCCATTAGCTCACCTGGTACTCCTGCATGGATCGACAAGGCTTCCATTACCAATGAGGTGCTTGACATTCATCAAGGGTACAAGAGGGCAGTTAGTCATATGTTAATTGGCTAGACATATCATTCGATGGGCACCTCCAGTTCCAGAACAAGTTCTTAGTATGTGTCCTAGGTAGGTGAGCTACAAAAGTAGTTGCAGCAAAGTCGACAATAGTTGGAATAGAGCTAGGAGCAACTTCAATAGAGCCAATAATTGATTCAAAAGCAATAATAATAACAGTTTGGGATATACCTGACAGAGCTCACGTTTCTACTAAAACAACAAGATCTTATACTGTCTATGCCTCTATTTTCTGCTATACAACCTAGGCTAAGAAAATTTTCGAGTGCTCCCCCCACCTAGCCACCCAATCCCTCCCATCCACTACCTTCGATGTATCATCCTCGTTGTCAAGATAATGATGATGATAGTTATGGCACAGATAACGATGCATCAAGTTATCTACATCTTCCCTCCCCTTAGATTATTTTGTATATATAAGTTTTATTTTTCATGTATAGACATTCATATCGGCCATGTATATACAAATTTTTACCTATATATAAATAATTATGCAGTTATAAATATAATTATTTTTTATATGATTTGTTTGCACATTATTATTATCATCAGTATATTTTATTTGTACAATTTAAATTAGATAAAATTAAATTAAATAATATCAAATTAATTCAATTAATCTGAAGTAAAAAAATCTTTAATTTAAATTGATTTTTTATACTTTAAGACTTTTATCAATGACATTATCATTGCTGAAAGTTTGAATTTTAGTAACGATATTATCGTCACAAAAAGGTTGCTTATATTTTATTATTTTTTATTTCAAACTAATAGTAATGATATTTGTCATCATTAAAAATTTAAAATTAATTTTTTTAATTTTAAAAATATTTTTTGTGACTACTATATCATCGCTCAAAGTATAACTTTTATTGATGACTACGTAGTTGTCGGTGTATCCTCCTTTATCGACGAACTTATACTAATGACTTCTTCACCAATGAATTTGACTCTTTAACAATGATTGAGAATTCTATAGTGACAACAATTGTCATGATTGAAAGCTATTTTTGTTGTAGTGTATTTTTATTAAAAATAAATTAATATATATAAATAAATTTGTAACCTAAATGAGACTTGTTAAAACAAAGTTAGTGTAAATCTATTATTGAACTATGATGGATGAACTTGATTAGAGTTTATTAATATGAAATTAAGTTCCTTCTCCACACACAAAGCTATTAATAGCTTGCCCCATCTAAACTGCCATATATGATCAAATGTGAAAAAGAGGAAAAATTAAATTTCTCAGTAAGTACTTATATGCTAATAATTTTTTAAAAAAAATTATTGAAGTAAATCAATAAGTATATAATCCTAATTTTTTTTAATTTTATTTATTTTTTTAGTGGTTTTAAATTTAATATAAAGATCTTATTAAATACTAAATTTCTTACATGTGTTATTAAAGCCACTATATTTAAATTTAAAATTCTGATCAAATTGTTTATTATAAATTTAAGAATTATGTTACCTCTTAATTTAATGAGAAACTTTTTTGATATCTGACCTATATAATTTATCCATAGAATATATAGAATAAATTAGGTGAATAAAAGAGTTTTAAAGCACAAATTTGATCAAATTATTTTTCTGTTTTTGGTCCAAAATTACATCTTAGGATGGTGCTTTTTTAGGATTGGAATCAATTTTTTGATAGTAATTCATTTGAATGGTGAAGTGACATAATTCCACAATAGTTTCTCCAATGAATTCGACTTAGAACAGTTAATAATAATAATAATAATAAGAAGAATAATAAGAAGAAGAAGAAGAAGAAGAAGAAGAAAAAGAAGAAGAAGCTTACCTTGAAGTTTTAATGAGAATCAACATCTTAAAAGTAAGAAAGAATATAAAGTTAGAAATTTTCAATTTTAATAAGCTACTACGATATATACCCTATTATGATATATATCTTAGTGAGGTGCTTATTATATTGGCAAATTGTATGATTTTGTGACCTTGGAGATCATTTATTCAAATCCTATAAGATATTTCTCTTTGTATTTTTATATTTTGTTTAACATAACATTAATGGTAGATTCACCCGTTAGAGTTGCTATACACTTATGATGCATGTGGTTCTTGATTTGGGCTTCTTGTTACTTGTATATAATTATCAATTAATTTTGTGATGTAAAATATTATATTAAAAATATTTTTTATCATGAAATTATAAAATTTTGTAAAAAAATGAAATTATTTGTAAGTTACTCATGAAATTCATTATTCATAAAAAAATTTTCCATTTCTTGAGAAGTGAATATAATTAAATTAGGTTAGAAATTATATTTAAAATTTTTGTGCAACATTATTTGAATATTAATTGAGATACAATGAGGTTTGGAATTATTTTTAACATTTTATTTGTTAGGAGGAATGGATTACTTTGGAATATAATATTTATTTTATCTCTCTTTTAATATAATTTTTTTTTTAGAAAAATATATTAGTAACACTTTTTTGAAAGTATATGTGAACCATATATGAAAAGAATTTAAGGTAATAAATTATATATTTTTCAAGGTTTTCTTTTGTTTTGGGAAACATAATGTAAATTAAAAGAAGTGATAAATTATTTTTTAAGTTGGTATACTTATTGAGCAATTATTTAAAATGAATTTAACACAAGTTTTCTAGTAAAATTTCTACTATATTGTAAACTCATAAAATATGCATGATATCATTTTATAACTTTAGAAATTGTTGAGATATCATTAGGTGTTTTGTTTAGTTATAAGATACAAATCTTGAAATATGTCTATTTTAGATACCATTATAGTATAATATGATTGCATTTTACATTGATTAAGTTTGACTAGTATTAATTCCATGATATATAATCATTTGTGTGATTTATTATATATATTAATAAATTTTATTTTATTTTCCTATATGTTTCTTAGTGAAACAAGAAATTTGGAGATAATAAGATTATTAAATTCAACCATTGACACGAGATTAAAGGAAGTTTTTAATATTTTTTTATTTAATTTACTATTTTTTATGGATGTTGTGAATTTGTTTTGATTTATATATGATATATATGCTTTTTGAAATTATATACTGAAGTGCATTTATAAGATGATTCAAATGGGATTGGCTTATCAATTTTACTTTGTAATATTAACTATAATTAATTACTTACGTAATAATTAAAATGGTTGAAATTTTTTTATTTCTTAAAAAATATGCACATTTAAAATGGATATGAAAATAATAACTAATTATCAATCATTATTTATCTTATAGGAATTTATTATTGAAGTGAGTAATTGTCATTATAGTGGCTTACTTACTAAACTCATATATTCCTGTTATATTCTCTTGAGATATAGTACTTAATTATAACTTATTAGTTATCTCATGAGATTTTATCAGTAATATAAGTACAAACCACCACAGCAAATTACTTCCTAATCCAATGAAATCTTGTTAAAATATTTATGAGATATGATAATTTATTATGAGCTACTCATGGACATTTATTTGGTATTAATGAATATTCATTACCACAATGATTATTTATTAAAATAATATATTTTTATTAAATTTTATGGAATATTCTTGTTATCTTAATTAATTTATATTATAACATGCCTATAAGAGGTTATTGTATGAATTAGTTAAGTGAAATATAACTTTTTGGATAATTTTATATATTGAAATCTATTTGTCCATAAATGTTAGATTCTTTTTTTCTCCTAAGAAAGATGATCTTTGCACTAATAAGTATTAGATTTGCTTTTCTTAAAAAAATATATTTATAATCCAATTAGCTTATTATTGAGAATTTTTTTGAAATGTTCTATATTCTTTACCTACAGAAGAGTTTGCAATGATACACCTAAAAATTCAATACTATAATGGTTATCATTATTTATTTCCTATGTGTGAAATAATAATTTTATGATGTTAGCATATTTTATTTTATATAAATAGTAATTCAAATTCCATCGATGAATTTTGATTTTGTTTATTTAAAAAAAAATAGTTTTGTTCCAATCTTTTTAGTTCCATAATATGTAAGGAATGCTGTTATAATAGATTATTGATGATAATATGGAATTTATAATTTTTATTATAACAATATGAAAATTAAATAATTGTACACATTTTTTTAACGTTAAATAAATTTTTATAGTTCATAATATTTGTTAAACTATGTGAAAGTTCTTGTATATGCTAGACTTTCTATCCAGAAATGATTGTATGATTATATATCTAAAGCCGTGTAAAATTTATCAATCATATTTTGAAATCATTTTTTCTAATTTTATAATTAATTTTGTTAATCATTTTTTAATATTACCAATAAAAGTTTAGGGAAATGTAAACTATTTTATTTTTTATATATTAATTCATGAATTTTTCAATGAAAAGTTTAATTAAAGAATTCATGTGAAGAAATAATGAACACTATGAGCTTATATCTTAGTATATGCTTAATATTTTTATATATAATTTTATGTATTGAAAACTTTGACAAGTGATTCACTTGCTTTTAATAATTGATACTTTAATTAATTAAAGTTAAAATATTTCAAATTGATTAGTAAAAAAATTTGACATTAGTGGGAGTATTATGATATTAAATATAATCATTTATATTGCATATTGATATTATTCTCTAATAATAATAATAATAATAATAATAACTTTATTATTATAAAGTTATGATATTATAATATAATTGAATAGTTCTATTTTGAAGTTTTATTTATATATATTTCCTTATTTTTTAATGATCATATAAGGATTAAGTATGCTTATATGCAAGTATAAATTTAATGAGCATTTTATCAATTTTTTTAATTATGTATGTACACGTGCATACACACGTAGATATATATATTTATCATGTGTTATAGTTCTTAGCACAATGATGTGCTTAAGAATAATTAATATATTTTGAAAAATATGTTAAAGGTATAATAAATCTAAGCTTTTAATTGATTTTTATGTTTTGGATTATGATATAAAATATTGTAAGATATAATAATTTTACGTTAGGATAGTAATGATTTTATGATGAATTAATATATCATTTAAATGTTATCTTAATTTTTTATGTTCATATTCACCTTATTTGGATAATGTTAGACTTTTATTTTAAGTCTCAGTTAATATCACAATGGGTATTTTAATATCAAATTTTTAATAAGTTAAATAATGAATGTCGAAAATTTGAGAGTATTTTTCATACATTAGGCATGATTTAAAGATATTATCTATTAAGAAAATAATTTGTGATAAGTGTGAAATTAACAAATTTTATGAGGATTGTACTATCCTTAATTGTTTATATATCTTAAATTGATTTAATATTAAGGTAAGCTTGTCATTAATTGTAATGTTAATCATGTATTTTGAACTTAATATTTTTTCTTAATTTGGGTGATTAATGTATTAATTTTTTAGAAGTTTCAAGTAAAGTTTAATAGTTTTCTCCTTATCTTTTATGCATTGCATTATGTTATAGGTTTAATGACCAATAAGTTAAATAACTTCATTTGCTATCTTAAAATATTTATTGTAACATATTGTGTGAATTAGTAATTATTATTATTTGTATGCTACAAAAATATTAAATATTTTATTGTAAAAATGATTTTATAAAAGAAAATTTGGTATAATTATTACAAATATCAATATTGAAAGTTTGAAAATTTTTTAAGAAATAAATTATTTTCAATCGATCACATAAGGAATAAATTTTATTTTATTTCTTATAATTATTAATGTGATTGATCAGTGCAAGGTAATATATATTTGCACAATTAATCGTGCCTTAATACTTCCACTAAATAATGTCATTACATAAATGATTATGCCTTGTTAATTGACTTGTTATGACAATATTTTTCTTAAAATATATATTGGTACTATTGATATATCTTGGAATATGGTTATTTTCTTAGTGAAACAATATTATTTTAATAAAAGTTATAGCAATTGTCTCTTTGTGGAGGTGGCTAATTAAAATCTCATTATAAATCTAACTATAATTGTCTTTTCTAGAGATATCAAATTCTTTTATTAAAACTTAAATAATCTTTCTTGCAAGATGTGGTAACTTTTATGAGAAAGATCACAATGAAGATCTTTACATGATAGTATGGGAGGATCATTTGGTCATACTATTAGTGTAACTATAAATTTATATTCTTTTGATCATATTAATGAAGCAATTAACTTTAGTAATTATTGATGTACTATATTATTATACAATATACTATCATCCATAGTTCCAAATTCAATACTTTATTGGATTTGATTATATTATGAGATAAATTTATTGGATTATGATATTTTATGGTTACTAAAGTTATTATTGATTTTAGAGTTATTTTTTAAAATTATTTTCAAAATTAATAAAACTCAATTTATGTTGCTCAAGTGGGAGAATGTAAATTTTTTTATTATTTTGGGCTGTCATTAATTGAATTTTCTTATTTTTATTAAAATATATTAATATATATAGCTTAATTTTGTATCCTAAATTATTATTAAATGATCCAATTAGTTTTAATTTACCTTTTAGATATACTATTTTATTAAAAATGTGATAAAGCTTGTTAAGGTAAAATTGGTATAGAGTATGTTGCTAAACCCTTAATAGATAGACTTAATTAAGGTTTATTAATATGAGGTTAGATCCTCTCTCCATACGTAAGGTTATTAATAGCTTGCTGTATATAAGCCACCATGTATTGTTGAATGTGAAGGAGGGAAAAACCTAAATCTCTCAGTAAGCACTTATATACTGATAATTTCCTTAAAGGATTATTGAAGTAAATCGAAAGACACATAATTTTACTTCTCATTTAGTTTTATTTATTTTCTTAATAATTTTAAATCTAATATAAAGATCTTATTAAATACTAAAATTTCTTATATTTCATCCCTTGGATAAAAATCCAAGGCATGGATACCGATATTGGAGGACAAATAAGGTGGAAACACATGGCAAAAATTTTACCTAAGGATAAATATGGTATTTAAAAAATGATCTTACATCTTTTTTGGGAGACACTTGCATAACTCAAACATGAAGAAGAGAGTTTATTGGGCCAAATTGTTAGATATATGATATAAAATTTTACTTATTGATGGTTCAAAATTTCTACACCATATAAAATCATATTATTTTGTGAAAATTTTTATAATCGAGTAACAATTATAATAATTATATATTTTTATGTGACTTTTATTATATTTCTTTTCAATTTTTTTATTTATATATTTTACAATAATTTTATTACAAAAGTTACAAATTTTTTATGTTATAATTTTAATTAATAAAGTTTTATTTTTTCTCACATTTGTAATATACAAATTTCATGTCAAATATAACAATTTGGTAAAAAATTATGATGAGTATAAATTTTTATATAAATTATATATTAATTAAAAACTAAAAAAATTTTAGCTTTTGTCAAAATATTTCATAATTTTTCTAACTTTTCAAACAACAAATATTTAATATTATAATTTTATTAAGCAGAGTTATAACGCATACAGAAAAAATTAGATCATTACAAAAGAATTATAAAAATATTTAAAATTTATCAAACTTAAAAAATTTTATGCTAATAGAAAAATTTTGTTGAATGTGTACATAACCAAGTTAATGAAAAGTGCAAATTTTTTTCCTACGTTTTTTTATTTTTTTACAACTTACAAATTGAAAAATTCAAAAGCTAAACTTTTCACTATTATAAATTGTGTAAAACTTCAAATTTTAAAATTTTCACAATTATAACCGCGACAGACCCAAAAAAATTAAATTTTAAAAATATAAACTTATTCACATATTTTTTTCATAATTTTTCACAAGTTTTTCATTAAATGGATACACAGATGGTGAAGACGATTATTAATGTTTGTTGGCATGTTCTGAACTTAGGATAAGTGTGAAATTAAACTACAAGTGCTGCAAAAATTAATGATCTATTCTTATGCTTGGTAAAAGAAAGGAAAGAAAAGTTGGAAAAAATTTTGAAATTCAAATTCTTTCTTTGCTTGGTTTAATGGAAAAGGGGAAGACAGGAAATATAATTATTATTACTTTCACACATTAATTTTTTTTATTTTTTTCATTTAACTAAATTTTTAATTTTTTCCTTTTTTATTATTTTCCTCACCACTCATCAAAAGGTAAGGCTCGACTATGGAGTCACTTCTTTGTTATGAGTGGAGCGCTTGGCTGTGAGGTTTCATTAAATATTTAGAAAAATGTTTTACTTCTGTCACTGAATTGTAAGAGCTCTCGAAGATCTTCAATTAGCATCGAATAAGCGATATGTATCTATTGTCTTGGAGTCTAACTCAAGCCTTACTGGAGGTGTTTTCTTCTAAATCCAAGAGCAACATTTAGTTTCGAACTATAATTAATACAATGAGCTATTACCAAGACATCGGAGAGTTCTCTTTACTCATATATAAGATAATAAACGTGTAAATTGATTGGCTTTCTATAGTGTTATACAAGGATTGAGTCTTTATATTTTGCAAAACTATGCATAATAATAAAAATATACAAGAAGATAATCATGTTTTCTTCATAAAATTATGTAAAAAAGAAAAGAATATATATTTCGTTTCACATAGAATAATAGAAAATATATTAAAAATTATTTATCTTTTTTAAATGATATTTTTTGAATTAAAAATAATACATATTAAAAAAATAACATGATAATATTGCTTGTGAAAGATAAATTTTTATACTCAAAATGCATAATATGATGATAATAATTAAATTAGAATTAGTTATATATATAATAAAAATATAAAATTTATGTTTTAATAAAATAATAATAAAAAATTAAAAGAATATTTCATTAATGATTAAAAATAATTTTCATGACAAATATTAAGTAGTTCAGTTTAATAAATAAATTGATAATATCAATTTTATTAATTAAAATTATTAAATAAATTAGATGAATTAATTTATCTTGAAACTTTTGATAAGAAATGATATGACACAATACAATTATTATTCGCGTTAGGTTCAGGTTAGACTTATTTGAGTAATTATTAATTTTGTGATACCATACAAACTCAATATATGAATATGAATTATTACTCCTAATCATTGTGGTACAAGTACAACTATCTAACTTTTCAAGAGCACAAGGACTATATTGAAAATGCTATAATTTGTAGAGTGCAAATCTAAAATCTAATACAAGTTTGTGAAACAAGTCATCTATCATCAAAGTAGAGTTAATGATTAAAATTTAAGAAAATGTAATGGTTAATATTGATACATGTGGTGAAGGCATGGAAGCCTTCAATTTTAGTACATGTATTATTAGAGATGACAATGGATTGAATTTAGATAGACTTGACCTAAATTTGATAAACTCGATAGGAATTAAACCTGCTAAAGATTTAAAATATTAAATTCATTTTGGAGACCTAATAGGTAAAACTTGATAAGACCTGCTTAGACCCAAAAAATTATTATTGTACTTTTAAACTAAATTTGAAATATATAGGTTAGATGACATTAAGTATTTGATCTCTTAAACTTTATTTTTTTATTTAATTACCAATTTTAGTATTTTATATTAAATTTTTCATAAAATAAAATATTTTTATATAAAATTTAGGAAAGCAAAGAAATATATGTATATTTTTTAAAATTTTAATTATAATAATTACAATACATAATAATTGTGTCAAATTAATAAAAAATATTTTTCTTATTAATAATAGTTATACTTGACAATTACGAATGATCTTATTTATTTTCTTATTTACATTCATTTTTATTTTGACTCATTTATACTATCCATATTAATTTTAAGATAAATATGAGTTGTGTCATTATTGATTTTATCAAATAAATGTTGTATTAGATTAATTCATAGATAGTTGTTTATTTATTTATTTATTTATATTTTTATGAGATACTCTAGCATTATATAAATTAATATTATAAAATAATAAATATTATTTTAAAATATATTTATAATTTAATATAAATTAAAATGTTTAAATATAATTTTATGATAAATAAAATATTTTAATATTATTTATTTTAAATAAACAATCACAATATCATCATATATATATATAATAATATTAATTTTTATATATAATAGATTAATTATAAAATATATTATTCAAAGAAATCTAATGTGATACTTAAATAGGATCCAAGACCTATTAAATATTTACAAGAAATAAATTTATGTAATATATAAATTAATATTATAATAGATCCAATATGATATTTAAAAAGGACTAAAAATTTATTGAATATTTAATGAATATGCCCAAACTCAAATTATTAAGGATTAGGTCTAATTTAGATAAAACCTATTAGATAAATATTCATTAATTTGGACAAGAGCCATCAAGAATATTTTTGCCATCTTTAGGTATTGTAGAACTGAAAGTTTTCCTTTATCTAATATGAAAATGACAATAAGAAGGGAGTGAGCGTTGACATATATAAATATCTTCTTAATTCTTGATTAGATGAGAAATATTTATGTAGGCATTGCTTATTATATCATTTTAAATATTATCATTCAAATATTATTAATTAAGAATGTGTGAATTTACTTTATCTAATAATCAATTGTGATTATTAGATAAAAATAAAAATAATAAATTAATTATTATTTATGACAAATCATGATAAAAAAGAATTAAGTGATTATTAAATAAAATAAATCTGCACATTTATAATTAATAATATTTAAATAATAATACTTACGAATTACATAATAAACAATATTTACGTAAGTAATTCCCCAGGTTTGATAGTGAGAAAATTCCACAGTGCATGCGGCAGGACTTCGATCCCCCACTTGATTTTCAGGGTTTATTAACCCCGGACACGTGGGTTGTTAAAGGCCACAATCAGTAGAAAAGCAGAAAAAGACAAATCACGGATATCACCAGTCACTTGGTGCACGTGGACATTAACTTTCATTTTCACGTGAGCGCACAAGTATGCAATAATTACAAAGTTAGCCTTGTTCTGGACTAGATGAGGGTGACAGTAGGGAAACAATTTTTGTAATTGGTGTAGTGATGAAGCGCAAGGCTTTTTGACCAATATATATATATAAAGATAATTGATAGAAAATATTAATAGCAGTTTAAATAATTAATTAATATTTCTCACACAATTATTTTAAGGTTTAAATATATTTAACATTTTTATTTATTTTTTAATAATATAGTAAATGATAAATATTAATTTTAATAATAATAAATTATTTAAATAAAAACTTAACATAAAATATTATTTATTATATTGTTAAAAATAAAAATAAAAATATAGTATTAAATATGATTAATTAAAAAAAATAATTAATGCTTAATAATAATTCTAAAGCTGTTGTTAGCATCTATTTAAAAATTGTCTAAAACAACCAAACAAGTAAATTTACAATAAATGCCATTAATTATAATGGAGAAAAGCTTAACTAGATTAATAATGAAAACAATATATATATTATATATCATAATTTATTTAATTTATCATCTTAATGCTTAAATTTAATAAAATCAATAAATTTACGTTAAAAAATTTTAAGATTAATTACAAAAGAGCTTAGTATACATTACTAACATATTCAAAAAGTTTAGATTTCTTATTAATACACCTTGTACTTCAATTAATTTAATATCTCCAAACTCAATATATCTTTTGCAAAGCAACACAAAAATGTTGTTACTTTTTTATCATATTTTCAAAGGGTCTTGCTTTTTTATTTCATGATTATTCTCAATAGAAAGATTTACCAAAAAAAATAGGATTTTCATAATAGATGTTTTAGTCAGAAAAGGGTTAAATATTGTTTACTTATTTAATCACCATTAATAAGCTAGTGTAAGGTTGAGTCATTGAGTACCGATAAAAAAAAAGGATAAACCATATTGCTAATTTCATTATAGATTTTTTGAAATATCTTCTAACATTTATTCTTACTCTTTCATCAAGACCAGGAATTTGGACTCACATATTGTATAAAAAATAGTAATAACTTAAACAAATTAACTAGAATATGAATTGAATAATAATTATGTATTAAAATAAATATAAATATCATAATAATAATTTTAAATTAATTATTAAAATAATTATTATATAAACTAAAATTAAGAGAATAAATATGTGTTAAAATTTTTCATATACTTTTTAAAGTATATATAAAATAATTTTTAAAATATCATATATAATATAATATATAAAAATATAGGCCAACTTGATATACTAATAGGTTAGGCTTTAAATAATATGACCTAACTTATTTGTAAATTAAAACAAGCTTAGCCCATTTCTACTTTAAAATCAAACACCATTGAAATAAAATTATTTATGACTTCGTATTAACTTTATTATTGTCAGAAAAAGAAATGTAATACTTACTTCATTCTTTTTTAAATGTCATTTTAGAGAAAAAAATTTGTTCCTATTTATTTGTCATCTTAGGAAACTAAAACTGCATTTGTTGTTGTTTTTTTCAAATATTACTCCTACTATTTAAATAAATATATAATAACTTTACTCATCAATTGAGTTTTAATAAAGGATATATTAATAAATTATTATTCCTTTTTAAATGTCATTATAGAAGAAAATTATTCTTACTTACCTATCATTTTAAGAATCCAAGAATGCATTTATTGTCTTCTTTCAAATATATTACCCTTATGATCTCAATAAATACTCAATAACTATACTTATTAATTAACACTTACTATAGAATATATTAATAAATTATAACTTATCTCTTTTAAAATTAAGGTTGTTTATCATCTTCCTTAATCTTTGTACATTAAGTTGATACTTAAAAAAAATGGAGGGAGTGCAACTTATCTCTTCTAAATTTTGAGTCATTTATTGTATTTCTCAATCCCTATGCACTAAGTTTAAACAATACTTAAAAATGAAAAAAAGAAGTAAATATGTGTTTTACTTATTCTCTCTTTTCATTAAAGGAGAATTTTATTTTTAAATTATTTTCTTTATAACTATTAGATAAAGTTAGAATAATAATTGGAATTTAGAGTAAATATTTTAAATTTATAGTTTCATGATATATATATATATATATATATATATATATATATATATATATATATACATATATATATATACATATATATATGTATATATATATATATATACATATATATATTCCTTTTGTTATTAATCAAGTTAAGCTTTTTTCCATTATAATTAATGGTATTTATTGTAAATTTACTTGTTTGGTTGTTTTATGCAATTTTTAGATAGACACTAAGAGTTATTATTAATCATTAATTATTATTAAAATTAATATTTCTCATTTATGATATTATTTAAAATATAAATAAAAACATTAAATGTGTTTAAACCTTAAAATAATTGTATGCCAAATATCAATTAATTATTTAAATTATTATTAATACTATCTATCAATTACCTCTTGATATATATATATATATTTGTCAAAGAATCTTGGGCTTCATCACTGCACCACACCAATTACAAAAATTATTTCCCTATCGTCACTCTCGTCCAATCCACGAGAAGGGTCACTTTGTGATTATTGCATACTTGTGCGGTAATATAAAAATTAAAGTTAATATTCATGTGCACTAGGCAGCCGATTAGCTCCAATATTTGTCTTTTTCTGCTTTTCTGCTACTTGTGGCCTTCAACACCCCACGTGTCTGGGGTTAATAAGCCCTAGAAAACAAGTGGGGGACCGAAGTCCCAGTCTGGCTGGCTATATTTTTAATCTTTGATTGTCCATCTCCTAATTATAGTACTAGTGAACAGTTACTAGTAGTTCTTTGGGTAAATTGTTGCCGGTTAAATTGAAAAAAAGTAATTAAAAAAAAGGAAATTTACAGAGACAGTAGATGGCTCTAAAGCAAAAGTAGAGCTGTCTTTTTCCTCAAAAGGCCTATGGTATATGCTATTATGATTGGTTAGTTTTTCTTTATAACTTTTAAGAGATTAGTTTGATGAAAATCATGAGGGCTGCCTGCAGTTTGAACCTGGGAGCCCTTCCGTTGGGCAAAAAGGATCAGACCAAGTTAGACAACAAATAACATGTTTTTTAAAGTTAGTTACGGAAACAAAAAATGAAAATTTTAAATAATATAAAATTAATAATAATAAAGAAGACTTTGCTTTATTAGCCAGCTGCATGGCTTGCACAGCTAAAATTTTAAATAATTTAAAAAGGTGGTGGCTATTTTTTTCCCAAGAAAATCGGAGATGTAATGTGCCGACAATAATTAATTAGTAGTTTATTATTTTATTTTTTAACCTTCTTAGCTTGTAGCCTCTGTGAAATCCACTTGGGCATGTTGGTTCAAAATCAAATATCAGGTAATTACTATAAAAAAAAAGCCCCGTTTAATAATTTAAAAAAAAAAGAAGAAGAAGCGTGAATTACTAATTCAAAGTTAAAATGACAAAGATGAGTAGTTGGGGTTTAATGGCTGAACAAAGAAAATATATAAAGGGGGGGGGGGGGGGCACTCGCTTGCTTCAGAGCAAAACCAAAACCCACATTGCAGCCTGCTAAAAATGGGGTCCAAAATGGCCTCTCTCATTCTCACCCTTCTCTTGGCCGTAGTTTCTCTCAGCTTGCCATCACAAATCTCAGCTGACAACTACATCTACTCTTCTCCTCCACCTCCCAAGAAGTATCCGCCGGTGTCTCCTCCCTATCACTATCATTCTCCGCCACCACCGGTATACTCACCTCCTCCTCCTAAGAAGCCATATCATTACCCATCTCCTCCTCCTCCTCCGAAGCCATACCACTATCCCTCTCCGCCGCCACCGGTGCATTCACCACCTCCACCAGTTTACTCCCCACCACCACCTAAGAAGCCTTATCACTACCCCTCACCACCGCCACCAAAGGCTCCTTACCATTACCCATCTCCTCCTCCACCACCAAAGAAGCCGTACAAGTATCCTTCTCCACCACCGCCAGTGCATGCCTACCCTCCTAAGGCACCTTATCACCATGCTCCACCACCACATGTGTATCCACCAAAGGCACCCTACCACCCCTCTCCACCACCACATGTCTACCCCCCTAAGGCTCCCTACCACCACTCCCCGCCACCGCATGTCTACCCCCCAAAGGCACCTTACCATCACTCTCCCCCACCACATGTCTACCCTCCAAAGGCACCTTACCACCACTCTCCCCCACCGCCAAAGAAGCCCTACAAGTACTCATCTCCACCACCACCAAAGCCCACGCACCCTCCCCACATTCCCCACCCTCACCCAATTTACCACGCTCATCCTCCACCACCACCTAAGAAGCCCTACAAATACCCATCCCCGCCACCACCCGTTCCCAAGTACCCTCCCCACCACCCACACCCACACCCACACCCACACCCACACCCATACCCACACCCGCATCCGCACCCATACCCACACCCGCATCCACACCCAACCCCAGTTCACCACTCTCCCCCACCGGCTCCTAAGAAGCCTTACAAGTACCCGTCCCCGCCGCCACCAGTTCCCAAATACCCTCCCCACTACCCACACCCACACCCACACCCATACCCGCACCCACACCCGCACCCGCACCCGCACCCAGTCCCAGTTCCCCACTCTCCCCCACCGCCTCCTAAGAAGCCTTACAAGTACCCATCTCCCCCGCCGCCAGTTCCCAAATACCCACCCCACCACCCACACCCACACCCAGTCCCAGTTCACCACTCTCCCCCACCGCCTCCTAAGCCTTACAAGTATCCATCTCCACCTCCCCCTGTTTACAAGCCAGCTCCTAAACCCTATATCTATGCATCCCCACCTCCTCCCCACCACTATTAGATAGTGGCTTTGCCTTCCATCACGTGGTAAGCTTCTTCGAGACATCTGCATTGACATCTATTTATTACGAAAGATTCTCTGCATGGATATGTACAATAATAAATGTGTGTCATATTTTGTTGACAGAGCAATGTAATGTATTTTGAAGATTCCATAGGAATAATGAAAGCTATGAATGGACTACTGTAGCAGTTTAAAATATTGGAGAAGGGAAGCAAAGTTTCCGCGTCCTGCCATATAAAGTGTGAAATTATTTTCTGGATAGCATTGAGTTTTCTTTTCTTTGGTTTTATTATTATTATTATTATTATGTTGTATTTGGCAGTTGTAAGGCACTGCTACGGTCCATGCATGCTTTGTAGCTTTCAAAATCCGCTGCCTTTGCAGGGGTTTGAGAAATCTATATAATAAAATAATAATTATTTTCTCCCTCTCTCTCTCTCCCCCCCCCCTCTCCCCAATTTGTCCCCATTTGGAATTTTCTATGTCAATTTCTGGACGAGGAGGATCCACTCGAGACTGTGAAATGCAAGAAACACGACAATGAGACGCTCAGAGTATTAATTTTTTATCAGATTTTTCTAGCATTTGATGGATTATATATGTGTGTGTGTAAAAAATACAATTTATCTCCCTGATTAATAAAAATAGTTTATAAATTTTAAAATTTTATATTCTGCTCTCCTAAGTTATTTAGAAAAATTGACCAAATTAGAACACGCAAAATAAATGATGTTCTTAGAGAAAATTTTATTAGAAATGATTTTGAACTCTAATCTCACAAATCTTTGATTTTCATGAAAAATTTATCATCAAATTTTTTCCTCTATCTAAATTACTTGACTCGATATAGTAAAAAATTTAAGTTGGCAGAAATTATTAGTAGATTTGATTTAAACTTAATGACTTCATCTTTTTTTTTTCTTTGAGAATTTAAAAGTAAATTATAAAATTCTAAAATTTATATATTATTTTTATCACTCCATGGAAATTAAAGGGCGTAAAATATAAGATATTAAGAAGATAAAGCATGCATGCATTCATGAATAAGATGTTAGGTACGAGAATAAGAGTTTAAATCCTTTGGTTGCCATTTATCTTTTCTTTTTTCTATCTAAGTTCTCTCTATTGATAATAGTGAGTACTTTAATAAAAAAAATCATTAAAATAAGAATATCTCTTCCAAATCTCCAAACATCCCAAAAAATAAACTGATAATGCTAAAAAATAATTATTAATAGAAAACTTCTTAATCTTTATGATGAGTATGTGACAGACTGAATCACTAACCCATTGTTTGGTGGGGGTAAAATTTTGGGGAGAAAGAAATTCGATAGTATAAAATGAAAAAGAAAATGTAATTTTTTTTAATTTGCATGTAGAGGAGAAAGTAAGGAGGATAGCAAACAGTGTCGAATTTAGATATGGAACCACTAATATTTTATTCTCCCTATTTGGGAAAGTGGGAAAAAGGAAAAAAATATAAAAAAATTAACTTCTCTTCTTTTATGCTTTTCAACTTTATCTTCATATTTACCATAAGAGTAATATTGTTATCGCAACTCACTATTTTTTTATTTTTTTATTCAACCAAAATTTCTCTTTTATTTTCTTTTTTCTTAATTTTTTCAACCAAATACAATGAATGAAAATATCATTTTTATTTTTTCTTTCTTTTTTTCATTTTTTATATATATATCTCTTCCATCCAACCGAAACCTAAAACTTAATTAAACTTAATTACATGAGGAAATAGCATTGATATCCGTTTAATATTTAAATATGAAAACGCATCAGATCTGAAGGGGTAAAGCACGGTGTGCAGTGAGTTATGATAGTGGCAAATTTGTCATTTTATGACATTTTTGGACCCATATTATCTTATCATAAATAGGGAAAGATTATGGTATCCCAGGGTTTCAAACCCTGAATGGTGTGGCGTAATCTCATCCATTAGATGAGATTACTTAAGTCTTTGATAATCTCATCTAATGGATGAGATTCTGCCGTACCACTCAGAGTTTAAAAATTCTGGGACACCTTAAATTCTCCCATTTGTTTAAGGTCCTATCAATCAAAAGTACCATTGCCACATGACCCATATGGGTTGGTCACTCTGTGATGCTCACAATGGTTTGTTTCTATTCCCATCTTTCCTTTTCTATTGTTTGTATCATTTTTATTAGAAACGAACACAAATAATACAAAAGAATGTGAATTATCCTTCAACTTTAGTATATTATATATAAGTGCATTTAACATTTATAATTATTAATTTTTATAATTAATCTATTATAATTTTAAACAAGTGATAAATTGTACCATCATATATATTTTCTTGAAAATTTACGAAAAATCTAAACTTCATATTATATTGATATAAAAATAAAAATACAAAGATCTCTGGCATATATTTTTTTAGTCACACTGAAAAAATGAATTATATTAAAATAATCAAAATATCTTCAAAATAAACAAAAATCAAATGAATATAACGTGCTTGTTGGATCTCTCTCAAATTTTAATCACAAAAGTTTCATACTATATTTATTCTTTCCATAAATTTTGTGTTAAACAAAATATGTTTATTTTATGAAATCATTCACAAAATAAATATTAAATATTAAATATAACTACTTTAAAATTGAAATTGAAGGAAGTTAATTAAAAAGTTAATAATTATGAGTATCAAACTTAATTATCTAGAAGTAATTTACATTAATACATGAAATTGAACACATATGAAAATGAAGACAAAGTGAAACCTCCTTTCCTAAATATTTAGAAGATCGACTCGTGGCACTCGATAATGTCGGTATATTTTTGTGATATATATAGTTTCTTTTGTTTCTATAATTCATATAATATAATATATTACAATATAATATAATATAAATATTTCTTCAAATTAATCGTCCAAGATGCATGCTTACAAAGTCAACAACAACGTCCGACAGTATAACAAGCATTATTGAAACAAATGTCTAAATTTATGAAACACTGTCTATATATTCTAAATAGATGCAGATTTTAAATGCCAAAAAAAGACTAAATTCTCCGATAAACAATACAAATATATCAACTTTTTTCCTTGCATGTATGCCAAAGCAAGCTAAAATTGCGGAGAGATCTCCGGCAGCATTTCCCTCATAATCTTATCATGTTTGCTCTTAATTTCTTCCAATGATATATCATTAACTGTAACTGATTTTATGCAGTTAATTAATATGTATAATTTTGCCTTTCTCTTTCCTATATTTACACATTTATTATTAAAAATACTCCTTCCATTCTTTTTATTTAAATATTATTTAAGATTAATGTGTAAAGATTAAGGAAGATAATAAATAATTTCAATTTTTGAAGAGATGGGTACTAATATATCATTTATTAAAATTTAATTAATAAAAAAAGTTATTAAGCATTATTTAAAAGGAAGAGTAGTATTTAAAAATAATAATAAATATAATCTTAAATTTTTAAATAATAAATAAAGATAAAAATTTTCTCTAAAATAATACTTAAAAAAAGGCAAGAAATGAACGAAGTATCTCCTTATTAATTTTCAGCATGTTAAAGAAATCTTATTTATATACAGAAGCGCTTAGTGAAATAAATTATCTTTTGCAGCTAAAATTATTCTTGAACTTTGGTTCTGCGGGGTTTGCCTATTCCAGATATTCTTTAATGACACGTTGGACAATATTTTTTGGACAACACGAAGAGATTAGATTGACAGATTTTATTAATTTAACCAGGTGTCATCCCGTACGAATAAATATTTATTTTAATAATATAGTATTATAATTATATATTAATTATTTATAAAAAGGATTAGATAAAAATTTAGTTATAGACAGCTAACAGCTCTTAAAAAATATTTTTCCATTAATTTTTCTCAATTTTAAGAAGGTAATTTATTTTGAATTTAAATATCACATTAATCAAATACTATTTTTAATATAATTATTATCATTAATATTGATATCTAATAACATAATTTTTTATATAAATACATTTTTTTTAATGGCAACATATTCCTTATTTACAACCTTACGGTATAAAATAAACTTTTAAAAGTAATAATTTTATATTACAAATGAATATTTACTTCAATATTATAATATTATAATTATATATTAATTATTTATAAATATGATTAGATGAAAATTTTAAGTAATATATAGTCAATAATTCTTTAAAAAAAAGTTATTTCTTCACTTATTTTGCTTAACATTCAAGTAGGTAATTAGTTTTGAATTTATTTTACCAAAAAAATTGATTTTGAACTTAAACATTATATTAATTAAATACTATTTTCAAGACAATTATTATCATTAATATTAATATTTAGTAATATAATTTATGATAAAAAAATTTTATGATGACAATATAATATATTTTTATTTACCATATTATAGCAAAAAATAAACTTTCAAAGACAAAATTTTGAAAATAATAATTTTATATTATAAATATTTCATTAAAATATATACATTATGATATATATGTTGACTAAAATTTAATATTTTGATATGAAATATTTTATTTTTTTAATTCAAATGAAAAAAAGGAATAACTATTGATTGAAAAATACTAATAACTGAATCATATTTAGTATCTTCTAAAAGTTACATTATAATAAAAGTCCTTTCTTATAATATAATAAAAATAAAAAATAAAAAAAATAAAAAGTGTGCAGTGGGTATCAAATTTTTAAAAGAAGAATTGATTTAATCTTTAGTCAAAAATTAAGAAAAACATGTTAATGACACAAAGGAAAAAAATGAAAGAAATAATATGATTATTTAATAACATAATACAAAAGAAGAGATAATTAATTAGATCATAAAATAAAAAAATAAATATTTAATTATTATAGTGAGAATTTATTTTATTAAATGAAGATGAACTATTAAGATACTTAATGACAAATGTCATTGACAGATGAGTGTAAGTTGAATTATTTATTTGTTTATGGAAGTAAAGAGTTATTTTAGAAAAGTGTATTATAGATGAAATTCTATAAATTTTAAATTAGATATAAAATAAGATAAAAATAAAGATAAAGATAAAAAAAATTAATCAAATTAAATGAAGATAAAAAATAGAAAAATTTCAAATAAAATTAGATAAAAGTAAAGATAAAATAATTTTCAAGTTGCAAAATAGAAAATGATATATTTTTTAATCTTAATATTTTTATATAAATCTAAATTAATAAAAAAAATAACCTATTCGTATAAATTGTCAATTATAAGTTCGTAAATTTCATAGTTAACAGTTCATATTTTCACATTATAGTTCTCATCCTTTTATAATTTCCTCCAAAATTGTAATTTTTTTCTCTATTAAATACTATGAAATAATTAAAAAATTTATTTAATAAAATAAACTATATAAAATATATAAAAATGTATGCTTTTATAATTTCATATATCAAGAATTCATTAAACTAACAAGAACAAATTAAGTTATAAATTTTTTTGAAAAGTAAAAATCTAATAAAATAATGCACTTATAACAAAAAAATAAAATCAAACTGCAATAATAATAGTATAAAAAATTAAAAATCATAAAAAAATTTACATGATAGAAATTTTGGATCAAACAATTGTAGAAGGTTAAAAATAATAAGAGAGAATAGTTATAGATATTGAAGATAAAAATGAAAACTCTCATTTCAAAGGAAATAATGATTCTAAAGTAATTGAAGATAGAAAGAAAAAAGAAACAAAGCTTAAATATAATTTGTAGAGCTTTTTATGATAAGAAAATATTTTTTATGAGAATAAAATAATTAGATAATTGTGAACTTATAGATATTGAAGATAAAAATATAAACCTTTATCTTAGATAAAATGATAGCTTTAAAGTGACTAAAGGTGGAGAAAGAAAAATTGTAAAATATAAATGTAATATAGAAATATTTTATGATAATGAAAGAAATAGACAGTTGTAAATTCTAGTGATTGATAAATATTTGAATTCAATTTTTATTGAGAATTAATTTAATATTGTAAGAATAAATATTTTATTTTATAATTTATCTTTTAGGTAAATAAAATAATTTTTTATTAAAAAATAATAAATAAATATGTAATGAATCATGAGAATGCTACTTGTTATAATACGAGTAACAAATATTATAGCTAATACATATTATTAGTTAATACCCATGCAATGCATGGGTAAAAATTTATTTCAATAATATAAAATTATAACTATATGTTCGTAATTTTCAAAGAAAATTAGATAAAAAATTAATATAAAATTAACAATTTTTAAAAAATATCTTATAAAATAAAATATTATAATTTTATTATATGTATATCATTAAAAAAATAAGATTGATATTAGAATAAAATAATAGACTAAATTTGCAAATTCTTTCATATATATTGATCAAATAATATAAATTTAAAAATTTTTCTTACTTTTGAATGTTCATAAGTTAAACCAAAATTAAACTACTATAAATTATTCTCAATATGTGCTGTAATATTTAAAAAAATTCATTTATACTTCTACAATCTTAAATCATAAGCTTGTAAGTGGATAACAGTTTCATCTAATAAAAAAATTTCTAATGTATAAGTAGTCTATAAATAGTAATAATTACAAAACCTCTAAAAAAAATCTATGAAAAAAAAACTTTAGATAAAATAAGAGAAGGGAATTAGAAATGTTTAAAAAACATTAAAAATAGTAAAAAATAAAATATTTGTGAAAAAAGATAGTTAAAAGAAAAGTATTTGATGAAATAAAAATTGAAAAAAATTTAAGGAAATAAAAAAGTTATCTCTCCACTCATTTAATTTCATATTCAAATGGATAATTTATTTTAAATTTATTTTACTAAAAAGATTGATTTTAAATTCAAACATTGCATTAAAAATTTTAAATCAAATGAAGATAAGGATAAAAAATATTTTTATTTAAATTAACAAAGATAAAAATAAAATTTTTTTAAATAAAATTAAATAAATATAGAAATAAAATGACTTTCAAATTTTAAAATAAAAAATGCTATTGGATTCATTTGTAAATTTGTTGAGTTCAATTATAAATTTATAAAAATTTTCAAAAATAGTATCATATGGCAGTTCTGCTCCTCTAATAATTTCTTCCAAAAAGTATAATTATTTTTTTCTATTAAAAATTGTGTGAAATAATTAAAAATTTTACCTAGTAAAACAAACCATAAAATATGCTTTTGTAATTTTTATATATTAAAAATCTAGCAAATTAATGAAAATGAATTAAGTTATAAATCTTTAAAAAAATAAAAATTTAATAAAATAAAGCATTCATAATTAAAAATGGACAATCGAATTGAAACAATAATAGTATAAATAAAAAGCAAAATAAATTATAAGAAATTTATACGGTAGAAACGTTATCGAATGGTTAAGTAGTACGATCTTATAAAAAATAACAAAATGTATATAAAAATTTTTGTATTAATGAAGACAATAGCAAAATGTAGAGAGAGAAAAAACCATAAATGTAATTTAAAAATTTTTTTGAGGAATTTTCATGATATTGAAATAATTTAGTATTTATGAATTTTAGTGATAGACAAAAAGTAATTCAAATTCAAATTCAAATTTTTATTAAAAATTAATTTAATCTTAGAAGATAAATGAAAAAAATAACAAATTAATATATAATGAATTATAAAAATGATACTTGTCATAAAGTAAGAAATATCATGATTAATATATAATATATATAGATATAGATGTAGACGTCGATTTTGTCTTGGATGAGATAGGCCAGCTCGTTGAACTGCTAGAGAGTCATTAAAATAACATATCAAGTTTACTAAGGGCTTATATTTATATATATATATATATATATATATATATATATATATATATATATATATATATATATATATATATATATATATATATATGTTATGCTGTAGTAATTTATCCACTAAATACATCGATATAAGAAATTGGGATCTAATTTGTATTGCATTGAAAAGAAAAGATTTTTAAGAGATAATGAATTTGATTTAAGTTAAAGATTCTCATCATAATTTTTATAATTTATGTATTAATGTTTGGTCCTCATATTAATATTGTAAATTTTGTATTTTTTTATTGAATAAAACTAAGAATATGTTGAACTATATTATAATTTTTGTTATAGTAAATGTAATATTTAATTTCTTATTTATAAATATGATAATTATTATATTTTTCAAATTTACTAGCATTATTATTCTCTTATTTTTATTATAATTATTCAATCCCTCATTCATTTATAATATTAAAATGAATGAAAAATATTAAAATTGATTGTTGTATCTTGTTTTAATAATATCAAATATATATTTAATTTTTAATTTTATTTTTTCCATTTAATTTAATACTATGTGTAAAATGAGGGATGAATAATAAAAGTAAAAATAAAAGATTAATAATTTTATTTACAAAATTTGAAGAATGTTATAATTACTACCTAAAGGATTAAATGTTGTTTTTATTTTTTCCTCTTGAGTATCTCTATATATGCGTGGAACAAGGAGTCGGCGGAAACATAGAGAGAAGTTAATTGGTAGTAATTAATTTTAATATCGGAGTAATGTAATTTATTTGGTGTCTCAATAGTGGGAATTAAGAGTATTTATGTTTAGATTCCGAGAATTGGAAAAGCAGCTTTCGAAAAGGCTTAATTTTCTTCCTTCTTTATTAGATTTGTTATGATTTAATGGCGCATTATATATATCTTTCCATAAAGGGGGTTGAATAAAATTGTAGTAGTAGTTATTGACCAGTTTTTCTTTCTTGTTTAGTTTTCAATCTTCTTCTCTTAATTAAGAGTTTGGAATTGGGATAACAAGAAATAAAGCAATAGTTTACACTATAGCTTAATTTTCAATAAAAATGCAACCATCTTTGAGCTAGAAAATGCCATACAATAATTTCGACAATTTCTAGAAAATTAGAAAACATCTGATTTGGAGCTCCCTATAACAATTCTTTGTTCGCCATTTACCGGACAAGGAGATTCTCGCGATCTTAGGGCTTGAATTTTGGATTCTGCCTATTTTCTAGGGGTGAGTTTATCCCATACTAGTATATTAAATTTTATATATAATGGTTACTTGATGTTTTCCTCTGTTTCTCTGTAGATGTAAAAATTAATTTATAGTTATCTTCATCTGAAAAATAAAATTTAAAAAAAAAGGAATTTATCTAATGAATAACCATTAAATTTAGAATCTATTTTTTCTATAAAAAATTGTGATGATTATTGAAGTAAGAATAAATTTTAGCATATCCCTTTATACTAGCTTTTGATCTATGTCCTCTCATAAATGCAAGGACTCTAAAATTCTGAAGTCTACTCTTTTATAAGAAGATGTTAACAGATAAGTGGGTATAAGAGATTGTTTAATTGCTAAAATATTATATGAAAAGTATAATTTTATGCGAAGGGATAAACAAATTATTTGATTTATCATTAATTAATAAAATATGAAAAGTATTCTTATAAAATGTGAAAAGTTTTATTTACTTTCGATAAAAAAGAGTTTGTTATTTGTTCATTGTTAACTTAACAATTTAAACCATTTTTAAAAAGTCAAAAAATTATTTTTGAAAAGACTAATATTATATAAAAATATATTTTCTTTATCTATTAAAAAAAATTAAAATTGTATTATTGTTGAAGTAAAGAAGTAATTAAAAATAATGAAGGCACCAAACCCAACAAATTGAGGGGGGGAATTGAAAGAAAGATGAGACATGATCTGATAATGTAGGGTCGGATATCATGATGGAAAAGCATATAATCACAATCACAATTATATATGGACGGGCCCTTTAATCAACAAAATATAGCAAGCAAAATCAATTTATGCGGACACGCAAGAAAATGAGATTTTTCCCCCCTCTCTGGATCTTTCTATTAGACATTTCAATGTTTAATGAAGATTTCATTTAATCAGTCGGTCAAGTATGCTTCTTCTTCTTTTTAAATATTATTTAAAATTAATGAATTATAATTTATTGATATATTTTTATTGAAAATTAATAAATAAATAAAATTATTAAATAATTATTTGAATAATAAATATAATTTTAATTTTTTAAAATGATAAATAAATATATATAAATTTTTTTTCTAGATTGGCAGTTAAAAAATCTGAGAAAATCTATATTAAAGTAAGTATGTGTTTCTATTAATTTTTTTAAAATTTCATATATAATTATAAATATTATTTAAAATATTTCATTAATTTTCAAATTTTAATTTCGGTAAAAATACTAAAACATATTTACCTCATTAATTAACCCTCAAATCTTAATTCCGCTGCTGCAGCCCATTCATAATTCGAAATAGTGAAATGGAATATATATAACAATTCATAGTCTAAATTATATAATATAAAACCTCATCTGTGTAGCATATTCCCTTGAATGGGTTCAAGTTCTCATCAGAAAGAAAACATCAGAGTGATAACTGTTTACAAGTTGGACCCATATTTATTTATTTTATTCATTTTTGCCGATCTTTATTTTAGTTATCCACATATTAATTTTAAAGTAAATATAAAAAATTGAATCATTATTAACTTTTTAAATAAATATTATATTATATTAATTAATATCTATTTATTTATATTCATAAAAATAAATTTATATATTATATAAACTAATATTATATTAAAATATCTTCATAAAATATATAAATTTAATTATTTTCAAATTATTTATCATTAATAAATTATATGATGTTCTTAATCTCTTTAAAAAAATTAAAATTTTGTCAATTGTATTAATTTTTTGGCTAGAAATAGTTGTAATACTATTTTTTAATATGACATAAAAATAAAAATATTGATTAATTCTAAAAAAATTCATGAAGAAAGAAATATCAAATGTTGTTGTTATTATTCATATAGTCTACTGTTTTGAATGTTTCCAATTTTATTGTAAAATGGATTTTGGGTTAAATGAGTTTTATATAATGTACACCAAAGTTAAAATATTTGACCAGCTGTATTTGATATTAAAACAATAGTAAGAAATATAATATTAAGAAAAATGACTCTTTATGTTTCCAGGGATAAATAAAATTGAGATTGTAATAGGGGATTAAAAATAAAGTTTAAAAATTATAATAGCATAAACTTAATCTGAGATGATGACGGTAAATATAAGATATTGATGAAAAAAATTATATTGATAAAAATTATAAAATATATAATAATAGTAATAATTTGATATATGAATGAAATGAATTAGATTAATTATATATTTAAAAGTTATGAATTATTCATCAATAATTTAAAATTTTAATTTGAATTGAATAAATAAATTAATAATAATTCATATATTTTTTATTTTATTCCTCCAAAATCATTCTAGCCCGTCAGATTGCCGCAGCCACTTCATTATCATATTTTTGTGCTTTCTTTTTTATTTACGCTTTTTTTTTTCTTTGGTTGACAAGGCAGAGAAGGCGACTGCTAAGAAACAACTAAGAGATCATATGGTAAGTTTTTTTTCTGGGAAATAGGATAAGAGTGAGTCATTTAGTTAACTATTATTTTATAAATCGAAAGAAATAGGATTTCATGGGAAGTCTTATTTCTTATAAAATACGAAAAATTACTTATTCATTTTTTTTAAGTAAATTTTATTTTTATGTTATTAATAAATATAATGATAAAATTATTTTTATTAAATTTAATTAATAATAAATAAAATTTTTTAATTTATATTATAATAATATTGAGAATATAATAATTATTTTATTAATATTTTAAAAGATATTTAAAGTTAAATTAAATAAAATATAAAAAATATTTTTTAAAAAATATTATTTTTTATATATCAATCAAATAATTTTAAATATTTTTAAGAATTTTAATTTTTTACGAAAATTTATTTTCCGTGTGAATTAGGGGTGATAATTTTCGACACGACACGAATTAAACGGGTTCGGGTCAAGTTCAGGTTGGGCTTAATCAGGATTGGGTCATAAACGGGTCAATCCGTCTGGTCCGAATAAATTTCGTGTCGGGTTCGGGTTAACTCGTTTAACCTGTTTCAAACCCGTTTAAGTTACATGGATTATTAAACGGGTCAACCCGACCCGTCAATCCATTTAACCCGTTATATAATATATAAATTTATTAATTATTAATTTATATAAAATAAAAAATTAATATAAATAAATTGATAAACGGTTCAGATCGAATTAAACGAGTTGTGTTACTATTTTATAAGAATATTTTGTATATTCGAAATATACAAGTCGTGTCGAATTGACCCGTTTAATAAACGGATCGTGTTCGGATTGAGCATAAATGAATTCGAGTTATGCTCAACCCGATCCGAACCCGACCCGTGAACCAAATTGTCACCCCTAGTGCGAATTAGACGACTTCTGATCAAGGAAGTTAAACGTGCGTCACGTAACACAGAAATCTGTTCGCGTGGAGATTCAAAATGTTTGAAACTCACGAAAAACTTGCTTCGTGGGTTAATTTAGTCAAACAGTCTGCAATCAAATGATAGAGCCTTGTTTGCGTCATTTATTTTATTAGGAAATATTTTTATATAATTTTATTTATTTATATATAAATAAAAAATATTATATTATTTATATATATGGTAATTTAAAAAACATATAATATTATAATAATAAATAAATTTTATTTTAATACAAAGAATGTAATTTTATTTTTATTTAAAATTAAATAAACATTTATTTTTTATGATCATAAAATATTATAACCATAAATATAAATAAATGAAAGTATTTTTTGTGAAAGATGTTTTATATTATGGAATTTATATAATACTGGGAGAGATTTCAGTATATGATTAATGCAAGATGATTAAAAAAATTTATATATCATTTGAATAGCAATTGACAGTGAATGATTGACTATTAACTGAATATTGCTGGATGCTCTTAATATAAGAAACAAAAAAAAAATTAATGAAAGAATAATCAGAGGTAGTATGGATGACTAAGTCTCTGACATTGACTTCTATATAGAAATATAAATAAAGCAAAAAAGAAGAGAGTAAAGCAAGTGGAACACAAGTTTTATTTATTAATTAAATACTTTTTATTTATTTTTTAAAGTGTGAAGCAAATGATTTTATTGATCCATGTAAAGCATTGGGGATGCATTTTCCGACTGAAATCGATTACACAGGAGGTAAGTGCTTTTTGATTTGATGTTGCGATGTGGCATCCTGACAAAGCGAAATAAAGCAAAAAAACAAAAAATAAAAAAGTAGAAAAGCAAATAAAGAAAGAGCATCTACACCATTATTCCTAAAATTGGGATGAAATTATAACTTATATATATATATATATATATTGCAGTCTATCACATTGTATAGATCTAGATCTTAATCATGATGTCAATTCTCGGACATGGTGCACAAGTTTTGTGTTCACATTTAGAAAATATATTATTATTATTATTATTAAATCTAAAACATGACATTATGAGAGAGAGGAGGCTTTTACCTTTTTTTTATTTAATGCGACAAATTATGAATAAAAATATAGAATGATGTGTGCCAGCTCACACATTTATTCCGTTAGAATAATGTTTACCTTGAGAATGACAACTAGTATTGTTGACAGCATATCTTCCCACCAAACACATAAATATTATGCAATTAAACTAATTAAAATTATATAATAAAATATATAATAATTTAATGTAAAAAATCAAATTTGAAAAAAATTACAGATTAAAAATATTTATTATATCATCAAAATTACATAATAATATACATGAATATTCCTAATTATAGTCTTATAATTTTCTTATCACTATCTTATATTTCGTTCACGTATTTTTTGAATATTCACATTACATCTTATTGCATGTTACAAATTTTTAACAAATAAATATATTTATAATTCAAAAATATCTTTTTGATAAGAAATATCAATCTTAGCTTAATACAAAAATATATTTTAAGAAAAAAATAATTTATAATAAAAAAATACATAAATTGATAATAATTTGTAATCAGGTGAAACCCAATCGATGTTTGATTAAATGAATCGTTGGAATTGCTTTTAAAATTTAATCAAATGTGAACAAGATAGCTAATGGTACAAGATTAGGTATATAGTATATAATCATATGACTTTTGATGTGATTTGAAGCCACACACAATTCATTCGATACTACTTCTGCCGTTGTCTTTTATTTGTCGTACTTCGAAAGAATTTTTTATTACTTTTTATTTTGTCATTTTAAAATTTTAATGAAATATTATTTTTTTAATTTTATTTTTTATTAATAAATATTTTATTAATTTACACTTTTAACTAGTTACATTTATTTGATTATATCTAGTTAATTATTTTAAAATTTATATATAAAAATAATTTTAAAAAATTATTAAAAATAAATAAATAAAATTAATTTTTAATATATATAAAATCAATTAACTATGGGAAATGATAAAGAATAGATGGAATATCTCTAACACACGTGCCTTCCAAGTGTGTCTCCGTTATTAAATTTCCATGTGTCACTGTTTCTTTCGCTTTAGATTGAAAGTTTTCCTCCCATCTTTCAAAACTTTGAATTTACTTGCAAATTTTTATGTCACTTTACAAAATAAGATCCTTTTTATTTCTATTTATTTTTATTATACTTTATTTAAATTCATTCCTATTATTTACTGTTGATATATTAATATTATTTTTATTATGCTCACTTTTATTATTTACCAATTAGATATTAATATTATTAAAATATATATAATATAATATATTTTATTTTTATTATAAAAATATATTAAATAATTCAAAATATTAGTTTAATCAAAATAATTAATTAAATATTATACATTTTTAAAATATTTACTTAGGTATCCTCGTATTTTTGGGTATGAAATTATTTCATATTCAAAATGTGAATAATAAACTATAAACTCCTTCCTACAATAATACTTCTAAGAATCAAACTCCTAGCTCTTTAGTGGGCCTAGAATAAATATTATGTTAATTATTATATTGCTATACAATTTATATATGATTTTTCTTCTTTTTGTTTACTTAATTATATATTTTTTTCATATTTACTACAATTATTTATAACTTAGATTTGATGCCATAAAATAGTATAAATATAATATAATATATTTAATTCTGAAATAAAAACCTTGTTAACATGCTAAAAATTTAATATATAAAGTATTAATTGAAATAATTAATTATATATTGTAAAATTTAATAAAAATATTAAAAAGTTATTTATTTACATTTTTATTAATTTTTATGTATTTTTAAATTTCATATTTTAAATTAAGTATATATCAATTAAAATTTTATCAAATTTTTGCAATTGAAAAACTATTTCACTTCCTTTTTTATTTTATTACATTTTTTTATGTTTACTTTTGTTATTTACAATTAAAATACTGATATTATTAAGTGATATAGATATAACACAATTTCTTTGTATAAAACTATTTTAATTAATTAATTAAATTAAATTACTTAAATACATATTATATTATTAAGTATTACATTACTTAACATTAAAAATATATTCTCCTTTTTTCATTTGTTCTATTGTATATTTTTCCTTTTTTTTCATTTTTATTATGTTTCTTTCCTTATGTCTTAAGCATTAATACCAATTAAAAGAATATACACTATATAATATATTTTATTTTTACTATTATTTTTGTTTAAATAAGTTCAAAGTTTTATTTAATTCAATTAGTTAACAAGATATTCCTTTTCAATTATTACATTACTTTATATTTCATTTATTATTTTACTTATTTTTATTTGTACCATTGCATAATTTTTCATGTCCATTACTATTATTTATAATTTAGATTTTAATATTATTACTATTTGAAATATGATTTAATATATTTAATTTGATTTTAAAAATATATCAAATAAGTTTCAAATTTATTATAGGTTGCACTAATTGAATTATATAATTACATGTTCTATTTTCTAATAAAAATTATTTGAGTATTATAATCAAGTTTCATTTAAGTTTTGTCAATATTTTAAATATTAATTTTCAAATTTTATATTTCAAACCAAATTACCTCACGCATTGTTATTAACTTTCTGTAGACACGAATACCACTAAATTATATAAATATAATATAAGATATATTTTATGATAAAAGTATTTTAAATAAATCAAACATCTAATCTAAATAAATTATTTAACCATATATCTTATCTTTAATCTTTTATAGTACATTTAAAAAGTTTGTTATCTATAAATATGAATGTATAATGTTGAAAATAATATTATTACATCTTTATAATTTTGATTATATATTATTTTTATATTATTAATAAAAAAAATACATCCGTGTAAAACACCGGACTAAACTCTGGTTTACTTATAAGGTTGCTCTGCATCTGCATCCGCATCCAATTAATATTTGCCCCATCTTGATGTTATTATCTTCTCAACTTGTGAGGAAAATACGGAGCAAGGAATATTATTAATCAAATCGCTAAAAATATTAAATAAAGGGATAAATAGAAAAACAAAGAAAGTGCAGTGGAGATGAGTCTCCTTTTGGATGGTTTTTCTTCTTTATTTAATGCAAACAATATTCCATAAATGGCTGAGATAAATTGAACCTAGTTTTATGACTTTTTTTATCATTATTGACGCTCTTCATGAGCAAGTATAATTTTTTTTCTTTTTAAATAACAATTTTATAAGGAACTCAAATTTCTAATAGGTCAAATATTTTCATAATTAATTTGTTTCTTAATTTTCAAAATAAATAAATTAAATAAAATCTTATTCTTAATGAAAAGAATAATAATAGTTGAACTCCTTGCGGAATTACTTCTTATACGTATTAGTCTCTATATTATGTATTAATTGTGATATTTTTTTTATTTTTCATTATGATAAATATTATTCTCATAATTCGTCATATGTTAATTTAATATTTTTTAATAAAAGTCAATTTATCATTTCTTTTCTACTTAAAGAATAAATTATGAAATAAAAAATAATTTTCTTACTTTTTTAGTAAACAAAAATAAATAATAAATTTAAATATTTTTATTATAATATAACTTTTAAAAAATGTTAAACATGAATTTGTTATTGATATTTTTAATAAAAAATTATTCCTCTCTTCCGTGTGAACTAAAAAATGTAAAATATTTAATATCAAAATATTGAATTTTAGTTAATATGTATATCATAATTTATAAATTTTAATGAATTGCTTGTAATATAAAATTATTACTTTTAAAATTTTATTTATAATATAATGTGATAAATAACAAATATATTATCATTATGAAAAAAATATATTCTAATAATCATAAATCATGTTGTTAAATGTTTATAATAATTATAATAATTATCTTCAAAAATAATATCTAATTAATATGATGTTTGAATTTAAAATTAATTTTTTAGTAAAACAAATTTAAAATCAATTACCTACTTGAATGTTGAGTAAAATAAGTGGAAAGATGGCTTTTTTCTTTTAAAGTTATTAACTATATATTAATCAAATTTTTATCTAATCCTCTTTATAAATAATTAATACATAATTATATTATTATATTATTAAAATAAATATTTACTTATAATATAAAATTACTATTTTTAAAAGTTTATTTTCTATTGTAACATAGTAAATAAAAAATATATTATCATAAAATTTATTTTATTATAAATTATATTATTAAATATTAATATTAATAATAGTTATTATATTAAAAATGTTATTTAATTAATGTGATTTTTGAATTCAAAATTAATGGAGAAATAATTTTTTTTAAAATATGTTAATTATATATTGATCAAATTTTTATCTAATATTTTATAAATAATTAATAGATAACTAAAATACTATATTACTAAAATAAATAATTTTTCATAAAACTAACGGCTGACTACCTAGTACTATTACACATATATACATTTTGCAAGTTTATATTACAACGATGGCCAAATAAACTCTCCTACGAGAATAATTTTTCAAAAATAATTTTTATTTTTATGTTTTTTAAAATTAACTATTTTTATAATCTATTTTTAAAAATTATAATTTTAAATATATAATTTAAAAATAAAAGGTACATTTTCAACTTAATTTTAATGTCAATTTTATAATTGAATAAAATATTTTTATTATATATTTATTTTCTTTAAATTCATAAATAATTTTAAACAATAAAACAGACCTTTACTTTCTCAATCTCTCGAGAACCCATTTTATAATGTAAATTAATTATGTCAAATATCACTAATAAATTTTTTTTGAAAAAATTATAGCCTAAAATGTTAGCATTATGTTTAATATGATGAAATAAAATAAAAGTAATGAAAAAATTTGTTTCATAAGTATCATGAAATTTAAAAGTCTATTCTCTATGAAATAATCATTCTATTAAATGACAAAATTCTCATTTATGAAATGGTCATTCAATCTTTCATAAAATAATTTTTTATTCTCTTATACCTTATTTTTATATATATATCAATATTATTTTTTATTAATAAATAATCAATAACATTGATTTTTAACAAATTTCTATTCAAATATTTTAATAATTATATTTTTAATAATAAATTTTAAAATAAATATTTTTATAAAAATTATTTAATATATAAAAATTAATAAATAAATTTTTATGCTCTAATTATAGAAAATTTTAATAATTAAATTTTGAATACAATATTTTTATTATTAATCATATTATATATTATTTAAAATATATTATTATTTTTATATTTAATATTTTTGATTTTATATTATATATATTAAATCATAAAAAATGACAATATCTTCTTTTATATAAATATAAATTCAATTTTATATTTTTTAATTTTTAAGATTATTGTTATTATTGATATCTTTATTTTATTCCATTCTTATAATATTTACTATATTAAATATAATTTTAAAATAAAATATCTATTTTATTTTTAATTATACGAAATATTATTACAAAATAATAATTTTATAATTTCATTCTATTCTTTTCCTTTCCATTTCACCGTAGTAAAGGAGTTATAAGTTGGAGTTAGAAATTAACCCTAATCCTCAGATAAGGTGGGACCTTGTTTGGTACGTTATATAGCATACGATGGAGATTGTTGAGTAATAAAATATAATATACAAGATAAGATTGTATGCTATACAATGGTTTATAAGATTAAAATTTATATAAAATTATCATATTTTGTATTTGTTATCATATTTTATAAAAATGTATAAGTTTAAAAAATAAATAGTTTTGACAAAAATATTTTTACAAATAAAAATCTAATAAAATTATCCTAAACGATTTGAATTACAAAGTTAGACCAAAATATTCTTTAGTAAGTAATATTTTAAAAATATATAATAACATAAAATAATTAAGCAATTCACATTTTGATAAAAAAATTATGATATATGCTTCATTTATATATATATATATATATATATATATATATATGTTTGTGTGCATAACACATCCACAAAATGTTTAAATGTTTATAATAAATTAATAATTCAAGTATTAAAATTCAATAAGAATCATGTCTCTTTTATGTGTGTATATATAAAGAGAAAGAGAAAGAGAAAGAGTGAGAGAGGGGAGTGGGAAAGGCAGACATGAGATGACATTTTATGTGATTATAAGATAGATAAATTTTCCATTATGTTAATTTGAAATAAGATATTTTTATGCACAATAAGGGATGTTATATACAGAGAAAAAAATTTTATTAAATGAGTGAAATAATATTTTCAAATAAAATAAATAAATAAAAATAAAAAATTTTATTTTAATAATTTAATTATTATTTTAATATTATATTGAAAATCTTTATTTTTTAAAAATAAATAATTCACATAAAATTAAATGTGTAAAACAAAATTTTTAAATAAAGTATATAATTTATTTAAAATTCTTATTATTATATAAATTCTAATTATATAATCCATTCTATACTATCTCAAACGGGGCCAATGTGTTAGGAGGGTGTCAATTGTATTCTTACCTAACAAATTATTAATATATTAGCTAAGCACGGGTTGGCCAGCCTGTTTGATAATTCCAAGAGTTTCTGCCGCACAGTGATACGTTAAAATTGACGCACCATAATTCTCTGCTTTTTTTATAGGTGCTTGCTACGGTGCCCTTAGGGTTTGGTACCCGGGGTGATGTGGCAAAATACAAGTCATTGGATGAGATTACAAAAGTCTTAGCATTGACTTAGTAATTCTCATCTAATGACCTGTATTTTGCCACACCACCCTGGGTTTGGTACCACTAGGGGCACCTTAGAATTTACCTTTTTTATATAAATTTTAGATAAAAATATCATATAAGATGAAAATATCTACAAAAAAATTTATGTTCTAGATTTTACATATATTAATAATTGACAATAGATTAAAACTTTATTTTATTTTTTAAAATATTTTATTTGTATTAATTTTGTTTCTAAAATAAAATTTATATTAATTTATTTTTTAATTTTTAATATTTTTAATAAATATTAATTATTCAGGATATAAATTAAAATTTTATTTGAACTTAAAAGTTGAAGAATCAAATCAATATAAATTTTACTTTAAAAATAAAATTAATACAAGTTAAATTTTGAGAATTAAATAAAGTTTTAATCAGACGATATTATTTTTGTCTAAAATTCTTGCTTAAGCCTCAACCCCTTTCTTCCAAAATCCTCCTTATTCTAAATTTGTCTTCCCCCTTTAATCTCCCAAAGCAAAAGTAGTAGTCTGGTAGCTTTTTGTTTTTCCGTAAATTTCTTCCTCGGAATCTCAAATTTTTTCCTCTATCTCTTTAAAAGCATAGTCAACCATTAGCTTTTGGGTAGTACCACGATACCTCGACTAGAAGTTTAGGTATGCATACTTTCACCAACCATGATACTTGTCCCTTACGAGGAAGTTCAGCACGTCACGTTATTGCATATAATATGAAAGTTACAAATTTCAATATTATTTAAAACTTTTTTATATTTTCATTCCCCCCTTACGTTAAACGTCAATCATTTCTAACTTTTTTTTTTTATTTCTTGGACATTTTTGCTCTCTTCATATTTTATTAGCCGCATCAAGTGCTTTAAAATTAGAATTAAGGTAAAGAAGTAAAATTTATATTTTTTATATTTTTTTTAAATCTAAGAGTTGGCTTTGTAATTACAAAGTAAATTTGAAATATGTGATTTTGTACTTAATATATAAATTTGATTTTTATATATTGTAAAAAATATTTTTTAAAATTATATTATGATAAACTTCTTAATAAATCTCTGAGATAAGCGATAGTAAAATTCTTTTTATAGATGTTATTTCAAACGCATGCCTTTTTTTATAAAATATTTTATAGTATGTAAATCTTTTAATTTAATTATAATGAGAATTTTGTGAAAGAGAAACTATAGTATAAAATTTATGATTTTTTATAGTTTAACAATTTTACAAAAGTAATATCAAATTGTTATGCTAAGTTGAAAAGTTTGACCTATGAATGTATCTTAAAAATGATTTATAACTCCCTTTTAATCTGCTTGTGAGTGAAAAATAAATGAAGAAGAAAAAATTGAAAGACTAATTTTAAAAATAAAGCAATGAGATTAATCTTTTTTAATCTACTTTATATTTTCAACTAAAGCATGTATTAGTACTTTTTACATTTTTTATTATTTTTCACATTTTTATTTCTTTTTATCTATCAATTTAGAATTTTAATGAAATATTAAATAATTTTTTTAATTTTATCCTCCTATTTCACTAATAAATGCTTTATTATTCTTCTCAAAATGTCTCAATATATTTACTCTATTATATTTCTCTTTTTATTTTTAATTATTTTAAACTTTGTGCATAATAAAGAATTAAAGAGTAGTTTTGAAAAATCTACTAAAAATAAATAAATTAAATTACCATTTTGATATCTATGAAGTCAATTAATTATGATAGATAATAAGAAATGGTGGGAGTACTTTCATGGTGAGGCCTTATATTTTTTAATTAATTAATCAAATGTACTTTTAAATTTATAAAAAAGAAGATGTTAAGTATGAGGTTTTAAAGTTCAATATTTTTATAGATGAATAAAATTTATAATATTAACACGATAATGATGAGGTAATAAAAATTTACATGGAACCTAATATAGAAAACCATATAAATTACTTATTATACACATTGTTGAATTTCGAATTAAAATTAAAATTTTGGTTGCGAACATAAACGTTATATCATTAATTATTTACCAATTCTTTAAGTTTCCTATCATTCTGCCTCATCCCTCCACTTTAACATCATTAAAGTCTAATGCACCTCGTCGTCCCTAGTTTATTTCTGTTCGTCAACTATTAGTTTTAAGTGATAAGGACAGTTCGTTTTTCCACTTTAATTATTGTCTTCATTGATTTATTTATTTGTACTCTATTTCTATTTCTATTCTATTTTTATCCACTTTTATCGTAGTTGTATTTTAGCTCTGAATGAAAGAAGAAAATCTTAAAATGTGATTAAGGGCAATCGTTCTAAAAACCATAACATTAAAATTTTTCTTTGAAATATGAATAAATAAAATCTATTAAAAATCAGAGTTCTTTCCCACTGCAAATGGAAGAAGATCTAAAATGGAGTTATCTTGTTTTTACATATTTAATCTTAAAATAAAATTACTATTTGACTCCCTAGATAAAAATTCTAACAACGAAAGTGATTATCACCTTAGATTAGATGGATCCTTAAAACTATGTGAACTCTGTTAATATCTTAATCGTATAATACCACTTAATATTACTTTAAAAAATTTAGTTTCCGTCATGTTTAATGTTTAAATATAGGATATTGGATATATATATATATATATATATATATATATATATATATATATATATATATATATATTAAGTAGATTATTATTTATTTTATTTTAAAATAAAAATATTTGAGCTCTGAAAAACTGATACATTCTTTTTCTTATATTTAATTTTAAATCGTAATAAATCTTTTTTAATTTTAATTTCTTTTTTATTTTCAACAAAACCTGCAAAATCAGTCCAATGAATGTTGGCTGGTTCCGGTCATTATACATAAAATGAATCCGCGGCTGGACACAAGAATTCATTTGATCAATTTTTTTTTTTAACCCATCGGTAGCATCTCAATACCACCCGGCAATTTGTTTATGCAGAGAAAGCCGGTCACCATTTTTTTGGAAAAAAAAATAAAAAACTCTATACAGAATCATATAATTTTTTTATTTTTTAATCTAAATAACGGTTACTATAAATTTGTTTGTTTTTTATTTTTAAAAATAATTTTTTATATTATTTTTAAAAATAAAAAGATCTATTTGAAAATTTATTTTTTAGAATTTATTTTTAATTTAAAAATAAAATAAAAATAAAATTTAAATTTATTTTTATTCTAAATATTAATTTTATAATTAAATAAAATATTTTTATATATAATATTAATCACTTTCTATTTTTTATTTTTTAATTTAAAAAATTTTTAAAATATAAAACTAAAAACATATCTAAACTTACGTTATATTATATTATGGAATCAATAATTGAGAGCATGGTCTAAAGAATCTACGTTTCAAAAATTAATGCATAGTATTGATTGAAATAAAAGTTATGGGATAAAATTAAAGGGATTAGTGGCTGCCAATGTACGGTAGTCTTGAACATGTGCTTGAGATGCTCGCAAACTGAATGTGGACGAAATTTCGAGGAAGATCCATTGGATGGCGTGATTGGTGGATGTCAGGCTTTACAGTTGGCTATGATTTTGATGGTTAATGATACGATAGTTTTCCATCTTAAAAAATTAAAAAAATTTATTATTAAATTATATTTAATATATTAAAATTTATATTTTAAATTTTAATGTATTCATTTTAAAATTAAAAAATAATTTAATAATAAACTATGTAATTTTTTAAAAAGTAAAATTCTTGTAACGTTACCATTTCGTCAAAACAGGTCTCATCCTTATAGAAAACCAACTTGCAAAAATAGTTGTACATGCATAATAATTTAAATTTAAATTATTCAAACATAAGTGTGACGTGAATAGTTATCAAAACTCCAGTAGATTACAGATGGCTTTGATATAAATCTCTTCCCTGTTATTGTTAGTCAGTGAGCTACGCATACTTTAATGCGGATGCATTTCTATATTGACCCTCTTAAAATTTTATATACAATTATATTATAATTATATGTATTATTTAAAGTAATTTTACTAGTTCTCATAAATATTGAAATATATTTATTTTCTTTGGCTATCAAGTTTGCTCCATCAATGATTATTGTTAAGAAAATAATAAATTTCAATTTTATTTAGTACAAATGCCATATTATTGATAAAATAACAAGCGAAATCTTATCTTATATTACAATATTCCTCAAGTAATTCTAGTAAGGAGAGCGTCAATCACTTTGTTTCAATTTGGGGTTCACTTCGTTGTCAGAAGTTTGAAGTCGAATTTCGTGAAGACAGTGATATTGATATGTATGACAGCTAATACTGCCATGATTATTTAAATGTCAAGATAACACGTCTTCGTTAATATTTCCTTTTCGATAAAGTTAGGCCCCATAAAGGCATGACACGCATTATTATAATTTTTTTGAATAAAAAATTAGTAAATTGTAAGTGTTGTTAGAATGCTGTCAAAAGAATAATTAATAATTTTTTAAAAATTACATATATGACTTAAAAAATTTTTACAATATCCATATTTTTTTAATGATGGTCATTAATGTATCTGTTTCAATAACTTTCAAGATAAAATTACGCATGCTAAATTTACTTGGAATACTATAGAGTTTATTGGTTAGGGCTTATCATTTTTGCGTCCAGAATTAATTGATTCTTATAGGGTTAGGTTCTAGAGTTTCGGATTTAGTATTTTGGATTCACAAACTTTTTATATTTAGGGCCTAGCATTGCAGTTTTAGTTTCCGACCATAAACCCTAAAACCCTTTATATTAAATCCTAAATCACTGGATCCTAAAGCTTATATACTAAATCCTAAAACACCTAAGGTTCTGATTGAAATATTTTTTTAAATAATTTCTAAGTTCGAGAAGCATGAAGAAAAGAATATGTTTAATGAAGCAAATAAAGAAAAAATTATTTAATTATAAAACTGTAAAAAAAAAGGCAAATTAAGACAACAGTAAAAAATTATTTTTATTTTTAAACTACACATTCAGAATTACAATCTTTTTAAAAAAAACTGATTATAAGAACACTTACCCCAAACAAAAATTCTAAAAAACATTTATAAAAATAATAATCAAGCAGCCCCTTAATAACTCAAATCCCCATTACTTTTGGGATTTTTCCTCTTCAATGCCCTAAGTTGAGACACAGAATATTATAAAAATATCTAAACCTTAAACAGACTAAAGCTTCATGTAATCTATATACACTAAATCTTAGTTCCATAATTCTAAATAGTAGCACTTACATTAAACAGATAACTTACAAATTCAAATTTCTTTTTTGACACGAAAAATTTTCTGCCCACATTTTCTGCTTTCTCAATTTGCCGTTGCAAGACGAATGCTTCCTTTAGTTAGCAAACAAATCCTTTTCTGAGTGATCTGCCTAAATGATTGTTAAACGAGACAGTCAAGCGGGCGAGAATAATGAGTGAATCTATGACTAAAAAAACAAAAGAGAAGAGAACAAGTTAGAATATTACACGGGCCAGTTTCATTGGCATGGGACGCTTGGGCAATAGCCTAGTTTTCTTGTAATCAGAGTGACGGCCAGGAAGCCCAACAAAAAGAATGCTTGGTCTAGTTAATGCTGCGAGTATAGCGTTCCGCGCAAGAACTTTAGAAGAGTGGACCTTTTAAGGTACCAACAAATGAGTAGAAAAGATACACTCCTGTGTTACCCTTGGGAGCCCACTAGCCTATCATAGACATGACTTAAAAAAACATGACCACGTTAACATTTTAACTGCATTCCATTTTCCAATATTATCTCATAGCTGAAACCAAAAACCCATAAGTTCATCAAATATCATTACACCACGAAAGGCACTAAAGGCATTAGCACTACAAATTTTACTTTGCATACACCGCCATTCTTCTTTATAACCAATTATGTCAAAACTTGGAGCCAAAAAGAGTCTTTTCGCAAATGGAAAAATGAAAGCAAGAGGGAAGGAATGGAATAAGTCCAAATCAAGGGCCTGAATTAAGGACCAGAAATCAAAATTTGGCGAGAAGGGCACAATAAACAAGTAGACATATTGTGGAACCTGATAATATTAATTTACAACCAAATGTCAAATGCAAAAATGAATCACCCACATGATTTCCTTCAGAGGTTATACATACATTGACTCACGAAAATTACGTCTACAAATCAAATCAATAACTGCAGGGAACACATTCCTCTGGTCAAAACAACTTTTTACACTGACGTTTGACTCGATTTGGCGTGGCATATTTGGCGTATTATCAACTACCGCAATAGTATGTTTCTTTACAGTCTCTCTTTCTCTTCTATAGGTCAGCCTCTAACTCCTTTCTCCCCCTCCCCTCGGTTATAACAAGGCAAAAAGGGAAAAAGAAAAGCTCTGTATATCTCCATGATTAGTCAAAAAATTAAAAAAAAAAAAAAAGGAAAGGAAAGACAAAAAGCCCAATTCTCACCCTACTACTTGAAGATAATAGGAATTTAATTTAATGTCTAATGCAGACAATGTCAACCACCATTAGCTTCTGATACTTTCTGAAATTTAAACAACGGAAACTAGGATCAGAACAGCTGAAAGGGTAAATGTATACCTGACGAAGATTGTGAACTTATTTACCTTAACCTCTTGTAGGAGATTTTCAAGTTCAACTGTGATCTCAGAGAAGGACGGCCGTTTGCTTGGAATTGCTTCCCAACATCTCTGCATTAACTCTAACAGTTTAGGATGGCCATCCTTCGGAATTTCTGGCCGCAGTCCCTGGGAAAAATATATGTCACCAGTGTTAGGTCAGATCATGGGGCTTTATTCATGGTTGAGCAAACCGAAAAATGATACAGATTTTGATGACAATATTTTTGGTACTGGTAAAGTCTTCTACACTCAACAGACACCAATTACCAGAGATGCTGGTCTCTTATGAAAACCTCAAACCTCCCATTTCTAAGACAAGTAGACATTTAACAGAGATCGACAATAACTTGGATTTTCAACAGGAAGTTCAGTAAACATAAATCCAAGACAAAAGAGAGGCCCAACCTCGAAACTTTTGCTGCGACATACACGACAATAACACTGCATTCATTTTGATAACATACTCAATACTTCTGGAGTAATTTCTTATCCAAAATTTTATGTCTATAATTTTTCAAATTTTCTTATCCAAAATTTTATGTCTATAATTTTTCAAATTATATCCTTGCACATGTGGAATTGAAATTCTAATTAGATGGAACTGGAAGTTCAAATGCTGGTTGTTGAGCCACATGATTAACACCATAATTTTTTATGATCCTTATCGTGAGTCATGACTTAATCATGCCAGGTTTATGGCCTTTCAAATCAATTTAGTGTTCATTTTTAACTTCTAGTGCATGGCGCGCAATTTTAGTTTATAGTGTATGCATGCAATTTAAGTAATCACTGAAGATTAAGTATTGAACATGCAGATGTATCTCAGACAATATCACTTCATGAAAGAGGTGATTTAAAAAAAAAAAAAAATCTCATACTTAAAAAATATGAGAACATAAATTCTGCTACGCATCAAGCATTGGTTCAGACTTTGATTGAGCTGATAATGAAAGCCGTGCCACCAAATGCATTTTCAAGATCAGACACGAGCAATATGTTGCCACTTTGCAAAGGGCGTGAGGATGCGAACATGCATATGGTGTAGTTATGCAGCATTGCAATATCTTAATTTATTCAGGTTTAGATTTTAGATATTAAATCAACACGATTTCACACAAGATATATATTGCAAAATTTGTTGAGCAAACCTGTCTTACACCTAGGGCAGCTTGTAGCGGAGTCATAGTATCATATGGTACCTGAAATTTCATGTAAGACCAAATTTTATATTCACAACAGAATAAGGAAGGAGAACAAGATCTCATACTTACAACTTTGAGCAATACCTTTGCTGTAACCAGTTCCCATAGTACTATAGAAAAACTGAATACATCGGCTTTCTGATCATAAGGCTGATGATTTATAACCTTGTCAGAAAATCCAATAACAGTAAGACACTGAAAGTAAAACTAGAGTAAGACAAATTTATCACATGGAATGTAAGTACTGTAATGAGGAGTCATCATTTAAATAAGTGAACCTAAAGATTGCATAGTCCTCCTTTTATTTCTACACCCCTAAACTTTATTTATTCCAGCTCAGGCTTTTTGGCATAGAATGAAATGAAAAACTGATGCCTCCTAATGTTGATCATTAGCACAAAAGTAAGCATTTTATAAGAACAAGACACAAAGGCATCATAAAAGAAGGCAACAAATGGTTAAACGAGTCACAAGAAAACTTGAGACCATTATTCTACCTTTAGAAATCCAAGGTTGCTACCATATGGTATGAAAAATAGTACTATTAGACAGGATTTTGACATCTGCCCACACAACACTTCAATATTCCAAATTTATCAGCCCTTTGAAACATATTGCAGCATAAAAAGCATGTACTGTCTTCAGATTATAAGGAGGAATGATGCTATTGTCATAGTTTTTGCCCCAAATTGGGTGGCAATGCTAGAATTGGCCTGAGATGATACCCCCAATAAAAAACCCAAAGTTGCTTCTGTTACATATTTTTATAATCAATCTCAGGTATGTATGACATTTTCTAAGAAAGAAATTAGTATAAATAATTCCTCAACAAAATCAATGGTAGTTCATGTTCACAGGGAAATAGCAGTCTATATTATGTCCAGCTAACCCACAAAAAGTGGTGATCAATTGTCCTGTACTGTCAATTTTAAGAACCACACTTTAGACAACAACATTATCTCAAAATTTGAAGAGCAGTGGTGCGTTTAGATAGGTTTATGTTTTTAAAAACTGTTCTTGTAAGTTGTTTTTAAAATCTGTTTTTGTTTTTGAAGGAAAATAAAAAATAGAAGGTGATTGATATTGTAAATAAGGAAATATTTCATTTAATTACAAGCAAAAATTGTTTCTATTTTTTACATTTAGAGAATAATTTTTAAAAATAGATTCTGAAAATAAGTTACTAAACAGGTTCTTTTGTTTTTAAAAGCAAAAAAACAGAAAACTGTTCTTTAAAATAGAAAACAAACAGAACCTAAGCCTGTTTGTTTTCTGTTTTTAAAAACTGTTTTCAAAATCTATTTTTAAAAAACTATTGTTTAAATGTATAACTTAAAAAAAAAATAGAAACAACTTTTAATTGTTTTCCAAATTAGTTTTCTTATTCTGGACATCAATTTTGTAATTAAATAAAACTTTTTTTTATTTGCAACACCAACCACCTTCTGTTCCTTGTTTTTCCTCAATCTGAAAACAATTTTTGAAAACAAGAAAACAATTTTTAAAAACAGTTTTCGAAACAGTTTCTAAAAATACAAAAGTAAAAACATATCCAAACATACCCTCAATATTTTTGTTTTTAAAACAAAATTCAAACAGACTCTTCTATCTCCAAGAAAAAACAAACCTCGGGTGCCATCCATCTATATGTTCCAGTCTCTGCTGTCATTATTCCCCCCTGACTTAGGAAACGAGCAACTCCAAAATCTGCTACCTTGACAACCTTACAGGGAAAAGAAAAGCAAAAACTGAAAAACATTTCAAAGGAAATATAACATTTGTAAGAATGCAGACGTGATACTACTGTTTTCCCTTCCAAACAAAATATAGATGCTAGTGTAAACTGCAATATGAGATTAGAAGATCCACCACTGTAGTTCACATGCATTGCTAGCCAGTGTCAGTATAAAGAGGAGGAAGTGAAAGCATTCATTCATACAGCTTCAAATATAGACAAATTTTACCCCTCAAATTCAAGAACGAAAAAAATGACGATCTTGAACATCAAGTAAATGTATCATTGCAAAACTTCATGCAGAGCATCTTGTGGAACCCTAAATTATTAAGAACCGAATGGAGGACACTGAACCAAGCTACAGAGCAAAGAATTGTTGATGATTTTAAATACAGTGAACATTAAATTTTATTAAATTAAAAAAATAAAAAAAAAATACAAACTCCTATACATTTGCCTTATGAAAACATTGCATACAGCTCCGGCAAAGGCAGGCCGGCCCTGCCCCATCATTGGGCTTGCCCACCATGGATCTGTACTGCTTTAATTAGAAAAGAAACAGCACAAGCTTAACCCACTCTCTCTACATGAAGCGGACTCCATTTCATCTTAAGACCAAAAGCTATTTGCAGCCATTGAAATGAAAAATGCCAAACATGAGATGAGCCTTGCTAGATAGGTGTTGGGTGAATTCCAGCATTCCAGCTTAAATGCATACAAACTAAGCAGGGGGTGTGCATGCCAGCTTAAACGCACATAAACTAATCCACCACTGTGGCTTGGTCGAGAGAAGGCTATCCACGCCAGGACTAGGGGATTCATCAAGAATTCCTTGTCGCCTAAACCCAAGGAATCAGCAATGATAAGAGTTGATATGGTGTCAGTGCAACTAAACAAACATCACAAGCTCTGCCTTACCACTAAGCCAACCCCTTTGGATTATGTTGAAAAACATGGCTAGGATTTGGAAGGAGAAAGAGTAGAGAGAAGCTAGATAATTAAGGGGAGGAGTATAATATTATTATTGAATGACTAGGAAGTTGAAGTATTATATAAGACTCAATCCTAATGCTTTATTTATATAAAGCTATTAATAAACGTAAAGACTTTAATACCCTTTAACTGTGGATGCATGACAAGTAAGCTCATAACATAACCTAAGCCTAGAATATTATAAACCTAACTACTAATATTACTCTCTAACAGATTAGAAGTGTTTTAATATGGGAAGAAAGCCACCATAAGTCTATCAATTTCATATTAATCCTTGATAGTTAAATTATTGATTTCATCAACTCAAAATTTGTTCCATCTAGTGGATACTTTTATAAAACTAGAAAAAAGGCTCATCCTATATATCCATTAAGATAGCTTGCCAATATGCAATACCTCCCGTTAATTATGCTGAAGTTATCCCAAAATTTGTGTAAAACTTGGACAACATATCAACAATACTAATTTTTTTATATTTTTGATACTTTACATTGTCTTTTAAATTTCCAATAATTAGGATGATTACAAATTGAACATGTTTTTATCAATTATATTGAAAATATTTTTACACATTTCAGGTTGTTACTTTTGATTTAAATTTTTTTTTTTCATAATTAGAAACACAACTACAATAGAACCTGTCAATAAAGTTATATCCAACTATTCCAATATCTTCTGATATTGCAGTTTACTTATCTACTGTAAATCCTAAAGAGAACTAAAAAATAAACATTTTTTTAACATAGTAGAAAAATTATACTGTACTGTTGATAGTCTATCACACGTCATACTATCACTGCATGTACAGCTTCTGTGCATAACATCATGAAAAGGAATCGATTCATAAACTTTAAAAAAAATTAAAATTCACAGACTTAATTGAAGTTGACATAAAAATTCATGGAATTTTAATTCATACCATCGTTACTTAACCAATTCAAGCTATGGCATAGCTTACATGATACAGCAAGTGCGTCTCGGCAATAAAATTTTAGATAAAGCCATGGTTTCCCATAATAGGTAAGACTGGCTCACAGCAAATGTTAAATTGAACAAAATGAATTCAAATTTATGAATTTTTTTTAAATAAGGAAAGAAGGGTTACAAATAAAGGATGCTAAGATATCGACCTAAACATGATGATTTCATATTTATGACACACATAAAATTGAGGGAAAACACTGGATAATGTATCGCGTAACTTAATAATTTAAGCCAAAAAAAAAAAAAAAAGACCGTACCACTATACACAAAAGTCCAAAATTAGTTTTACAAATCCGGTCCAATAATGCTTTTACAACATAAAAACAACCTTCTTTTGCATAGCATAGATGATTATTAAGTTTTTATAGATTCTTACATTGTTGGTGTCCATCAGCAGATTGGCTGTCTTCAGATCCCTGTGAATAATGTTGTTTTTATGCAAATACTCCATACCCTTGCAAACATCAACTGCAAACTTTAACAAATGAGAGAGCTCCAAGACATTGTGATTCTTATGCAAGTAATCATACAGACTTCCTCTGGGCATATACTCTGCAACCAACAGCAGAAATCATAAAAATGCCTGTTCATATGTTAAATTAAACATGACAACAACATACTGAAATGACCAAGAAGAAGATGAGACGAGATGCAAATTCAAAGTATACAGATATCTATTTCTGAGATGATAAGGATTTAATTAATCATAGACAAAAACTAATTGAATCAAAGTAGTGATGTGGCAACCTTGGTTAATTTCAGATATTTGACTTATGCAGCAGCTAAGGTTATTAGCTGGGTTTTACATTAGATAGGTTAGGTTCGGTGGAGCTGGGGTTCAACAACATTCGTGAAGAGAACAGATTTTGAATAAAGGCATAAAGACTAAAATCGTCAAACTTCAAATTTGTAATGATCTGGCAAGGTGTCCCCAAATCCCAAGCAAAAGATCATATGATTTTCTTAGACAAGATAAAGAACATTTGAAGAATATTGAGTATATAATACCTCATAGGACTTTATTTTGTCACTTTATATGAGTTCATGTAATTTTTCCATTTGCATTTCTAACAATGAATCATATTTTTACTTTTGCCATGTTAATTAAAGAAGAATTTGTATTATTATATCCCCAATTGAGTTAAACAATCACTATATATAATATAACACAGAGTACATATCGTAAAATATAAGTAATATGGGACCTAATACTACTTATCTACTAAAACTCCCCCTCACGCTACTTATCTACTAACATTCCCCCTCAAGTTGGATTATAGATATCAATCATGCTCAGCTTATTATAAATTTCATCAACCCGTTTCTCTGGAAGAGTTTTAGTAAAAAAATCAACTAATTATTCTCCAATTCTAATATGTTTAAGATTGATAACCCCTTCTTGTAACTTCTATCTAACAAAATGATAATCAACCTCTATTTGCTTAGTTTGTTTATGAAAAACTGGATTTGAAATAATATGAGTAGCAACTCAATTGTTACACCACAATTGTATAATTCCATAAGTCTTAATGCCAAGTTATTGAAGAAGATAAGCTACTCATATTAGTTCAAATATAGCATGAGTCATAACTCGGTATTTAAACTCTACACTCGAGTGAAATACAACTGCTTGTTTCTTATTTTTCCATGACACAAGGTTTCCTCCAACAAAAATGCAATACCCAAAAGTAAATCTTCGATCTATAGGACATCCTGCCCAGTTTATATATAAAAAAAAAACTCTCCACTTTGCAATGACCATAATTTTTTTATAAAACTCCTTGACCAAGCGCCTTCTTCAAATAATTCAAAATGTGTTAGAGCATTCCGATGAGAGGTCCTTGGAGAATTCATAAACTGACTAACCATACTTACTAGAAAGACAATATCAAGCATAATTATAGTAAGGTAGTTCAATTTTCCTACCAATATCCTATACCACGAATCTTCAAGTAACTCCCATCTTTTGGATTAAGCTTAACATTTGTAATGTTTCACATGGTTTAGCACCAATCATCCCAATTTCTTTCACGAGGTCAAGCACATATTTTCTTTGAGATAAGAAAATCCCCTTTCTTCGTCAAGCAATCTTAATGCCTAAGAAATATCAAAGTGCTCCTAGGTCTTTAGTCTAGAATTTTGCTTGAAGGAAAGCTTTCAATGGTGAAATGCCTAATTTGTCACTCCCTATAATTACAATATCGTCAACATACAAAACTAGAAGTGCTCCTTTCTTCCTCAAGCAATCTCAATGCCTATGAAAGATTGAAGTGCTCCTAGGTCTTTAGTTTGGAATTTAGCCTGAAAGAAAGCTTTCAATTGAGAAATGCCTAGTTTGTCACTCCCTGTAATCACAATATTGTCAATATATATAGTTAGAAGAATACATCCTGAATCAGATTGTCTATAAAATACAGAGTAATCATAATCACTTTCTTTCATCCCAAATTCTATCACTATTTCATTGAATCTTCCAAATTAAGTCCGAGGAGATTGTTTCAATCCATATAATGATTTCTTCAAACGTAGTACCTTCCCACACTCCCCCTGAGCAGCAAATCCAGATAGTTGTTTCATATACACTTTTTCATGCAAATCTTCATGTAAAAAAGCATTTTTAACATCTTACTAGTGAAAAGACCAATTGTTAGTAGCAACACTTCACTGAATCTTCAAAATCAAGTCCGAGGAGATTGTTTTAACTCAATAATTTCTTTAAACGTAGTACCTTCCCACACTCCTCTTGAGCAACAAACCTAAGTGGTTGTTTCATATACACTTCTTCATGCAAATCTCCATGTAAAAAAACATTTTTAACATCTAACTAGTGAAGAGACCAGTTATTAGTAGCAACAAGAAAGATAAGTAATCGAAAAGAAGTAATTTTGGCCATTAGAGAAAAGCTTTTTGAGAAATCAATATCATAGGTCTAAGCATATCCCTTAACTGCTAAACATGCTTTCAAATGAGCAACAAAACCATCCAGATTTACTTTCACAGTAAATACCCATCTACAACCAATGGATTGTTTACCATCAGGTAAAGGCACAAGATTCCATGTCTGATTTGCTTCAAGAGCTATCATTTCTCCTTCCATAGCAACACACCACCCATCATGAGAAAGAGCTTCAAAATATGACTTAGGGATAGTAACAATGTCTAAGGAAATAATAAATGATCAAGAAGAAGCAGGTAAAGAAGAATACGATACATAGTTGAAAATGGAATAAGGATGACTAGTGTTACCTTTCTAAATATAAGTATGAATACCTTTCCGATGAGCAATAAGTAGGTCCAAATCAAAAAATACAAGAGGAGGATTTTATGAAGAAGGAGCTAGTAGGCGAGATAAAGCTGATGAATCGTTCGGAATGAAGCCTGAATCGGATGTTTGTGGCTTGTCTGGTGGAAAAACTGTTAATGGTACTCGCACTTTACAAAAATAAACATATTTAATGAGAGGTTAAACCCAATTCTGTTATGGAGAAACTTGTGGATCTTGCAAAAGAGAAGATACAAGAAAGTATTCATCAATAGGTTCTAAATCTGACAAGGTGGAGGAAGATGGAGAAGATCCAAAGAGTAGAGTAAATTCGAAAAATGTAATATCAAAAGATATAATGTAACAATTTAAGTCAGGAGAAAAACATATATACCCTTTTTTAGTACGAGAATATCCAAGAAAAACCCTTCAAAGACCAAGGATCCAACTTGGATACCTGAGGACGATTATCATGAACGAAATATGTGCATCCAAAAATACGTGGGGGAATAGGAAATAAAGACTTAAACGGAAACAAAGCAGAAAAGGATACCCGATCATCAAGAATTGAATAAGGCATGCGATTTATCAAAAAATAAGTTGAAATTGCATCTGCCCAAAAAACTTTAAGAACTTTCATTTGAAATAAAAGAGTATGAGAAACTTCCATTAAATGCCAATTTTTTCATTCAACTACTCCATTTTGTTGTGAAGCAATAACACAGGATAACTAATGAATTATATCGTGTGATAAATAGGTTGAAAAGTAGAGGAATATTCTTTAGTATTATCACTCCGAAAATTACAAATAGTTGTGTAAAATTAATTTGTAACTTCAACATAAAAAGTATGAAAAATATTAAATAACTCCGAACAATTTTTCATTAAATAAAGTGAAGCCATTCTTGAATAATCATCCACAAAAGTCACAAGATAACGAAAATCAGATTTTAAAACAATTTGGTAAGGTCCCCAAATATCCGAATATATTAATTCAAATGAAGATGAAACTTATTAATTCTAGGAACATATGATGAATGATGCTATTTGGCAAATTGACAAGACTCACAATCTAAACAAGAAATAGATTTTAATTTAGAGCATAACTTTCGTAAAGATATCAATGAAAGGTGACCAAAATGATAATGTAATTAACGTGGGGTAGGGGTAGCAGCAATAGTAATTGGTTGAATAACTTTGCTATCCAATATGTACAATCCACTAAATTCATATCCCCTAACAAAAATCTTCTTCATCAATAGATCCTGAAACATACAATAATCAAGAAAGAAGAAAACACTACAATTAGAAGTACCCGTAATTTGGCTGACAAAGTAAAATGGGAAATTTGAAAGACACAACATTGGAAAAAGAAATATCAGAAGTGACATTAATCAGACCACTCCCAATAACAAAAGCAATAAACCCATTGACTAAAGTAACATGAGAAGTATGAGAGTTATTAAAGGAAGATACAATACTTATTTAACCTATCATATGATCAATGGCCCCAAAATTAATGATCTATCTAGAATTGAAATGGAAGAGACATGTAATAGGATTACCAATTTGAACTATTGAGACAGTGGGGCGACTGTAAAGAGATCTTTAATTGTAAATACTCAGCATATTCACTATCGAACAGTAAGTTACCATTGTTTCTTGATTTTTCCGGGCTATTAGGACCCCTAAACTTGTTTGTCATATTAGAATTAGCATCTATGATGAATTAATTTATCTAGTCAACAGAGTAGAAAACTAGAAAATTACTTAGAAAATAGAAAACACTGCTTTAAGACACGAAATTGCAAAACCAACCTTACATAACTACTCAGAACCCTTCGAAACAGTGCTAAATAGAAGATCACAACCTCTTGATCCTCCATGCGCTGCTATCCTCCTTTGAACATAGGCTTCACGCACCGTCGTACACCTGTGCGTGCAATGCCACGCATCACCTATTCGAGATCGCGTCGTCCCGATCTGTTGTTTGGTGCACCCAAACCTTCCCTCTGGTAATTAGTTCTACTTCCACGATGCTGAATAGTACCACTACTCTTCTCCACTGCCATACACCGCCACCAACTAGTGCCTCTAAGGTTTGGGCATCCATTAATATGTGGCTTAGAGTGCCGCTTGCCCTGTTGTGACCTTTGTCACGCATAAAAAAATAAAAAAGAAAGGGAGAAGAAGAGAGAGAGAGAGCTAAGTTGTTTTTATCTTTTTTTTGTTTGTTGATTAGGGTAGAAGAAGGATTTCTAGAAGGCTCTAGATACCATGTTAATTAGAGAAGAATTTGTATTGCTATATCCTGAATTGAGTTAGATAGTCACTATATATAATATAACACATAGTACATATTATAAGATATAAGTGATGTGCGACCTAATGCTACTTATCTACTAACATACCACTTAAATTTTCTTTTATTTTTAGTTACAGGTAACTTTCCATTAAAGGAACCCTAACATTGCAACCCGAATGTGAACATAATAGTGTTTACTTGCTCGATATATCACTGCATGCTGGGCATTTCAATAACAACATATGTTGGATTAAATCATATATAACTGCATGTCTGCTTGAACTAAAAGCAAAATATTTACAGCAGAATTAGAGATTTGCACCTGTTACTATGCACAAATGTGGAGACTTTGTACATGCACCAATGAAACGAACAACATTTTTATGATGAACCTGCCTGCATTCAGAAGTGAAGTGAAAAAACATTTAGGGAGGAAAGAGGAAGATTTTCAAAGTTTATATCAAAAAGGCAAGTAATGTGCATAATCTTAAAATCTATCCCAAGGGTGTGAAATACCTCACTGACATAAAACAATATAACCATATAAAGTAACAAGGTGAAACTCATTCCTGCCCAACACCCAATGTTCAATCCATCAACAAAGTGGGAACTCAATTTTCCAAACAAGAATTGGATGTTCATCATCATCAAGGCGAGGACCAACGAAAATGAAATCAGTTGAGAAATCTAGGGGGTAACCTCCAATGGTGGAAGGGACAAAATAAGTCAACGACTGCAAGCATACCCACAATCAGCTAGTCAGCTAGTGGGAATTGTCTGCTAGTGGAAATTGCACACATGATAACAAATACTTGAGCTTGATATTTCAAATTCTTCCTTTTCTGGTTTAAATAAGTAAAATAAGGAGAAACAAAATATAAAGTGCCAAATGTCCTTAAAAGCTTAAGTTGTTAGGAGAAGGCCTAGGAATGGATTTACTATAGCTCTAACATGCCCCGTCATGCTATAGCCATTTGGGCTTGAAGTGTGAACATAGCACAAGCCCACCTCACCTTGTGCTGAAATTTAACTAGAAGAGTGGAGGCAGTAGGAATTGAACCCTTAATGTTTCACTCTAACAGGCTTTGATCCCAATCAAATGCCAATTGTTCACAAAAGCTTAAGCTGTTAAGAGAAGACCCAAGAATGGTTTTATTATAAATCTAACACAGAATAACAATTACAAGTAAATAGATACAATGTAGAGCACAGACAACTGTTTAACAAATTATGCACAAGCAAAATCATAAGGCCATAGAAACAGCACGAACCATAAACTATATAGCATGAATAATTTAAAGTAGTGAAATTCTGACCTCAGAATTTCCACTTCTTGAGTAAACTCATCCTCTGAAGTGTCATTTAGATGCTCACATCTCAGAATCTTGACGGCGACATCTTGACCAAGATAAATGCCATGATACCTGAGTGAAAAACAAAGCCAGCTGGGAATAAGGAAAAGGATCAGTAGTACATATAGAGCAGGAAAGAGTAAAGAATTAAAAAAGCTAGCTTACAAATCTCCACAAGATCCAGATGCTATTCTTTCTCCTATCTTCAACAATCTCCTGTCTATTTCCCAATCTCCAGATTTTGCTTGTGCTGAAAAGGCCTTCTCCACAACTGAATGGGAATTAGCAGAACGAGACCATGACCCCTGAAGCAGTGTACTTAAAAACTCAAGTTAAAATAGCTGCTAAAACCCAATTGCGATTGGAACAATGAGCAGCAAGAAAGAACTGGCCACAATCACTTCCAAAATCGACAAAATGAAAAAGGGAATCAACTGGTTTCCAAGGAAGAATACACTTGAGATAAGAATGGTGTTTGAAATCTTGTTTTCAGTATTTTCTGTGGAGTACCTTTCTGCTCTGAACACAATCTCACCAAAAACAATTGCAATTTTTCAGTTCATGCTAATCTAACCATGTCAGCACAGGTTGATAGAGTTCTCCATGCACAAAATTTGGAAACTTTAGAAAAACAATATATCAAGAATTGGCCACATAATGATTAAATCATAGTTACTTCATTGTAAAAGAAATCAAACTGTACCACTAATGGCAGAAATAACTTAGCAAGAGTGAAAATACCAATAACAGAAAAGTTCTTTGCCATGAAAAGGAGCTTCCAGATTTAGCTGAAACATTCCCTAAACATTCCTCTCATTTCTCAAAGTCACAATCATTAAACACTGCTGCAGCGACACCTATCCAACATCTCAAAAATAAAACCAAACATATGATTTTATATCTACAACTTCAAGGAGAAAATCTTACCTCACTTCTAGCAATGGCTTTTTCCATAGCCTTGTACAAAGCATCTGTTTCCTGAGCACAAGATTGCAAAGTCAGCAACATTTGCACTCACCATAGACCCCTACCATGTAAAGAAAATTTAATAATAATGCTCCTTAATGTCCTATAAACTCAACTCCTGGGAAAGATAAATTCAATTTTTTTTCTAAGTTGGAAAATTCTGATAAAGAATATACTATTTAATAGTCAACTACAACAGTAGCGGGTGCAACCTCTGGGGGAATTCATTGTCACAGCACACCTATGGGTCATCTAAGTAAAGACGGAGCACCAATATAGAGTTGATCACTGAAGCATGATGAAAGATGTCATAAATTTTTATACACAAAGACATAGAACCAATTAACATGAAATGCAAATGCCTTCATCATATCAACCCACAGTTTTCAAGATACAACATGGTAATGATGAAGAGAAATAGAAAATGCCAATCAACACATCATCAGGAGTACCTCAACTGGCCACCCATCCACAACAAACACATCCAGGGAGTAACCATCAGTTGTGGAAAAAACATGTGCTTCACGGATGTTAAGTCCTATGTCAGACAGCAAAGCGGACAGCTAGAACAAAACAACAACTAATCAGAAGAGACCACACTGTCAATTAGGTAAATTTTCAGGCATTTTCAACTGACAATCTCTTGCTAAACTATATCAATAGATTACAAGATGGAAAAAGACAGAATACATCTGTAAATATAAGAGATCAATATTTTTCATTTTTCAGTTTTAATTAATTTGGAAAGACAAAAACTGATAATAAAAATAAGCATTTCCTGAATTCACCTGGCTTAAAAGCTTTGGCTTATCAACAGTGGAAAATATTACTTCATGAATTGGCATATTTGTGAGTTCTGGCCTGCATTTTACATCATCATGTTATACATATGCAACAAGTGCTAGAAGAGACAGAGATATCCAATTATGCAGATGAGATTTGGCAGAACTATTAAACAAATTTGCATGATGCTGACACCTGTATAACAATAAATATCAAAAGCATAGCATATTACACGGTATAATGTGTGTAATAATAGCTCTAAAGAGAAATCAGCCTATGGATCATGGTGGATATCTAAACCCTTTTACATTACATTTGTACAAAGCTCACAAAGGTCTACTAGTATTATTCAGGATATATTTTATTTGAAAGAGGGATTAACAGCAATATCAGTATAGGCATATCTCCATGCACAGATAGTCAAACCAAACGACCAGGTCACAACATGTCCAAGTTTTTTTAATCAGATTCTACTTTACATGTTCAAAAGCAGAACAGCCAAATTATTGCATTTTTGCATCTTCATCAGATATTCTAAGGATGAAATATAGCCATCAAGTAACCTATAATTGAAAAATCAAATTTGATTAAAAATATTACTAGGGAAGTGATTGAGTTGCAATTTTTTTGGCACATCATGAAAATGTAATGTTCAAACACCGGCAACCTAGTTTTAAAAAAAAAAAAATACTAAAGCTGACTAATAATTATCTATAAAGTAAGCTACGCATCTTTTCTCTTTTTTTATATTATAGTTTAGAGGCAATGTTATTTCATGCAGGAAAGAAACACCTATTTTCCAACTTGAATTCTTAACATAACACATGATGCTTCCATTGTGACCCCTCAGTTACAACAATTACTTTCAGTACAAATTTATGAATGGATTCACAGAAGAGAGTATATGCAAGGCTACAATAGCTGCCATTCCCAATGTATCCATCTGGGCTTTCAATCCATGGAGATATACTACCAAAAAGCATGTTTTGGTTCCAATAGCTATCTATTTAGAAAAATGAATTAATTTAGACAACTCAAAATCCTCAATGGTTTGGTGGAAATAATATAGGAAACAAGAGCATTTTATGACTAATTCATAACTCCTATAACCCATGGAAATGGATTTAGTTTATACTTAACAGCTTGAGTTTCATGATTAACAATTATTGTTTATTATGACTTAATGGTTACAACAACAAGAACTCCAATGGCTTAAACGGGCTCTTAAGGCCAAACAGCTGAATGTCTAATAGCCAATAATGAATAGTTAGCCAATGCCTGGATATATAATAAAGACTAAGTTGTTAACGTCTTAGGCTTATACGCCAAAATATTTAATGTAAAAAGTGTCACTTAAAAAGGTTTATTTTACCCAAGAAACAAAAAGTTTAGAGACCATAAATTTATAAGTTACAACCAATTATCAGAAAATAAAACCTAGAGTAAACTCCTTTCCTATTCAAGTAAAAAGACTCTTTCAGCTGTAGCTGATTTTGATGAATGTATCGTCTTCACCCTTTCAAAATGTAAGAAATGCAATTATAACTTTCCAGGTGGTACCTCTTCAAAAAGTCCTCAGTAAGAAATCTTCCTTCAATCTCCTTGGAGTTCTTTATAACATCCAAATTTAAGTCCTCGAGCTTTGAGCAAGGTTCAAACTCAGTTGCACAATCCCTTGTCCTACTCACAGAAATAATATTAAGAAACAACAAAAAAGCCAAAGTGACAATTTAGGGAATAGTTAACCAAGACCTCAAAAATTAAAAGGAATACATATTACATCATAATATATAGGAAAAACATTAATAACTGGTTTCCTATGCTGCTACCTCTTATGAGATGATACAGCTCCTCCGTTAGTTGCATCAGAAGATGGCACTGGACTTGAAGGAGAGTCTACAAAATGTTGATCTTCACCATCTGTTCTAGAAGAGATATTCTAGCCAACAATTTGAGAAACAAATATAAGTAGAGTCATAAGACAGCAAGAAAATCAGGAGACTCACTGCTTATATAAAAAGATCACAGGAAAAAAACAAAAGCCTGATATTAAAATCAGGACAAATAATTTGTCTTGGGATACGAAGCCCTCAATTGAGGAAAGTAAGACTATAATTGACATTATTAAAATTATGCCTATAAGAAAGACTAGTAATGTTAATGTTGAAATTTCATCAATTGAGCCTTCCAAGAAAGCAAAAAAAAAAAAGAGAAAGTCTGGATAGAAGGTATTAGAACATAGATGATGAAGATTTAATATGAAGGAATTTCAAAAAGGACAGATATATCTAAATTTAAACTATAAACTCATAGGCAGTGTCCACTGGACCAAAGGTGAAATTAACTACCTCCCCCCCCCCCCCCCCCACCCAAAAAAAAAAAATGTCAAGTTGTATTTTCTCAGATCTCCCTGCAGTATTCTAAAGTCAGATCTTAGGCTGGATTTTCATAGGTTTCAAATCAAATGAAGAGTACTACCTCCAAGAATCGTATATGGTAGACAGGGCGCTTCTCTGGGTCCTTTGCCAATGAAAGAAGCCTCTGATGTAATAAAACATCCTCAACTCTATCCATGTTAACATCAAGTCCATAACTGAAACAAGAAATGCAGATTGCATAACAATCTCACTCTCTTTTTTTTATTTGGTGCATTGATAGTAAGAAGGTATGAACCTACCACCTCCAATAAACTACTCATACCCCCCATCACTAGACTACACCTAGTCGCTAAACAATTGTACTAACTTTGGCTGTCTATATAAATATATTCTAATATTTCAACACTCTTAACCAAATAATTTAATCCTTCATCTTTATAATGATCATTAAAAAAATTTTCAGTTGCAATTTCAGATGGAAAGTAGTAGCATCTTCCCTACTCAATCTCATAACTAACCAGACTACACTTTTCTTAAAGAATGCAGATGGTGATAAAAGCTGATACTAAAACAAGTGTCAGGTAGATCGAATTTGAAGCTCTGGGGTTAAATTGAATCCTGTAATTGGCTCTACTTCCAGGAATGGTAGGCATGTTCACAAGTTCCGGTTTCCAGAAAATTGCCATTAACAAACCCCAAAATATAAGCTTTAAGATTAAGACTACCAACAGTATAATTAAATAAATGGCTAAAATAATTGATAATAATATTGCTTCTTTCAAACCTGAGACTAATAATGTTATATTGCCGATTCAAAAAACTTTGCCAGGATGGGAAAACAAAATAACCAATTAGTAAGATGCAAAATAATACAAGCGGCTCTAAACTCAACAACATATTATGAACGAGCAAGAAAATCTCAGATTCCAAATCATAAACTAAAGTATCTTTTCAACAAGCAAAGGCTTATCAAATGCATTCGGAGATACAGAGCTAGCTAGAAAATTTAAATTCAAACACAATATACAAAAATAGTAAATTTAGAACGTGGAAAAGAAATCAAAATATTTGCAACGATCAAATTCTGGTACCTAGGAGGCAATCGATTGAAGTGAGCATCCAACTGTTCACGAAACTCAGGATTAGATACAGCTTGATCGTTTCCGGTTTCGACTAGGCGATTGTAAACATCGTTCCGGACATCGCAGTTGCTGAAACCAGTGAAACTTCTGGGTGGCGATGAGCTCTCTCCCACACCTTCAATGAAATCCATCCCCTTATTGTTTTCGGTTCTGCTTCAAATTGGTGCCACGGTTGACATAGCCAAGGAAGAGAGGGAAAGTGGAATAGAAAAAGCGAGAAAGTGAGTAAGAAAATCTTGATGAGAGCAGAAGAGAACAGAGGATCTTTGACTGTGGTAGAATCCGAGTGGAAATGAAAGAAATGGTTCGTGATTTCAGCCAAGATGAAGGGTAATTTGGTCTGCCATGAAAACACTAAGACCCAGGTACAGTTTAGGTAGAGAAAGAAGGAGGAGACCCGGTCCGGAGTAGACAAAAGTTAAATTTTTGTAAATATGCCATTTATAGTTAAAATTAGAACCTGAGGGGAAACAAAGGTGAAGGAGTTGGATAAGGTGGTGAATTTACATGCATGTCCTTACCGTTTCAGTAATTCTTTGGAGGCCAAATATGGCCGATACGCAAATTCACTTCCTTGTAGTTTAAAATTGTTTAGATTATTAATTACGATTTTAAATTATATAAAATTATAATTTTTTTATTCAATCGTATTATTTAAAAATAAGTAAAATTATATACAAATTTTTATTTAAAAATAAAATTATAATTTTATAATTTAAAAATCATGTTATCAACATATTATAATTTTAAGGATACAATTAATAATATATTCGTTTAAAATTCAACAAGTACACCCGCAAAGAAAAAATACTCTGCAAATAACCTTACAAAACGGAAAAGATGTCACGAGCCATGCATCATATGAGATTTATCTTCTTCAAAATTCAATACTTTAACAGTTCATCGCTTAAATTAAGAAATGGGATCTTTGTAGGAGGAAAACACTTTTTGAGAATCTCTTATTGGCCTTTCTTTCAAAATTATGATTTATGATGTCTAGGGTTCTAAGTTGGGGGGAATTATTATTCTGTTACTTTAGGAGCAAAACTCATATGATGTAAACCACATTTTTGTTAAGATTTGGACTGCTGTGGTATATAAAGATAACTATTGAATTAAATATAAGAGGAAAAGGTGTATATAACTTATAATTGAGGGGTTATGCTTAATCTAACTGTAATTTTTTTAATGACAAAAGTATTAATCCATTTAATATATACATGTAATATATTAAGTTTGAACTCCAAATATTATGAGAAATAAAGTTCTTAAAATAGTATCAAATATTATTGCATCATTAAGATGTCATTACATGCATACAATTATATTTTAAATATATTGAAAATAGTATATCTGAAAGCTTTTAACTTAAGTAACATTCAATATTTCTTCAAAATTTAGTGCCTTTTTACTTTTAAAATTCAATCTCCGATCCTTGAATATATATATCTAATAATTTAATCACTTTTAATGGTAAAAAATATTACTGCATCATCTCATCAACTCTACATTTAAAGTATAATTTATACTTTAAAAGAGTCGAATTCCTTATTTCTATAAGTACGGATGAACCTAGGTATAATTCCACCCCTAAATGCCGTTTATCATACGATGCACACATATTCATATTTAAGCTAAATTAATGTATTTAATTTCTTTTCGTTAAATTACATAATATAAGAGATTACTAGCATTAAAATAAAAATATGGACTTCTTAATGTAGAGAGAAAAATCACCTAAAATTTTGGCGAAAATTGGTCATAGAACATACAACTCATCGTTTTCAAACTTTGTAAGTATAGTTAATGATTAATTGGAAAAACTTTCAATTCAAATTTATTTAGACTAGACTCAAAATTGATAAATTATAAAATAAATTAAAAATAAAATTAATAATTTCATCTTTAAAATTATAAGACGTTAATAAAATGATGCTTAAATTATGTAAAATTATAATTTCATCTTTAAATAATAGTTTTCATAAATAATTTCATCCATCTATATAAATTAGTATAAAATTTCATTCATGAATTATTGTACAAAAAGATAAAATTATATATATGAATTGTTATTTAAAAATAAAAGTTTAATTTTATATAATTTATGAACTATTTTGCAGTTATTATATAATTTTAGGAATAAAATTATACTTTATAATTTTAAAGATAAATTTGTTAATTTGTCCAAACTAAACTTCAATCTTCAAACAATTAACTTCAATCTTCAAACAATTTTATATATTTAACTAATTGGTACACCACGTAAAATATAATTATAAAATATTAAAATGAGATAAAAAGAAGATATATATGATATGGAATTTAAATTAAAATAGTTAATTAATCTTGAGATAATAGGATAAAAGGAAATATATTGGCGAATGTGCAATGTGTAACTTATATGCTTCATTTTGCATGTAATACATTTGTTGACTTTACAAGTAATACTTATTCATACACTAACTAATGGTGAAGTTTCTAAAAGAGATTAAGGCTCTATTTGTTTCGTCGGAAAATATATTCTATAGAAAAATATCATTTATATATAAATTAATAAAAAAATGATATGCCATTTACATTGATGACTAAAAAAAATGATACCTAAAAGTTTGGAAATAGAAAAAAGTAAATTTTTTTTTGAAATAGGAGAAGTTGTTTTCCCCAAATTCTTTACATTTAATATTAAATAAGTAAAATAATTTTTTTCATATTATCATTTTTATAACTATATTTTATGGGAAATACTTTCCGACGAAACAAACAGAACCTAAATGTGATAACCACTTATGTGAAATCCACTAAAAATTGATAAATGTCATGATGTGATACATATAAGTCCTCACGCCTTCCTTCACTTATGCAAGAAATTGAGAGCAATTAGTAAGGTAAGGGATTCTACATATGTTACAGTAGAAGAATAAATTGCTAAATTTTTGCACATTTTAGCACAAAATATAAAAATTAGAATTGCGTCCTTTTTCTTTTCTTTTTTAATAAAAAGAAACAATTAATTATCATTTCTATAATATTCTACAAGCCATAGGCATGTAAAATGAGGTAGGTGGTGTAGAGCAAGTTATGCCCAAATGGGCTTAAGCCTATGCGGGCTTACTTGCATAAACTTGCAAAAACTATGATGAAAAATTCTTATGCCCGCAAGTAGATTGCGTTATTTTTTTATTATTAGGAGGAGTTATAGTAAATGCATACATACAAGGATCATAAAGAAATACACCTTTAAGGGATATTGGATTAGATTAAATTAAAAAAATCTATTTTTTAAATTGTAATTGAACAATTTTTTTTATTTTATGTAATGGGTTAGATAAGTAAGGCTAAAAAAATTACATTAACCTATTAGATATTAGATTGGATTAAAAAAGTCCTTTAAGCTTAAAAGATTATAAAAAATCTTAATGTAAAAATAAAAAACACCTTAAGCTTATGGGTATGCAGGTAAACTTGTACCCATGTGGTCTTGCCTGCATTAGCCTGTAAAAAATATAGGCCTTAATTTAAGGAGTCTAGTCCGCCCCACACTCACAAGTTACCCATATTGCTTATAAGTTTTTTTACCCATTTTACATGTCTAATAAGCCATTATTTTATTGAAGGATGGGTTTCTTATGTAACCTTTGGATTATAAGTTCTTCTATAAATATTTAATAGTTGAAGATTCTATTCTTATTTCAAGGTAAGATAATAGTACATATAGGTTTAAATGTTCAATATACATTAATAGTTTCAATGTGTCATTTACATAATTAAGTTTAAAATAATTAAAATATAAGATTGTATTAGAGCTATAATTAGGACATATATACGGATGAAAGTATTAAGAAAATAGATACCTCACTTTTAATGAAGGAAAGACTTTCCAACACAAAATATGTTAGTTGCTTCCACTTTTGAAATGAAATTCAGTTATGTATTGTTTAATTAGGAAGGAACTATATTTGATTGTAGAGTTTTTAACTATGCATTAAATAAGAGGGAAGATAAACTTAAAATCCCTAAAGGTAAGTAAAAGCATTAAATTGGACCCCAATAAAAAAATTCTAATAAGGTTATTTCATGGTAAATATATTATATGACATATTTATATACTTTTTATATTTACTAGGTAAATATTACCTAAGAAATACAAGATTTCCATTAAAAAGTGGATTGCTTACACTATATAGGAGTGTATATTATTACTTAAAAGAGTACTCAATATATGATCTCCAAAATGTGAAAAGAAATTAATCATTGACACGTTTCATTAAAAATTATCATTAAAAGAGCATTTGTAATCCTTAAAAAAGGGTTTCCAATCATATCTAGTAGTACAGAACTATATTATTCCTTTGAGACTATGATAGATATTACTATTGCTTACTATATATTACATAACTTCTTGATGGATATTGATCTTAATGAATGTTTAATCGAAGAAGTGGACTATGAGCTACTAAATAATAATACACATGATTTTGGATATTGTGATGCACGAAACACAGATAAGGACTATTGCTAAAGATTCATTTTAAGAGAAAGCATAGTAACTCATACGTGGGATGAATATCAAGAGAGTTTTTCATAAATTTTTTATGTACTTTATAATATTTAATAATTTTTTATGTTTTTTATAAGCTTGATGTTCCACATCAAATTGCATACAATTATATGTTTTTTATATGAATGTTATGTAACATGTGAAATTTATTTTTCTTATGTTTGTATTGCACAAAATGTCAAGCATGTTGCTTATGCCAATGTATCCAAATTTGTCATTTATGTAATAAATTACTTTGTTGGAAATTGCATACAAAAAATATAGCATCATGTAACTTAATTATTAATTTCTCATATTACTTACTTCATATTACTACTATATGTGACACTTTATAGATTAAATCATGTCCAAGGACAAGAAGTTAAAAAACAAATGACAAACTTCTTTTAAGGATACATTGCAATGGTTTCCTATGATAGATATAATGTTATTAAATGCTTTACTTAAGAAAATTCACAAAGGAAATAGACTAAATAGTACTTTCACTTCTCTAGTATATGTTACTATGGTGAACACTCTGAAACTAGTGATAGGATCTTTTTTCAAAAGTAACATATCAAGAATAAAATGAAAACTCTAAAGAATCATTTTAATGAATATTATGATTTGTTTTATATGTGGAGTGAAATTGGTTGGAATCTAATGACATAAATGTTTAAGGCAAAATGAGAACTTTGGGATGAGATCTTGAAAATACTTGCTTATATATAATTATTGTAATATTATTATAAATTTTTACTTTGAATGTGTTTTTTTAAGGATATTGAATTTTGAATTATTTATAATATATATACATGACTAATAAAGGTTACATTTATAGCAAAATCCAAAGCACAAAAATGGAAGCAAATACTAATATATAATTATGATAAACTATTAGATTTGTTTTGGTAAAAATAGAGCAACTAGTGGTCATATTGAAAGTACAAAAGACAAAGTCCAATGGTAAAAAAGAAAAATATTGATTTGAATAATTATTTTAATGTTATGTCTAAATCTGATATTCATTAAGGAAATGAAAGCACAATTTCTGCAAGCAATATGGATGCATATAATTCTATATATCGCAATTCAAATCAATCTTATGGAACATAATCTTCAAAGGGCACTAGATGCAAAATAGCAATGATTGATTTAACTGAAAGTGGATATGAAAAAATGTATATAAGAATTAAAATCTTAATTAAAGGTATGAGAGAACAAATTACATTAGTTAGCAGGAAGTTGAAATAGCTAAAAGAAATCTTGTAATTTTGGAGACAAGTAAACTTTAACATTATAATCTTAGAGATGTATAGATAATAATTATGATAAACTATTGAATCTTTTTAATAAAGATAGAGCAACTAGTGGTCATATTGAAAGTACAAAAGACAAAGTCCAATGGTAAAAAGGAAAAATATTGATTTGAATTATTATTTTAATGTTATGTCTAAATCTGATATTCATTAAGGAAATGAAGGCATAATTTCTACAAGTAATATGGATGCATATAATTCTATATATGGTAATTCAAATCAACTTATAGAACATAATCTTTAAAGGGCACCAGATGCGAAACAACAATGATTGATTTAACTGAAAGTGGATATGAAAAAATGTATATAAGAATTAAAAACTTAATTAAAGTTATGAGAGAACGAATTACATTAGTTAGCAGGAAGTTGAAATAGCTAAAAGAAATCTTGTAATTTTGGAGACAAGCAAACTTTAACATTATAATCCTAGAGATGTATAGAATAAGTTAGAAATATAAGAGTAATACAAGAAATTTAATTTTAGTGTTATGATTTTTTGTGTGAAAATCAGAATGTCAAAAATTAATTTTTCAGTGTATTACAAGAAATATGCTAGAATCTCTTATATCACCTCATAAAGGATGCATAAATCATTTGAAAAACATTCAATAGGATTATAAGAGTGATTAGGATGTAGTAACTAATTTATGTAATATCCGTAGTATTACAGTAGTAATTAGGACGTATATAACTTATTTATGTGGATTTTAGTGTATTATGGTAGGATGTATATAACATAAACAATGTGAATTTTGTGCTTAGTTTATATTATGTTAGGTAATATGTGATGGAACACTATTGTATACTATGATAGAAGTTCAAAGTTTATTTTTATTTTACATAAAATATTATAAAAATTGTAATATTCAAATTTCATCCTGTGTAGTGTATGGGTAACAAATTAATTTGTCATCAAGGATAGGAACAAGACTAATAGAGTTCCTTAAAGTTCAATAAACAAGTAAAAAATCGATCACTAGAAAAGAACAATCCTAGTAAGGATGCCTAATTAATTGGATAACAATTGTGTATTAAATTTAATGAAAATTATTATCATAACATATATTTTAAAAAGAGTCTAAATTTGATCAATTGACAATATAAATTTTTTTATATTATTGGTGAATAAAAAGATGATACTTCATTAAAGAATAAATGTCAATTGAAAATTTTTAATAATGATAAAAGAATTTTAACAATTATTTAATAATATAATAATACATGGGGGTGATAGTGTAAAATTAATTTATACTGATAGTGGATTAAATTTAAATTCTTTTAATAAATAATAATGTTTACAATATTGAAACAAATAACTTCATGAACTAAATTAAAAATAATAATGATAATTAACTATTATTCAAAATACAAAAAATTTATTATGTTAAATATTATAAATTTTAATAATAAATGATATCCTTTTAATGAGTATTTTATTAATTTCAATAATAACTACTACTTATTCTTAATAATAACCATAATTTACTCAATTAATTTAGCAATTGGGCTACATTAGTGTAATGTATTTTACTAAGTTAATTGTAATTAATAATTATTATTGTTAATATTCATAAAGTGATGGGTAGAAGCATCATATCATTTGTCAAATTTACTTACCTGATATGATTTTTTTTTTTTGATAAAAAAGTGTTGACCATTATTTATAGGTTTAAAACAATGGATTATTATTGGATATTGTGTAAACCATTGATTTAAGTTTTGTGGGTTAAAATTGGTGAAAATTTTAAGCTTATTAAGTTTAATTTTACATTGAGGGCATTATGATCATTTAAACTATTTATTTTTCTTTCTTTCCAATTTTTTATTTAGCCAAATAAAAGAAAAAAATAACTTCTTTCCTATTTTTTCTACTTAAATTTCTTTCCAACTGAATATAAAGAGAAATTTTTTTATCTCTCTTCTTTTCTTTCTTTCTTCATTTCTTTCTCTCCATTTTTTTTCCCTCTTATTTCTCCTACATTCAAACAAAGCTTAATTGTTTATTTTGTGATCTCATAAATCGCTAGAACAATAAGAAAAGTGATTCTAGAGATTAATATTGAGGAAATATTTGGAATATGTGATTAGTTGATTAAAGTGTTGCTTTGCACCGAAATGTTCTGAGAAAAAAGCATTTATAAAATTGTTTTTTTTAAAAAATCTTTGGGAAAGAGATTTATTCCCAGATGCACGCAAGGGATCATAATCCAAGAATAGAATGGAATAATTAAAAGTACGCAATAAATAGAAAAAAAAAACGTGATATTCTATAATTCATAGCATCAATTTGCCATGTAAATTATGTCATCGTATGGATTTATTCTATACCTAAAAAGTGATAATGGAGAATTGTTTCAATTTCTTCAAAAATGAATGGAGGACTCTCAGCAACATTTATCGAAATAATATATATATATATATATATATTCTTTCATGGAAATTAGGATGGATTCCAGGGATTCCCTTCATGTAGGTTGAAATTTCTACATCATTTCTCCTATTTTTGAAAAATATTTTCCCCGGCTTTGTTCTTGTCGTCTTATCTTATTATATACATGTAACTTATTCGTATCTAAAAAGTAGGTTATAAAGAATATCGAATATAAGTAATATAATTAATTTGACTAAACACAATAATTAAATTTTTTTATTTATGAAATTATTAAGTATTATGTACTTCCAATTATATGCATTATTAAAAGATGAAAGCAAAAAAATCAACATGTATTGGTATTGTGGATGACTCAAAGTGAAGTTTAGTGATCCATTTCTATAGTTTTCATTTATTTTATTATTTTAAATGAAGGAATAAATGAGTAATTATAATAAAATAAAAATTATTAATATTAATTATAAAATTTGTAAGGATATAAAGCGAACGAGTTAGATCAGATTAGACCGATTTGTTTATACATATGAAAAAAATAATCAAATTTTGGTTAGTATAATTCAATTCATATTTATAATTTGATTTATGAATTTATAGATTTTAATTATAAATTTACAAGTTGGTCTAATTTAAACTGTGCTGCAAAGAGACCGGTTGTATAAACTTTTGAAAAAATGAATTAAATTTTAAGTAATTCAAATCGTTAAAATTTACGAACTACAATTTATTTTGCATATTTAAATTGGGATAACGGCCTTATAAATAGGGGTTAATTGTTGTGTTTATTTAAAATATACTTACAATGAAATTGTTGTTTTGGATTATATATACTATCAATTTCTAAAAGAATTTCGTTTGTCTTTCCATGAAATTATGTATGGGGGAGTCCTCGTAATGTTAGGCCGTCCATATAAGCCAAAATTGTATTAGTGTACCTAACCCATCTTTTGAGAAGAATTAGTGTCATACATATGTTTAATACTATTTGTCTTGAATTATATGATTCAATATCTTAAATATTAATTATCATGTAGTTCTATGTCGATGCTTGAGATGGGATGTAGACATGCACGCATTTTATAAAAATGATCGTTCGTATCTGGTATGTACATGACATTTATAATATTATGTTTTCTTATCATAAATACGATATGATTGGATGGCAACCGGTAGTCTATTTTTATATCATGTAAAAGAAAAAAAAAAAGGTAGGTTTTGGATAAATTAATAATTTTAAAATAAACAAACAAGAAGTTATCTTAATATATAAGATTAGGTTAAGCTTCCACCTCGTTTCTCCCAAACTCCTTTGATGCTTCTTCCAATCATGTTGTTTAGCATGAAATTTCCTAATATTAAATAAGATTGAAAGAATGGTTTCTTGTTGACTATAAGAAGGCGTTGGAAGTTTTAATATATTAATTTGTCAGTAATCAGGGGATTCTGAGAAAAATTATATGAATTATATGGTGTGCGCGCCTTTTGCTCACGTGGCCTCTGTCAATTAAAAAGTTTCTAGAATAATTAATGTTTATAATCAATTTGAGAGTATATTGACTTCAAATGAATTTGATCAATTAATGAACAGGAGTTTAAATATTAAAATTTAAAAATGATTCTTATTAAAAAATAAGAAATTTATTAATAGTTTAACATTTAGATTGGTTGCCCCATTTAGCTGCCATTTTTATTTAAAAAAAAGATAATGCCCACAACAGAGCCAATTACATGGAGTTTCTGCGGCTTTAGCCTTGAGCATCACAGGTTTGCAAAAAAAGTATGCTATAAAGGCTATTGATCCAACTTTTTTTTCCCCAGAGAATTAACTTTAGGAATGAAATAAATTGTTGTATTATAAAATCATAATATGTCATCAATATCAATATTCGTTTTAAATAAACGCCAACGAAAATGAACACAAAATGATCAACCAAACATATATGTTACGTAATAAGAAATTGATCGTTTCATTTTCCTCTAGAAGATTCGAAATGAGAAAAACTCTTTTTTTCGTATTTTATTAACGAGTTGTGAAATGATTTAACTAGTTTACATCTATGTTATTGATTGAAAACAATAACTATTTACTTAAGGATAAATTTTATTTAAAAAAAAATATACAGTTACTATATTGTTCGAATCAGCTACGGTGTGCTAAGCTTGATATTGACCTTAACATAGAAAAATAAGAAAAAAGTCACCCCAACACGAGGTAGCAATTTCCTTTTCTCCTCTTATTTCAAAATTTTGTTTCTAGTTTTCACCTATCACTTTTTGCATCAAATGCAAATTTAGTGCGCAATAACTTTCGAGGTACATTAACATTACCTTCAAAGGGAATCACTTTTTTGCCAAAAGTTGATAGAGCCGTATCATGATATCAAATTAAAATTTGGGTATAATATTGAGTATGTATTCGGTTCTTTTAAACAGTAAAGGTAGCAATTTACTTAATGCTTTTACATTCAAATCCTAGACATGATAAAATATATAGTCTTGCAACTTTGCATGTTACCATATCATTAAGATATTACTAATGTGATGAGATATTTGATTCTATTCTTATTTCTAAAGGATATATATATTAAAATTTATTTTTTTAAAAACAAGTCTAAGGATGTTTACATGAAATCAACATAAAAATTTGTAATTTACTAGTGAAAATTGAAAAAAAATTATAATAACCCTACAAGAAGTATGAAAAACTTTCAACAATTTTCATTAAACATGTATTAGTACCTATTGGAATATAAACCATTGAAATTACTTTAGATATAAAACAAAATACATATTTGCAAAGAGCTTTCAATTTAAGTAATATATAATATTACTTAAAAGTATTACCTTCTTTCATATCATAAGTTCGATCCTAGAACTATTAATGATATATTATCAATTTCAATTAGTGAATTTAAAAGGCATGCACATCTAATAATTTATAGTACATGATCTCTAATCTTGATTAGATAATGGAGGAGTAAACAAAAATATATAACTAATTAGTATGCATTTTTATAATGATTAAAACTTTATTTTTATTCTTGAAATATTTGATTTGTATTAATTTTGTCTCTAAAATTTTATAGGGTTTTAGTCTTTGTATAATTTTATGTGTAAATATATAATAAAATTATAATTTTTGATTAAAAATTTGTGAAAAATTTATTATAAATTGATCTAATATGACTCTTATTTAATAATGTCAACAAGAACTTAATCTACATTTATCTTAAAACTAAGATGAATGAGTCAAAATAAGAGTTAATATGTATTGATAAGTAAATATTGATTACAATTATCATGTTCAATTATTATTAATAATAAAAAAGATAATTTTATATTTTTATTAAAAATTTCACAATAATAATATATTTTTTTTACACGATGGAAGCCTTTTAGAAAAAGGTGAATAATATATTTTTTATTTAAATAAAAAATAATAAAATACTAAAATATATAAATTAAAAAGTAAAATAGGATCAAAATAAAAAAATTAAATAGACTACCTTTCAAAACACCTTCTAATTTGGGGAAATCCACAATATTAAAGAGTGAAACATTTTGGAGGGTTATATATAAATTTTCATTTCTTTTTCTTCCTTATACACAACTTTCAAATAAAAGAAAGGATAATAGAGAACTTTTTTCTTTCTCTTCCTCCCTTCCACTTTCTTCCATCCAAACAAATTATAAATGTTTCACTGTTATCAAAAGAAACTTGAAGAAAGTAAGGGCCTTTTTTATTACCGTTTTTAAAAGTTATTTTTTATTTTTTTTAAAACAAGAAACTTGAATATGTATTTTTTGCCCTTTTTTTTAAAAACTGTGCTAAAATATGTTTTTAAAAACAATAAAACAAGAACAATTTGGACTTGTTTTGTTTTGTTAACTTTTGTTCTCAAAATAAAATGAAAAAACATGACAACAATGTTTTAATTAATGACAATTTTGCAATTAAAATTTTTTTGAAAACAAATTTATCAAACACATTTTTTTTCACTTGTTTTTTAAAAGTTATTTTTAAAATTTACTCTCCAAAACTGTTTTAAAACATAAAAACAAAAATATATCTAAATACACTCTAGCAACCTTTTTGTGTTCTAATTATAATGTGAAAAATTTACCTTCAATTATTTATTGTAGAAATGAATTTAAGACAGAAGCAAACTACTCTGAAGACCACAAACACAGTAACAATGTTGCAACTAAAAAACAAAACGTGAAACGCATTGGCAGAGAATCTTCATAGGGGGCCCAGCTGCGAAATGCAAAATTTAGACTTAGGACTCGTTTGTTCATACGGGAACTAAGTTCCCGTGGGAAATTTCATTTCACAGGAAGTTGATTTCCCGTACGAACTTCCTGGGATATCTCAAATTTTGTTTGGTTGACATGTAGCAAGTTCTATTTCCCACTAAAGAACTTCCTATGTTTTTGTTTAGTTCAACTCTGTATTTCCTACGATATAACAATGAAATGACCACAATATCCTCAAAAGTAATACATTAACAGATATTAATTGATTTCAATTTTTTTATGTGAAAAAAACTGTTCTCTGAGGCGGGAAAATGAAAGGATACGACATCGAAGTGACAAAACGCAATGGCCTGAATACGAAACGACGAATGCGATGGGCATTTCGGTGGGCACAAAAAGGCAAAAATAGTAACAACACTTCGCATTCCCATCTCAAAGCTCAGTACTAGTGATCTCAAGACGCAGGAAGACACCGTGCAAATCATCGCCAAATACAGCAAGGAAAGACACCAAACGACTGTAAACAACTGAGTAACATCATTTTTCGACATCGGACGCCTAAAACAAGATTAAACAGTAACTCACACAAATGGGTCGTTCACAGGTAAACCCACCTCCTCTTTATAGCATTGACTCAATACAGGCATTATACTTCAGTTATAAGTGCAACGAAAATGTCACAGTTTCCTTGGATTTGTGTTCCTATGTAAGTTGATGGGAAACCCTAGAAGTTAGTACAACCACAACATGCCAAATACTTTGTTGCATGTTACTGTCACTCCACATAATATCTGTTTGCTTTTCCATCGACATTGCCTTTAATCACATTTAATTTGTAAGCTTAACACCACAATGTGGTGGATGTTACTGTTTCAGGGAAACAATAACATCTCGTTTCATTAGTCTTTGATAGGGTAATCACGTTGGTTTTGTCAAGGTTTTCCGTTTAGTCACGAATCATCTTGTCTATATCTTGTGTTTTTTGTGCTAGCGTCTCTGTTTGCAAGCCAAACACTATCACGTCACCACGGTAGAGGTTCGTAAAACAGTTATGTTTCGATTCTTAGCTCATGTTACTGTTTCTCGGTGAAATAGCAACACACCACTACCACGAGGTTTTGTTGTCACTTATGCAGCATTTTACCTGTTTATGGTTGTTTTTTATCATTGTCAACACCGGAGAGTTTTGTTAAACATGCATCTCTTAGTTTTTATTCATGTTACAATTTCGTTGTGGAACAGTCACACATTATTTCTCATAGGTTACACCGTCAATCATACATCACTTTGTTAACTTATGTTCCTTCTCCTCGTTATCAACGCAGTAGATATTCGTAAAATGATTATTTCTCAAATCCTGGCTAATGTTACTGTTTCTCGGTGAAACAGCAACAAAGATCTAGCATGAGGTTGCATTATTAGTCAGACCTCATGGAAACTACTTGTGCATGTTTTGGTTCCTTTTCAATATAGCAGAGTGCTGTCAAACTCGCATATCTCGCTTTTTTGGCTCATGTTACTGTTTCTTGGTGAAACAGTAACACATAATTTCTTCAAAACTCCGCTGTTAATCATGCCTCACCTTGACAACTTACACTCCCTGTGATTCGTAAAACATCTATGGCTCATGTTGACAACGTAGTATATTGATGTCAAACTCGCATATCTACTGTTTCTGGCTCATGTTGCTGTTTCTTGGTGAAACAGTAACGTGAGTTTCCTTGGAAGCTCCACTGTTGATCACACCTCACCTTCTCTACTTATGTCCCTATTGCTCGTTATCAATGCAATAGAGATCCGTAAAACAGTTATATTTTGGTTATTGGCTCATGTTACTGTTTCTATGTGAAACAGTAACACACCACTGACATTATGTTGCATTGTTATTCATACCTCACAGAGTAGCACTTACCCATGATGTTGCAATGTCATTCATGTTTTTGCTCGTTGTTTGTTCAATAGAGTTTTGTTAAACATTTATATCTCATTTTTTATATTGTGTTACTTTTTCTTGCTGAAACAGTAACACACTGGAAAGAATTAGATGTTGCATTATTAATCATACCTCATTTTGTCTATTTATGCTTGATTTAACGCTTGATTTGACGTTTACCTTAGCAGAAAGGCGCTAAAGCACTCACACAAGCAGATGATTCTGATGAAGAAACCCAAAAATTCTAACAATATAGGTTGAATCCGTTGGCGTGCATTAGGCAGGTTGACCAGCTTCAATTGGATGACAGGCACACGACGGTGCTGCGACACAACTCATTTTGGGTCCTAATTAATGCAATAGTAACAAAGGAACTGAATCGCAGCATGTGTCGGAAGAGCGATGTTGAAATTCAGTCCATAATTGCTATCTTCTCAAAAAAGAATAATCATTTCAATGTTGGGGGCGAACATCTCAAAATAACACCAACATCAGTGAAGCTGATCTTTGGAATTAGAGATGGAGACCAGCCCATTCAGACAACATCTGGCAAGAGGACACTGTCAGACTTTGACATAAGGTGTTTCCGTGGCAAAGCACGGATGAGCAAACCAATAATATTCAACACACTGGAAAGAGTAGTACGAGGAACATCGGAGACTGATGTGCATGATGTCTCCTGCCTCATGACATTGATGCTTCTAGTTACCCTCTTCGTACCAAACAGGACCCACACATTGGGCTAGTCATATATCAAATACGTAGAGGATGTAGATGCAATAGCACAGTATGGGTGGTCACAACACATTCACGACCAACTAATGAATTCTCTCAAAAAGGACAGCACCCCCAATGTAACCGGTTGTGTCATGCTATTGCCAGTAAGTTAAAGATGTCAAAACTGCTTTTTACTTTGTGTCCGTATCGTTTACATTGCCTTCATTCATCTCTATTCATTTGAGTGAATGTTCCTATCTCCTTATTGTATGTTTGTCGCAAGTCTTGGCTCATGTTACTGTTTTAAATTAAAACAGTAACAAGCCCCTGCTTTGTCTGTGAATGGTCACCAAAGTTTTATGGCATTTCGATTGTTAATGTGATTTCATTTAACAGTTATTTGTGAGTTTTTGGTTCATGTTCATGACTGCTGCGTACAAGAATAACTTGTTTACCTCTAGTTATTCTTGCTCTTTTTGTTACTCCGTCTTGGATGCACCCTCCTAAGGAAATTAAAGTGACAAAATGTACGTTTTATTGTCGACAATATTGGCTGTGTGAGATTACAAGCGTGCTGAGTGGGCATCACATCGAAAGAGTTCCAAGATGCCTCAAATGGGACCTGAAGCTTCTCACACGTCAACTGAGGGATCAACTTATCAGCTAGCTTCAGATAACAGTATGAAAATATTAACTTACTATGAAGACCGATACATGTCAGTACAAGAAAATATGTTACTGTCATGAGAGACAGTAACATCGAATATGTTACTGTTTATATGTGAAACAATAACATGTTCAATTCTCCAGGTTGCTATTATTATTTTGATGCCCATTCCATCAATTTAATTTATTTTATGCATGGTGTTGCTGTTTCGTAACAAACACAAGCATATCATAGTCACAATGCATCATGTTACTGTATTGTCTGAAAATAGTAACATGTTCGATTCTCCAGGTTGCTATTGTTATTTTGATGCCCATTCCATCAATTTAATTTGTTTTATGCATGGTGTTGCTGTTTCGTAACAAACACAAGCATGTCGTAGTCACAATGCATCATGTTACTGTATTGTCTGAAAACAGTAACATGTTCAAGTCTCCAGGTTGCTATTGTTATTTTGATGCCCATTCCATCAATTTAATTTATTTTATGCATGGTGTTACTGTTTCGTAACAAACACAAGCATGTCGTAGTCATAATGCATCATGTTACTGTATTGTCTGAAAACAGTAACATGCTCCCTTCATCGGTTTTAACAGTCAGTAATATTCGATTTGTCAATTTTTTCCCCTTCATTGACATTGTGTTAGGGTTTCCACGTAACATGCTCCCATACTTATTGTTACGCTGAAACTTTGTCCTTTATTTTCATGTTTCTGTTTCTCAGCGAAACAGTAACATGCCCATTTCCCACACTAACAGAGGAAATAATGTTATGCTTCAGGTCGTAAACAGAGAAATTGAGCTAACTGTACATGAATACGACCTCCTCTACACAGAAGAAATAAATTTACGTTTAATTGAATTTGTTAAAAAAATAAAATTACATGACACGCCCTCCCAATCAGAGGATTCAGAGGGCGATACTGAGACAGCATCGGCCCAGTACGTGATTCAACCTCGGGCAACAAAGTTGGACCAATTTACTGATATTGCACTATCCTAAAAGAAGCAACAGCAACAAAACAACGATGAACTCCTACGGCATAGGGATCAACTCTTTAGTGCAAACATAGAAATACTCAAATTGAAGGATGAGTTGACATCCCTCGCTAAGAAACTTCAAGAGTCAGAACAACGGACAGAAGAAAACGTAGGGACAATAGCTAAACTGAAACACGATAACGCCCAGCTACAGGAGCAATTGTCCACAGCAACAAGTGAGGCAGATAACCTCAGGGTGCTTAACGAGAGTTTGGAAAATCATAATAAACAGCTCAATGCACAGCTGTCAGAATAGATTGTGCAGGTGGTTGAACAAGATGAGGTAGAAACCACCAGAGCTGATGAGCAATGTATGGATGAGGCAAAACAGCGCTCCATGATAATGAATATAAAAAAAAACCAAGAAAAATAAAACGGGACGAGGAGTTCACGTACTCGGGTCTGTTGAAAAAATGAACGAGACAAACGTGTGCACGTCAACATACAACAACTGCTGGGGAGGTCTACGGGCAGAGCAAAGAGGCCCCTGTTATAATTGAAGATGACACCCCAACAGATAAAACAAAGAAAAAGCAGACACTAAAGGCACCGAACACTACAAAGTTTCTAACTGCAAAATACCTGACCCAAGATGTCAGGAGTAAGATGGTGCAATCAAAATTGGCAGGAGATCCACAGTAAGTCATGTCCTATTTTCTTTTGAATGCTTTGCATTTACTAGAAAGTTTTGCCTATCGCCAATCTAATCCCTTTGCCAAATCACCATATGCAGTATCTTTGTCTGGTCAATCCCCGAGCAGGGTTTGTTCATAACATTTGAGGATTTGGTGGGAGTCATGAAGGACATGTCAATCACGAACAATTTATGTATCATCTGATCGTTTAAATGCACTGTTGTTTTGTATTTAATCACATCTCTATTCCTATTACTGTTTCTTCACTAAACAGTAACAGGAATAGAGATGTCACCCTTATTAATCATCTAACAAGAACTAAACAATCAATGCAGATCATAGATGGTCATGCCTACACTCTGAGCCTGGCTTCCACGAACAACGAAAGGAAGATATTTGTATTCGACAGTTGTTGCTGGGTAAGATTCTGAATCCATTTCCCATATATGTATCACAGAAGGCAGCATTGATTCTGACTTAGGTTAAAACTATATTGACAGTCTTACATTGTGAGCGACGTCAAGTTACTCCAGGAAGCTAGGCAATACAAATTCGATGTACATATGGAAGAAGCAATGGCTGCAGATGTTGTTATCTTCCTAGTGAACTCCACGGGCGTGAGTGACTTTACAAACTCCAACCACTTCACACTTCTCGTCGTAGATAATAAAGAGCACAGATGGACACACTATAACTTGATGCGGCCGAGAAGAGAGGGGATACCGGATCCTTACTTTCGTGATGCCACGATGGTGGTGAGTGATATTAAATACCTTGTTATCTTATTGACGTTACTTTTTCCATCAGACACAATAACATATCATACTCATAAAAGACAACGTTGTTAACTCTCGTATGTAACAACAGAAGGACTATTACGAGAAAAAGATGAGTGAAGTCCTTGCATAAGGTGGATTGGATAGGAGGGTGGAGCCAGCCACCGCAAGTCCATCTTTCGAGATAATATCATACGAACGGTCTCCTCAACAGGAAGAAGCGTCGTAAGTAACAAGTTCTTTTCTTATCCAATGTTAACATGTCTAGTAGGTACCAAACTAACTCGTTACTATTTTCCAAGCAAGACTGCGGGATTTTCGTATGCTTCCATATGGAGAATATATTCAGCAATAAAGAATTTCAGGAATAATTTTCATTGGAGGAAGTGAGAAAATACAGAGCAAAATTAGTTATTAAATTCCTCCAGGATTTTAATGTTCCTAGCTGAAGTTGATTAATTTGCACATACATATCCAGATTATGTAATTGTAAATGTCTAACTCAATTGTAAATGTATAACTCAATTGTAAATACAATTCTTCTGTAAATGCAATTCTTCTGTAAATGCAATTCTTCTGTACAGTTGTAAATGTAATTCTTCTCAGTGTTTCTAGCTGAAGTTGTTCCTAGAGAATATATAACTCAATTGTAAATGTAATTCTTCTGTACAGTTTAATCTTATATCCAGCTTATGTTAGCACTTAGACATCAGGTTGCCATATGAATTACGAACACCTCTATTGATGTTACTCCTTTTTAATGGATGCAGCAACATCCAGTTGTGCGGTACTATTCGTAAGACCTACCACTAATATTAGTATGAACAAAGGACAATCTTTGAAACAGTCATCAGCGATTGGACATGCACCTCTCACACACACACGGGCCAGTTTCCTGGGTGTTATTGTTTCCGACCAAAACAGTAACATCACATAAACTATATTTTCTTAGTTCTTATCCTGAGAGGAACTTGTCAAGTTACATACACAACCACTCAGACTCATGACTAAGCAGCCTCGATTATGTTACTGTTATCGTCAAAAACAGTAACATCCCATATAAAGATATTTCTTGGATATAATCTGGACAGGAAACTGTCAAGCTTCATAAATAACCACCCATACCCGACCTCCAGCCAGCCATAACCTCAAGGGCTCAATACCCAGCAGGCTAGATGATGTTACTATTTTTGACCAAAACAGTAACATCACATATGAAGAAATTTATTGGATATAATCAGGATAGAAACCTGTCAAGTGATATGAATATCCACCCAGACCCGACCTCCAGCCAACCATAACCCCCAGGACTCAGGACTAAACATCCCCGATGATGTTACTGTTTTCCACCAAAATAGTAACATCACATAAATAATATTTTCTTGCTGCTTATCCTGAGAGGGACTTTCCAAGTGACATAAATAACCACTCAGACCCAGCATTAAGCATCCCCCATGATGTTACTGTTTCCCAGCAAAATAGTAACATCCCATACGAAGACGTTTCTTGGATAAATTCCGGATAGGAACCTTTCAAGTGACGTCAATAACCACCCATAACCAAACTCCAGCTAACCATAACCCCCAGGACCTAGCACTAAGCAGCCCCCATGATGTTACTATTTCCCAACAAAACAGTAACATCATATACGAAGACATTTCTTGGATATAATCCGAATAGAAACCTTTCAAGTGACGTCAATAACCATCTATAACCGAACTCCAGCTAACCATAACCCCCAGGACCCAGCACTAAGCATCCCCCATGATGTTACTGTTTCCCAGCAAAACAGTAACATCCCATACGAAGACGTTTCTTGGATAAATTCCGGATAGGAACCTTTCAAGTGACGTCAATAACCACCCATAACCAAACTCCAGCCAACCATAACCTCCAGAACCCAGCATTAAGCAGCCCCCATGATGTTACTATTTCCCAACAAAACAGTAACATCCCACAAAGTGGTAGATGTTGGATCTTATCCAGAGATGAACGCGCCAAGTTACATAGTTAACTAACCAGATCTACGTTCCAGCCACATTCGTGGGTGTTACTGTTTTCGACCAAAACAGTAACATGCAGATGGTTAGCCTGCTTTCTCAGGTGAAGTGACCACTTAACAATGCGCAAACCCCCAGCTATAAACATATTTCTCTCACACTACATTAGGTTGCATTCTTCGTGTTACTGTTTTCGTCCAAAACAGTAACATTCAAGATAATATGTAATCATGAGCATTCGATGATGCATAAAATGGACTGAGTTGTACTACAGGAGTATCAATGGAATTGCCATGAGAAAAAGAAAAAAGAATGTATTGTTATATTCCACTAAAAAATAGGTGCACATACAGAAGTTCAACAACATAGCATGAGTTTAGTGAGTGTGTTAGCTTCTATTAACTACTACTTTTCCTAGAACTTCACTGATCTAAAAGTAACAAATCATGCATATAAGCAGCTTTGAACTCTTTTGGAAGGCTAAAAAAGAAATCAACTTCTAGGGGGTTGAGAGCAATTTTCCGTGCCACATTCATAACTTGGGTAGAAGTTAACCCATCAATCTTCATAATCTCACTAGTCACTTGCATCCTTCTCCCCGCAGAATCAGATTCACGTTGGAAACAAGAAGCCAAGCGGCCTATATGTTTACTTGCATCCTCCATCACATCACTCATTCGTGTAAATCTAGAAGAGAATTCTCTCAGAATTTCTAAATTATCTATCTTTACCTTCTTTGACCTACGGTTTACTGGGGTGGTTGAGGAAGAAGTTCTCATCGGGGCACATGGAGGGACTGGGTAAGTGTCCTCAACGAAAAAGGCAGGAATATTTTCCTCTTGCTCTTCTTCTTCTTTATCCCTGACTTCGTCTTCTATCCCCTCTAATGCATCTTGTGGATTTACAGCCTCGTCTCCAATGACTCTATCCTTCCCAAATATTTTGGCTAAATCATCAAAAAATGGGAATGGCTTGTTTCTTAACCCTACAGCATTTTTGTGGCTCTAGCATAAAAGAAAGGAAAACATAATGAGAGAAGGTAAAACTTTAAAAGCTGTCACCAATAAATAGAAATATACACAGACACACTTATGTGCATAGAAGAAAAAGTAAAATATAAAATATTACCTTCACCCATTCATCCCAGACTGATTTTGAGCAAGTTACGAACTTCTCTTCATCATTTCATCCAAATCCGCTGGCAGCTGGACCAAGCATCTTTGCAATAGCATTATATTGATTCCTCAAATACTTGATACGGGACTTGATGTGTGGTTTAGCCTTCATACCACACCCAGGAATCTTTTGATCCATAAGTTGTTCCAACCTATTATAAGCACCATTCTTGAACTGGCCATTGTCCGTTTTTCAACCACCCAGCTCCACAAGATCCATCATTGTACTAATTAGTGCACGATCCTCAGCGCTTCCCCATCTTGTGCACCCTCTAGATAGGTTCGCACCCTCACCACCTTGGTTGGCATTTCTTTGCACTTTTGGTTGACTCATCTGTGAAGAAGGAAAGATAGAGAGAGAGGAAATATAGGAATTCGTTAGAGCAGCATTCTGCTCATGATTTAGCAATTTAGGATGATCATACTACTAGGTCAATAAAAAGCGAAGTCATTACTCCCATCTTATTACAAATTTAGATAAAAATAATACAAGAATAAAGTGTATATTGTCTACCAATCCATAAATGCAATACAAGTGAAACACGCTACATAGTTTTTGCTAAACCTTGTTCAATCAATAGCTAAACTCATGTAACCATGCATTGTACATCTTATTGGCAAGATCATGTCTAAAGGTAGTCTATACAGCACTAGATTCCATAATCCTAATATTAAGTTCACCATTGTCTTCTTCCTTACCATCCACAAGCAAGGGCTCCATGGGATCCACACTCATGTATGTTCGAATGAAATTATGCATCAATGCTCAAGTTAAGATAATTCTACCCACGGTTCTCCTAGGGTACCAAGTTGTAAATCTTAGAATACCCCATCTCATTTTTAACAATCCAAAACACCTTTCGATAACATTTCTTGCTTGAGAATGCTTCATATTAAAATATTCATCAGCAGATACTGGTTGAGCACCACTCCTTTACACACTTAGATGATATCTCTGGCTTCTAAATGGTGTTAGGAAACCCTCACAATTCATGTATCCGGCATCACACAAATAGTAGTTGCCTATAATTAACCAACATAAGTGTTAAGTACTTTCATCTCAAATAAGCTTCTTGGTTCAGATTGAGCAATGTCAAGGTACCTATGGTGTTACCTTGTGGAACTGTCAAAGCATTTTTTCTAGAAAGTGCATTTCGAAGTACTCTATTGTCATGTGCGGACCCCTCCCAACCAGGCAATATATAAATAAATTGCAAATTCCGCGTGCAAGCAGCTAACACATTAGTGGTGAGTTCTCCTTTTTTATTCTTGAATCTAGCTTTATCTTTATCTCCAACACGAACCTTAATATGACTTCCATCCAAAGCACCTAAGCAATTCTGCAGTATGTATATATATAACTTGTTAATAGATACTGTATATATTTATAAATATTTACACATTCATCTAATCTTCCTAAAAATATGGTATTACCTTAAACCATTTCTACCTCTCATCTTGGTAATTCTCAGTCACTGGTTCATGTTTCTTTAGTAGAATATCATGGCATCTAAGGACAGCGAGGAGAACTGAATTGAAGTGCCTAGATATTGTCTCACCACTTCTCCTAAAATACAATTGAGTTCTTCGATTTTTTGTGTCATGAGAAAGTGTGAATAGAAATAAAGCAACCATCTCCTCTAAACTAGTATTCCTATTTCCTTGTAACTTACCGACATCTCTAAGCATATCACATAACTTAGAAAAACAGGCTCTATTCATCCTAAGGTTGTCCAAGCATGCTAAGTCACTTTCTTGAATCATTGGCCTGAGATTTAAAAGCCTAGCATAATACCTTTCTTCAGCACAACTGTCAAATATATAGGATATAGGGGTAGGCAATCTAATGTCCAAAAAGGACAGAAGATACAAGAATTCAGAAATAGCTTCCAAAAACATGAGCATCATCTGTGTGTATAACACAATACATGTAGTAGCAATCTTCTTCTTTTTACTCAACGGTAAGCGAGCCATAACTGTATGAGCAAGGTCATCAAGGCTTACTTAATACAAAAAGAGGAAATATAATGAGCAAGGTCATCAAGGCTTACTTGTATTCGTAGTGCTGTTGTCGAGAACTATTGCTAGGGTTTAGAGGAGATGGCAGAAGCTTGAGAACCAGAAAACGCCAGTACCGTTGCTGGAGACTGCTGCTAGGGTTGAGAGGCGACGGGAGATGCTCGAGAAACAACAGCATACACGAAGAAGTGAACCCTGATATTCAAATAATAAGGGCAAAATTGGTATTAAGTAATTTTAACAGGGTCATTTTTGTCTATAAATTAATTAAAAACGCAGGCAATAAAACTTACCGAGGGGGTGGGTAAGTGACCTCCTGCGTTTTATAGGAAATACAAGTTCTCGGGAAGATCCATTTCCTCCCATTTGCACAACCAAACAACTCGATGGTCGGTTATTTCCTGGGAAGTTCCATTTCCCACATAGTTGCTGCGAACCAAACGAGTCCTTAGTTTACATTTGGGAGTGCTTAAAAGGCACACTGACACAGAATATTACTAGCGGTCGGTTGAAGGTCCATTACTTGTGTTCCTTTTGATTTTTGAGAGATTCAGTGCGTTTGGGTGGCTTTAAGTCATAACTCATAAGTCGTGGACGTTGTTGGCTAAATTAAGGGGCCCTTTTCCTTCTCATTTCTTTTTTAAATTCAAACATAAGGTGTTCTGAATTAAAGATGCCAAAGTTTTCAAGCAGGAATGGTTAAGAGATGGGATGTTTTGGTGGAGAATCAAGAAATCAAGCAACCTGAGTGCTGAAAGAGATTGATGCGTATATTCATACAATGATAATATTATGAGAAATTTTATTTTTTAAAAGATAGATTATTTTTGTTATTAATAATATATTAAAAATTGTATTTTTAATTTTAACTTATTTATTTTAAAATTTAAAAAATATCTGATGATTCAACTTAGCTGATTATTGCTCCTTTTGGGATAATTTGGGCTGGGTTGGCATTTTTGGTATTTCCCCGATGTAAGAAAAACCTAATTCATTCTGTCTTTATTCCTGGCGCTTTGCTAGCCTGTCACTGTACTACTTGTTCATATTTACCGTCTTTTACGTAATTTAGCACTTTGCTTGCTAGCCTGTCACTGTACTACTTGTTCATATTTACTGTCTTTTACGTAATTTAGCACTTTGCTTGCTAGCCTGTCATTATACTTCCTGTTCATATTTACTCACTTTTATGTAATTGATCTTGATCTTTCATTTTTAAGTACGAGCTATCGGAGTTCACGAGCCAATCCCCTCTTGTTTATACGCTTCAAACCCAATATTTGTATCTATACTGAAATTTATTATTAATTGCACTTGAATTATATTTATTAATGCTTCCGATGATATCTTTTGAACTTCAAAATTTATATGATATAGTAAGTATATAAATTATTAATTGAAATTATTCTATTATAAGTATTCATTTTTTAATAAATATGATTAAATAATTTTAACAATATTTAGAATTATTATATCACTGAGTTTGGAAACTCTAAGACTACAAAAATTCACCGCATTTATTTTATGCAACTTTCTCATTATTACCTATTTTGTATTATAAAGGATAGAATACCGCATATCTACTATTGAGGATTCACTTCATAAAATGAATCGAATCGCATTACATTCTTCAACCATAAACATGGCCATGTATCTTAAAAACATCAAAAGATTCGATGGCCATCTGACCAGATGGAAAAATGTTACAGCTACCAAATTCAGTTTCGAAGTATATGATAGCAATAAGGTTATGATATGAAATTGGACCCACAATTGAGTGGACGGCACCTATGTTGCTTTGTTCTCTCAGAATTTGGATTCGGCCACTTCCTTTCGTAATTAACAGATAAAGTCTCTGGATATATAGTGATCCGAAAAAGGAATAAGAACCCATTTTATTCAACTTGTTTCTTTTACTTGCAAGTTACAGTGGAATCCAATATTTATATAATCTGTTTCTTTTTTTGTACCTTTGGGAGGTAAATGAGTTAATTTGTGAATAGAATGCTAATTTAGAATTTTATTTAAGAATGACAGTTGATGTCAAGTTCTCCAGGACATTACATATAAAATGGACCTTGAAAAGGTAAAACTCGCATCTGTGTGAATGATAAATAGTAGTTAAATTTGATTTGTTAACGATTGTGAATTCAATCCAATTTTTAGGATCTTTTTTGTTTAGGAGAAAATAGAATTTTTAGAAAATATTTTTCTAAGAAAATATATTTTTAAAAAATGAATTAATTTTCTGTTATTTGGTGCATAAAGAAAAAGCCATTTTCTAATATTTAGTGTATAAAGAAAAATTAATTCCATTTAAAATAAATTAAAATTATTTACCTTAAAAATGTTCGAAGTAAATCAAAATTATTAACTTTAAAATTATTATAATTTTACGTACTTGTTAAAAAAGAAATTTTTTAATAATATTTTTATCATTTTTTGTGCCTAATAGTTGATGATTGATCTCCAACAATAAAATATATATTAAATACATTACAAAATTTTATATATAGATTTACACAATTAATTTAATTAATTATTATAAAATATTATATAATAAAGCATTCATCACGAGGAAGAATGGGAGAATATTTTAGTGAATATTGCATGAAAATGTATATTTGGATTTTAATAAATAAAAATAGATTTTATAAAAATAGAAATAGAACATTTATCATGAAAATATTTAATAAATAAAAATAAATTCTACTCATGATTGCAATTGCATAACAAAGTGAGAAGACACAAAGCTTGGATTCAGACATGAATGTACTGAATAACAAAAAAAATGAATTCTATTTTTCAAAATGATAAGTTACTTTCTCAAAAAATAATACAACTTTTTAATTGAATAGAATTTATTTTCTTGTTGACCAAAATTTTTAAATGTCCAAAAAAAAGAAAGTTAGAAAATGAATTTTAAAAATTCATTTTTCCTCCAACTAAATAAACCTTTAGTAGCCATCCATTTTCCACTGTCTAAAATGTTGCCTAATGCAAAATTTGAATAAAATTTCTTGGATTTTTGCCATAAAATTCCCCACTTAAATTATATATGCATGTGAATTATTCTTTTTTAAAAAATAATTATAATAATAATAACTATTATAATCATCAAACTATTTGTAATAATTAATAATAATTAACAAAGTAATCAGTACATGTATAGCAATCTAAATGGTGAACAAGCTCAATGGATTTGTTTAAATGAAGGGAAATGGAAGGCAGAGAAAGAAAGGGGAAGAATATAGATATCCTTTCCTTTATTTGAGAATTTTGTGTAAAAAGAAATGGAAATGAGAATTTATTTTATAACTAACCCTCCAAAATCATACATTTTTCAATATTTTATATTCTTCTAAATTGGAGAATTTTGAAAAGTTTTCTTCTCAATTTATAATTTTAACAATATTTTATTCTTTAATTATATTTAAATAATTTTTGCATTATTAATATTTCATTATTATTTATATTTAAATAAAAATATAATTTACATTTTTCAAAATGTACCTAATGCATGGAAAATACATATTATATAATTGTGATTTTTTTTTGAGAAAAATATAAATTATCTTTTTTTATTAATAATAATTAAACTTAATAATTGTAACTTGTATTTATTTATCCACATACATTCATTTTTATTTCAACTTATTCATATTAACTCTTTTTTTTGTAGTTAATTTTAAAGGAGGTTAAATCACTAGATGTACATATATATAGATAATTTATTCATACTAATTTTTTTAATTGTATGAGTGATTAAACTATTAAGTACATATACATAAAAAATAAAGATCAAACATTAGATGTAACGAAAAATATGAAATTTTTAAAAAATATTGGATGCCACTTGAACTAAAAGTTTTCGACTATCCACCTTAATTTTACTGGTAGGTAGAATGTAAAATAAATCATTATTAACTTTATTAAATAAGGATCATATTAAGTTAATCCATAATAATTTTTTCATAAATCTTTTATAAGTAATTAATAATTTCAACATTATTGTATGTTAACTTACCATTCAATTTTTATAATTTTTTTAAGAGACAAAATATTTTATTAGAAAAATTTGGATAGATAAATTTTTTAAAACTATAAAAATACATTGGTAAATTAACTTTTTAAGAAAGGGTAGAATTATAAAATTATACCACTTAGTTATATATTTTGACTTAATCCAATATTATCATTTCTTACATAATTTTAAAGGTCCAAATAAAAAAAGGAAAGTTATAACTTAATATTCCATTCTCTTCCCTTTTCCTTCCCTCTATTCTTCTTCGTTATCTTTCCTTTCTTTACCCTCCTAGCTTTGAGACACACCATAAGTTTTATCCATTTACAAACATGCATTATGCATTTATTAGTAGAGCTTGGTTGACTATATATTACTAGATGTGCCAAGAACCATTTGCCAACAAGCTTGCTTAGCAACAATCCAATCCACACTAAATACTGGAACTGTTTTTGTCACTATTTTCCCTAACTTTAATATGCCTTTCAAAGACCCAACTCTTCCAAATTTTTTGAAAATCCAAATTCAAATTATTGGTTGTCCAATGACTCATGAAGCTTATGTTGCCACCCTTCATACCTAATTTGCTTGTCGTCTTTAGACCTATTTCATTGATCTCGCTTATCCAAAAGAAGGCGAGAGTTTTCTATACATAACCATTGACCTAAACCAAGATCCTACATGTTACTTTGTTCCTAAACAAGCCATTCGGGATGAACTCCTCTCTTTTCTTCCTTAAAAATAGATAACCGACTATGAAAAATACAAATCCTCTCAGGCTCCCTTTCAAATTGCAGAACCATCCTTCCAGACTAAGGATGATGGATCTATTGAAATAATCTTCTCAAAACAATCTGTGATGCATGCAAACTCAACAAATACCACTAACTATGATGCTTTCTGATAGCATAAAGGTTCCAATCTTTGCCTTTAATACTAAAGGACAACCAATCTATGAACCTACTATAGGAAATGGTCATAAGTGGTATGATCCTACTGCATGTACATGTGAAGACTGTTTAGCTTAGAGTGATATGAAGATGACTGCCCCAGTTTTAAAAGGAAGTATAAAAAGAAAATTTCCCAACAGTTATTAGAAGAAACCTCTCTATAGGACTTCTTGGCAAGTCATCCGACAAATTTGATTACTATGTAAAATATTTTGCTCCCAAGAATGAATCTGTCGTTCCCGTTTATATGATACAGGGAGATGATGGATGGAATCTAGAAAAAGATTTTCCTCTATTGCAGTTTATCTCCAAAGAAACACAAACTTGTAATGACTGGAAAATTAAGAGCAGGGTGACATAATACCCAAACAAATCTTAAAAGCCAGAAGCCATAACTGTTGAGCAAACCTTGAATTAGTAATTTGAAAATGTTGTCTCACAAAACAAGTTGTTGTGTCAAATTACAAATAGCCAACAAGAACTTGTAAAAAGAATTGATAAGCAATAATCTTCAACAGTAATACTGATTCAAAGGTTAGAAGCCAGAAGCCAGAAGCTAGAATCCTCATCAGGAATTGATGAACCTTATATCCATAAGACAATTTTCTGTCATATCTCAAAAGGAGACTAAGATGAAAATCCTAAAAGGCCAACTAAATTCCCTGCTTACCCCTCATTACTCTTGCAACCTTTGAAATCCAGTCTACCTCCTATAGCTCAGCCTTTAACCATGACAAAAAACTCATATAACTTAGCTTCCTTTTTGCCGCTAGAATTATTAAATCCAAAACCTTTGCTTCCTTCCAGAAAAATTCAAAACCCACCAGCCAATCCAAAATAGAAACATTAGGTTGCAACTCTTGAGAATAATCGTCTCGTAAATTTCTTGAAAAATATAATAAAAGATGATTTTCTCTCAGATGATGAACCGACTCCTTTCCCTTTACCTATCCTTATGGTAGGAGGATCATGTGAAGAGCATTCTGAAGTTTATAATCACCAGGATGAAGAAGAAATGGAAGCTGATGCTCCTTCCTCTACTAAAGACGTTTTCCCTTACTCAATCAAATGGTTTACTTTAGGAAGCTTATATCAAGCTGTAATTGCCGCCTTTGATCGACTTTGTGAACAACGAATCTTTTTCAAACAATTCAATAGTTTGAAGTTAGGATCAGCCTGTGGACAACCTGATCTTATCACAGGGTAAGAATCTTTTAAGAAAAAGAAATTTGGCAAGTTTAAGCAAAGACAACCTACATTTCGCTTCTTTCGGAGAAAAAAGCACAAAGGAAAAAGTAAAGATGAACGATGTTTCATCTATAAGAAAAAAGGTCATTTTGCCAAAAGGTGCCCTCGTCAAATATCCCAACAAGCTATATTAGACCAATGTTGTGATATTAAAGATGACCTTGAATCTTTTTATGAAAAAGAAGAAGAACTCACCACAGATACTATCTTTTGCATTCGAGAAGAATTTAAAGACGATGAATCAAAAGATGAATCTGAACCAGATTCTTGCCAAATAATGTAAATTCAGGATAATATTCTAGCCAGTGAGGAATTTGTAATCCCACTAGTAAAGGCATCTATTCTCATAGATAAGTTTGACTAACCAACCAGGGTGATTGCCTTCTTTGACACAGGAGTAGCTTGATCTATGATCAATCTTGATATTTTGCTTCCTTCTCATTAGGTAAAGACTCATCGACAATTCATAATAGCTAATGGAGAAGTAATGATGATCACCAAACTTTCCAAAATGGTCCACCTAAAGCTTTTTCTAGGCTATAAGGTCAAACGTAAATTATATGGTATGTTTAGACCTGGCTGAGATGTTTTAATTGAATTTGATCTTATTAGCAAATTGTTAAATGAGAAGATGAAGATCGAACTTAATGGTCTTCGCTGGAAGAATCATTTTCGGCAATGGACTACGATTCCTAGTCTTTACTTATGCATAACTGACTTCTCCACTTTCACTAATGAAGTCATCCAACAATCATGTGCTGACAGTCATACTGAATTTCTTCAGAAATGTTCACACCTATTATGGTTCAATGAAGATTTCTTCATCTGTCTTCCATTCAAAAAGAATGAAGATATCAATCCAACAAAAGTCACTCATTTTGGGATGCACCCTGACTATTAGAAATTAGCTGAACAAGAACTATATTAGCTTAAGCAGCAGACAATAATTGAAGAAACTAAATCCCCATGGGCATGCCAAGCTTTTTATGTCAATAAAAGATCTGAGTAAGTTCGAGCAAAGTTACGGCTAATAATTAACTATAAGCCACTTAACTTGTTCCTTACAGATATCAGGTTTCCGTTCCCACGAAGAGAAATCTTACTTCAGAGATTTCCTGAAGCAAAAATCTTTTCTAAATTTCACTTAAAAGCAGGGTTCTAGTAACTTAGAATTCATCTAGATGAAAGATTCAAAACAATATTCTGTATTCCAAACTTTCACTATCAATGGACCATAATGCCATTTGGATTAAAGAATGCTCCCTCCGAATTCCAAAAAGCCATAACAAGAATCTTTGAACCTATCTTACACCATGCTTTTATTTACATTGATGATATCCTGTTATTCTCCATCAGCCCTGATGAACATCTGACTCTCCTACACTAATTTCATGATATAGTTAAAAAAATATGAAATTATACTTTCACAAAAAAAGATGGTCATAGCCCAATCTTCTATTGACTTTCTTGGATTAATCATCAAAAATGGCCAAATATGTCTTCAGCCCTATATTGCTACTAAAATCCAAGAATTTCCTAATGGGCCATACGCAACCAAACAACTTCAATAGTTTTTGGGCTTAGTTAATTATATGAAAGATTTTATTCCAAACATAACCCAATATAGATCCACTATGTCCCAATTACTCCAAAAAAACTCCCCTACCATAGTCCAATTTGCATACTAATGCAGTCAACAATCTAAAACAGTTGTCTACTAATCTTCTAGCTTTAGAAAATCCCTATTACTAATGGTAGGCGAATACTCTAGATAGATGCCAGTCATAGCTATTGGGGAGCCATCTTGCTTGATGAAAGTAAAAACCACTCTATTTATGGTTATCAGAGTTGTAAATTCAAGAAAGCCGAAGCACATTATCACTATACTTTTAAAGAAATATTGACAGTAAAAAAGGCAATCGAAAATTTTCAATTTCATCTGGTCGGACGACGTTTCTTGATAGAAACGGATATGTTTGCGTTCCCTGCAATGCCACAACCACAGTTGATCAGGTGGAAAAACTGGTTTGAGCAATGGAAGTTTGATGTTAAAGGAAAAAGAAACTTCCTTACTGATTTTCTTTTTAGGCCTACAGAGTTTAATCCAAACTCTCCTCACCATGTTATACCAATCTTCATGATCACTGGACAATCTTCCTCTAACCCACCTCCATCATACCATAACCTACCACTTCACCTCAAGAAAGATATTCTCTGGCAATGGCTTGAAAAACAAATCATGCCTTACAATGCTATCTGTATTAGAAATAATAGACAATCAAGCTCCCATATTATTAATCTTGATTATCCATATTTTACTATTTTTAACCTCACCTACCCTCCACGTTAACTAAGTAAATATGTGTATGCTTTCATGAAAATAATGATAAGGAATTATACTATTAAGTGCTCTATTGATAAAAATGTCACCTTAGCATTGCTCAACCTTGGTATCATTGGAAGCCGTCATAGACCTCTTACGTTTTTAATGTGGCTCTCTCTCTTTTAAACCTTTTCAATAATGGATTGACTATTTTATCCAACTTTTTGAACAATATATCCTGGTTACATTCCATTCTTACTAGTTCCTTACTGAAAAAATTCAAGAAAATCACACAGTCACACCTTATTTTATGAAGAATTTCACCATCAGTATGGGTCCTATTATTCTTACCATATTCTGGCCTATCCATTCATGTCTTATGATTTATGGCTAGAAATACATGCCATACTCTGCCAAATGAATAATATTGATTCCAATAATCTTCAACCAAATGTTTGGCGCATTGAAAAGTGGCACGACTGGCATAATAATCTCTTTTGCCACTTATTGCCAAGAGCTCTATGATTTAGCCTTCCAACATGGCAGAATCAAGACTTTAACTCGGATAGTGACAATGAATTATGGCATATTGAGAGAGATTCCTCTGAGGACCTATCCAGCCTATAAAATCTAAAAGAAAATTTACTTTAGATTAATTTTACTTTAGTTTGTCGGTCGGGAATTTGCTTTAGATTGCTTTTACTTTAGTTTATCGGTTGAGAATCTACTTTGTACTATTTGCTTTAGGTTGCTTTTCCTTTAGTTTGTCGGATAGGAATCTACTTTGTACTATTTACTCAGTTGTCTGTATTACGAAAAAATTTTATATAAATACCTATGAAACCTGCTCAGATGAGATAGGAGTTTCTAGAGCAAATTCAATCTTTTGTAATCTTTTATTCGGTGTCTTATTTTGGTGCTTTCATTGAAAGTATAGTGCTTTTGAACTTTTAGACCATCTATGTATGCTCTATGGTTGCAACTTTGACTGATCTTCCATATTAAAAGCAATTAGTTCTCTATGTAATTTTACTTTAGTTTGTTAGTCAAGAATCTGCTTTGTACTATTTGCTTTAGTTTATCGGACAAGAATCTACTTTGTACTATTTACTTAGTTGTCTATATTACGAAGAAATTTTATATAAATACCAATGAAACCTGCTCAGACGAGACAAGAGTTTCCAGAGCAAATTCAATCTTTCATAATCTTTTATTCGATGTCTTGTTTTAGTGCTTTCGTTGAAAGTATAGTGCTTTTGAACTTCTAGACTATCTATGTATGCTTTATGGTTGCAGCTTTGACTGATCTTCCATATCAAAAGCAATTAATTCTCTGTGTAATCTAAGGTGAGCATTTGTTTCTCGAGTTGTCTACTCATATTCTGAAAATACTGCCCCCATCTTTTTCTTAGAAGCTCATTTGTCACCATGTCCCATTGGCTTACTCATTCAAAGTCCTCCTCTTCTAAACTTTCAACTTCTTCATCTGACTACTTTCTACCTTTAGAAACTTCTTTATTTAAATGGTCTACTGCTAAAACATTACACTATCTATATGAAGCCTCTTATCTTTCTGAAGATAGCAATATCCTTATTTCACAACATCCTCTTATAAATCTTTATAGAGTTTTTGAGAAGCATCAACAGACCACCTTAACTAAGATCATAAAACCTCTTTGCAAACCAAAACAACATCACATCAAAGAATACATCCAAACTTCTTCCTTTGATCAATATCTAGTTTAGGCTACTAGTGTTGGACAAATCTTTTCTATCCCCTTTCCAGAGGAACTTATCCCTCGATGGTGTCAAGAAGGATTTACCCATATCCATTTTGGTGCTATTAGACATCGAATGAAAGATTACGAAAGATTGAATTTGCTCTGAAAACTCCTACCTCGTCTGAGCAGGTTTCATTGGTATAAAAATTTCTTTGTAATACAGACAACTGAGTAAATAGTACAAAGTAGATTCCTATCCGACAAACTAAAGCTTAAGCAATCTAAAGCAAATAGTATAGAATAGATTCTCGACCGTCAAACTAAAGACTGACAAACTAAAGTAAAAGCAATTTAAAACAAATAGTACAAAGCAGATTCCTGACTGACTAATTAAAACAAAAGCAATCTAAAGTAAATTTTCTTTTAGATTTTATGGGCTGGATGGGTCCTCAGAGGAATCTCTCTCACTATGCCATAATTCATTGTCACTAGCTGAGTCAAAGTCTTAATTCTGCCATGTTGGAAAGCTAAATCTTAGAGCTCTTGGCAATAAGTGGGAAAGAGATTATTATGCCAGTCACGCCACTTGTCAATGCACCAGAATCTGGTTGAAGACTGTTGGGATCAATGTTATTCATTTGGCAGAGTATGGTATATATTTCTAGCCATAAATCATAAGACATGAATAGATAGGCCAGAATATGGTAAGAATAATAGGGCCCATACTAATGGTGGAATTCTTCATGAAACAAGGTAACTGTGTGAATTTCTTGAATTTTTCAGTAAGGAACTAGTAAGAATGGAATGTAACCAGGACATATTGTTCAGGAAGTTGGATGAAATAATCAATCCATTGTTGAAGAGGTTTAAAGAGAAAGAGCCATATTAAAAAGCAAGAGGTTTGCGACGGGCTTCCAATGATGCCAAGGTTGAGCAGTGCTAAGGCGACATTTTTATCAATATAGCACCCAATAATATAATTCTTGATTATTATTTCCATCAGAGCATATACATATTTACTTGGTTGACGTGGAAGGTAAGTGAGGTTAAAAATAGTAAAATATGGATAATTACAATTAACAATATGGGAGCTTGATTTTCCATGATTTCTGACACAGATAGCACTGTAGGGCATGATTTATTTTTCAAACCATTGCCGAAGAATATCTTCCTTGAGGTGAAGTGGTAAGTTATGGTATGATGGATGTAGGTTAGAGGAAGATTCTCCAATGATCATGAGATTAGTAGAATATGGTAAGGAGAGTCTAGATTAAACTCTGTAAGCCTAGAAAGAAAATCAGCAAGGAAATTTTTCTTTTAACATGTTTAACATTGAATTTCTATTACTCAAACTAATTTTTCCACCTGATCAACTGTGGCTGTGGCACCAATGTCTTCTTTTGTTTTAGCATTGCAAGGAACGTAGACATGTTCATTTCTATCAAGAAATGTCGTTTAACCAAATGAAATTGAAAATTTTTTATTACCTTTTTTACGGCCATTATTTCTTTAAAAGTAAAGTGATAATGTGTTTCGGCTTCCTTGAATTTATCACTCTGATAATCACAGATGGAGCAGTTTTTGCTTTCATCAAGCAAGACAGCTCCCCAATAGCTATGACTGACATCTATTTGGAGTATTCGCCTATTATCAATAATAGGGATTTGGAGAGTTGGAAGATTAGCAGACAACTGTTTTAGATTGTTAACTGCATCAAGATACAAATTGGACCACAGTGGGGGAATTTTTTGGAGTAATTGGGACAGAATGGTTATGTATTGAGCTATGTTTGCAATAAAATCTTTCATATAATTAACCAAGCCTAAAAACTATTGCAACTATTTAGTCGTGTATGTCCCATCAAGAAATTCTTGAATTTTAGTAGCAATATGGCGCTGAAGACATATTTGGCCATTTCTTGTGATTAACCAAGCCTAAAAACTGTATTGAGCTATGTTTGCAATAAAATCTTTCATATAATTAACCAAGCCTAAAAACTGTTGAAGCTGTTTGGTCGTGTATGTCCCATCAAGAAATTCTTGAATTTTGGTAGCAATATGGGGCTAAAGACATATTTGGCCATTTCTGATGATTAATCCAAGAAAGTCAATAAAATATTAGGCTATGACCATCTTTTTTTGTGAAAGCATAATTTCATATTTTTTTTACTATATCATGGAATTGGTGTAGGAGAGTCAGATATTCATCGAGGCTGATGGAGAACAGTAGGATATCATCAATGTAAATAAAAGTATGGTGTATGATAGGTTCAAAGATCCTTGTTATAGCTTTTTGGAATTCGGAGGGAGCATTCTTTAATCTGAAGGCATTACAGTCCATTGATAGTGAAAGTTTGGAATACATAATGCTGTTTTGAATCTTTCATCCGAATAAACTCCAAGTTGCAAGAACCCTGCTTTTAAGTCAAATTTAGAAAATATTTTTGCTTCAAGAAGTCTCTGAAGTAAGACTTATCTTCGTGGAAGCGGAAACTTAATATCTGCAAGGAACAAGTTAAGCGGCTTATAGTCAATTACTAGTCGTAACTTTTCTCGAACTTGCTTAGATCTTTTATTGATATAAAAAGTTTAACATGCCCATGGGGATTTAGTTTCTTCAATTATTGCCTGTTGCTTGAGCTGATACAGTTCTTGTTCAGCTAATTTCTGATGGTCAGGGTGCATCCCAAAATAAGTGATTTTTGTTGGATTGATATCTTCATTCTTTTTGAATGGAAGACGGATGAAGAAATTTTCATTGAACCATAATGGGTGTGAACATTTCTAAAGAAATTCGGCATGATTGTCAGCACATGATTGTTGGATGACTTCCTTAGTAAAAGTGGAGAAATCGGTTATGCATAAGTAAAGATTAGGAATTGTAGTCCATTGTCAAAAATGATTCTTCCACCGAAGACCATTAGATTCGATCTTCATCTTCTCATTTAACAATTTGCTAATAAGATCAAATCCAACTAAAACATATCGATCAAGTTCAAACGTGCCATAGAATTTATGTTTGACCTCATAGCTTGGGAAAAACTTTAGGCGGATCATTTTGGAGAGTTTGGTAATCGTCATTACTTCTCCATTGGCTGTTCTGAATTGTCAATAAGTCTTTACTCAATGAGAAAGAGGCAAAATATCAAGATTGGTCATAGATTAAGTTGCTCCTGTATTAAAGAAGGCAATCATCGTGATTGGTTAGTCAAACTTATCTATGAGAATGGATGTCTTTACTAGTGGGATTACAAATTTCACACTAGCTAGAATATTATCCTGAATTTGTATCATTTGACAAGAATTTGGTTCAGTTTTAGATTCATCTTTTGATTCGTCATCTTCAAATTCTTCTTGAATGCAAAAGATGGTATCTGTGGTGAGTTTTTTTTCTTCTTCATAGAGAGATTCAGGGTCATCTTCAATATTACAACATTGATCTATTATAGCTTGCTGGAATGTCTGACGAGGGCACCTTTTGGCAAAATGAGCTTTTTTCTTGCAGATGAAACATCGTTCATCTTTACTTTTTCTCCAGAAGAAGCGAACTGCAGGTTGTCTTTGGTTAAGCTTGCCAAATTTCTTTTTCTTAAAAGATTCTCGCTCTGTGATAAGATCAAGTTATCCACAAGCTGATCCTAACTTCAAACTATTGAATTGTTTGAAGAAAATTTGTTGTTCACAAAGTCGATCAAGGGCAGTAATTATAGCTTGATATAAGCTTCCTAAAGAAGCATTTGGCATGATGAGGCCTTAATTTTTTAGAACAACTTCAGCTTGTTTTCCCAGAGGTTTAGGGAATGATTGAAGAAAGGCATATTTAAGGCTAACTTCATCAATTCCATGAATCTGGTAATATTTTTTTGACATGATATCGAAATGTTGTTGAAGATGTTTTCTCTTGAAAGAAACACATTTCATTTGCATAAATTCTTTTCTTGCTTGTGCTTCGAAATCAGGTGCAGCTCTTAAAATTCTTGGTGTAGGCGGCCAAGAAATTCAATATTATTTGAATTAAAATAAATCATCTGCCGATATTCACCAAGATTCATCCAATAATCTTGCAATCTTCCTTGCATTCTAGAAGCAAAGGCTCGGAAGAGTTAGCTGTGGAAGCATTTCTGTACAAGTTGAACAACAGTCATCCAAGAATGAAATTCTAGAAATTTATCTCTCCATTGGGTTAAAGGGACATCATCAAGAGTAAACCCTTTAATTAAGTTAGGGAAAACGTCTTTAGTGGAGGAAGGAGTATTAATTTCCATTTTTTCTTCATTTTGATGATCATAGACTCCCGAATGCTTTTCACCTGATTCTCTTACCATAAGGATAGGTAAAGGGAGAGGAGCCGATTCATCATCTGAGGAAAAATCATCCTTTATCATTTTTTTCAAGAAATTTACGAGACGATTATCCTCAAAAGTTGCAACCTGATGTTTCTATTTTGGATTAGTTGGTGGGTTCTGAATTTTTCTGGGAGGAAGCAAAGGTTTTGAATTTAATAATTCTCGCAACAAAAAGACAACTGAGTTATATGTGCTTTTTGTCATGGTTAAAAGCTGAGCTATAAGAGGTAGACTAGATCCCAAAGGTTGCAACGGAGAGTAATGAGAGGTAAGCAGGGAATTTAGTTAGTCTTTTAGGATTTTCATCTCAATCTCTTTTTGAGATATGGCAGAAAACTGTCCTGTGGATACAAGGTTCATCAATTCCTAATGGAGAGACTAGATTTTGGCTTCTAACCTTTGAATCAATACTGCTGTCGAAGATTGTTGCTCATCAATTCTTTTTACAAGTTCTTGTTGGTTATTTGCAATTTGGCACAACAACTTGTTTTGTGAAATAACATTTTCAGACTGTCAATTCAAGATTTGCTTAACAGCTGTAGCTTTTGGCTTTTGAGATCTGTCCGGGTATTGTGTTATCCTGCTTTTAATTTTTTAGTCATTACAAGTTTGTGTTTCTTTGAAGACAAACTACAATGGAGGAAAATCTTTTTCTAGATTCCATCCATCATCTCCCTACATCATACAAACAGGAACGATAGATTCATTCTTGGAAGCAAAATATTTTACATAGTAATCAAATTTATCATATGGCTTGCCAAGAAGTCCTATAGAGGGATTTCCTTTTTCATAGGCTTCTTCTAATAGCTGTTAGGAAAATTTCTTTTTATTCTTCCTTTTAAAACTAGGACGGTCATCTTCATCAGCATTCCAGGTTAAACAGTTTTCACATGTACATGCAACAAGATTATACCACTTATGGCCATTTCCTATAGTAGGTTCATAAATTAGTTGTCCTTTAGCATTAAAGGCAAATATTGGAACCTTTATGCTATCAGAAAGCATCATGGCCAGTGGTATTTGTTGGGTTGTTGAGTTTACGCATCACAGATTGTTTTGGGAAGATCATTTCAATAGATCCCTCATCCTTAGTCTGGAAGGATGGTTCTGCAATTTAAAGGGGAGCCTAAGAGGATTTGTACTTTTTATAATGGGTTATCCACTTTTCAGGAAGAAAAGAGAGGAGTTCATCCCAAGTGGCTTATTTAGAAACAAAATAACACAGGATCTTAGTTTGGGTCAATGGTTATGTATAGAAAACTCTCGCTTTCTTTTGGATAAGCGAGATCAATGGAATGGGTCTGAAGACGGTAAGCAAATTGGGTATGAAAGGTGGCAGCATAAGCTTCATGAGTCATTGGGCAATTAGTAATTTGAATTTGGATTTTCAAAAAACTGGAAAGAATTGGGTCTTTGAGGGGAATATTAAAGTTAGGAAAAATAGTGATAAAAATAGTTCTAGTATTTAGTGTGGATTGGATCGTTACTAAGCAAACTTGCTGGTACTAGTCACATTTGGTATCTAAAATCGTTGTTCGAGAGACTATTGACAATCCTTTCCTTTCATGAAAGGTTAAGGCAACCTTAATAGCACCAAAATGGATATGGATAAATCCTTCTTGACGCCATCGAGGGATAAATTCCTTTGAAAAGGGAATAAAAAAGATTTATTCAGCGCTAGTAACCTGAACTAGATGTTGATCAAAGGAAGAAGTTTGGATGTATTCTTTGATGTGATGTTATTTTGGTTTGTAAAGAGATTTTATGATCTTAGTTAGAGTAGTCTGTTGATACTTATCAAAAACTCTATAAGAATTTATAAGAGGATGTTGTGAAGCATAGATCTTACTATCTTCAGAAAGATAAGAAGCTTCATATAGATAATCTAATTTTTGAGTAGTAGACTATCTAAATGAAGAAGTTTTTGAAGGTAGAAAGTAATTAGATGAAAAAGTTGAAAATCTAAAAGAGGAGGTTGAACGAGTAAACCAATGGGACATGGTGATAGATGAGCTTTTAAGAAGAAGATGGGGGCAGTGTTTTCAAAATATGAGTAGACAGCTCGAGACACAAACACTCACCTTAGAGCAAAACTCTCAATAACTAGTACTTAACTGAAGTAGTATAGAAGTAGAGTTGTAACATAGATCCAAGTAACAGATTATCCAACCAGAATTCAACAAACTTCTTGAATCTTGATGTAACAGGATGCATGCATCAATCTTATTTCAAAATGCGATAGCATGTACATAAAGTCTCTTCTCTAGGCAATGAGGCCACCTAGGCATCTGGTGGACACTTCATCATCTCAAGCTCACCTCTCATCAGATTAAGAGGGTAGCTGAAGTGCTTTTGTCATGATTCATCACCGCTTCGCCATGATGAGCTTTCACACAGTTATATATCAAAGTAATCATAAAAGATTGATGATTCTTCGAAATATAAAGCACGTGTAAACCACTTTCATAATTGATTAGCAAAACAATCACATTTTAGTCTTACAGCAATTTTAGGTATAATTCATGAAAGTAAATTTACAATTATTTATAGAGAACTATTGATGGCCTAGTAAATATTAACTCCCCCATTTGTTTAGGTTTTTAGAATGATAATATCACCACTGATAGAATAGAAGAAACATATATGATCCGACCATAGAACGGGTCAACTGTTGTTTACATGCCAAAAGTATGTATAACTAACAAAGTACACCCAATGGCTGCAAAGCTAAAGGCCTACATCATAACTGTGGGTATTTAACTTTACTAAAAATGCATCTTATAAAATGAATTATCATTTAAAGTGAATCATCGAGATTGTTGGTGAGAAAATAAAAGATTAAAAGATTAATAAATAACAGACAATTGAAAAAGTGATTTTTAAACCTGTAATTATCTATTAATTTTCTTACCAATGGTTATGATATTCACTCACTTAAAAAGAAGCCCAATATATATACATAGTCGTAGGCAGTACCTCCAGCAGAATAGTCAGAGGATATTTTAATGAGACACAAGATCATCACTATGGATATCACGGCCATATAACGAAACAGCAGGTTTTTCAAAATGGCCTAGGCCTGATATGTTCTCATTCCTTCCCCTCAACCTAACCCTGGAATTGCCACTGATTTTGCTTCAGAATACTAAGCATCACTAGGATGACTGCATACCTCAGTTTTACAATATTGCCATGCCATGAATGCTTCTAGAAGGCAAGGCAACATCGAACAAAGATGACAACTTTTGAATCTCAACTCCCATTTTATAACCAGATCTACTGTTCTGGAAATGGTATTCTTGTTACGCTTAGTGCTCCTAGGAAACTTGTTTGCCGCCACAACCAGTAGCCTGGTGGCTAAGCAAGAACTTTCACTGAGCTCAATGCTCCAAGATTTGACCAGTATGCCCAGTAAAACTGAAGTCAAAGATCTAATTCAATGGAGGTTTCAAGCTGCTATAGATCATAGTTTAGACGCAAATGGAAAGGGATATTAAAAAACGTACTAAGAAACAAATAAGAGTCTTTCTCCATGCTTAAGTGCCTAAAATACTGATGATACCAAAATTTAACAGTGCATTTAATACGCAGAGCTCTATCCTATAATACACAGTTCTTTAATCTACCTTGATCACACATCACACTTTGCCCCCTAAAAAGATGATGCTAGTCAGATTAACTGGTTAGACTAAAATCTTTGTTCATGCCCACATCTCTAGGTACTTATGTCATGCCAAATTTTGTTTCCCACTCATGGACAGATTCATATTGCAGCTCAAAGACATCTAAGAGACCCATATGGCCATAAAGAACCAAAGCCAACCCCACAAGAAGAGCCAAGGCTAATGTAATCATGACAGTAAAGTGCTAAACCATTTGATTCCTACAGCAAGGTGCTACTGTTCTAATATCTCGATAACTGGCTACCAAGTATAGTTACTATTATTTTGGAACTTTCATAGCTAAAAACGGTATCATGCCAGATTGAATTATAAAAGAATCACTTAACCAGTGCTAGAATCTAGCCGATGATGTAAATGCTGCGTTGTACGTCATTGTCTATTCATTGCAATGAAAAGGGGTTGCAGTTTCTAGTAAAATTGCTGTTGGAAAATGAGCAGGCAGTCTTATCTTACTACTAGGTTCTAACACCAGTTTCAGCAAGCAGTAATGAGAATAGCACACGCATTTTGCCTTTTAAATCTACTTAGTCTCGGTCTCGGAGATCAAATAGAAACTAATCAAAGAACAAAAAAGAACTAGAGCAGATTAACAATGAAGTTATATCAACTAAATCGTTCATCATTCTTCGAGTTTGTTAAGTTGGATTGATAAATTACAAACCAATGATACAGTACACTTCATGATTGCCTGCTTATACAACAAATAATTTTAATTAACATACCAACCTCCATTTTAACTCCAAAAGTGAAAAATGACCACAGCTCATCAATTCAGCGCCGTCAGCCTCCCTTCAAATACAAAACCCCGATAGAAGCCATCGCCATTTCCAGGCATGTTATCAATCCACCGCCACTCCCCTCTCCCTGCACAGCGATCCCACAATGCTAGCTTTCCAATCCTCTTGGCAGAAAAGCATACCCGGTCACCAGCACCAAACACCTTGAACTTGCTCGATTCCTGAAAATACTTGAACATTTCCACCGGCATTCGACCTGCTTCATCCCACTCCAGTGTATCCAAATCCAACCTCAAAATCAAGATCGTGGAGCACGGCGAGTTCAACGAAAATGACGATTTCAACCCACCAACCATCAGAATCCTGTTTCCAACACCACGCACAAGACGAGGTCGTTTCAGAATATCAAAGACATCACCCCATTCGTGCCTCTCGAGCCTTGTCCAAGTCTGTGAATTCGTAAGCTTTGTTAAATTGCAGGAAAATAGCTTCCATTGGCTTCTCCAAGGGGAACCCACGTCACAGAGAGCATAAACAGAGTCCGAAACCAAAATTGGGCTTCTGGGTTTCGATGGCAAGTTCGATGAGAATGTAAGCCAATGATTTGATGAACCCGAAAAGTACAAAGCAGCGAGCTCCGTCAGTACCATCACCCGGTTGGCCGAGTCAACAAGGACCGAGCCGTGACGCGACCAAGCGGAACCCAGCTGGGGTAAGACCCGAAATTGCCGAGTCAAGGGGTTGCAGACGACTAGGGACTTGGTTGACTCAGACGAGTGAACCGAGTCACCCCAGAGATAGACGAGTCCGAATGATGAAGCCACTGGGTGCGGGGAACGGAAGGGAAGGAAATCAAGGGAGAACTTGAACCAATGGTTGTGGTCAGGGTCGAAGACGTCCAGGGAAGAAGGGTGGGGGCCATGACGCTGATGATGGCGGTGGTGGGGAGGGCGAAGAGCGAGGAGGTTGAGGAGTGGTTGGGTGGTCGAGATGAGGGAGATGAAGCAAGGCGATGTGAGGATTTGGTGGAAGTGTTTGCAGACGGAACGACAGATCATGATTTGGCGGAGAGGAAGGGCCGAGAAGATCTGGTGCAGGGTGTCCTGTGGAAGATTGTAGATCGGAGAATCGCCCATTGAAGATAAGCGAACTCAGCGACGGCGGCGGCCGTGTCGGAGTTGAGGAAGATGAAGTCAAATTGCGGAAACAAGGAATCCAGGTCGTGGTTTTTTATGTTTCTAGTTTGGGTAGTGTTTTCTTTCGGCTTTGTGGATATCTGAATCTGACAGTCTGACAACTACTTTATGAACTTCCCATATTGCCCTTGCTGCAGCCTGTGCCTGTCTTATTAATTAATGTGTACTATTCGATGCAAATATTCTTATGCCTAATAATCTACCAATAATTAGCTTGAAGATAGGATTAACAATGACCATGCCCATAAAAAAATTGAGATTGTGCAAAGGCTGCTCAATATAAAGGGCTGAATTAGTCAAATGACGATGCTAGCGGAAGCCTATTAAACTATTTAATTGAGTTAGAAATGTTCAATAAAATTTATTGTTTAATAAACTTATAAAGATAAAATAGCATGAATAGGTATATTAATATGAGAAGAACCAAGTAAACTAATTTATATTTAGTTTTTTTTAATAAGGAGACAAGTCAAAGCCTAAAAAGATAAGAAAATTAGCTAGCAATTATCCTAGGAGCATTAACTCCACAAACATCAATTAACAAAAGAGGATGCAAATTCGGAGGAGGAGTAGTTAAAATGATAGTATCCATGTCATCAAAAAGACTATACGAGACTAACTAATTTACATATTTATTACTTTTCCTATAGATATGAAGTATTCTGACATTCCAATTCCTTGCAAGTAATTCATAATATTAAAGTGTATTACGCAACTATAAATTGTTAATATTTTCATAAGAAAGCGCTTCAACTAAGGCCATGGAATCTGTTTCTAATATCGCAGCATAATGACCTAAATCTCAAGCTAGCTTCAGACCTTCAAAAGCTCCTCATATTTCTGCCATGAATACATGATAGTAACCTAATTTCTTGACGAAACCACCAACCTAGTTACTTCCTTCATCCCTTATAACAATGCTATTTAACTGCCCCATCACAATTAAGTTTCACCCAAGCTGAATTTGGAACTTGCCAACTAACCTTAACAGTAGCAGAATGTTTCTGCAATCATGACCGATGAAGAACCTGGTCTGTCACTTTAATCTCATGTACATATTTCAGAGTAACAGTATTTTGGTAAGAATGAAAACTAAAAGTAGGATCAAATACTATTTTATTTTGCCAATGCCAAAAATACATACTGCGACTCCCCAAATGGTTTGCCACTTCACATCATCCTTCCTGCCAAATTTATTTTCTCGGTTGTATTTGATCTAAGGAATCAAGTCCAAGGTGAAGAACATGCTCTATCCTTTCCTTCAACCATTGATAACCAGAACTTCTTAGTAATGGTACAACATATTAATACATGAATGTTATCTTCAATCAAAGCATTGCCGTACAGGCAATTGGAATTCCTTAGATTTCTTTTGCCACGTTTAACATTTGTCAAAATGCCATTGCTGCAAATACGCCACACATGCAGCTTGATTTTTTTCGCCCCTTGCTAATCCCACATCAATTTCCACAGCTGGTCTTGAGGAAGTTCACGTTGTTGAGTGAGCAAGCGACAAGAACTCTTCACAGGGAAATCGCCATGCTTATTGAGTTTCCATATTGAAGAATCTAGCCCCATATTAGCATGGGTGGAGCAGCCACTTGAATTCTATCCAAAACACATGCAAGCAAAAAGTCCTTAAACAAGTACTTTATATTCCAGTAGCCATCATCCCAAATAGCCTGAATAACAAAACTATTGTTTAGATTATTTGAGATTATGCCAACAGTATGATCCACAAGCCTTAACTCATCGATCCAGACATCTTCCTAGAATTTGGCAATTTGACCGTTGCCAATATTCCATGCAACTTTTTCCTTGCAATACTGCGAAATGTGACACAGGCTCTTCTAAAATAAGAAATTTAAATTCCTAGTTATTATTGTAGTTGGCTATTGACATTATTTACCATATTTGTTCCAGGCCGGTATCTAGATATTTTGCAACCTTAAGCAAAATTAATAAAAGAGTCTAATATAATATAAACCATCAAATTCTCATATTATTCTTTTAGCTTTTTGAGTTACAAAATTACTTATTAAAATTTTATAATCAAGTAATTCTAATATTTCACTTTCAATAGATAATATGACTAATTCATTTAATCTATCTTGTAACATAGTTGATCTCAGATAGAATTTAAGTAATTTTAATTTTGAGAAACTTCTCTTGGTAATAGCAACTATTACAAATATTATCAATAATATTCTATAAGCAATGTATGCATTTAGAAACAAATCTAATATTTTAATATAGTTTAATTCTGAGTATTAATTCCTTCTATTAACACTTCTTTCAATACTATTAATTTTTAAGATAAATTAAGACCATTAATATTAGAATGTTCACTACAACTTAAAAACTTTTCAAGATTAATACAATATTTTTGTAATTGATACTCATCCGAAATTTTAAATTTTTGGAATTTGAATAAAAAATAAACAATAGTTTCATATTCTAAAAATTATTCAAATTGAATTTCAATAGAAGAAATAGATTAATCTAATATGTATAGAAAATATTCAATACGAAAAGAATTTTGATCAACTGAATGTGCGATCTCATTATTAATATTTTCATCAAAATTTTATTTTCTATGAATTACATGCTTTTCACAAAATTTAAGCTCCATGTCCATTTCAATAACTAATTTCTTTGTAGAGTTTAAAGCAAATGCAAAGCCATTTCCCTATAACTTTTCAAATAAGCAATAAGGTCCCTTAAATGATCTATAGCAACATTTACATGTATATCTTTATACTGTAGGATCTTACTAACGGAAATAACTATAAACAATACATCATACCAAATTTTCATTCCTAATAAAAATTCGAAATTCTCAATCTCATAAGTTGCTAAACACATGGCTTCACCTTTTATTTTAGGATCTTCACTATATTTTGATAATTGAATTAAAGTATCTCTTATTTTTTGTGCTTGAAACTTTATCGCTTTAATGCTTTCAATTCTACTTTCCCATTGAGTCTGAGATAGTGATTTAATAGAAAACTTATATATATTATCTTGTAAAATTTTCCATCATTTAGTGGAAGAAACAAACAAAGAATAAATGCGTTGTAGAACTCCAAAAAAAGAAATAGCTCTAGGAGATGAATTGGCCATATCACATAAAACTAAATTCAAATTATGGCATTCATATGGTATATAAAATGCTCTAAGATTCATGTCCAATAATCTTCTTTGCACTCCTTGATTTTTACTTTTCATGTTGGATCCATTATCATCATCTTGCCCCTTTATATCATCAATATCAAGCTCATATTTTTTAGTACATTAATAAGTTCATTAAAAAGATTTTTTTCCCGATGTATCATCAACTTTTAAAAATTTTAAAAAGTATTCATCTATTTTTATTGGTGAATTCAAAGTATCAATACATCTCAAAATAAGAGTCATTTGTTCTTGATGGCTTGTATCAGGAGTACAATTAAGAATAACAAAAAAATATTTTACATCTTTAGCTTGTTTTATTATTATATTTTTAATTTAGGAAGCTAACAATTCTATAAGTTTATTTTGTATAGTATTACTCAAGTAACGTACACAAAGTTTACGATTTTTGACGCACTAACATACTCTTGCATAAGTGGATCAAATTTTGCAGGCATCTTAATCAAACTCAAAAAGTTATCATTGTTTTTTTTTTTTCATATATCTTATCATTTGTCCCATAAAAAGTTAGATTATTTGGAAAGATGTTTGACTATAGCTATAATCCTAAGTAAAACCTTTTTCCAATGTTCTTTCTCTTTATTAATTTGTTCTTGTAAGTTTTTATTAATTGTGTTTTTTTTTTCTCATTCTTTTTTCTAGTTTAATCCATTTGGCCATATTAATAATATGTTCATGGCTTGTTTTATGACTTTTAAGCTTAAAACCAATGTTTTTCCAATCTCTAGTCTTTTCATTAACTAGTTGATTAACACTACTTTTTGAACAAAATAACTTACAACAAAAACAATACACTTTATGTAAATTTCTTGAATAAACTAGCCATCTTCTATCATATTTTTTTCCATTTGGCAATATTCATTGGTAAAAGGATAAAGAAAAATGTCTATTATTTTCATCTTTTGGAAATTGTAAATTATCATGTCTAATTGGACCTTTTTCTACTATTAAATCTCTAAACTCTTCATCAATGTTTTTCCATTGCCCTAGATTATAAATATTTTTAGGAACTCCACTTGATGTATTATTATACTTAACATTTACTTCCACTAAATTACCTTCATTTAAATTTTTATCTTTTACTTGCTCTTGATTGGAATTAGGACTATTAGTGCTTTCAATATCATTTACAGGTGATTGTTCTATAATTTCTTCACCAATTGAACTAATTGTTACATTCTTTTTATGAATAATAATAAATTTATTAAGAGCACCATGTTGAGATTGAATTAACTTTTCAACTTTTTTTCTTTAATTTTTCAAAGTCACATTCATACTTTCTATTTGACATCTTCTATTACTACAAAGTATAAAAATAAAATACCATAACAACAATAATAAAAATATAAATAAATAGATGTGTAAAGTAAATAGAAAAAAATGATGAAATGATACAACCTGAAAACTTGAAAATAAAGAGAATTGCACATCATACTATCTACTGCAACAATTTGATATTAATTTATTTTAAGAATTCACTTTAGAAGAGTATAAAGGTAAGAGTGAGAAGAGAGAAGAAAATGTGAGAGTTAAAAAAATCTAAAGAGAAAAATATTGAAAATTTATAGTATATATCGTTAAAAAAATAACTGTTATAAATTATAGTATTAGAAATTGTTAATTAGTAATAATATGCAAATCTGCAACTAATTGAGAAATAATCCCAAAGAAAATTATTATTATTGAATTACTAACATATAACTAATTTTTTTATAGTTATTAGTCATTTATTTTATATAGTAATACAAAAATTTGCAATTAATTAGGAAATAAATCTCTAATTATTCCCCAATTAGTCATTTATTTTGTATAGTCATATAAAAATTTGTAACAAATTAAGAAATAATCCTAAAGAGAGTAATTATTATTCGATTACTAATGTATAATTAAATTTTTATAGTCATTAGTCATTTATTTTGTATAATCATACAAAAAATTTGTAACTAATTAAAAAATAAATCCCTAGTTATTCCTCAATTAGTTACAAATTATATAGTTAATGATAATAACTATACAAATAATCCTAAAGAGAGTAATTACCATTGAATTTAAAGTTTAACTAATTAACCAATGACTATACAAAAAAAAGTATAAGTGGGGCCTAGGAAAAATTAGGGGCCTAAGGTAAGTGTCTTACTTGTCTATCCAAAGATATGATCCTGATTTGCTTTTTAGAATACATACCCATAGATCAGAACATCTAATGTAAATGCTCCATGCAGATTTCAAAAGGTAAGCATTATTCATTTCCTTTAGTTGTTTAAAACCTAAACCATTGTGCATCTTTTCTTGGCATATTTTGTCCTCGGAAACTTTATGTAATTTCTTTTTAAAGAAATCATACCCTCAGATGAAAACCCTTTTTGTATTTTTCAATATCATAAATGATATCAGAAGGTAGAGAAGTCATCTGTATAGTATAAATTGGTAGAGCTTGAATAACCAATTTCACCAAAATAACTCTTCTTGTTGTTAGAAGACTCTTCCACCTCGCAAGTCTATTTTAGACCTTCTTAACAATATAACTATTATTATATTTTGTAATTCTTTTCTATACCAAAGGCATACTAAGATACATACCAAGATTTGTTGAAAGAGTGAAGCCATATTTGCTTATAATTTTTTCTTTATTAATAGCCTTGACATTCAAAGAAAATATTAATTTTTTATTAGTCCATTTTTAACCTAAAGCTTGATAGACCAAACAAAGATACTTAAGGATTATTTTAATTTATTTTTCATAAGCTCTCTAAATAATAAAATATCATTAGTAAATATAAGATACAAGATTACCAGCCCAGTTTGACTCACCTTCATTAGAACCCACTCTTTATTTTCAACATGACAAATGATGTACATAATTTACATAACACAAAAATAAAGGGCAAAAGAGGATCACCTTATTTTATCCTGAAAGGTTTGAACTCCTCTATTTTGTTGTCATTCTTGTAAACCTTGGTAACTCACACCTAAGAGGAGGTGAATTGGGTATTGTTAAAACTTTCATCATTTTTAAAATTCTCTTTGAAAAGATTTTCATTTTGAAAAGTCATGAGAATAAGTTTAATTCAAACAATTCCAAAAGATCTTTATAAATATGTTTACACTCAAGATATGATAATTCAAAAATTAATACAAATTAATTCATTTAACTATTTATAAACAAATCATTAAGAAATAAATTTAAGATAATTTAATGAAGAGGTTTGCACACAACATAGAATAATTTAATATACTTGTACAAAATAACTCACTCAATTATGCATAAATAAAGAATCAAGAAGTCAATGCATAGATGAATTTCTCTTTCAAGCATCAAAATTAATATTGAAACACAATATATTCAACAATTTCATCGACTAGGCATAGATAAACCATCAAGAAACACATGCATAAATATACACCCTTTTTTAGCATTTAATCATCTAAGCATCAACATACACATTAAAATACAATACATTGAATAAATGTTAGCAACAAAAATAAAGCATGTAAAACAATAAAAATAAAGTATAATGCAAAGAAAAATAATAGATATAATAGAAAGATCAAATGCAAGAATTTATAGTAATTTCCTTTTGACTATTTTCCCTAAGGTATACATCTGTTTTCCAAACTTTCCAAACTTATGTTTTAACCTATTATTCCTTTAAGTTTCAATCGAGTACTTGAAAAAATCTCTTTACAAATCCTTGCTCTTTCTTAAGTAAAATCTCTCTTTACAAGAGATACCTTACTCTTTTAAAGAATTTATAAGGAATACATCATCTTTTATAATTAGAAAGTGATATAAAATGAATATTAACTTAAATAAACTCTCTTATAAAGTGGTTGAAATAAACCAAGCTCATAGAATAGAAAATTTTTAAAAAAAGATATTAATTCATAATTTTGATGAAAGAAGGAGTAAAATGATATTAAAAGGTGAAGTTCAAGCTTTCTCTATGTTGTATTTAATGTTTCTTAACTTATATAAGAAGCCCATAGGGTGTTATAGCCGTTTGGGACAGTTAGGAATGAAAACTAACCATTTATAGCCTTTATATATGCACTAGAATAGTCAAAATCGATTATTCAATCTATTAAGGCAAATAAGTTTACTTTCTATATGCTTAGAATCGATTGATCAATCAATTGAGGTAGACTAGCTTGCTCTTTAGAAGCCTGAAATCAATTAGTCAACCGATTGACATAAATTGATTTGCTTTTTGGATGCCTAAAATCATTTTAATCAATCAATTGATTCCTTTGATTTTTAACATTTTGAAAATATATTTTAAAAACATAGTTTTCTCTCCAAAAGGTGATTCTAACTTCATCAAAAAATTAATTTTGACATAAGTTTTTGACAAGTATATTTAAAATAATGAGTAAAGATCAGAAAAAGTGGATGACAAAAATTTAATCTTTAGACTTCAATTGTAAAATTTATAATTCCTTCATATCTTAATCATTTTAAGTTAATAACCTTTTCCATTGAAAGCTCGTTGACTTTATTTTCACATAAAAATAATTTTATGCTTATATCATTTATAATTTTTGAGACATGGTCAAAACAATGAGTAAAGATAAAGAAAGATTGAAATGCTAAAAACTGATTTCTAGACTCAATTTGAAAAAATTATAAATTTTTTTCATATATTGATTATTTTAAGAAAGGAATATGTCCATGGAAAGTTATTTAAGTTTATTTTCATATAGAAAAAGTTTGACAATCAAATTAAAAATATTTTGTAAGATATAATTAAAAGAGTGACTAAAGATAAAAAATGAAAAACATCAAAAATTGAAATCTCATTTATTTTTTGAAGTATCCTATAAGCTATTTAAAAAAATATAATTATGGATTATTTTTTTAAAATATTTTGATCAAGTTCAGATTACAAAAATATGTTTCACCTTTATATTATAAAAAACTCAATTTTATAAGAAAGTCTAAGTCTAAAATGAAAAGTTATACTAATGAAGTCCTTAGACTTTTCTTAATCCTTTTAAGTTTTCAAAAACTTTAATCTTTTCATCCTTTAATAATTAGATTACATATTCCTTCTTGCATTTCTTCCTTATTCACTCTTGAGTTGAGTATGACAAGATCTTTGATTGCTTCACTTCAATGCTCATTTTTTTTCATTTTATACTTCTTATATAATAGATATGAATTTTGCAAACTATATATATAATTAATCCAATTTAATATATCAAAATATTGATATGCATGATTCATATATAAAATATATAATAAATTAATATAAGAACATGCATAATTATTATATCATGTATCTTAACTAATCATATGCTTAATGATGCTTGTATAAAATATAAATTTTTTAATACATTATCAAGCATTGCTATTGCAACCATAATGTAGCATATTTATTAAAAGATTTTATAGCATTTTGATATAAAGACAAATAATTCTATTGTCACATTTATTTTTTTTCATTAAAACTCATCATATAAAACTTAGAGCTAATAATCTCCCTTTTTTTGATAATGATAAATCATTAAAGAAAAAAATTTGAAATAAACATTTAATCTAGAAAGCATATGATGGTATCAAATATTAAGCATATAACATATTTTTCTTTTCATTTTCTTTTCCCCTTATTTGATATCAATAAAAAGGATAACCAAATATATTAAAGCAATTGATATCATTATATTCTCTCTTTTTTTTCATTACTATCTCTTTCTTTTCCTTTTCTTTTTAAAAAGATGAAAATAGCTTAAAAGATAAACTTAATTGAAAGCTACATTGTCCATCTTTTGTAAGCAAATGTATATTCATGTCATATAATCTTAACAAGATTATCAAGGGTTATATATCATGATCATATGAAAAATATTTATCAAATAAATAAGTCAAAAGATATAACATTTTACCTTTTTTTTTGAAAAAGCATGAATAGGCATGTAATATGTGTGAACATTTGAAGCTTTCTATGTCAAGAGAAATGTGAGTCATAATATAGATCAAATAATTTCAAATCTCTGTAAATTATGTTATCAATTTTATCTAAGCTTTCTCTTAATGAAATTATCAAAACTCATAAAATCATTTTGAGGGAATAAACACATAAAAGTAAATGATATGACTAACCATTAAGAATATATATAATCACTAATAACAAGTTATTTTAATGAAATAAGCTCTTTTTAAACTTTTACAAGGAAAACTATCAAAAAATTTGGTCCTAGTTATCTTTCCAAATTCTAAAACATCAAGCATCAAGTTATATTGATGATATATTTACCTTGATAGAATAAATAACCTTCCTTTAGCACAACGAGAATATATCATTTTAAAAAATAAAGCTAATCATAACAATGATATGTCTATTCCTTAACTATCTATACTCAAGAAAGATATAAAACATATTAAGCATAGAGATATGATAGAGTATTTGAATATTTTAAGTCTCATTCCCTTTTGTGGAAGTTGACCTTGTTTTAAGAGTTAAGTTAAACTAGTTTTAAGTTAATTTTATCTTCCATTTTCATATAATACTTGAGTTAGTATCATTTTTCGCTCTTACATGAAACTCTTAATAACTTGTTTGGTATCCAAACAAGATTTTGATCAAGAAAAGTTAAATAAATTTCAGTTTAATATTGATTAATTCAAGCAAGTGAACACAATGATTATATTTTTTAAAATCATTTCCAAAACATATGCATATCTTCCCTATATAAGCAATATACAATAAAAATCAATGGAAAATATATTAAGCATTACATACTCTTATATTAAGTTATATCATCAAAGGACTATAGACATATGAAAATAAAGTAAATCATGCATTTAGGTTTTAATGGAATACGAGCATGTAAAGGCACCACTTAGAATCGATTGACTAATCAATTCTTGTATGAATATATTCATATGTGAATTGATTGATAACTCAAGTTATAGTGCATAAATTTGAATTTCCAAATTTCCTTTGCCATCTTTGGAATTGATTGTATAATCGATTCTAGATTTTGTAAAAGCCATCACTACTTTTTAAAATCAATTGATCACTCGATTTTGAATCGTAAAATCGATTCATCACTCAATTCTATCCTTATAGAAAAATATGAGTTCAATATTTTCAATTCCAATTAATCCTTAACAAAGACTTTTGAGCTTGTAATTGTTTAAGATCATGAAAGGATATCTCGAATGCATATATGATTTTGATCAAGGTGAACCACAATCTTTAAGTAATACTCATGATTCTATATTTTGAAATTAACAACCCTTTTTCCAATGAATATCAAATAAAGCAATAGAAAAAGTTTGAAAAATTGATATCTTTTCCTTTACAATGAAAGGATAACTTTTTTTTACTCGTTACTTCTTTCTAAAAGGTTTGAGCTTTGAAATGGCACCATTGTATGTTTAAGAGCTTTAGCTATTCTAAACTTTTTTTCTATCCATTTGCTTTAGGGAAGCTCTAATTGCTAATTCCTTTTTTCCTTGACCAAATTGTCTCTATTTATAAGAAATTTTTTATATAACTAAATCATTAGGAGGATATTTTGGTACTCATTTCATTTTAGGTCCTTAAATGTTAGTATGCAAGCATTTAAATTCTTCCTTATTTCTCATAAAGAATTTTTTTAATAGGAAACAAATGAGAAATATGACCTTTATAGCCATAATAATTGCAAATAACAAAATTTTTACTAGAATTTAGTTTTTCATGTAGGACACATTTAGAAAACTTTGGCTTTTTATAGAAATTGCACTTCATTTCAAACTTACCAAGAGTACAATCTATATCTTCACTCAAAGACTTGGAAAATGCATAAGTTGAGTATTCAACTTCCTTTCTGGATAAATCATCCTTAATTTCAAAGTTATAAGATGTTAAACAATTAAGTTCCATAAAAACTCTATTATCTTGCAATTCATTGAAAGTACATAAGTCATCATCAAAAGGACTAGTATTAAAATTATAATTATGTACCTTAAAGTCTTTTTTGATCCATAAAGCATGATTTTTCCATTTGAAGCTCAATTTACTCAACATTAGAACTATCATTCCTTTCATTTTTAAATTCTTCATTAAGAGATGTTAAATATATTTCACATTCTTGCATATCCTCTTGAAGAATCTCCTTGGAGTTAAACTTTCTCTTGCTTTTCTTCTTTTTCTTAACATAAATACTTTTATCAATAGAAATATTATCATCAAGATAGTAAGCACTAAGAGTGTCCCAAGTTTCCTTAACATTAGAACATTTAGATATTTTAGCATAAGCATTATCAATTACAATATTATGCAAAATTTTCATTATTTTAATGTTCAAAGTAAATTTCCTTTTATAATATTCATCCCATTCACTACTTAGTTTAAAAAAAAAAACTCTCCTTAATGATATCTCATGAATTAAAATTAAAAGCTTGTATATAGCACTACATTTTTTCTTTCCAAACTTTAAGATATGAACCATTAAAGAATGGAAGTTTAGAAATATTAACATAATCAAACATTGGAACATTTGAAGTATAAAAAATTTTCTTTTAAAAAGTTATCATCAAAGATTCTCATGGATCTTCTTAAGGTAGTTAAGTCCTTTAAAAAAGAGCCTATAACTCTAATACTAATTGAAGGCCTTGGTAACCTACACCTAAAAGGAGATGAATGGGTGTTATTAAAACTTTTACCATTTTAAAATTCTCTTTGAAAATTTTTTTACTTTAGGAAGTTATAAGGATAACTTTAATTCAAACAATTTTAAGATTGCTTTACAAAAATATTTACACTTAAGATATGACAATTCAAAAAATTAGTGTAAATTAACTTATTTAACTATCTATAAATAAATTATCAAGATATAAATTCAAGATAATTTAATGAAGAGGTTTGCATTTAACAAATAATAATTTAATGCATTTGTGCAAAGCAACTTATTCAATTATGTACAAATAAAAAAACAAGAAGTTAATGTATAGATGGATTTCTTTTTCAACCATTCAATCATTCAAGCATTAAAATCAATATTGAAGTACAATATGTTCAATAATTTCATCAACCAAGCATAGATAAATCATCAAGAATTATATGCATAGATATACACCCCTTTTAAGCATTTAAACATCCAAACATTAAAACACAATACATTGAATAAATATTATCAACAAAAATAGAGCATGTAAAGCAATAAAAATAAAGTATAATGCAGAGAAATAAAAGAGATAAGGTAAAGAGATTAAATATAAGAATTTATAGTGGTTTCCCCTTGAATATTCTCTCTAAGGTATACATTCACTCTTCAAACTTTGTAAGCTTATGTTTTAACCACTATCCTTTTAAGTTTCAATTGAACACTTGAAAAAGTTTTTTTACAAATCCTTACTCTTTGTTGAGTAAAATCTTTCTTTACAAGGGATATCTCACCCTCTCAAAGAATTTCTAAGGCATACCTTGCCTTTTACAATTAAAAAATGATATGAAATGAATATTAACTTAAACAAACTTTCTTATAGAATAAATAAAACAAATGAAACTCATAGAATAGAAAATTTTCAAAAGAAGGGCTCAATTCATGATTTTGATAAAAGAAAAAGTAAAATGAAGTTAAAAGATGAAGTTTAAACTTTCTTTATATTATATTTGATATTTTTTAGTTTATATAGGAAGCTCATGGGGTATTATAGCCATTTGGGATAATTAAGAATGAAAACTAGTTGTTTGTAGCCATTATATACACACCAAAATAGTTAGAATTGATTAATCAATCGATCAAGATAAATAAGTTTGCTTTCTAGATGCATGAAATTGATTAGTCAATCAATTAGGACAGATCAGTTTACTTTTTGAAAGCTTAAAATTGATTAGTTAATCAATTAGGGTAGATTAATTTACTCTTTGGATGCTTGAAATTGATTAATCAATCAATTTGCTCTCTGAAAATATAGAATTGATTAGAGCAAACCAATTTGCTTTCTAGATACTTGAAATCGATTAGTTAGTTGATTGATTCCCTTAACTTTTAACATTTTGAAAAATATGCTTTTAAAGATATAGTTTTCTTTCCAAAAGGTGATTCCAACTTCATCAGAAGATTATTTTTAACACAAGTTTTTAACAAATATGTTTAAAATAATGAGCAAAGGTCAGAAAGAGTGGATTATAAAAATCTAATTTTGAAACTTTAATTGTAAAATTTATAACTCTTTCATATTTTAATTATTTTAAGTAAATAATATTTCCATAAAAAGCTCTTTGATTCTATTTTTACATAAAAATAGTTTTATGCTCATATCATTTGTAGTTTTTGAGATATGATCAAAATAATGAGTAAAGATAAAAAAAGATTAAAATGATAAAAATTGACTTCTAGATTCAACTTGAAAAAATCATAACTTTTTTATATATTAATCATTTTAAACAAATGATATGTCTATAAAAAATTATTCGAGTTTATTTTCATATGGAAAAAATTTAACAATTAAATCAAAATAATTTTGTAAGATATAATTAAAAAAGTGAGTAAAGATAAAAAAATGAAAACATTAGAAACTCACATCTCATTTATTCTTTGAAGTATCCTATAAGCTATCTAAAAAAAAGTCATAATTATAGGCTACCTTTTTTAAAATATTTTAACCAAGTTAAGATTATAAAAATATCTTTAAGCTTTATATCATGAAAAATTCTATTTTACAAGAAAGCTTAAGCTTAAAATAAAAAACTATACTAATAAAGTCCTTAGACTTTTCTCAATACTTCTAAATTTTAAAAAACTTTAATCTTCTCACCCTTTAATACTTGATACATTTCTTTCTTATTTATTCTTGAGTTGAGCATGACAAGATTTTTAATTGCTTTACTTCAATGCTTACTTTTCTTTATTTTAGACTTTCCCATATAATAGATATAAACTTTACAAACTATAAATATAGTTAGTTCAATTCATATATAAAATATATAACAAATTAGTACAAGAATATACATAATTATCATATTATGTCTCTTGATCAATCATATGCTTAGTGATACTTATATAAAATATAACTCTTTTAGCATATAATTAAGCATTGCTATTGCAATCATAATGTAGTATGTCTATTGAAGATTTTATAATATTTTAATATAAAGACATACAATTCTATTGTAATATTCATTTGTCATCATAAAAACTTATTATATAAAACTTAAGGTTAACAATTCCATAATACATTGAATGAGGTTAAAGAAATGCATCTTATAATTAGATCTTCTACTTCTAATGGATACTAATCTTTTTAAAAAAATTTCTAATGAAGTCCCCATTAACATGATCATAAACTTTTTTCAAATCCACCTTCATAGCAAAAAAAAAAAAAATCATTTACTTCTTATCTTTTGTAAATAATGTATATTCTTTTAGATTATTATAATATTATCTCATATTCATCTTCTCAAAATAAAGTTAGCTTTAAAAGGAGAAATGAGATAAAAAAATAAAGGCTTGAGTGTAGCCACAATAATATTCTTTGTACGATTGTATAAAACATCTCTTGGATTTGTTTCCTTTAACCTTTGATCATTTTCCTTTCATCCCTTATCAAAGAATCTTCAAACCATTAGTGTGCATTCCCTTTACCACCAACTGCTTGTAACCTTTCCTTTAATTGTTGCTATTACTATTCCATCAGCCAATAGCTCCGAACAATTTAAGTTTTTAATAATGAAATTAAGTTTAAGAGAAAGTTTAATATAATATAAGGTATTATTGAACTTTTGAAACTTATTTTTATTAACAAAATAGAAAGAGCATTATTTTAGTATCTTTTTGAAATATTTTTAATATTTTATTATTATATGGATCAATGTATAGATTTTCAAATAATAGGATAAATCTGTATAATTTTTAAATTTTTGAAAGGAGGATAGAGTATTTTACTTAATAAGAAAGATATAGGTTATGTCTTTTATTATAGATGCTCGTTGACTTATTACAAAGATCAATATTGGAAGCATTCTAGTGGAAAAGATTATGGTATGTGTATGGTATTTAATTTTTTAAGTTTTAATAATAATAGTTATTAGAAACTAAAAATAAAATAAAAATGAAAGGTATTCAATGTGGTGACAAAGATCCTAAAAACTTGTTCCATTTGGGTAAAATAGAAAAAAGGGTTGAAGTTTAAAATTATGTTACAATCCATTATTTCATTTGTCTTTTGGATTTTCAAACTTTTATTTCTCTTACTAAGTATTTATTTAATCAATTTTGTTTAAATTTCTTTAACTTTTTATAGAGATGGAATTTTTTCACTTAATTTATAATTTTTAACATTTAAAAGTTTACCAAAGGTCTTCTATTTCAATAAAAAAATAATATATATGATCATATGGTTTATTAATGACAATCCAAATAGCTTTTATTTCAACAAAATTATATTTTATTTTTGTATTTAATCAAATTTTTACTTAAATGTATAATTCCTACATTTTCAAAAAAAAAATGATTCATTGAAGGATCTTGACACTTTCTAAAATTTTTTATCTCAAACAAACTATCATTGCACAATATTTTTATATATAGTAGTGAAGTTAGGATTTAGAGATTAATGGGTTATTAAAATATATAATTAAAAAAATAATTATATATCATTTTAATTAATATATAAATTTAAATTATGATACATGTCAAATTGTAAACATTATAATTTAAAAAAATATTGTTATATTACACATTTATCTTAAACATAATGTCATATTTTAAAATCATCATATAATCAATTTATTATCAAACATGTGAAATATATTTTTCTTGATACATGTAACCATGTAGTCGTTAATTGATTCTTTACTATGTTCATTCAAATAATATTTTATCCACAATTGTGTAAGTAACTAACCATAAAGTTAAGGCTATTTAGGGCTTCTTAATTTTTTTTAAAATAATAAAAATTTACACAATCATTTTGTAGATTCCATTAGTTTTGAGTATATTTATTATATCGATTATTTTAATTCATATATTTTTATTGATGATAACAAGATAAATGAATTAAAAAAGATATGATTAAATCCAATAAAAATAATGAAAAACTTGAGATTTAGTGGGAAGATTTTAAATTATATATATAATAACACGTGTAATTTTAAGAACTTCAGCGGGGATACACATTCACATTGTGCTTTTGTGATTTCACCGGTGCTTATATATGTGATAGAATTTTTTTTATCTTTTTTAAAAAATAAAACAATTTTATCCACTTGTATCAATATCAATTTAATAATAGATAAAAAATTAATATTTATCAAATATTTGTACAAATCATATAAATTGAAAAAAATGTATAATTAATCTATTTTATGTTTATGAAAGAAATCACATACATATTTTTAGAGTTAAATTTTTCAAAAAATTAATAATCCATTTGTAAATATCTTATAAATTTATATATTTAATATTAATTATATTATAATTATATTTTATAGTTACTTTTATACATAAATAATATAAACTATTAAATTAAGAGCTTTTTACTTGATAAACTTTAAATTTAAAGAATACATTTTTTTGTTTTTCTTAATAATGTGAATCTTCTTTTAGAATTATTAAAATTTATATTATAATATTTCACAACATAAGAATAATAATTTTAAAAACATTTTCAAAAAAATTAAATAATAATATAAATACATAATGCCATGAAAAAAATTAGAAAAATGGATTATAATGGAATATGTGTTATTTTATAATGAAATCAAATTCAAAATAATATGTGTAATTTAAACTATGAATGCATATATTTAAATCATATTAATTAAAGGGTAGAATACAAATTACCTCTTAAAGTATGTGTCATGTAGAAAAAACCATCCAATCCCAAACTAAGAGTAATTTAATACTTCAACTTTAATCAGTGTGCATTTAACCCTTACTTATTCGATTATCATCCAATTGATATTGGCATATACTTATCCTTGATGTATGCATAGGAAAATATACAATTAGTCTTGTACATGTAAATAAATTCTACAAGAACTTCAACTGCTATTGGAATCCTATTCACAATTTTTATTAAATGTAAACTTATGTCCATATTGACAAGCACTCCATGTAGGTATAGACATCAATTTATATGTATGCTAATTAAGATGCAAAGGAAATTTATGTTACTTGACATTTATGCCATTGCAAATAATTAACACTTTTATTGTCTTGTTCATCTTTCCTCCTTTATTTTTCCTTATGTTTGTCTCCATTATTAAACAATAATATAATCCACTTTATTTTATGAACAACCTTTTATTTTAGTTTTATCATATTTAATCTATTTTTGATTAATGATATGATGTAAAAATGATTTTCTTATATCTATTATAATTTTTTTAATATAAGCAATTAACAGCCAAATTGCCCTTTAAAAAAATATTTGAGCTCATCATCTTGCTATTGCTTTTTCATATTAGATTGCTTTGGTATTGTTTAGTGTCAATTGGCTGATTCTTTGCATCATACATGTCTATATTGTAATTTATTTATGGTGATAGAGTATAATATGTTAAAATTCAAAGAAATTATCTAGTAAGTATTAACAATGTTATACATCAACTTAAGTAAACTTTAGAGTATCTAATTTGGTAAATCTTATGCCTTGATTAATCTATCTCACCTAATGAACCTTAGCTTTCCTAATTGTTATTGCTATTAGCAAAAAAAGCCATGAAAGAAAGGAAGAAGGTCATGGAATAGAGTACCAATCTCTTATATATATTTATCATTACTAATTAGATGATAATTTAATAGAAGAAGAGTTAAATGCCCATTAATTATAGTTTAGGTATTGAATTACCTTTAATTTGAAATTAAGTGATTTTTTGCACATGACCTATAATTTAAGAAAGTAAATTGCTTCTTAATCCTAATTAAATTAGTCTACATATAAATAAAATTATTTTTAACTATTTTATGTTTAAATTGAGTTTTCATCTTTAAAATTTACTTTAATTTATAATTTTTCTATTACATTTATATATTTTCTTGTAATTAGTTTCTCAAGTTTAATTCCTTCTATAATTAATTGCTTATCACAATCAATTTGAAAATTATTAATTTGTATTGTTAAGTTGTGATTAAAAAATTAAAAAGTATATACAAACCTTTGAAACTAAACTACCAAGATAGTAAAACATATAATTCTAATTCCAATCATGCATATTTGTAGTTTTAGTGAATTTAATTTCATTATATTCGTTAAATATTTATTTAGATTGTATTAATTTATCATCTTGAGGAATTGTTCGTCATTCACATGGTATATATAACTTCACAAATTCACAAATATTTTAATTACATAAATAAATGTTGCAAATAAAAATCCTTATAATAATGATAAGGAGATAATTGCAACTAAAATTAAAATTTATAGTCTAATTAGAAAAATATAAATATGAAATTACAAATTAGAATAAATTACATGGATTAAAAGTTAAATTCAATATCTATTTATTATTTTAATTATTAAAAAGTTTTTTAAGTGCTATTTGTTGGTGTATCTAATTTATGTCATAGTAAGTACACTTGTCAACCAAAGAAACATTCATACTTTCTTTTTAATATATATAATATAGATCAATGTTATATACATTGAAATTGGGATCTAAACTTAAATTTTGAATAGAAATTAAAAACTGTCATTAAATAAAGAATAATAAAGCAAATTTACAAAACTTAATTCAATGAATATAAAAAATTTTAAAACTTAATTTCAAAATTTATTTTCAATATTTATAATGTTTTTGAAATTTACTTTCAATACTTATAATGTTTTTCTATAATATAATAGATAGATATTAAAAATAGTTATTAGAAACCAAAAAAATAAATATGAAAGGTTGTTAACATAGTGGTCATGATCTTTATGAATATACTTGTTAAAAAAGTCCTTGAGTCATGAGCTTTTGTGAACTTGAACCTCTAAATTAGATATTTATTTAAATGTGGGTTAAACTTGGCTTAATCTATGTGGTTTATGGTCAGTATAGGCAGATTGGGACAAGCCAACTTATATGTTTTTAATTTTTCCTAATTCTTAATTTTTTAACTTTTATTTAGGTTTAAATTTTTAATTCAAACAAAATCACCCTCTTTTCTTTCATTTTTAGTCATATAGGGTTATGTTATGAATTATTTACAAATAACATTTTTATTTTGTTAGTGCTTTATGAATTACATATAGATATTAAATATGTTATAATTTATTTATTGATTAATATTTAGTGTTTTAAAGTTTTTTTAGGTTTTTTATTATTTAAAAGCTTAAAAATTTAAAATATTTTAAAAATTTAAAAATAAAATTCATGCATAAGCTTATTTTCCTATGGGATAAATAAGATTGGACTAGATTTTTTATTTTATAAACCTATGAAATGTGTGGGTTAGGCCAACTCGGTTCCTTTAAGGGCTAATTTGCATGGCCCAATGTTATAAGTTGGCTAGTATTTAATCAAAATCATATAGCGTATGCTTGCTACTCATAATGAATATGTTAACCTTCTCATTAAACCCACACAACACTTTTCAAATAGATAATGGAACTTACAAGTCCACAAGTTACAATCAAATATTGTTAAAGCATATATGTACATTAAGTTACAAGATTACCCCACACTGGGAGCTCTCGAGTACAATAAGCCTAAAATGGGACAAATTGAATAAAGAGAAGGATACTGCATTTGCTTGGTATATGCCTTATTCTATAATTTTAAGTGTATAGAAGGTGACCACAAGTTAAAATGCTTGGATCTTTAGCTTAATGCTAAGGTGCTTTATTAGACCTTCTCAATATTCCACCCCTTTAAAGAATATTTTGAACAAAAACTCATTCGATACAGGTAGAGACACTTTTTTCAAGTCATTACAAGCCCTTTTTGTAATGCTCAGGGTGTCCAATTGGCATTAAAACATATTAACATAAAGATAAAAATGTGAGAATTACAAATATATGCCTTTTAAACCACTTTAGGTTCTCCAATTATGCTAGAGTTATCAAAATACCTTCATACTTAGGAAAATAAAAAAAAGTATATAAGTTAGATTAATCCTAACTTTTATCCACAAATCACAACATGATTTTTCTACCAAGTATCATCCAAAACTGAGCAGTTTAATTGTTAAACTATCATGATTGCTAACTTGTAACATTCTTCCTTATTTCAAATGTCAATGTCTTTATTAATGCTTCAATTTAACATAACTTCATGAAGAATCCACTTACTCTCTTAAAACTTTATATTGGTTTTCAACTTATTTCTCTGAGTTACTACATTAACTATTCATACCTGTTTCTTTAAGCGCTACGAATGTTTCTCATCTTAAAGTTAGGTTATCTTCTTTACAATATTGGCATATCTTTTGCTCAAATGCATCTTTTATAAATTTCTTAAAGGGTTACCTCTATAGATTTGTTTTAAAATGTTTTAACACCCTTCAATGCCATTTTTTCATTAACTCTCTTGAACTTATTACCTTTATAACTTGTTTAACAGGTAGTTGCCTTTACAACTTTATACTCATTGCCTTTGTAGCTTGTATGAATTCCACCTTTATTGCAAAAGTGCACGATAACTCTATAGCTTGTAAGCAATGTTTAGTATTCAAAATCACTTATTAACAAGTGTCTTACACCTAATGTCCTATTGTATTGGTACAAGAGTTAAAACTTATACTTGATTTATGCATAGGCCTTATAACCTTGTTCACAAGTTCACTTATGTTGCTTTCGGTTGATTCATAACAATTTATAATGCTACCTTTACACTTAATTGACCCTTTGATTTTCTCAGAATTGATATCTTCTAGCATCTCATTAGCCATCATTACCTACTTTAAAATTGATGCTCTCTAGCATTGTGGTTTTCATGACCCTTTAATTTTAAATAATATTCAATAATGTCTAAGCTTTTAAAATCTTAACTCGAATGCATCCTTTAACGATTTCCATAAGTGCATCCTTTGATAGTTTCCCTACTTTAACATCTAGAAGTAAGTTAAGCATAGAGTCTTCTCACATTCTAACTCAAGCTTCACTTTACCTGTACACGAGTAAATGTGAACTTATGGTTATTATCACAAAGTTATTTGATAATATGACTATGTAGTGCTAGTTTACTTCCCCCCTCTAAATCATTGTTACCACTTTATAAAATAACTATATAACCTAACTTACTATATTAAAGAATTTTATAGGAGATCATTGTAGCTCACTCTTTGCCCTACATGATTATGCATACAACATCAATTCCTTTGAATTTCTACCTCACCCATTAACTATGTTTTTCTAAGTAACATGAACGACCCCTCTAGATTGCTTGAATGCAATTTTAGACTACTCCTTCTAAAGTAATTCGCTTTGTTTTCTAGTGATGCTCCTTTAAGCACCACGACTAATCCATTTGGGATAACTTTGACATAATTTTAGACTCCTTTCTCTAGAGTTATCTATTTGTGCCCTCTAACTATGGCCACATATTACTGCACGACCAAAATTTTACCCTCCAACTTCGCTAATCCCTTTAAAAATGGTTAAGCCCTTTTCTAAGACTAAGACTTCTCCTATTGGATTAGTTATCAAAAAGGTTTGATCCTTTGGATCCATCAATTGCAAACTCTATCTTTTCTGGACATGGTCAAGCTCTTTAGTAAGATCAAGACTTCTTCCATTGGATAAGCTAACAATTCATTTATTTTTCCAAATAATGCTTTGCATCCCTTAACTATTATGAATGAGTATATAACCAATATCTCACATACATAAGCAAGTTATACCTCTAGCATAAGTGCTTGCTTCTAATGCATCAATCCACATTCACTCAGATGCATAATCCTTTTATACATTAGCTTATTAGGCCTATCCAACCTTTGGCACCTTCTAATCAAGTCCTTAACAAAGATTTTTTTGAGTTTGAGAATGATAGCTTCATACATCTTTTATATATTATTGGACAAGCCACATCCAAACCAATTGTAACCTATTTAATCTTAGCTTTCCGACATAAATTGAGCTTTAATACTAAATGTCATAGCCCTTCCTATTAAACCTACATGACACTCTTGGAATAGATAATAGAACTCATAAGTTTGTAAGTCATAATTGAATGTTGCCAAGATACTTGTGCATGCTAAGCCGCAAAATTGAGCAACACTGGTAGCCTTCAAGCACAATAGGCCTAAAAAGGGACAAATTGAATATAGAAAGGGACTACTCTATTCATTTAGTGTATAGCTCATTCCATAACCATAAAATAATATACTCAAGTCCCTAACTTAGTGTTAAGATGCCTTATTGGTCTTTCTCAATACTTTACCTCCTTAAAGAGTATTTTAAATAAAAATCTACTCAGCATAAGTAAACATATTTTTTTTAAATTATCATAAGCCTTTTTCATAATTCTTTAGGTCTTTAATTAGCACCAAAACACACTAACACAAAAACAAAAATATCAAGATCATGGATATAGACTTTTCAAACCCTTTCAGAATCTCCAACCATGTCAAAATTATCAAAATACCCCTAAATTAGGAAAATTGAAAAAATAGTGTACAAGTCGAATTAATTCCAACTTTTAGCTATAGGACCTTCACAACATGATTTTTTCATCAAATCTCATCCAAAACCAAGCATGTTTACTTGTTGGATTATCATAACTATTGACATGACTTGTTGCATAGCTCTAAAGATCTATGAGAGAGAACCAAAAAAGGGAAAATAATAAAATTGTCTTCTAATCCATTATTTTATTCATTTTTTGAATTTTAAAATTGGTGAATTGTAACATTAAATATTTAATTAATAATAGAAGTTAATTTGTTAATAATAATATTTAATTAATTTCATATCAGTATAAATAAAATTTGATCCATATTTTAAATTGATAGTATTTTTTAATCATTAAAACTACCATAATATTTAATTACATTTATTGTGATATATTTTATCATATAGTATCTTCCTAAGTTTCATTGATTAATATCACTCAAACATGTTATTTTTATATGTTAGAATAAAAATAACCATCTATTTATTTCCTTGGAGTCAAATCAATTAAATTATCTACCTTCATTGAGGGTAAAATTAATTTGGCATGGGTAACTTTTGTAAGACAATACATCCATTTAAATTCAAAGAAAAGGGAATATACAACTAAAATTTCTGACTGTCATTTTGGCTCCATGACCGACGCACGGTTACACTTGTCTAGGGCGATATGGGTAAAGATTAGTCGTGCCCCGGCTATGCGCTGTGTTTGATTTCGTTCTTCTTTGCTTTTAGGCCAAAAGTGCTTTGACTTGGTGTGGAAGCTTTTGCAGAGGCTTTGACACTGCAGCTCTGTAGGTCCTTCTCTTCCTCTTGTAATGAATACTATTTTTCTGTATTAGCCCTTTATTTCAGTATCCAGTCTCTGATCTGGTTTATTGTTTCTTCGCTGCTATTTGTATACTGCTTTTCGTTCTTATTGATCTCTGAACAAACTGATTTTACTGGGTTTTGATCTTTCATTATTGGGTTTAATCAGTATACAGAATTCAGAATATATAGTTATAACTGGATAAAGTAAATTACATTGAGTTGACTTTTAACCAAATTCTAATTATAATCGATAATTGGTTATATTTCTTGTTAGAGTAAGATTGCAATTATTTGTCTATTAAGTTTTTGGCATATTAATATATCCATTGGGTACAAGAGATATGATATGATTGTTTATGTGAGTATCCTAGCAGAGGTTTAGAAAGTTATGATTGAGACTTCACATACATTAGTCATTAGTCTGATTTGTATGTCTTCTCATTTGAGTTTCTATTTTGATTATTTTAATTGCCTAATGGTTTTGGAGAGGGGATTCTTTTTTTTAACACATTATGTAATTTGAATTAGTTTTACAAAAATAGATTGTAATAGCTTATAAAAAAATCATGGATTTAGTCTCGACCCTGTTAAGAGATGACACAACTCTTGTAGTTTTAGTCCTCTGCATTAAACCCTTTATTAGCTTAGCCATTTTTAGCTAGGGATACAGTTTTTCACTCAACTATTCACCCTTTAAATTCTCAGAAACTAATATCCCCTACCATATATTAATTGTAATACTTTCACATATATCAGGCAAAGTAATTTGAATAAGTTTTACAAAATCGATTGTAATAGTTTATAATAAAAGTCAAGCTTCATTTGTTTTGACAAAAAATATTTTTTATAAGAATATAATTATAAAATATCAAAAGGATAGAAAATAATTTAAATATTTATTATTAAATGTAAGAAATTTAATGAAAAATAACTTCTTTTTTAAAAAAAAAGTTATTTCCTTCCATTATTATGACTTTACGTATTATATTTTTTAATCACAAATAATAGAAGCACATGGTGCTCCTTCATTTTTTATGTAAGGAAATAAGATTTTTTTGAAAGAAAATATCTTTCAAAACATAAACATAACTTTAATCTTGATCCTGTTAAGAGATGATACGACTCCTGTTATTTTGCTCCTTTGCGTTAGACCCTTTATTAGCTTAGCCATTTTCAGCTAGGGACACAGTTTTCCACTCAACTATCCATCCTTTAAATTCTTAGAAACTCCTTTCCCCTGTCACATATTAACTGTAATACTTTCACATATATCAGGCAAAGATGAAGAAAAAACAGAACATTGCTGATGAACAGACTGTTTCCGTGCAACAAAGAAGGAGCAAAACCAATAACATGATTCATCTTCCCGAAGTCATCATCCTCAACATTCTCAGTTATGTTCCCGCAGAACGCTGGAAGAAGCACATAAAACCCGTCTGCAAGGCTAGGTCTGCTATACCACGTGACCCATTCTTATCAAATTTGCACCTCCTTCATTCAAGCCTTGTCTTTTTATCCAGGATCCTGAGTATCCATTCAGTACTTAATTCATTGATATGAATGACAAGAAGGGCCAAGAGATATTTACGAGGCATCCTTTCCAGGACGAATATGGGATAGCAGTGATGGGATGTCACTGGTATACAGCAACCTCAAGAATTATGAAAACTCGTATGTCGCAAATCCAGTTAATATGCAATCTTTGGAGCTACCGATTAGACCTTGTCCTTGTCCCGGATCCTTTTTTCCTTTCCAAGGAAGGATCACGCGCACAACTAGTGGGCAATATAAGGTATTAGGGTTATTTTATGATTCTAATTTCAGAGGAGAATCAATTCACAAGCAATGGTATGTTTTGATGGTCGGAAACAACATGTCTTGGAGAAAAATTGTCTCTCATGTTAGTGTTTATTCTTTGATTTATCGCTCTACATCTATTGGCGGGGCTATTTATTTGGCCAGATGGAAAGGTTGTGAAGTAGATGGCAACAATATAATTGCATTTGACGTTAATAAGAATCCAGAAAACTGTCATTGCTTGCTGTTTCCACAGAAACCTGCAGCTTATCCTAGTAGTCTTGCTAAGTTGGGGAGTCATTTGTGCTATATTTCTTGGAAACCAAGCATTAAAATGATGAACTTGTGGACGCTAAAAGATATGCACAACAGAATATGGTCAAATACCAGCCTACAAGTGAGCGAAACAGCATTTCAGGGGATTTAAGTTATTGTGCCATCAGAATTGTTAATTTTATGGATGAACAAGGATTATTGATTTTTGTGGTTGTGTGTAGACCAGAAGACTCGGAAATTGTGGCTTTAAATTTGAAGACGGGGACGGCTAGATCCGTGCTGAGATTTCCGAGAATGTTTGGAAGAATTGTTGGACTGCATATAAAAAGCCATCTTGCTTGGTCAACATTAGCAACATGATTTGATTTGCTCATTAAACTTTGCAGTCTTGGATTTGGATTAATGTGTTCGTTTCAATTTTCAAGAATCAAGAAATGAGGCGTTTTCTAATTTTTTTCAGCTTGCATTGACAAATTTTTATTAATTTATCTCTTTTCCGTTTTTCTGCATTTATTTTTCTCCACCCGGAGCAATGTGGCTTATTTCAATTGCCTCTCTAAATTGTATATATTTTGTTTTGTTTCTTGTATCTCACATGCATGTTATCTGTCACCTAATTCTCCTCTCAATGCTTAGATTAAGAAAAATGTGATGGCTGTATATTATCATTCACGACAATGCATTTTGATTTCCATTGTATGATTCCGTCTAATTACACCTGACTCGATAAACTAGGACTAAAAGGTGAAAACTTGTTTTGATATGTATTGAAAATGTTACAAATATTTTTAGAAAAAAATTGTAAATTTTATAGGTAATTTTAATACAAGATGTTGAATCTTTTAAAAAGTAGAATATGAAAAATAATGATACAGTAAACAAAATAATAAAAAGTAGATAAAGTTATTTGGAATCCTCCGCGCTATGGGTTCGATAAAGTTATTTGGAATCCTCCGCCTGATTGTCGGATCAAATTAAACACCGATAGTGCAGCGGAACCAACTCGCACCAGATCAGGCCGTGGTGGCTTGTTGCGTGATAGTAATGGAAGATGGCTTTTTGGTTGCTTGACCGCTGGGAATTTGTTCGGCTTTCACGGCCGAGTGTTGGAGAAATACTGCCTTACTGCCTGAGCCTTACTCCCAAAAAGTTTTACCCCCAAAATATTAATTCAAGATCCGCTCATAAAAGTTGTAACCAACAAGTTATTTAAACTTTTATAAAAAAATACAGTGAAAATTTGTAAAAATGATAATTACTTTTCTATTTTTTTAATCTATGCATACTTTTTTTTAAATAAATATAAAGGTTTTAACAGGAAAACTCAGGATAATAAAATCAATACATATATATATAAAGTAAGTGACGAATTTAATATAATTATATTATGTGTGTAAGGTAAAAAGTGCATCTAGTATATGTAATATTTTTCTTTAAAAAATTAGAGTTAGATTGAAGTTAGGAAAATGTTTTCTACACCATCTAAACATTTTCTTATAGGAGGAAATTGCTGAAATTTTATAAGTGTTTGTTGTGAAATTTCTAGTCATAATTTATATGTATTCAAATTTGGACTAATTAAATAACTAATTAATAATTATATTTGTTAAGTTTTAATTATTAGTGATGGGTTAAAAGAGTAATGTACATGTAAAATTATGACTGATACTTCATAACAAACATTTATAAAATATCACCTAAATTTTCTCATTTGTTTTAAATATATGCCTGTTTTTATATACAATAAACAAAATTCTAATATAACAAGAAGAGGAAAGGGCCAAAAAAATTATAAATTATTCATAATTCCTAAAGGGTATTGATTATGGAAGTTAATAATTTTCACTATTTCAATTAAATTAAAATTATATTATTAATTTAATAAAAATAAAATAATAAAAATATTAAAATCAATTTGCCATCATCAACATTAATGAATATATTTATTATAAAAATAAAAAGAATGAATGGAATTGACTTAAACATTTTAAATTTAAGTTTCTTCATTAAAACTAATCTCTTGGCACAAGCTCCTATGCATTCTTGGAGACTTTTATTTAAAATTATGTACCTTAGTTAAAATATTAATTATTTTATGAATGTCTTTCATAACAATAATACTTGATATGTTGTCAATTATAAGCATTGGCTATAAACCTAAGTTATCTTCACTACACATATTTTTCACATGTTTAAGAAATTTTTTATTTTTTTAAAGAAATTATAAATTTTAGTCAATAGTACTAATTAATTCCTATTAATTTATTTCATGCATATTTTACCAATGACTTTGAAGAAGCATCATATAGTAATGATTTTATAATATGTATTTGATTTTATATCTATATTCAGTTCTCAATTAATTATGTAACTAATTAATAATTATGTTTGTTGAGTTGTAATTATTAGTGATGATTTAAAAAAGTAACGCACATGTAAAATTATAATTGATACTTCATAGCGAACATCTATAGAATATCACCTAAATTTTCACATTTGTTTTAAATGTATGCCTATTTTTATGTACAATAAATAAAATTCTAATTAGCAAGAAGAGGATAGGGCAAAAAAAATAAAATACAAATTATTTATAATTTTTTAATGGGAATTGATTATGGGGACTAATGATCTCCACTATTTTAATTGGATAAAATAATTATATTATTAATTTAATAAAAATAAAATAATAAATAATATTAAATTCAATTTATTATCACTAACATTGCTAGGTGTATTTATTATAGAGATAAAAAGAATGAATGGAATTAATTTGAATATTTTAAATTTAAGTTTTCTCATTAAAACTAGCCTCTTCACATGTACTCCTATGCAACTTTGAGGCATTTATTTGAAATTATATACTTTAATTAAAAATATTAATTATGTTATAAACATCTTTTGTAACAATGATGTTTGATATATCATTGGTTATTAGCATTGGCCATAAGTGCATGTTATCTTCATTGCACATATTTTCACACGATTAAGTTCTTTTCTATTCTTTAGAGAAATTGGAAATTCTAATCAATAACACTAATTAATTCTTATTAATTTATTTCATGCCAATTTTATTGGTGCCTTTCGAGAATTATTACGCAATAATGCTAACATGAACTTGAAAGATGTCAAACTTAAGTCTTTACATGATTAAATATCAGTCAAATAGAGATATGATTTGATTTACTACAAAATATGAGCCATTTTAGTTATAGAAAATTATAATTTTCATGGTAAGTTGCCTAAGGTTTTATCTAACCTTTTCTAATAATTTGATCCTTATACTTTTATTATTCCATACAAGTTATTTATGAGAATTTAAGTTTGTTTTTCCAATTGTTTGGACATATTCCCTAAAGTTGTTGAATGAGCAATTCTGATCCATCTGTGGATTGATTCATACAGTTAGATTATAAATAGATTAATTCACAAAAGATACAGACATTTAATTTTTATAATTTAATTTCAAGTGTAAGTGCTTCATAGAGCTTATGAACTATCTTATTTTTTTTCCCAAAAATATCATGTTATTTTTTTAAAATTCTTTTCAAGTTATTTTAATTTCTTAATTCAAAATAACACTTTTCAAACTTAACAAATTTTAAAATCATATTTATATTATTGTCAATGTTAAAAAAACTTGATTTTATGAAAAATGAAAACATTATATGCATGAATTTTAATAAAAACCATATAAATAATAATAAATAAATCAAATAATACAAATGGATTTGAAAGATACCAAATTTAATACTCTTATTCAATCTTACCACTTTTGTACCTCTTATAATATATATAACTGTTAGCAAAGAATTTGGACTAATATCTTCATATAATTCATTTATAATTCAAATTAAATTAAAAAAATATTTTTTCACTTTATTTGAGAACTTCTATCATATATTGAAGAGTTTGCATATGTCAAAAAAGGGGGAGGAAACACATTAAAAGAGTAAGTAAAAGTTTATGTAAGATTGAGAATGAGAGAAGAAAGGAGGATCATATTGAGAGAATTTAGTTTTAGAATTTGACCCTTCAAATAATGAAATTACTCATTACTCATTTCTCCTATAAAAGAAATATGAAGAGCACCTATAACCTTAATTAATGAGAATTATACAATGATGTTTATGATTATTTAGTAAATAAATGAATAATTTAATAAATAGTGATTATAATAAATAATAGGATTTGACCATACGACTAATAGAATTTAATCACTTACTTAGTGGGATTTAATCACATTCTTAATAGCACTTAATAAGATTTAATCACATAATTAATATAATTTAACTCTTAATTACATACTTAGTATGATCTAACCTTTTAATTAATAACATGTTTAATAAAATTTAGCTTTATAATTAATAGCATTCTATTGAGAAAGTTGACTAATGTAACCAAAACATCGACTAATATAATGCAATAGGTCATGGATTGTGCATTAATAAATAAAATCATAAGAATAAAAGAGTGAATAAACCATGATTTAATTGAGATCACATGATAAGAGTTTAAAGTTATCATTGCTACCTATTCACTTAAATATTATATGACAAGAGAGATGAATTAAACACTTCACTTCACAATGATAAATTAGACTTATAAAAATCACCAAATGAATCATGAAGGATATGGTAACCATACTTGCATAGAAATGAACCTTGAGAAATTAATTAAGAAAGACAAAAGGAAAAAATATATTATATTACTTTAAACTATGTTTCATGGAACTTATCTAGAAAAATAACAAGATACTTTTAAATGCACAATAATTTGATTTATGAGTACAACCTTCAATGAAGAAATAGTGTACTCTTTACTAGGAGAATTCAAAACATTGGAGGATGGCAATCTTATTTTGTAAAACTCATCTTTTCCCAATAGGTTAGGTTTATATGATATTGATTGTGTTATATATAATCGATCTTGTTTATAAATATGCTGAAGTGAATAATTAGGTTACAACCTATTCAGAAAATTAGAAAAAAATAAAACTAATGCATTTCATAATAAATGAAAAAAATAAGTCTAAATCTTTAAAGAAAATAGTAAAAAGCATTGATTAAAAAATGTTGTAAGCAATGAAGTTTATACATTTTCATCATTTGTAATAAGTAAAATTCTAATATAAAAAGGCAAAAGGAGGTGAAGAAGAAAAACAAAATTGAAAACTTACCTTTTATTGAAATCACAACACTTTGAAATTTAACTTAGTGTTATGGTTACAAAGAAGTTCCCTTATGCAAGAAAAAACTTTTGAAATGAGGAAATCAATTTACGGTGAAACACAGATAATAAAGGATATGCTGTAGATAGAGATAATGTGAGGAGGGAGAGAAAAATTAATTGATAAAGGATGGAAGCTAAAAAAAGTTTAAGATTTCAAATTTTTTAAAATTTTTTTAATAATTCAGATATGAAGAATTTTTACTGAAGTAAATGAATTAGTAAATAATTATCTTTAATTATCTTAAATTTATAAAATTTTAATGTGAGCATTTTTGAAAATATAAAAGTGAAATCCAAACTTCCCAAACTCTTATATATATCAGTAAAGACTATTTAAATACTCATAATTATTATATTACTTTCTAAAAATTAAAAATGATATTTTTTTATTTGATTAAAAAAGTAGAGGTAATGTGGAGATTAACAATTTTTTTAATTATATAATAATTATGATCTTACATCTTATATTTGTATCTTTATCTCTCTTCATAAAGTTCTTTTTATTACATGAATATATAATTTAATTTATGAATTTAAATTCAATCTAGTAAATTTTTTTGTGAGAATTATGATCTCACACCGGACAATACTAAGGAAGAAATAAAACTCAGAGTACGAGAATATGAAGAACCTGCCATGCCTCCGGTGCGAATTGAGCTACAGCTCTACCTCTTCTGCCTTGTTTCAATGTTGCGTAGAAAGTACCTTCCACTGTTTTATCATGGTTGACGGAAAAATCTCAAGGAAATCATCATGTGCCTCAAGGATCTTTATCATAGACAAGGTTGGGGTTTGAATTAGAATGAAATAAAATGAGAAAAAGAAAGGTTAAAATTTTTTATTTAATATGTACTATGGAATAAAAAAAACTTATCTCTTAAGAAATGGTTATTCCATTAAGTGATGAAATCCCTATTTTATAATAGAAGTAATAGAATAATTCACTTCATTATTTACATAATGGCTTATCATTTCATCATTGATTGGCCTTTATATATATATATATCTTTTATATTTTTTTTATATATTTTAATATTATTATTCATTTATATATAATAAAAAATATTAAATTTTAAATATTTCTCTATAAAATAATTTAATAATTATATTTTTAATAATAAAATCTAAAATATATTTTTTATTTTTTACAAAAATTATTTAATATAAAAATTTAGTAAATTAAAATTTTTATACTTTTATATTATAATTTTGTTAATAAAATTTTAATTTTAATAATTTTTTTATTTATTATAAAATATATTTTATTAATATTAAATTATTTAGTAATATATTTATTATTTTGTAATAAGAATATTATTATCATTAATTATACTTTTTTTTATTTTATTTTTATATTATTTTATTGTATCAAACATAAAAAGAATTAAATACTCATTTTATTCTTCACTATATCAAACATATTTATGAAATGGTCATTTCATTTTATTCCATTCCATTCCCACTCCCTTTTCCAAGCTCATGCCTATTCCGTTTCATTCCATTATATCGAATGTAATATTAGAATTTGTGATTTAAGTTTCAAATTATGTTTTAATGATGGATTCTTGGGATCCAATTTTGACCTAATGGTTTGAATTGTTATGTTATTTTAATCTCCAAATATATTATAACAATATTAGGCTTGAATTATTTGCATTCTTTGTTGGAGAGTAATTATTAGATAATTGATAAGTTTATAATTTATATATGTTATTATATTAAGTTAAATTTTGAATTTTTCTAAAAATAAGAGACACTTAGTTAAAAAGAGAGTAAACCTCATTTTTTTATTCTTATAAAATTTACTTTGTCTCACTTTCATTTTTGTAAAATATTAAATTGTTTGATTTTATCCTTTACTAGTTATGTGTGTGTGTGTGTGTGTGTGTGTGTATGAAGATTAATTTTTCAACTTTTTTCACAAAAATAAAATTGATATAAAATATTTTATAAAAATAAAAATAAAAATAAGTTTAAGAAAAGGGATTTACTTATAGATATATGAATACAACACTTGAATTCAAACCTATTGAAAGAATAAAGAAGAAAAATGCCAAAACAATTGCTTTTAAAAACTTGTAAGTTAGGTTAAACTATTTAGCTGAGGCCCGACCTTGATCAAGCCTAATATATTCCTACCGCTTCATGAAATTCTTAGTTTTAAATATTTTAAACAATTTGCTAACTATAATGCCACAAATTGGTAATTGTAGCAATTTTGAAAAACAAACATACTCAATTTGAAAAATCAAACATTTGTAGTTGAAAGTTTGAAGCTATTTAACTTGTGTACAAGTTTTTCAAATTTGGAGTATTTTAATAATTTTGATATGATTTGATAGCCTAAAAGGATTTGAAAAATTCATGGTTGCAATCCTCATATTTTTATATTTATTTTGATGTATTATGATGTCAATATCTTAATTAAAACATGAAGAAAATATTTTATGTTACCTCATGAAAGTATGTCTACTTGTGTTAAATAGCCCTTGGTTCAAAATGCTTTATGGGGTGAAGTATCGATATCTCGGTAAGGTGGCTTGGCATTGAGTTTGGAGTTATTGTGTTGACTTGTGACCATCTTTTACAAACTTAAAACTATAAAATGAGACATATATCAAGAGAATGGAGTTGTTCATCTCCTCATTCAAATTTATCTTTTTTTAGCCAATTTTACCTTAGAAGTTTCTAGTGTAGGGTGTTATTATGGCTCAGTCTGAGTAGGTGCTTAAATGATATTTGAATCTGGCTTACAAATATGTTATACATGACATTTTCCTTAGAGAAGGATAAATCAATGATATTCTACTATCTTTTTCAAATGATAATACACACTTTTGTTATAGAGTTAATGCTTGAGAGCTACAAAGGTAGCACCTATGCAAGATATGGTAGTAATAAGTATATAGTTATAAAGGCAATGAATTTAACAAAGTTATGGGAAAGTGGCACTAGAAAGTATTAGAACATTTTGAAAAAGTTTATAGAGGTAGCTTTTTGAGAATATATGAAGGGTAGGGCTGTAAATAGGTCCCGACCCATGGATCGACCTACGACTTGTAACCTATTTTTATAGATATGGACTCTTAAAATTAAACTTATTTTTTAATGCGAGTAAAATGGATTGACTCGTCATAGATTTAGTCCTCAATGGACCAGTTTGTATTCATGGAGTTCATGGACTTTCAATTAAAGCACATGGATCAACCCATATCAATCACAAGTTTTGGTTTGTGATGGACCAACTTGTGTTCACGAAGTTTGTGGACTTTCAATTAAAGCATATGGATCGACCCATACCGATTACAGGTTTTGGCAGGTTTGGACCCCTTAAAATTAAACTTATTTTGAACATAAGTAATATGGATCGATCCATTACAAACCTATCACATCGTGGGCCAGCTCATATCTGCACGAGCCAACCCATTTTACAACCTTAGTGGAGAGTGCATTTTGCTAATAAAATATTAATATTGCAAGGGTAATAACACAAATTCGAGATAGGAAACATTTTTGGTGTTCAAAGAGACAAGCAAAAATGATTGAGAGAGTAGCTTAGTAAAGTAGGCTGAAGATTGACATAATGATTTAAGAAAGTAAGTAGAATTCTTCATAGAACTATGACAGATTGAAGGGTCAATAAAGACATTAACAATTGAAGTGGGAAAGAATGACAGAAGTTAACAATTGTGATAATTTTGATAGATAAACATGCTTAATTTTAAATGAAATTTGGTGGAAATAACAAGCATGGTTTAAAGGTCTTATGGCTAAAATTTCAGAGTAATCCAACTAGTGTACAATTTTTCTAATTTTTTCAAAATTTAAAGGTATTTGATAATATTGACTTAATTTAAGAGTTCATAAGAATTCAAAAAGTCTATGGTTATGATCTTTGGAATTTTATCTTTGTTTTAGTGTTAATATCTCATTTAAATCATAGGGAAAATGTTTTATATTAACTTATAAAAAAGTATGTTTATTTATGGTAATATACCTTTAGTTTAAAATGTTCTTTAGGGGTGAAGTGTCACTAGCTTGGTAGGGTGACTTGGTACAAAGCTTGGAATTCGAGTGTATTGATTTGTAACTATCTTTTGCACATTTAAAACTAGAGAATGAGATATATATCAAGCAAATGAAATTGTTCTTCACCATATTCAAAATTGTCTTTTTCAACTTGTTATATCTTAGAAACTCCGAGTGTGAGGTGTTCTTATGGCTTAATATGTATAGGTACTTCGATAATACTTGATTTTAGCTTGTGAACATGTAGTGCATAGGATTTTTCTCAAAGGATGGTAAATTAGCGATGTCTCACCATCTTTTCTAAGCATATCATGAGAGAATTAAGGAAAAGTTAGGATGTTTGTAAAAAATGGCAAATATGTATTACACAATTTCAGTTAGAGAGTTATCAACCTATAATACATAAACTTGTTCCTTTTAAATAAACCATTTGATTCACGCATAAAATAAGTTTTTGAGAAAAGTTGAATTTCTTAGATAGTAAATTATTTGGTGAACTTCCCACAAAATATTCAAAATTACATTGTTGATGTTAAATAATTAACAAATTTTAGGAATTAACTTCTTTATTTAGTTAAATTGTGAAATTTTGAATAAATTATTAAAATAATTAATATCCCTTCAGCATTGTAATAAAAAAATAAATATCAATATATTTTAATTATTTCTAATTATATTTTTTGAAATTATATATTTATAATCTCTTTTTTATTATAATTTTTTAAATTTATAATTTATAATTTTTTAATTTTTTATAAAAATTTAAAACATACTTGTATAAAAAAAATTAAGATGTGTGGGAGGTTTCTTTTGTGCAAAATGGCTATATATATATATATATATATATATATATATTAAATGGCTATATGTTATCTGACGGTTAGACGTGTGACGCGTAGATCTGGTCAATTTTGCATCCTGTCATAGCCAGTTAGGAAAACTATCTTCGAAATTGCAGATTCGTCCCTCAAATATAGAGCGGGCATATATGTTAATGAACTTTTCTGTTCGCTTGTCGTTCGGCCCTTCGCAGAATCTATGGATTTCACCCAAATCCATGGAACCTTCAACTCCTTCCCCGGATAGCTTCGATTTTCCCCATCGCTTCGCCGGTTCATCTTTGCTTCTCCTTTGTTGCACCTTTCTGGGTAAGTAGCTTATCAATTTTTGCTGTTGTTCTGCCATTTGAGTGTTGATGATGCCACAGGTACATACTTACTCAGAGAAATTCCCAAATCAATTTTGCTGTGTTTCTTCATATTTTTGCACATGGTAAAAGAGAGTAAGCGTAGTTGTTCTCCTTTGAACAGAGATGCACTCTTATCATTTCACTTATCATTGATTTAAATTTCATCATCTTGTATTACACAATTCGAACATTTCTTTTCTGTCGACCTGGTAGCATTACACCAACTAAAGCCTTCTTTTGGTTTGCAGAATCCAATCATGGGAGCTGTCCTATTTCGAAGGTACTATTTTCTGGTCCACCAAGGAAGAATGTTGCTGAGGAGGTAGGATTCCCTAGATTCAGGGAATGATTAGTCTGATTACGATTGGTAACTTATTTTGTTTTAAATTCCTCACTATCTTTTGTGCGAGATGAAATGATAACAAGATGCTTAATAACCATTTTGTCATATATTTTGTTTCACTTAATTATATTCCTTAAAATCAATAAAGTTTAGTTATTTCTACCCCCGTGTCAAATTTAAGGATTATGCGAAGTGCTTTCTTGAAGAGGAATTAGTCAACTTTTGGTTTTAAAGTCAACGCCATATTGTGAAACAAAAAAGAATAACTTTTATTACATTGGTGGTCATCTTTTGCTGATTTCAAATGTGAACTTTTAGGGAAGGAATAGAGTCGCAACTATCCTATTTTGGAGAGTAGAATAAGACCTTTCATCCAAAATATTTTTTATCCTAGCAAATTGAATTATGTATATTTGTAGAGTTAAGTGCTACCAAACGTTCTATAATCAGCCTTCTTACTTAACTTGATATGACGATAATAATTTATTTCTATAATGCCAAATGTATACTTTTATAGTTTTTCTTCATTTCTGTTTGCATGTGTCACTTTTGCTTCCGTGTTTGTTGTATTGTTGTTTTTCTTTATATATTTGGCCAAAAAAATCATTCTTAGTTCTGATTTGTCACCAATGATAATGTTCTGTACCTAGTACTTGAATTTCATAGTAGGAGCATTAATGATAATGATTTGGCTGTTTTTATTTAAAAACTTTGGTTAAAAGACTGATTCATTCTAATGCATGGCCTGGATATTTTAGCTTTGTTTTTGACTTGGAAGGCTTGAATTTGTAATAGACGTTTTATAGAAGGATTTTTATGAGTTTTAATTTGATACCTCAATACCTGCAAGAATTATTTAAGGGTGAGTTCCGCAGATACATAGCCATCCACAAAATACTTTCTCAAAGTTCAGAAGAATGTGTTCATATGCCTTGGTGCATTTTCTTTTATCAAGGAACTTTTTCTCTCTATTAGTGGCCGTTCATGTAATTTTATCATTTCCCAATATTACAATTGACACTATATTTTCTTTTTCTTTTTTAGGCCTATATTCAGTTTTGGTTCTCTTAAGATATATTTTGTTCGTGTTTGATCTTCTTAAAATATAAAAATCTATTTTGGTGTTCTAAAATTAAAATCTGAATACTTTTGATTTTTTTTTTGGCAAACCTTCCATTAAAGTTAATGGAAAAAGAAGAAAAAGAAAAAGAAGCAAAAGGGAAAAAATAAAAAAAATTAAATACACAATTTATTTATTCATGAAGATGAGAAAAAATAAAAGTAAAAATAAAATAGAAAAATACTCAAAATATTTAATTACTAATTGTAGTAAATGATATATCAAAATATTTAAAAAATATTTTATAAGTAATTTATTTATTTTTTAAAGAAATTAATAAAATTAATAATTATATTAAAATCATATTTAATTATCATACTAAATAGAATAATTAATCATTAATAAATTTGAGTATATAATTTATTTTATATTTAAATGATTTATATTTATAATTCATTCATCTAATTATAAATTTTCTTTTACTAAAATTTTTTACATCAAATATCCCTCAAGAAAATTAATTATTATTAAAAGTCATTCCAAATATAAAATTAGTTTATATACTCTAATAAATAATTAATTGTATATTTTCATTATTATATCAAATAAATATGCTTTTTAATTTTAATTTATTATTTATTAAGTATACTCAAATTATTTCAATCATACATTCTTTTTTTTCTCTTTTTCCTTATCATTATTTTCTTTCTTTTCTAGTGTATCAAGACTCTCTTAATTTGAATATATTTAATTTATAATAAATTAAACTTAAAATGTGTAATTATTTAAAATAAAAATAAGTAATTAATAATTTATTAGTATGTAAATTAATTTTATATTTGGGATACTTTTTAATAATTTATTTATTTATTAATATGAGAAAATAGAAAAATAAAAGCAAAAAACAGAAACACACAAAATATTTAATCACCAATTATACTAAATAATATATAAAAATATTTAAAATAATAATAAATATTTTTTATTTTTCAGTGTAATTAATAAAGTTACTAATTATTTTAAAATCATATTCAATTAAAAATTTTAAATCTATTAGGACACATTTAAAGTTTTATTTCATTACAATAGATAGAATAATTGACTATTAATGTATTTAACTATGTAATTTATTTTATGTTTAAATAATAAATTATTTTTGTAATTTGTTTATTCAATTATGAATTTTCTTTCACTATTGAATTTTTACATTAAATATCTCTTAAGAAAAAAGTATCTTAAATATAAAATTAATTTACACACTAATAAAGTGTTAATTACTTATTTTCATTTCTATACTAAATAAATATAATTTTTTAAGTTTAATTTATTATAAATTAAATATACTTAAATAAAGAAAGCTTAGGCTCATCAGAAAAGAAAGAAAACAATGATAAAGAACAAGAGGAAAAAAATGGTTGGTTGAAATAATTTGAGTACATTTAATAAATAATAAATTAAAATGAAAAATATACTTATTTGATATAGCAATCAAAATATTTAATTAATTATTTATTAAAATATGTAAAATAATTTCATATTTGTGATGATTTTTAATAATAATCAATTTTCTTGTGAGATATTTGATGTAAATATTTTTGGTAAAAAAATTGTAATTGGATGAATAAATTATAAAGAATAATTTATCATTTAAATATGAAATAAACTATATACTTAAATTCATTAATAATCAATTATTTTATTCAGTGCAATTATTAAATTTGATTGTAATATAATTACTTATTGATTTCTTTGAAAAATAAATAAATTACTTATTATTTTTTAAATATTTTTATATATCATTTACTACAATTAGTAGTTAAATATTTTGAGTATTTTTTTATGTTATTTTATTTTTATTTTTTTCATTTTAATGAATAAATAATTTATGTATTTAATTTTTTTTCTTCTTTATTTTTTCCTTTTCTTTTTTTTTGTTTTTCCTCTTTTTATTTTTTTATTAAAAAATTAACAAAAGGACCAAAAGTATTCAAATTTTAATTTTAAGGGGATCAAAATAGATTTTTATATTTTAAGGGGATCAAGTATGAACAAAATATATATTTGGAGGATCAGAAATGAAATTAAGCCTCTTTTTTAATATAATTTTTCCTGATTTTGCACAAGTATACAACTTCATTGATGGTGTACTCTATCTAAATGTATCTCTCCATCTATAGAAACTAAAAGAGATGGATCCCATAGACGTTGAGACAATAATTTTTTTTATGCTCAGTTATATTGTTAGGTAACTAATTTTTGGCAGTCAACATTCTGTTTAATATACTTAATGGCATTCTTACTTGTGAATTCGGAAATTGAAGCATCACATATTGTCTTTGAACTCTCATGTTAATATAAATGAGCTTATGCTTAATTTGTTCTCATAGCTTTGGATCTGTCCAGGTCCTACTGTTGACGAGAAGTTTGTCTATAAATTTAACAAGCCCAGACTTCAAGGATCATGTAGGCATTTGTCCCATCTATTAAACTGACATAAACATGTCATAATACATGCTTGTTTGGTAGGATAAACGCACTACAGGTCACCACTAAGCTGTCTTTACGTAGGTCCTTTGTTTCATAAAATGAAGGTAGCTGATAATCTGCTTTCACCTACCTCTAATTGTTCATGTTACTGATTTACATCACCTTTTAATTGCTTAAACTTAAATTTTTATATGTTAGTCAGTCTAGTAACGAGTATGCATGTTGAAATATATTACAGAGAATGCTGGTTTCATGCTATGGGTGGAACCAGATACATATAGCTATATCAATGCAGATAGATCCATGCATGATGACTAGTCGAACTTCGTTACTTAAATGTTGCGGGCAGCAATTGGCTTTATCTTTCCATTGGTGATGAAAATAGTTGTTTCACTTTCCTCGTGATATTTAGTGATGAAGTAAAATTCCTTGGAAAGGCCACATGAGTGATTTCAACACACAAGCCGAGGTGAAAATGCTCTGTCGAACGAGGTTGAAGATTACAAAAGAAGGGAGAAACAATTATGGGTTACTTTGGTGTTCAAGGTTATTCAATTGTGTAGTTCAGACCGCCGGATCTTTGATGGTCAAGGTTATTCAATTGTGCATTTCAGATCAAGTGGATAAATATCACAATATGATGGCAACAGGACAAAACCGACGTTATAAGTTTCTTTAAGAGCCATGATAAATCTGTTCAGCCAAAACAAGCAAAAGAACAAGTGAACGGACAAGGAGAAAAAATGATCTCTGAAAGGTAAATTACCTTCATTGAACTTAGGGCATGCAAACAACTGCATCAATTTTGACCAAAGCAAATACTAATTCTGCCTGCACATTCGCTGACACAAAAGTAATCTTTGAGAGTTCTATGACTACATCTAACAAATTACACATATACATGAACATATAATTTATGCATGAATAATAAAAGGAAATATAGATATTAAATAAAAGCTTAATTTAAGATAAGATATACATTCACCTCAAGATACTAATTTTCTCCAAGAATCTTAGAGCATCATATCCATTCTTTCATTTTCTCTTACTCAACAATTTATAAAGATAAAATTATAAGCATTATATTATTAGGAATTTCTTCCTAAAAATTCCTATTTTAGGCTCTAATTGTGCTATCCTAATAACTTAAATCATTAAATTTTTATATTCCAAAAGCTAAAAATGAGAAATTAAAAATATGCATTAGTTAGGAATTCTTGAATCTAGCTCATTTAAACAAAAATATTAAAATCTCATGCTTTGAAAGAGCCCATCTCTATTTAAGGAAGCCATTCTGAGCTTCATGGGCAATGGGGAGGTGTTAAATGTTGAAAATTAAAGGAGGAAAAAAACCTCATGCATAGAAAATGTTCTTAAAACAAAAATTGCAATAATATTACATTGCCTTGTAACTTCTTTTGCATTTATTCTAATTTGTTAGAAATACATGAACCAATTTTAAATAAACAGTACCACATTATAAAAGTAAGTTAAAGTGCCAAATATGAATATATCAAGTGAGAGTACTATTTTTATATGAGAGTAAAAAGATGGATCTCAACCTTTAAATCTATCATTTAAGAGCTAAGATTAAAATATAAAATCATATAACTTTTTTTTTATAAATACATGAGCCAATTTTAAATAATTAGTGTCACCTTATAAAAGTACGTTAAAGTCTTAAATATGAATATATTAAGTGATAGTAGTATTTTTATATGAGAATGAGAAGATGAATTACGACTTTCAAATCTATCGTTCAAAAGTTAATATTAAAATATAAAATTATGTGACTTTCTTAAAGTGATTATGAAATATTTTTAAGTAATTACATAATTTTTAATTATATTTTAATCCTAGTTATTAATGTAAGATCTGATGGTTAAATTGTACTTTCTCACCACTTATATAAAAATACTCTTCTTACTTGATATATATATTTCAAGTCAAATACATACACATTAAAGTAAAGTAATATTTTACTTTTATTAATTAAAAATGAATTAATATACAAAATTTACAAACTTCACATTTTATCAAGTTAATAATGTACGATTTCATACTTAATTGCATACTAAAAATAAGTGGCAATACTGTAGATTAGAGTTTGTGCTAATTAACATGCATCTCAAAAGTATCATTCAATGACAATTAGAGGATACATGGATAAAAAATTATCAATACATACTAATATAATCAATTATGCAATTATAAGTTCTAATTATAGTTAGATTTTATAACATATTTATTGTAATATATTATAGAAATAAATATATATTTATTTTTTTATTTAGGTGATTTCAAGTTATGGAATTGCAAATTCCAAATTTAGTCAGAATATATGACATATTTATTGTAATATATTTATAAAAATAAGCAAATATTTGTAATTTTTTTATTTACACAATTTCGAATTTTAAATTTGACAATTTTTAACTTTTTATATAAAAATTACAACTACATTAAAAAGTACATAAAAATTACGATTTGATTGATCAAAGTTACATAAAATATTTAATTCTAACCTTATAATATGTTGCCTAGTCTCAATTAGCAAAACATGTTCTCCTCAATTTCCTAAGCTATCATGGAAGAAAATATCGGCATCATTTATTGAATTTTAAGGTTTTCAAAATTTCTTCATTTTTAGCATTGCTATTACTTCTTTTTCTCTTAAAAACTAAATTATACATCAATCGTTGTTGACTATATGTTGTTTGGATTATTTTATTAGAAGTAACCAGTTCCTTATTTTTTTTATGTATTTTATTGTATATAAGGTTGTATAATTAACACTTGCTCACCTTTACTCAACTACCTAAACTATTGCTAAAATCTCCCTTAAGCAATAACATAATATAATCAACAACTCTATTACGATATTATTCACCTAGCCCACATCAACTACTTATATATAAACTATAATCACACAACTAGTATCACATAATTACACTTTATCTCTTTCATAATGTCACAATGATAGGATAACTCCCATTTAAGAAATTCCCATTAAATCATTCATCATTATTATTTATTATGTAAATTTAAGACTACTAATCAGAGAATATTAGAGTCACCACATTGATATTATATTATTTTACAGTTTCAATGTAGATTAATCCCTTTTTAACAAATGTAGATACTATATTAATTTTAGTTGCCGGTAATTTCAAGTTAATTAACTTCAACATTAATTAGAAAGCTATATGCCTCCCACACCCGATCTATTTTAGCAAAGCTTAAAATAAGAAAAATATCTCATTTTGTTTACAACTATTCGTATCTATACATGGAAATACATAACGAACATATATTCACCAAACTCTCACATCACCTTTCAATATTCACCATTTAATAGATTCTATTCATAAAGTGACAAAAATAAAAAACACCACGAAACCAAACAAATGTTCATATTCTATAAGGAGTTTGTACTATCCCACATGTAATCACTCGAAATAGTGCACAATAATTCAAAGGCAGATGTGTTTACAATGAACTATTAGCATCATAAATTAAATATTATTATACAAATTTATTTGTCAACACGACAACTTATCAATCATTCTCAACCATTTTACTATTTAAGTACATAAGAAATTCATCATTATTTTCAAGCTATAAATAACAATTTATCTCGGAAGATAAATTATAAAGGAAATCTAACATGGAATAATATATAAGAAATAACTTAAATTATTAAAGTTTATAGAGGTCTAAAAGGCACTACTCAAAATTGAATTTCACCATATTCACGTTTATGATTGCTGGCAGCATAGTCATAAACTTGGTATGTCAATCTAAATTTGAAAGTTGAAAATTTTTAGCCTATATACTCTTAAAACCTACATCATGCTTTAATATCAATTTTGTCACAATCCAATTTAATTATGACTAGTCTGGAGCCTGTAATTAGATTTCACTAACATCATTAATTGATTATGCAAACTCTAACTAAATAGAAATACCCTTATTTATGTAAAGGCTAATATGTAATACAAATCTTAAAATTAATAAATAGAGTTTCCTGTATTTATAAACAATTAAAGGGAAAATTTTCTTAAAAATGCAACTTTGTGATTCCACAAACATGTAGTACTAGTTATGCCTAAAAAATAAACTACACTTTACATACAATCCTGATTAAACAAAATCTACAACTGGTATTTCTCTAACTGTCATCAAGTGCTTTGCACCTTCAGTAAAACAACTTAACTCAATAATTTAGGTCATTCTTGAAAATATAATCATAAAAGAAAGAGTGAGTTATATAAACTCCATAAGCATATTTCTACTTAAAACTCATGCTCAAATTTACTCGAATATATCTTAGATAGTTAGGCTGATTAATAAAATGAACAATCATACCAAATTCCATACTTGAATTCCCTAGTTTATAATAGTTTAATTACCCATTTCTTTTACTCATTCTTACATCAAAACTTTAACAAATAGAAGAACAATGGTACTTGAAAAAAGGCTTTCATAGCCTATCAATCAAAATCTTATTCTCATAAGTTAAGGAAAATTAGTGTAATACTTAGAATGTACCTTTTTTTAATATAACCCCTATAAGGGATATTAAATAACACAATCCTCACATTCATTTAAACTATTCAATTATCAATAGAAGTGTATCCGTATTGCTACTACTACACATTCAACTATATGAAAAAAAAATCCTTATGACTCCCAATCAATTTTGTCTTTTTACAAATCTAATCTTGTTCCTTTAGAGCTAACATTATCCCTTCATAAACTTTCTTCCCAAATTCTATACTAATCACATAATCATATCCATCCCATCACATCATATTAAGCATGTCCAATGACATTTTTCACATTTTTATTACAATTCATAATTTATTCCATCAACACATTCTTAATATAATTATAATAGTAATATCAAGTAGCAATTCTATACCTCTCATGCATAATCATAAACTATCCATCCCACATTAATTAATAAATTTACATAAATATTATTGTAATATATTATAACCTAGCAACAACAATGCAATGCCTTCATTGCATAACCCCAGGGAAACAATTAATAGTATATTTCAGTAGAAATATAAATCAATTTACAAGATATACTATGAAATATCATTGTAAGTTAAATAGTAATAGATAATTAAAATTATGGTTCTTTATGAATAAGCATATTAAGTTCTATAACCACATCTAATACATTACGCATATACATGAACATATAATTTATGCATGAATAATAAAAGAAAATATAAAAATTAAATAAAAACTTAATTTAGGATAGGATATATTTCCACCTCAAGATACTAATTTTCTCCAAGAATCTTAGAGCATCATATCCATTCTTTCATTTTTTTTTACTCAATAATTTATAAAGATAAAATTATAAGCATTATACTATTAGGAATTTCTTCCTAAAAATTCCTATTTTAGGCTCTAATTGTACTATCCTAATAACTCAAATCATTAAATTTTTATATTCCAAAATCTAAAAATGAGAAATTAAAAATATGTATTAGTTAGGAATTCTTGAATCTAACTCATTCAAACAAAAATATTAAAATTTCATGCTTTGAAAGAGCCCACCTCTATTTAATGAAGTCATTCTAAGCTTCATAGGCAATGGGGAGGTGTTAAACGCTAAAAATTAAAGGAGGAAAAAAATGTCATGTCTAACTATGTACATAACCATAAGTCACGACTTTTTCTCGCACCTACAAGTGGTCGCTAGACAAAAATAGCACTTAGAAGAAAGGGAAAAATGGTGACATTGAGTAATAGTTTAGGAGCTGAAATGTGGTGGTAAAACAAAAGGGAGAGACTAGAAATAGGGAAAGAAAGAGAAAGAGGATCAAGGATGGGGAGAAAGAAATGATTGGGGAAAATATAAGGTAGCCAAAGGTTTTGTTCTTATGTTTCTCATGTACATAAGCCACACTTTAAATGGATGACAATCATTTATCATTTTTTACCTATCCTCTTCTCATTTAATCCTAATTATAAACTCAAAAAAAAAATCCTCTTAAAATTTCTTTTTCCCTTCCAATAAATGCCATAATATCCTAATAAACTTAAGAGGTCAAGAATAAATATTTTAAAATTTTATAAATTTTGGAAAGATCATTTTTAAAACAAAAGTTTATATTTTCATAAATCATTTCACTCACCATTGCTAAAATGTTCTTAACTTAATGAGAAAAATTACCATACAAATCATTAAGTAAATAAAATTGTAATATTATTGAGAAAAATATCAAATCCCTAATTTTTTCCACGTAAAGTAAAAATAGATAACTTCTAAATAACCAAAAACACAAATAGTTAATTTATTTATTCAAATAGAAAATTCTAAATAATACTATTGATTGAAATAAATATATCAAACTTAAAAATAAAATAATTTAAATAAAAAGAATTTAAATATTAGCTAAGATATTACATCATCTTTAAAAGATTTATCATCATCCTTATCTTAGCTTTCATTCTAATCTTTTCCTTCTTCTTCTTCTTCTTTATAAGATGCATTAACTTTGCAAACTAAATTCTTTCTTCTTTTATCAACATCAGTTGATTTAAAGGACCTTTTTTATTCCATTTTATGGTTTTCAGGGTTTTCAAATAGCTCTTGAAGGGTTAGCATGTTTATCTTGATTACTTCATTGATAGCTATGATCTTGGATTGTCATAAAGCAAAGCATTTTATGCACTAGTTCTACATTATCAAAACTCTTGCCAAGTATGGTTTAGTTGATTAACAAGTGAAGTAAATTTTAAACCATTTCCTCAATAGTTTCACTATCTTACATTTTAAATAACTCATATTGAGATATGAGAGTATGAGCTTTGGAAGTCTTAGCTTGAAGGGTTCCAACATGTGCAACTTCCAAAGTGTCCTAAAGTTCTTCAATAGTTGCACAATTATACATTTTTTTTCATATTCACTATAACAAAGAGCATTGGTTATAATTCACTCAATTTTACGAGCACGAGTAATCTTTTTCTTTTCTTGCTCACTTAATACCTCCGCACGAGTTGCAATTTGAACATTGTTTTCTAGGCAAGTGAGTGAATTATACCCATTGATAATATAATTCCATATTTTAATGTCCGTAGTGTCAAGAAAATCTTTTATCCCTTATTTTTAAAAAGTATAATTTTGTTAATTAAAATCCGGTGGTTTGTTTAAAGGCATTTGGATAGAAAATTAAAATCATTTGTATCTATCAAATTCTCTTAAAGTTGGTAATGTTAGGTTTTGGATTAACATACGTAGTGAAATTTTTAAAATTTTTTTATCCAAATCCTATTTAGGATCCATGCAAAAAGGGTATAAATCAGTATTAGGGTTTTACCTTATTCATGCTTGTGTTCTTTTTGAACAAATCTTTTTTATAGACCTAAGGCATTCTACATTCTTGGTCCTACTGGGATAATGCTTCCAGAAACCTAATATTACTTAACAACTATCACTTTATCCTTATCATAAAGAGAGTGAGGAGAGATAGGACTTATCTTATTAATTATCTAATATTAAATAATAACATTATCTCATGATATAATTATCTAATATTAAATTGGCATATAATTATCTTATATTAGATAATAATATTATCTTATAATATAATTATCTAATATATAATAATATAATTATCTGATATTACTTTAATATCAAATAATATCACATAATATTATATATATATATATATATATATATATTACGTGAAAAATATATTATTATCTTAATAATATATATGTACGAAAATAAGTTCAATTAATTAAATTTTAGTTCAACTAAAATTCAATTAATTATTATCTCATTTCTACTCCTTTTGTGTAATCTTATAGGTTCTTACTATATTGATAATGACTCATTTTGGGCCATAGATAGTGAGCGGTATCTATCAATACATTACTGTCATTCAAGTAGTAAGAATATCTGTGATTTAATATCTATCTAATATATGATCAACACTTTGCATCATAATCCCTTTTGTAATAATATCCAAATCAAACTAGAGGTATGGAGCATGTCATCCTCATCAATGTTCAATTTATATTTCTTAATACTAAGTAGACTTAAAATAAATTATCAATATCACATATTGATCCAATTAAGTATGGCCATATATTTCTAAGTCTCACTCAATCAAGGGGACCAAAGATATCTTTCTTTTATACAAGAGTAACAAAATTCGATCTTCATCACTCATTTCCCTCTATATGATTTATGACACATTTAATCAATGCCCTACTTATCATCTCGGTTAAAGGTGACATAGGACAACATCAAAATGAGTAACTCCTTGTGTAGGGAACCGTAGTGACTTCAGGTTAAAGGATTATGTGCATTTATGGTCTTATGAGAATAACTAATGACATTTCTATCCATGCAATATCCTCACAGTGGGTCAGTCCAGTACATTATTCACTAACAATGTACTCATGTATTGACTTGATATCACATATCCATAATTCATAATTATAAGTCACTATATATGCTAGTCTTGATATATTATTACTATTCTTTTTCATAATAATACTTGATTAGGGGTATTTTAAGAATAACAAAGCTATTACAAGGATAATCATTATATTTAAGTTATAATTGCGCAGAGTAATAAAATTATGAAATAAAAATATAATAATTTGAATTACCTAAAATAAAATATAATACATTGTATATTTATTATAATTATCTCTATGATTGACTCCTAGGTCACACACCAATAGGTAAACCTAAAACCAAAAGTAAAGCTTGGATAACAATTATAAAATAAGGATATATAAGAGGGGTGAATTGAAAATTTTCCTCTTTTGACATGAAAAACAAAGTTTAAAAATTAATATCATAGAGTATTTCAAAAAACAAGTGCTTGGAAACAAAAGGAATCAACTCAATCAATTTCCACTTGACCAAAGTTCATATCTCATGAATCAGTATCTAAATCAAGCAATATAAACATGCAAGAAATAATAGATATGTAGAAATTACATAGACATAGAAATAAAAGGCATAAACTATGTATAATGGTTTTGCCTAGAAAAAAATCCACTTGTGCACATCCATTCTCCAAAACTATAACACTATTCCTTCTAAATTAATAGTTTTAGAAAGACCTTGCAATTCATGGGAAAACATACAATCCTATCCCTTGAGTTTCTTCACACAAACATGACCACTCCCTAGAGTAACTCTCTAGAAGGCATGGATACCTCACCTAAGAAGAAGAACTTAAAGAAAATTAGTTAAGAAATAAGAAAAGAGAATAAGAATAGTTCTCTTCTCAATTTGAAACTTTAAATGATGAGGATTTCAAATGTTTAGCACTCAAATAAAGATTTTGAAATCAAAAAGGGTAAGCTTAGTTGCAATTAGAGTTTTGTTATGCCTCTTATACAGAAAAATTAAATTTTAATGTTTATATATGAATCAAATAGACAAAATGCTTGTTACACTCACTAACAACTGTAATTCTAAAAACATGGCTATATATATTAATTATAACATCTTACTTTTAAAAAACTTAAACAATAATGAGTCATCGCAACTTTAAAAGCTTATGTACAAATATATTAATTATGTCTAATTTAGTTAATCTTTGAACACACAATTAATTATGTCTAGTTTAGTTAGTCACTGAACATTTGTAATTGATTATAGTCCTATAGAAAAAAATTTCAATTTAAATTTGCTTTTTCAAGGTGTTTTCCTTTTAAAAATAATCCTCAAATCCAAATTTTTTGAAAGTATTTTTAACATATGAGACACAAATTTTAAAAACATTTTTGAGCTACAAACAAATGAAAATCAATCATTTACATATAATTCTATCGCCTTATTCTAAAGTTTTCAAAAAATCTTCATAAGCTTTTCCAATAATCTTCAAATTGCCATCGAAAACCTACTCAAAATGCTTTAATATTATCAATACCAAACCATATAAAAAAAATGGAGCTAAGGTAACAAATAACAATGGGTGCGGGCTTAAATATTGTGGGCCACACTACTGCTATACGTAACCCATTTGCCACTCTTCTGATACGGCACCGGCATGCCTGGGTTTTGAAACCCCCGACCTTTACCGAAGACATCATGCAGCCCGCCGTTCCTGCCATGACAAAGACATTAATTGTTTAAAGTTGTGTGGTTCAATAACTTTAATTAGAGGAATACAAGTCACAACCACCTCAACGGCAAGCTGTGACTTCCCATTATTCCCATATTGCTTGTTTCCCGCTCTCATGTTATGTTATCTTTAATCGGTGCTTGTTACGGTATTCTGGGAATTTTAAATCCGAAATGATGTGGTACATCCTAAATTATTAAATGAAATTATCATAAATTTTAGTAATTCATCTAATAGTTTAAGATGTAACACGTCACCCCGAATTTTGAAACCCTACCTTTTATTAGTTGTTTTTTTTTTAACTTTCGAAATTAAAATTAAATCTATTTTTAAAAAATATTTATTAAATTTTAAACTTAAATTTATTTATATATACATCTAAATTTTAAAAATATTATAAATGATAAGTCACTTAACATTTATATACAACAACTTTAGATTCAAATTCAAGTTAATAAAAACCTTAAAGTGATATTGGTATTACTGCATTATTAAAATTAAAAGTGCCAACATCATATTCATATATATAGGTTTAATTTTGATTTATAATTGAGTTTTGTATTCTTATTTATGCACATATAATATCATGTGATTAAAGTATTCTCATTATTTATATAAATACTTAATTATTTTTATTTTTTTAGTAATATGGCACATTGTAATTCACAAATATTTGATCAAATTTAATTTATGTATGCAAATAAATACTTGCATATACATAATCATTTTTTATTTTATATTTGTTCCATTGTGCAAAATTATAATAGTAAAATCCATTATTCTATTTATACCACTGTGCAAAATTCTACATCATTTTGGTCCGTGTTCTGACTTCTCGTAGAAAAATTTCAACAGGTGGTACACGAGTCCAATTTTTTACTACTGCTAGCTGTAAGTCACTTAAAGGCAAAAATACAATGCCTATCTCATTTATGTGGTCAAAAGGGTTCCACGTCATGCAAATCAAAATTTATATTCAGACGGGCCTAATTTTCATTGTTAAATATTATCCGTAAATAACAACGTTCCACGTCATTAAAAATAAAAATAAATAATTTTTTTGCAAATAATAAAATAGTTTCAATAGAATTTTATTTTGGATAATAATTTTAACATAATTTTAATGATAAATAATACGTGAATGAATAATAATGCAAAGCATATTTTTAAATTAAAATTAAAGTCGTACATTACGCCATGCCCTGCAATGCCAAATCGTGGCGTGCAACTTGAAAAAAAAAGGCGGTTCAGTACACAGAACTCTCACCCAATTTACAAATCTATTCGAGTTCATCACATACTTTGATGAATTTGAATCATATAAAATAAAACTTATTTTTTAAAAATAATATGAATTAATTTATCATAAATTGTGTAAATATAAATTAAGAGTCCGTTTCACATAAATAACTAATAAATTATTTGATAATTAATAATTTATAACTAATAATTATTAAGTTAATTAAAATATTTTACAAAATTAGTTACTGAATTAGTTAAAATTATAAAAATATATATATATTAATAGAAATAGATATATAATTAAAATAATTTATATTTATTTAAAAATTAAATTATTTTAGCATAATTAAGAAATTTTAAATAAAAATATAATATTTAATATTTAATCAATTATATTTTATAAACTTATATATTTATTTTTTATATAATTTTTATTTTATTATTATTTGTAATAAAATTATAATTACCTAAAATATAATTAATTATATTTTATAATATTATTTATTTATATATTTTTATATATTTATAATTTAAAATTAAGATATGATTATGTTAAAATTAAATTAATTATATTTTATATAAAAACTTAAATTTATATTATAAAGGATATGAGTTGTAAATTAATAAAAAGAATAAGGATAGATTTGAAAATAAATTAAAGAGATAGTAATTTATAAGTTATAAATTATTTCAGATAATTTATGAAACTGAACTTATTTTTTTTCAATAAGTTAACATGAGAAATACTTTAGAGTTTATTTTATAATTAATTAATTAATTTAATAAGTTATAAATTAATTTATTTATTATGCGAAATGGAGCATAATTCATTAGCTTCCAATTAAAATTTATAGATATATATTTATTATGATTTTTAACATTTTCAGGCCTTCCAAAATTAAATTTATTATTATTCATAAATAATATAAATCTGTCCAATAAGAATAGAATCCATCATAAATAAATTTACATCGGATCCGACCCTTTGTTTCACGCCCATCCCAAAAATCTCTCGCAAATTATCTGACATATTGACTTCAAACCATTCCTTTCCTCCGAATCGAAAGAAACAATCCCTGTGACTCGTGTTTAACAGCCGAAGCCAAATTGCCTTAACTCTTTGGCAGTCCCTTACCCTGAGGCATGTATCTTTCGGGCAGTGTCTCTCCGACAGTTCCTTAACCCTTGATATTAGGGGTTAGATTGCAAACCACGTATTATTTTGAAAAAATAAATAAATATTGAAAAAACTTAGTTGTAATTCTCTTAATATTTTATGGAAAGCAGCGGACAAAAAATAATGGATTACTGGAATAAAAATATTATATCCATTAAAGATAAAATTTAAAATTAATTTTCAAAAATTTTATATTTATTAAATTAAAATTTATAAATTTCACCGGATGAAAGGATGAAAGATAAGAAAGAAGATAAGTTTTTCTCCGAAACTCCTCTTGCCTGGTTGAGCAAATTACATTGATATTTATAAGAAAATGTAAAATAATACAGACAAAAGAAAGCTACATTACAAAGCAGATTCTTCCGACAAGCCTGATAAACTAAAGTAAAAGTGGAGAAAAGCAGATGCCCAACAAGCTTAAAGTAAAAATAAGATAATTCTAATACAGACAACGAATTTCTACAGTACAAAGTAGATTCTTCCGACAAACTAAAGAAAAATGGGCAAAAGCACACGCTCGTCAATCAAAATGAATCCTTTTGGATTTTATGGGCTAGCTGGGTCTTCAAAGGAACTTCTGTTAAAATTTCTTTCATGCCATAAAAAGTCCGGCTCGCTATTAGAATATGAGTCTTGGTGTTGCCATGGCTAAAAGGCTAAATCATAAAATTCTTGGCAATAAGTGGGAAAGAGATTGTTATGTCAATCACGTCACTTGTCAATGCGCCAGATGTCTAATTGGAGATTGTTGGGATCAATATCATTCATTTGGCTGAGTATGGCATGTATTTCTAGCCATAAGTCATAAGACATGAACGGATAGGCTAGAATATGATAAGAATAATGTGGCCCATGCTGATGATAGAATTCTTCATGAAACAAAGTGACTGTGTGATCTTTTTGGATTTCTTCGGTGAGGAACCACTGAGAATAGAACGTAACCAGGACATATTGTTTAGGAAGTTAGATGAAATAGTCAATCTATTACTGAAGAGGTTTAAAGAGAGAGAGCCACATTAAAAAATAAGAGGTCTGCAACAAGCTTCCAATGATGCCAAGATTGAGCAGTACTAAGGTGACATTTTTATCAATGTGACATCTAATAGTATAATTCCTGATTATCATCTTCATAAGAGCATATCCATACTTGCTTGGCTGCCATGAAGGATAGATAAGGTTGAAGATGGTAAAATATGGATAATCAGGTTTAATAATATGGGAGCTTGATTGACCATGGTTTTTGATACATATAGCATTGTAGAGCATGATTTATTTTTTAAACCATTGCCGGAGCATATCTTCCTTGAGGTGAAGTGATAGGTAACAGTATGGTGGAGGTGAGTTAGAGAAGGATGCTCCAGTGATCATGAAGATTGGTAGAACATGATGTAGCGGGTACAGGTTAAACTCTATAGGCCTAGAAAAAAAGTCAGCAAGAAAATTTCTTTTACCTTTGATATGTTTAACCTCAAACTTCCATTGTTCAAACTAGTTCTTCCACCTAATCAATTGTGGTTGTGGCACCAACGTCTTCTTTTATTTCAGCATTGTAGGGAAAGCTGACATGTCCATTTCTATTAAGAAATGGCGGCCAATCAAATGGAATTGAAATTTTTCAATGGCCTTTTTTACTTCTAGAATTTCTTTAAAAGTGGAATGGTAATGAATCTCAGCTTCTTTGAATTTTCTACTTTGATATCCACATATAGCACGGCCTTTGCTTTCATCAAGCAAAACAGCACCCTAATAATAATAGCTAGCATCTGTCTAAAGAATCCTTCTACCATCAATAGTAGGGATTTGAAGAACGGGTAGTTTGGCAAATAGTTCTTTTAGCTTATTGACTGAATCATCATGAGGAGTTGACCATTTAGGGGGATTTTTTTTGCAGCAATTGAGCCAAGGTAAATTTGTATTGGGCTATGTTAGGAATAAAATCTTTTATATAATTTACCAAGCCTAAAAACTATTGAAGTTGCTTGGTTGTATATGGCCCATCAGGAAATTTCTGAATTTTTATAGAGATATAAAGCTAGAGGCATATCTGGCCATTTTTTATGGATAATCCTAGAAAATTAATGGAAGATTGGGCTATAACCATTTTTTTTCTAAGATAGCATAATTCCATATCTTTTGGCAAGATTATGGAACTGCTATAGAAGAGCTAGATGATCATTAGAGTTAGCAGAGAACAGAAGGATGTCATCAATGTAGACAAGGGCATTCTGGAGGATTGGTTCAAAAATTTTTGTCTTGGCCTTTTGGAATTCTAAGGGAGCATTCTTTAACCCAAATGGCATCACTGTCTATTGATAATAGAAATTGGGGATACAAAATGCTATTTTGAATATTTCATCCGGATGAATTCCAAGTTGCTAAAAACTAGCTTTAAGGTCAAACTTAGAAAAGATCTTAGCCTCAACTTATTCCTTACAGATATAAAGTTTCCTCTCTCAAGAAGAGAAGTCCTACTTGAAAAACTTTTTAAGGCTGAGATCTTTTCTAAGTTTGACCTTAAAGCTGGTTTTTGGCAACTTGGAATTCATCCGGATGAAAGATTCAAAATAGCATTTTGTATCCCCAATTTCCATTATTAATGGACAGTAATGTCATTTAGGTTAAAAAATGCTCCCTCAGAATTCCAAAATGTCATGACAAAATTTTTTGAACCAATCCTCCAGAATGCCCTTGTCTACATTGATGACATCCTTTTGTTCTCCATTAACTCTGATAATCATCTAACTCTTCTATAGCAATTCCATAATCTTGCTAAAAGACATGGAATTATGCTATCTTAGAAAAAAAATGGTTATAGCCCAATCTTCTATTAATTTTCTGGGATTATCCATAAAAAATAACCAGATATGCCTCTGGCCTCATATCTCTGTAAAAATTCAGAAATTTCCTAATGGGTCATATATAACCAAGCAACTTCAACAGTTTTTGGGCTTAGTAAATTATATAAAAGATTTTATTCCTAACATAGCCTAATACAAAACCACCTTGGCTTAATTGCTGCAAAAGAATCCCCTTGAATGGTTAACTCTTTATAATGATTCAATCAATAAGCTAAAAGAATTGTCTGCCAAACTACCTATTCTTCAAGTCCTTACTACTGATGTAGAAGGATTCTTCAAACAGACGCTAGCTATTATTATTAGAGTGTTATTTTGCTTGATGAAAGCAAAGGCCATGCTATATGTGGATATCAAAGTAGAAAATTCAAAGAGGTTGAGATTCATTACCATTCCACTTTTAAAGAAATTCTAGAAGTAAAAAAGGCCATTGAAAAATTTCAATTCCATTTGATTGGCTGCCATTTCTTAATAGAAATGGACATGTCAGCTTTCCTTGTAATGCTGAAATAAAAGAAGACATTGGTGCCACAGCCACAATTGATTAGGTGGAAGAACTAGTTTGAATAATGGAAGTTTAAGGTTAAACATATTAAAAGTAAAAGAAATTTTCTTACTGACTTTCTTTCTAGGCCTATAGAGTTTAACTCGGACCCTCTGCATCATGTTCTACCAATCTTTATGATCACTGGAGCATCCTCCTCTAACTTACCTCCACCATACTGTTACCTACCACTTCACCTTAAGGAAGATATGCTCTGGTAATGGTTTAAAAAACAAATCATGTCCTACAGTGATATATGTATCAGAAACCATGGTCAATAAAGCTCCCATATTATTAAACCTGATTATCCATATTTTACCATCTTCAACCTTATTTATCCTCCACGGCAGCCAAGCAAGTATGGATATGCTCTCATGAAGATGATAATCAGGAATTATACTATTGGATGTCACATTGACAAAAATGCCGCCTTAGTATTGCTCAATCTTGGCATCATTGGAAGCTTGTCGCAGACCTCTTATTTTTTAATGTGGCTTTCTCTCTTTAAACCTCTTCAGTAATGGATTGATTATTTCATCCAACTTCCTAAATAATATGTCCTGGTTACGTTCTATTCTCACTGGTTCCTCATCGAAGAAATCCAGGAAGATCACACAGTCACCTTGTTTCATGAAGAATTCTATCATCAGCATGGACCACATTATTTTTATCATATTCTAGCCTATCCGTTTATGTCTTATGACTTATGACTGGAAATACATGGCATACTCAACCAAATGAATGATATTGATCCCAACAATCTCCAATCAGACATCTGGCGCATTGACAAGTGGCGTGACTAGCATAACAATCTCTTTCCCACTTATTGTTAGGAACTTTATGATTTAGCCTTTCAGCCATGGCAACACCAAGACTTAGACTCTGACAGCGAGCCAAACTTTTTATAGCATGAAAGAAATTTTGATAGGAGTTCTTTTGAACACCCAACCAGCCCATAAAATCTAAAAGGATTTATTTTGATTGACGAGCATATGCTTTTGCCTACTTTTGCTTTACTTTGCTTTAATTTGTCAGAAGAATCTACTTTGTATTATAGAAATCCGCTGTCTGTGTTAGAATTATCTTGTTTTTACTTTAAGTTTGTTGGGCATTTACTTTTACCCGCTTTTACTTTAGTTTATCAAGTTTGTCAGAAGAATCTACTTTGTACTATAGCTTTCTTTTATCTGTATTATTTTATGTTTTCTTATAAATATCAATGAAATCTGCTCAATCGGGCAGGAGGATTTTCCGAGAAAAAATTATCTTTCTTCCTATCTTTCATCCTCTTTCATCCTTTCATCCGGTGTTTTAGTATATGTAATATTGCTATTTCAAGAGACATTTACCTCAACGTATTTCCTACGAAAAACGTCTTCCTTATGAACGTTGCCGTTAAATATACATATATGAAGAGAAAAGGAACAGTATGAAAATAAACTGAAAGGAGGCGTTGTCCGGTATTCCTAGCAGATGCTCGCCTCTTATATATATATATAAAGCTTACAACTGTTTCATAAAATATAAAGTCTACAATTTTTTATAAAGCTCTTGAAATTTTCACGAATACAACTGTTACTATCCATATTATAAAATTTATAAAAAAAATTATAAGATTTATGTGAAATATAATATTCTATAACTTATTTTTGAAAAATTATAAATTTTATGTAAAAAATAATAAAATTTATATAATGGTCTCCTAAGATTCCCAAGAGAATGCATGAATGTTACCTCAAATTGAGGTAGTCCAGAGTAGTCACTCACCTTTAAAACGTCTCCATTTTTGTACTGCATTAGGCAGGCTAAAAAGCCGCTCTCCCGTCGCCTATAAATTAATAAAGTCCAATATGATGGATGTTGTAAGTCAAAATTATTTTGTTTGATCTCTCTAGCTCAGTCGAAATTACGGAGGATGCAATGGGGAAAAACATGTCGATGGCTTCCATTTCTGAGGCCCCTGAGCTTTACTCTTCATCACTGAGCAAGAAAACAAAACCGATTCAAGAAGAAGACAAGGAGACGAAGATGAGCCCCATCATATCAGATTTTAGTGGGCAAACCGAAGCTTATATGGCTGGTGTAATATTTAGCTATATGGAGACTCTTTCTCAGAAAAAAATAAATGCACTTCTTGGGTAAACTTCACTTCTTCTTACTTCATTTATTTGTGTGAATCGATCTTAAGAGGCGTTAAGGCTTAAACCTTACTCCTAGACTTGTTGCAGGATGTATGAATTTAAAATGTGACCGTGGTTATAATGCTGCCATATAGGTATAAAAAAATAATGAACCGATCCAACGGTTAATGTTAACGAAATTCAGTCTGAATTACAATTGCAATTTCAGTATCTACTAGGGCTTATAAAAAATTCTCCATTCGTGTAAAGCCGATCGCCTAAAACCAAAAAATATCGATTAATTGCGAATATTTGATAATTGTTGGGTTGTAACGATTAAAAATGATAAAGAAAATTCATTTTCCAATCAATGTCGGTGGTTAAATTGCTCGACCGAGTAGAACTGTTATCAACCAAAATTATTAGTACGTTCTCGTGTAGGTGTCACCGTTTGACAGTTTTAGCTTGTTTTATTATCATTTTGTCATTTAGTAGGTCTACCTGTCTTTCTCTCCCTCGTTTCAAACTCAATCACATGAAGTCTCCAGCCACAACTTGAATTGCTTTCATTTTCATTTTTATTTTATCTCTATCTCCCTCTCACTTCCAAAATCTTTCTTCCCTCTATGAACAAACACCGCAGCTTAAAATAAAATAAATAAATAATTTATTAAATAATATTATATAAATTAGTATTAATTAATTTATTAAAATATTTATTTAAGTAATTAATTTTATATATTAACATTAAGTATAGAATAAATTAAACTTTAGTTCAATGTGTATAATCTGGTTAGATCATACATAAACTTATATGAGTAGAGGTCCCAATTTACAATCCTTTAGTGATCAGTGGTTTCTTATTATAAGTCTGACCTTAAATAGAAATTTTAGAGTTATCATTCAGACATACATAACAAGGATTACCACTCTTAAAATATTTTCTCTCTTTTTCTCTATCTGCATAACTTAAGAGATGAAGTAGGCTGCAATCTTTACTTATCATCATCACCTACCTTGATCATGGCTTCATCAGATTATACATCAAGTACACTCACAATTCAAAATTATAATTAATTATATTGTTTAATATTTTGATCATATTATCAATAGATGGTATCAGAGTAATGTTGATAATATGTTAATATTAATTACCAGCATCAATTTTGATTGTTGTTATAACATTTTATTTCTCATATTGGTAAATAATTATTAAACGCTTTTTTGAGTCATTGCTTGATGAACAAAGACACAATTTGAATGTATATATATTCAATGTGCTATTGAATTTGAAGTTTTCTTGTTATAAGTGGAAAAAATCTATGGTTGACCGAAGCTAATGAAACCTAAACAAAAAAAAACCTAATTTTTTTCGTACATGAATATGCAACAAAGATTGGGATTTTGATTCTGAAGCAATTAAGATCAATTTTTCTTTCAATTGAATCATGGACTCTATTCTTATAAATATATGGAATGTCCTGTTGTAGCTTAATTATTTTTTAATTTCATGAATCTTATGAATCATATGCAAGAAAATTTTTTAATTTAATAGGCTTTTATTTACACAATTTTAAAAACTATTTTTTAGGATTAATACATGGGTTAGTGTAAAAAATTGGAGTAGATGAGACTTATTGCATCAAAACGAAGTGAAACCTAATTTTCTAGAGCTTTGGAAGGGCATTAATGGTGGATTTTTCACCATGGCCTAATTGCTGGTTACTAGCAACTAACTTTGGCCAAGCCCATGCATGAGGCCACACATGTGAAAGCGGGTGTGCCTCACGCATCAACTTTTAGGCCTGTTCTTCAGCCCATCATCTTTAAAATTTAATTTCCTATCCATTTATTATTTTTTTAGAATTTTTTTTGCTAGTGAATATTTGTTTTGAATTTTATAAAATTTGTACTACATGAAAATATAATTTGTTTATTGAGTTTTGGCCTATAAAAATTCATGAATGTTCCTTACAATATTTATGAACTTGGTAAGGAGTCACTCCCTTTGATTGTGAGTATAGCTATATTTGATAAATTGATGAATACTTAATTAAGTAATGAGACTGTTAGGAACACATTGTTTGACTTATACCAATGATAGATTAGGATTGTAATGAGACTGTTTTATATGAAAATATTATTCTTCTAAGATGTTTAGGAACACATTGTATTGCCAATAGATATACTCTATCGGTGTGACATTGTTAATATAATTTTAGGGTTTAGATTTCTTTGAATAGGCATGCAGCATTTATAATGTTTCAATGTTTCTTATACTCTATCGATATGGTTATATTGATTACATGCTTATGTAGACTCTTATACAAGCTAAATCATGTGATATATGTAATTTTGTTAATGCCATCTTGTTATATAGTTGCTTGATTGATTTTTTATTTACTTGGGAATCTTGTGTAATAATTATGTTATTCACATATAATTAATATTTCCCAATTCTATAGCAACAATCTCGGCCTTTCAGCAACTATTTGTGGTAAGGACTCTTTATGAAATAAACTATAATGAATGAAAAGAATCTTTGAACATGTACCTAATAATCTCTAAGGAAGATTTGACTCTCAGAGAATCGAAGCTGGTTAATCTTTCGCCTGAATCTATTACTGTAGATAAGACTTATCACAAGCAATGGTATAAATCAAACTGACTCTGTTTGGCAATGATTAAGTTTACTATTAAGAAATGAATTAGAGAAAGTATCCTAGATAAGGACACTGCCATGGAGTACATAAAAGTTGTTAGTGAAAAATTCAAGAAGCTTGACAAGATTCAGAAAGTCTATTATCTCTCTATGTTTAACAACACTTATTATGATGGAGTTTTAGGTGTCATGGAGCACATCATGAAGATAATTCACTATTACAATAAATTGAAGTCATATGGTGTTAATCTAGGAAAGAATACTTTAGTTTATAGAGTCCTTCAATCTTTTTCATTTCAATATAGTTACTTGAGAACTTCTTATAATTCACAATAAAGAGAATGGACAATTGACCAAATAATTTCCATAGTAACTCAGAGGAAGAGACCATGAAAAGTAATTGACAGCCACCTTCTATTAATTACTTATCTCGGGGCTCTAACAGTAAGTCAGGTGAGAATGATAAGAAAGGAAAGAAACTAGAAACGTAGATATCAAGAAAGCTTAGTTTCAAGAAAAGTGATAAAAAGGGCAAAGGATAACGGAAGAAATTTAAAGGCAAGTGCAATTATTACAAGATCCCTGGACACAAGATATCCGATTGCTATAAGCTAAAGAACAAACGTGAGAAGGAAGGGGTTTAAAAATCAATAGATCCTAAGTGAGAAAGAAAGGATTGTCTTAGAAGTAGTAGGGAGTAAAGTTAAAGTTGAATACATTGGAACAATTTCTTTATGTTTATCTTTTAGACATATTTTGAATTTGAATAATGTTATTTATGTACCTTCTATGAAGAGGAATTTGATTTCTAGTTCTATTTTGGATAATTGTGGTTATTCTTTTTAACAAGGAAATGGAAAGATTGAAATTTATTATAATTCTACTGTTGTTAGTACTGCTACTTTGCAAAATAGTTTGTATTATTTGAATTTGAATTATTTTTCCTATTGTGTCTTCTAATATACCCATCAATGTTATGATTGGGCATAAACGTCCTAGAATGAGTGAGAATTCCTTCATTTTGTGGCATTGACGATTAGGTTACATCTTTAGAGAAAGATTAGTAAAGTAAGGTGTGTTATCAGATCTGGATTTTTTAGATTTTGAAACTTGCATAATTACATCAAAGGAAAATTTTCTGCTAGAATTAGAAATAAAAAGGCATGAAAGTCTAAAAATATCTTGAACCTCATACACACTAACATATGTGGACCTATTTCATCAGTAACTGTTAGAAGTTTTAAATACTTCATTACATTCACAGATGACCATTCTAGATATGGTTTGATTGAGCTTATACATGAAAATTCAGAATCTCTAGACACCTTTAAGAACCTTAAGGCAGTAGTTGAGTTGAAGATTGGAAGAGCTATAGTGTGTTAGATTAGATAGGGATGGAGAGTATTATGGGAGATATAGTGATATAGGTAGAAATCCTGGACCATTTGCTCTATTTTTGTAGGAACATAGTATTGAAGCTCAGTATACAATGCCAGCATACCACAATAAAATAGGGTTGTAGAAAGATGTAACCACACTCTAATGGACATGATCAAAAGCATGATAAGCCATTCCTCATTACTAGAATTTTTATGGGGTAAAGCCTTAAAGACTGCGGTATACATTTTGAACTAAGTACCTAGTAAGTTAGTTTCAAAGACTCCATACAAGATATTTACTGGAAAGAAGCCTGGTTTGAAACATTTTTGAGTGTGGAATTTATAATCCCTAATTGAAGAAATTAGACTCTAGAACAATTAATAGGTTCTTCATTAGGTATTGTACTAAATTAAGAAGTTACAAATTTTATTGTCCTACTCATACTACCAAGATCATCAAATTTGATGAAGCATTCTATTTTGATATTAACTTGGATAGTCAGAGTTCAATGCCTAGGGCTATCAATTTGCGTGATAAGACCACTATTCTGCCCATACCTATTCTAACTCCTTCAACCATTAAAGGAGATAATGTTGAAAATCTAGTTCAGATAAATGAAGATCCTCATATTTAAGAACTTGATGAGCCAATTATTGAATTAAAATGATCTTAAAAGGTCGAAAGGCCTACAATATCAAATGACTACATCATGTGCTTGTAGGAGTTTAAATCAGACATTATTAATAGGACATATCCCATTTCTTTTCAACAAGCAATGTCAAGCCCTAATTCCTTTAAGTGGCAAGAGGTTATGAATGATGAAATTTCCTCCATACATCACAATTACATATTAGAGCTTACTGAGTTACTAAATGGATACAAGCTAGTTAGTCATAAATAGGTTTTTAAAACCAAACAGGGCACTACTATTGAGATCGAAAGGTATAGAGTCAGATTCGTAGCTAAAGGCTATAATTAAAAGGAAGGTATTGATTACACAAAGACCTTCTTTCTTATGGCTACTAAGGATACTTTTAGAGTTGTCATAACACTTATTGCACAACTTGACCTTGAACTTCATCAACTGGATGTCAAGACTGCCTTTTTGAATGAAGAATTGTGCAAATAAGTTTATATGACTTAGTCAGATGATTTTATTAAACCCGGTAAAGAGCACTTGATATGTAGATTATGCAAACCTATCTATAGGTTAAAATAAGTCTCCAAATAGTGGCACCTGAAGTTTCATGAAGTCATTACCTCTCTTGGATTTATTGAGAATGTTTCGGATCAATATATCTAAAAAAATTTGATGGGAACAATTTTGTCATCTTAGTGCTTTATGTTGATGATATTTTGCTAGCTAATAACTCAATGAATTTTCTAAATGAGTCAAAACACATACTATCATCTCATTTTGACATGAAGGATCTTAGCAAAACATCTTTCATTCTTAGAATTCAGATCTATCATGACAGAACTCGTGGTATTTTGGGTTTGTCCCAAGTTAATTACATTGAATAGGTGCTTAAGAGATTTAAAATAGATACTTATGCTTCTAGTCTAGTATCTACTCAGAAAGGTGATACATTATCTCAATCACAATGCCTTTAGACTGATATTGAAAGAACTGAAATGGATAAAATTCCTTACAAGTCCACTGTTAGTAGTCTTATATTTGCACAAATATACACTCGTTCAAACATAACTTTTGCTATTAGTGTGCTTGAAAGATACTTGAGTAACCTTGGGATGGATCATTGGAAAGTGGCCAAGAAAGTAATGAGATATCTTTAAGATACTAAGAATCATATGTTAACTTATAGAAGATATAATTTTCTTGAGGTTGTTGGTTATTTAGATTCAAATTATGCCTCATGTATAGATGATCATAAGTCAATATCTCATGGAAAAGTGTTAAGTAGACACTCACAGCTACCTTAACTATGAAAGCAAAGTACATCGCATGTTATGAGGCCATTTGTCAAGCTGTATGGTTGAGGAAATTGATATCTAGCATGTATTTAGTTAATTCTATATCACAACCTCTTACAATTTTCTATGATAATTCTTCTATTTTGTGCTTCTCTCAAAACCACAAGAATTCTACTCATACTAAACATTTTGATGTTAAACTCCTGTTTGTTAGAGAGAAGATTGCTGAGTCTCATACTCGCATTGAACACATCCCTAGTGCAAATATGCTGGCAAATCCATTGACAAAAGGCTTAACTGTAAGAGTATTTAGGAATCATGTAACTCATATAGGTCTTGTTAAATCTTTCAATGAAGCCTAGGTTTAATGGGATTCTAAGATATGCTTGTTTTAATTTTGCTACTATCTAAGACCACTTATATAATTATTGTTCAGTTTGGAATTTTGAAACATTGGTGATGTGTTTTACATATTATTTATTTCCTTATCGGATTCAATAATTTTGAGTTACAATAATTTTGAGTTATTTCTCTTCTGAATTATGGCTCTTCTGAATTATGGTTAAAAGACTAACTTTATTTTGTTCTTTTTAGATTATGAGACATTATGTTTAACATCACTTGTCTCCCGATCAGATTTAGTGATTTGGTATAGTTTTATTCTCTGAATGGAATTTATAACTTAATATATATTAATTGCTTAATTACTGCTATTTCAAATATTCCATATAATTATTTAATATTATCCAAGTGGAAGATTATTATATTAAAATAAAAAAATAAATAATTTATTAGATAATATTATATGAATTAACATTAATTAATTTATTGAAATATTTATTTAAGTAATTAGTTTTATGTTTTAACATTAAGCATAGAACAGATTGGGTCCTAGTTTAATGTGTATGGTCCGTGATAGGTTAGATCATGCATAAACTCATATGGATAGAAGTTCCAACTTATAGCCTTTTAATGGTCAATGATTTTCTATCATAAATCTGACTCTAAATAGAGAGATCATGGTTGTCATTCAGGCATACACAACAAGGATTATCACTCTTAAAATATTTTCTCTCTCTATTTGCATAACCTAAGGAGCGAAGTAAGTTACAATCTTTACTCATCATCATCATCTAGACTGATTATGGCTTTATCAGATTATGCATTAGGTATACTCACAATTCAAAATTATGATTAATTATATTATTTAATATTTTGATCATATTATCAACACCTCTCACTTCCAAAATCTCTCTTTCCTTTATGAACAAACATTGCAGCTTAAGACTTCTAGTTTAGGCTTTTCAATTTTTTATGGATATATCATAGTAATCTACCCTTCGTCTAAGATTTATTATCCAATCAGTAGAACACTTGAGATTCCTATAGTTGTAATTTGAAAATATTCTTGAAAACATATCATTTTTCTGTATATAATGAGATCAAGTGCTTAAACCAATTAAACAGACTAAAATGTTTTATAATTTCAATTTGATTGATGATTTTGCTGCATTAGACGGCAACCACAACAGATGATAATTTTTTCATTCCATTCTTAATCCATTTGCTTGATTTTTCCTCAAAAACTAACTAAATCCTAATTGTGATTAGGCCTTTACTACAATTAGGATCATTATCTTAGTTTAAATCCTTTCTCTAATAATGATTGCTCCAATTTAATTTTAGAGGAATTTTAATTTTCATGAGGATTTATAAAATATAAGCACATCGTTAAATGGTGGTGGATAACGTTCATCATAACCTTTCAATGCTTTTTTTAGTACCTCAAAAATAATGTAAAATAAAAGTGAATGAAGGCCTTTTGTAAGATTATATACCCAATGTATTCGTAGAAAGGCAATCTCAATTGATGTGTTAAGAAATAATTTAGTAATTAATTATTGTAATAATTATTTCTAATTTGTGTAAATTGATCAATCATGAAATTAGGATTGATAATTGCTAAATTTTTTAGACAAGATGGGTTTATCATAGATTGACTTAGTCAACATATGGGCCAATTGAATATAGGGCTGTCAAACGGGTCGCGGTCCGCAAATCAACCCGTGACCCGTTTTGCGGATATGGACCTCTTAATTTTGATCCGTTTTCAATGCGGATAATACGGATCAACTCGTCATGGACCCGGTCCGTAACGGACCGACTCGTATTCGCGGAGTCCACGGATTTTTAGTTAAAACCTGCGAACCGGCCCATACCTGTTACAGATTTTTGCGGACTTAGACCCCTAAAATTAAACCTATTTTTTAACGCGGGTAATACGAACTAATCCGTTACAGACCCGGCCCGTTTCGAACCGACCCGTATCCATACGGGCCGACCCATTTGATAGCCCTAATTGAATATAAATTATGTTGAACAAACTTGCTCTAACCTAATTCAACACTTTAAATATTATAATATGAATAAGAAAAACATAGAATTTAGCTTATCTGGACAAAATTATCTATTTGGGCACTAATTACTTCAACTAACGATGATTCTTATGACATGCACATGTAGGGTATCAGACTAACTTGGACTTCAACTATGATGGTTTGGTGGAGTTGTTGCATTTCCACATAAACAACGCTGGTGATCCATTTATAACGGTCTTAATTCGACAGCATTTGAACTTAATGTACTGGATTGGTTTGCCCATTTGTGGGAGATAGAGAAGAAAGACTGCTGGGGTTCTGTCATGAATGGGGGAACTGAAGGCAATCTTCATGGAATTTTAGTAGGGTAAGTTGTTGGATCACTAAGCCCTTTAAATATTGATATTAGAAAGTTGACCTTCGAAAATAGAAAATAACATAATATTGGAACGTAGGAGGGAATTATATCCTGAAGGAATCCTCTGTACTTCAGAAGATTCCCATTATTCAAGATAGCAAGAATGTACAGAATGGAATGTGTCAATGTCCGTACTGTAAATTCTGGTGAAATTGATTGTATTGATTTAAAGATTTCAGTTCTTGCAAATAATGATAAGCCAGCCATCATTAATGTAAATATACTTATATATCTCCGTCTATCTGATTCAACACATGCTTCCACAGCTCACAAGTAACAAGCTAACTAGTCTATACTTTCAAATATATTGAAAAATGAAAAAATTTAAATGATTAAGTATGTAATTTCAATTTATGGGAACCACATTCAAGGGAGTCATTGATGACCTTGATCTTATAATACAAATGTTTAAAGAGACCGGTTTTACTAATGATCATTTCTATATTCATTGTGATGGAGCTTTATTCGGAATGATGCTGATACAAGTGAGTTTTCATTATTTTATCTTTATTTATATAGTACAACCTCTTACTTTTGTTTTAGCTTAAAACAATTTTCAATTATAATTTATTTGCTTCAAAGCAAAATGTTTTGTTCCCTCCTACCATTCTTAAGCCAATGAAAAACTTAGTCAAAAAATTATAAATTTTGATGGCCAAAAATATAATTCATCTGAAAGGAAGTGACATCTCCCCTTAATTAAAAGAGGTCACTTGTTATCCCTTCCTTATTTTCTTACCTTCTTTCTCTCTATCTCATCTGTTCCTTATCCTTCTTTTAAGAGGAAAATGTCTTTCTAAATTGTTTTCCTAAATGTTTGGAGTCAATAAATACGTTTGTAATAGAAAGTAGGTTTTACCAACATAAAACGATATTGTATGTGGGAGACAAATGGCTTCCCTTTTCAATTAAAAAAATATTTAAATACAATTTTAAGCTTTTTAGAATATAAATTATGTGATATTAGTCCTTATGATTTAAAATAATTTATTTTGTTCTTCTTAGTACAATTTTAATTTACGTATTTCATTTTTATCAATTTCTTAATTTTATAAAATTATTTTCACTCAATATTGTCATTATATTAATAAAAAAATGAATTTTACATAAGTATTAAAGGAAATCTCTATCTGAATATTAAAAATTTTAAGAAAATCATGATAAAATTTGATATAAATCAAGAAGGCCAAAATTACACCAATTTAATATTTATATTAGTCATTGTAAATTAAAGAAATTAAAATCACATGATTTATATTTTAAAGAAACAACATTTATTTTAAGCTTAAAAGAAATCATCACTCTTCTCTCTGTCTTACTGATCTATAATATTTTTCTCTCTTTGGCGCTGTTTTTCACCGTTCCATTTCTCCCTCCTTCCGTTTCCGTCTTTCTCATATTTTCTTTCTCTACTCTATGCCCTTTTAATCCTCGTCCATCCTTCCCTTCCTCTCCTATTCTTTTATCCGAAATCTTCCCTTTCTTCTTATATTTCTGTATATGCAGATATCAAATAATTATATTAAAAATTGAATTAAAAAATATTTAAACAATTAAAAATAGGAATTATGTTTAATAATTTTATTCAAAAATAAGTTGAATATAAATTAATATGAATTCATTTTATAAAAAAAATGAAAAAAAGTAAGGATTTGAATACCCTTTTTGGAGTATTATTTTCAATATAAAATAAACTTAACTTTTGACTTTTACTAGAAAAGTTTGTTGATTCTATTAGGAAAACATTCTAATTTGTACTGCTTAACCTTGAAAATAAAATTTACTTAACAAATTTTTTCAATTGAAGAAAATACTCTTCCTTTATGCCACAAACAAGAAAATTACATTTTCTTATGTTGCCCAAAATAACAAATCAATTTACCTTCTAAAAATGCATTTTTTAAGAAAAACACTTTTCATAAAATATCATTTTTAATCGAAACAAACAAAAACTAAATTTTATTTTAAAAATTTTCATTTATTGTGTAAATTTAGTAAAATTTAATTTAGGTGTATACAACTTATTCATTAGTTATAGTCTTATTTATTTTTTCCATTCCATCTAAGAAGATGTAGCTTTGGTGGTTCACATTCGGGCTCCAAAGATCACTTTCAAGAAACCCATCGGAAGCAAAACTATTTCCGGCCATAAATTCTTAGGAAGCCCAATCCCATGTGATGTGATAATAAAACGTTTGAAATATATCGATACTATCTCTAATGACATTGAAATCATCGCTTCAAGAGATACCACAATCACAAAAAGCCGTTGTGGTCATGCTTCAATCTTTGTTTGGTACACTCTCAACAAAAAGGGTTTCTCGGGGCTCAGAAAAGATGTCGAGAAGTGCATAGAAAATGCAAATTACTTGAAGAATTGACTGCAAGATGCCAACATCAGTTTGATGATCACTGAATTCAGCAACACCGCTGTGATTGAGATGCCCCCGGAAGATGGGTTTGTTCGTAAGTGGAATTTGGCGTGCAAAGTAAATCTGGCACATGTGGTGGTGATCCAGCACGTTACCGTCGAAATGCTGGACTCTTTCGTCGGTGAGTTGGTGCGAAAACGATCCGTTTGGTATCAAAATGGACAAAATAAACCTTCTTGCCTTGCTGATGTTACTGGTGCTGAGAATTGTGTTTGTAATTTGCATTAGGAGTTAACCTATCAATTGTCATGTATAAAGTACTATGAATGCGTGGGGGTTGATGTTGAAAAAGTGTTGTATAATAAAAAGTAGAATTATACCGGAAGTGTCTAGAAATTTCCATCTACTAAGGAAGGTAGAGTATGGCAATTATGTAGGAAAGATCTGGATTACTTGGGGCATGAAATCCGCTTAAATGAAAGAGAACTTTCTCATCATGTCTATGAATAGTTAATGGTAGCAATTTATTGGAAAAACTACCAAAATAACACCCGGTGGAAAAATTAAATTATTCACTTAGATTGTCTTTTCTCATGCATATAATAGAATATATTATAAAAAAAAAAATCAGAAGATCAATAATTTTTTAACATGAAAAACTCTTCAATATAAGAGTAAAAATTATAAGATTTAGTATAATAAAAATTCATTAAAAAAATAATGGATACAATGTATTTATAAAAATTTTAAAGAACAATCAATATAGCAACTCTTTATCAACACAAGTGAAATTCTTAACAAAATTAACGTAATAAGTATCACAAATCATTGTGTAAAACTAGTGTATTACCAATTATCATGTAAAACTAATTAGTAGAAAAGAAAAAAGTTAACAGAAAAATATGTATTATACTGCTCAAATTACCAAAAATAACATATCCAAATTAGATGAGGGTTTGAGTAAATATAATGATAAATCTTTTCACATAATTTGGTAAAACACAATCTAAACTTTCTCTCTCTACTGTCTTGCGTGCCCAAAAGAAATCTGCTTTTTTTGCTTCAATATCTTCTCAATGTTAAAGCACAAAACCTGAGGTGTTTTGTTTGTGTGTGTCTATATATATATATATATATATATATATATATAAACGGATTTCGTATAGTGTTAGGAAACGTTATCTAATGCCAAACCAACTCGACTTTCCAAAGGTCAAATAAGGCATATTATAATTTTGCTTCACATGCTTCTCTTTTTTTTTTTCTTGATATCTTATTCATTTTTTATGAGAATAATAAATATAAAGAGATTATGAGCTTACTTGAGAGGAACCCACCATTAATAGATAGCCTCATTTCGATTAAGCGGGAAATATTGTCATTTTAGCTATTGAACAATATGTTTCAAACTTTTTCTTTAATACAAATTTAGTCAACAAATCAATATTATTATCATTTGTTTGATCTTTCTTAAGTTCTAACAACTTGTTATTTAAAACATTATGTATCTAATGATAATGAACATCAATATATTTTGACTTTACATGAAAAGTAGCATTTTTACTAAGGTATATTGCACTTTGATTGTCACAAAATAAGATATAGTGATCTTACTTAAAACCAAGTTCTTGAAAAAACTTCATTCACAACAACTCTTTACACACTTTGATTGCTGCAATAAATTCTGCTTCTATTGTTGAAATAGTAACATATTTTTACAATTTGGATTATCATGCCAATATAATAACCTTTGAATATTGAGAACTTAGACATTCAAAATTAATTTCAATTTTTGAAATAATAATAAAAGCTTTATAATAATAATTTAATTATATATAACTACTCACATTTTGTAATCGACAATGATAAAGAACATAAAATCATCAAAATAAATGTATATGTTAAAAAAATAATTATGAAAAATAGTCATAATAATTCTATATACAGCTCAATTACTAAATTAATACTAATTGCTCATTTGAGGCATTCAATTGCAGCCAATTTTCTGTATATGTAAGGACTCTTTTCTACTAAATTGAATTTGCAATTTAAATTTTAGTCTAGGTTCAATATCACTCAATTTTAACTTATTTTTTTATTTTTAAGGGTTTTTTAATATAATTTAAATTTAAGACTAAGAATTTGAAGAAAAATGAAGGAAAAATAATTCATTAATTAGGAAATTTTTGTCGAAACAAAACCTTAATATTTTCTTCAAACTTCTTACCTCATATTGTTATATAATCCAAAAATAATCAAATTAATGCATGCCCACCTTAGTTTTATCATTTTGAGATGAAAACCCAAACCAATTATGAAATATATCATAAATTTAATCTAATTTTACAAATTTCTTTTGGAAAATTGTGAAACTCATAACTTTTGAATTTCAGTCCAAAAATTTAAATCATACAGAAATTAACCAAAAAATTGTGCATATTATAGAAAATTACTCAGACAAAAGTTTTCATTAATTTATGATTGTAAGATAGAAATTTGTCATAAATTCTCATGGCTTTTTGTATTTTGAAAGTTAAAAACAACATCTATATTTTTCAATAAATTTTACATAAATAATAACTATGTAATATAATAAAGTTGGCTCTTATGCCACTATTAAAAAAATAGATTGAAGAATTTAAAAAATCAAACAGAGGATCACATTAATCATATTGCATAACATATGAATTTATGCAAAATAATTAATCAAGCAATAATTGTAATAACAAATCATACTTGAATGTTAATATGATCTTTTAAATGATGAATCTGATTTATTTGTTAATCATTGATTATTCTTCTGTGTCAGATATATTCGACCCCCTTGATTTTAAAAGACAGAGAAATGGAGATAAAATAAAATATTGGAAGGGAGCTGTCAAACTTTCATCCCCTTATGTTAAAAAATTTTTGTATTTCAATGCAGCAATTACAAGTGTATATAAGGTAAGATTTGAAACTTCTTTTTTGTGGGTGAAATTAGGTCAACTTGAGGTCACAAAATAAAAAATCCAACCTAAATATTTAAATAAGATGCAATTCTAATATGATGATCAACTTGAACCTAATTAAATATTCTATATTTTTGTACATTTATTAATCTAATTAAATATTCTATATTTTTGTACATTTATTAATCTATGCGTACAAAATATTACTGATAATATTAATTCACAAAATAATTCCAATATCATCATTTCTGTTGTTGTCATAACTACTTATTATTAATAATTACTATCTAAATCATCAATTATTCTATACTTATTATTTTGAGATAAAAATAAAAATTATATTTAAGTAAGAATCAATTACATTTAAAAAATAGTTAAAAATAAAAATTATTTTTAGAAAAATAAAATAAAAATAAAAAATATAATTTTCACAAATTAAACACAATCTAAATATGTTTGTTAGAGCCTTTTCTCTTTCCCACAGTTGACGTTAATAATATTGGCAAGCAAATTTATAATTAGCTTGATTAACGTAAATAATAAAACAAAATTTGATTCTTCTTTTAAATGATATGGAAAAGTTATGACTAATGGTGGTTTATATATATTTTAGCGTGGACGTATATTCTTATTAATTTTTTAAAAAAAACTTACATAAAATTATATATTTTATTTAAAATATCTTTATCAACTTTTAAATTTTATCTCATTAAAATATTAAATTACATTATCTCTACTGACCGTATTTCCACACGCTCCAATAATACATTTTTAGTCATTACAATGGAGGGCTGGGGGTAGGGGTGCAAATGGGTCGGGTGGCTTATGACTCGGCTTAATTTAAGCGTAACTCGACTCAACCTATTTAGTTAAATGAGTCAGATTAAGGCCAATATAGAAGTTTTTTTAATTAAATAAGCTAAAATTTTTTATTTTAAACTTAGCTTACAAGCCTATTAGACTAGCCTATTTAACATTTTTATTTAAATTTATTTATTATAAAAGTAATGACATATAGACTTTTTTTTTTTCAAACCCATTACATAAATTAAATATTTTGAATGTTTATTATATAATTTATGGTGAACTAATTTACTTTTATTGTTAACCTTTGATATTATAATAACTTAATGTTATTTTACTTTTAATTAAATATTAAATTTTAAAATTAGTAATTTTATATTATGAGTATATGGATATATTTCTTTATTAATTAGTTCTTATATAAAATTTTATATTAATTTTAGTATTATTAGGAGTATTTTAAGAATATATTGATACAAGTTTATATAAGTTATTAACTTATTTAAAATTTTTTTATAATAAGTTTTTTAAGTCTTAAGTTATTAACCTATTTAAAAGATTGTATTTAAAATAGACTTTTAAATAGACTAACATGTCAGGTCAAACTCGGACTTGAAATAAAGTCTTATTTAGGCTAATAGGCAAGTCTTGAAATAAAGTCTTATTTAAGCTAATAGGACAGGCTCAGGCTAATATTTTGCAATACAAGCTCGACTTATTTAAGGCAATACCTAATTCGATCCAGCTTATTTGCACCCCTAGCTGGGGGAGAGCTTAAAGAAACTGATTCCCCTCTCCCTCCTACTAAGATTGAGAAATATTTTTAATTTTATTGTGTCGAATTATTATATTTTATAATTTTATAATTTAGAAAATGATCATATAAAATTTATCAATGACCTAAATATAATATTAAAATATTTTAATTTTAAAAATATAAAAAATAATAATACTAAAATTTCAGTATTATAAAGAACTAGAAATACTTTTTTAATGATGTTCTTCAAACTTCATTTATTTTATAAAAGAATTATATGAAAATTTTATTTCTTTATATATAAATAAAATTATTTCATATTACTTATATGCCTTCTTTTAAAAAATATACATGGCAAAATGAAAACAACTTCCTCTTTAATATAAAAGATATTTATGCTATAGTCTTATATTCAATATTAAATAAATAGAAAATTTTTAATCATCTTTATATTTTATAATTAAAATGAATTATGAATTTTTCATTGAAATCGACAGAACCTTAAACTTGCATTATATTTTAAAAACGTTAATGATACGTGGAACTCGACAGTTAAAAAAATTAAATATTTTATTATTAATTAAGTTTTTAATTTTAAAATAAATAAATTAAAACTAAAAATATAAATTTTAATATATTAAATATAATTTAATAATAAAAATATTTAATATTTTAAGAGGTCGAACCTCATAATACTATTTTTTAAAAAGTTAAATGTCTTCATTAACAGTCAATTTGTTAGGGACTTGGATACTGTATGACACCCGCCATTTTCCATTAGATAATAAAACATGCATAATAGTTGAAAGCAACCAAGGTAAGATGGTTCCAGAAGACTAGGAGCTTGCAAAGTAGCTAAATTATTTGTTTGTTAACATCAATAGTTCTAGAAACTACTCATAATATGTAATTTATTTGATTGTTTCCCACAATCAATTGAATATCGTTTTAATTCTTCATCTTAATTGAATTTATTGTCATTCTAATACTTCAATCACTTCAAATTAATGAATTAATGTCAATTATAATTTTTAAAATTAGTTGCAGAAAAACTCGTTATCTATTTATATACTATTATGAAGAGGATCGGTAGGTTTTGGACTCTACTTTTCCTTTTTCAAAAAAATAAAATATAAATTTCACATATTTAATAGATAAAAGGATTATACATTAATTTTGTTTTACTTTAAATGAAATAATTACCCATTAGATAAGAAATAATGAATGATTATTCTATTTAAATATATAAATTACTTTTATATATAATGTACTATAAAAAAAAATAATTAAAGTGACAATGAAAATTAAATCACTTAAATAGCAATAGAAAATAAATAAAATTAATATAATATTTAGATAATTTAATTTAATTGGAAGTATAAAAAGTTTGCTTTGAACTTACCATTTAATACTAAAGACAAAACTAATTTATATTTATAGAATTAATTTCTTTAAAATTTATTTTAATGTTTAAAATTATTTTATATATATTCTAATAATTTTTTTAGATAAATGATAAAAAATAAAAAGATGAATCCCTACCGATCCCGTTTATAATAGTATATAAATAGATAATGAGTTTTTCTGCAATTAATTTTAAAAATTATAATTGACATTAATTCATTAATTTGAAGTGATTGAAGAATTAGAATGACAATAAATTCAATTAAGATGAAGAATTAAAACGATATTCAATTGATTGTGGGAAACAATCAAATAAATTATATATTATGAGGAGTTTCTAGAGCTATTGATGTCAACAAACAAATAATTCAGCCACATTCAAACTCGTAGTCTTCTCGAACCATCTTACTTTGGTTGCTGTAAAATATTTAATGTTTTTAAAGGTCGAGTTTCATGTATCATAATATTTTTAAAATATATTGCACGTTTAAGGCATTCATCTTTTTATTTTTTTTATCATTTATCTAAGAATTATTAGAATAAATATAAAATAATTTTAAACGTTATAATATTTTTTAAAGAAATTAATTCTATAAATATAAATTAGTTTTGTCTTTAGTATTAAATGGTAAGTTCAAAGCAAATTTTTTATACTTCCAATTAAATTAATTTCCTAAATATTATATAAATTTTATCTATTTTCTATTACTATTTAAGTGTTTAATTTTCATTACCACTTTAATTATTGTTTTTAATAGTACATTATATAAAAGTAATTTATATATTTAAATAGAATAATCATTCATTACTTCTTATCTAGTGGGTAGTTATTTTATTTAAAGTAAAATAAAATTACTGTACAATCCTTTTATCTACTAAATATATGAAATTTATATTTTATTTTTTTGAAAAAGGAAAAGGAGAGTCCAAAACCTACCGATCCCCCTTATAATAGTACATAAATAGATAATGAGTTTTTATGCAATTAATTTTAAAAATTATAATTGACATTAATTCATTAATTTGAAGTGATTAAGCAATTAGAATCACAATAAGTTCAATTAAGATGAAGAATTAAAACGATATTGAATTGATTGTGGGAAACAGTCAAATAAATTATATGTTATGAGTAGTTTCTAGTGCTATTGATGTTAACAAACCAATAATTTAGCCACTTTCAAGCTCCTAGTCTTCTGGAACTATCTTACCTTGGTTGCTGTCAACTATCATGCACGTTTATTGTCTAATGAAAACGGCGGGTGTCATACAGTATCCAAGTTCCAAACAAATTGAGTGTTAATGAAAATATTTAACTTTTTAAAAAGTAATATTATGAGGTTCGACTTTTTAAAATATTAAATATTTTTATTATTAAATTATATTTAATATATTAAAATTTATATTTTAAATTTTAATTTATTTATTTTAAAATTAAAAAATAATTTAATAATAAAATTTTTAAGGATCGGTAGGTTTTAGACTCTACTTTTTTTTCAAAAAAAATAGAATATAAATTTCATATATTTAATAGATAAAAGGATTATACGGTACTTCTGTTTTGCTTTAAATAAAATAATTACCCTGTAAATAAGAAGTAATGAATGGTTATTTTATTTAAATATATAAATTACTTTTATATATAATGTACTATTAAAAATAATAATTAAATTTATAATAAAAATTAAATCACTTGAATAGTAATAGAAAATAAAAAAAAATTAATACAATATTTAGAAAATTAAATTTAATTGGAAGTATAAAAATTTGCTTTGAACTTACATTTAATACTAAAGACAAAACTAATTTATATTTATAGAATTAATTTCTTTAAAAAATATTGTAATGTTTAAAATTATTTTATATTTATTCTAATATTTTTTTGATAAATGATAAAAAGATAAAAAGACGAATGGTTTTTGATTTCTCCAATGCTGTGCAAAGCAATACATAACAATGTAAGTTTAAAGATATTTTCTCATTTAAAGAAATTGCATGCTTTAACTAAAACACTTTAATTTTTTCCATCAATTAATAATGAAAGTGTGTAGGATTAAACAAATTAAATGTGTTAATTGTATTATAAATTAATCACATATTTAATTACATATTTAAATATATGCAAATGATTTTAAATTAAAATCATTGTTACATACATTTAAATTATAATCACAACTTTTTTATCAAAAAAATTATAGATATGATTTCATACAATATAATTTAAGAAAAAATATATTTACAATACTTATAAATCTCATTTATAGAAATTAAAATTAGAAACAAATTATAATATTGAGCGTTTTTATATAAAGGAATGTAATACATGACACGCAAAATTAATAAGAGAGTAAGAGAGAAATAAAGGAAAAAAGATGTAAAAAATTATTGTTTGAGAAAGAAATATAAAGTAAATATATTGAATGTGGTTTAAATTCAATAAAAAAGATGGTAAAGTTATAAAAAAATATTTTCAAATTGAATAAAAAAAGTCTTTGAAACATGTGAAAGTGTGTGTGAAGAGGTTAGTCGATAAGCTATATAAGGTGATTGGGAACTCTTGGACTCAACTTTTTAATTTTTTAAAAATATTCGCTTAAAATTTATATATTTTAAAAAATATAGGATAAATATATACATTTTAATTAAGTCGTGATTACAAAACTCCCCATCTTTAGGATTCTAACTCTCAAAACTTCTCTCTCTTTTTTTAGATAAATTGAAAACTTCACTTTTTTTTCTTTATTTATTAAAACTACTTCAATCTGATTATGCGTTTTCTTTATTTATATTGGTGAAAAGAAAATAATAAATACATAAGTCTCTATATATTTAATTAGATAGAGTTTGTTAATATCTAATTTTATTCAGATAATAATAAAAAATAAAAAATAATTTTTTTTAAAATCAAATTTTTATAAGAAGTTGCCAACACTGCATTTCACATACCTACTACACCCATCGTATTTGCTTGCAACACAGTACAAATCCTCCTTGTAAAAAGCTATCACTTGATCAGATTTTTTTTTATATTTTCAAAATGAAGCCCTTATTATTGAATCTAGAGAACAACATGCTAAATAACTATATATCTTGTTCTTCTTATACTATCTTAGCTTCATTTTCTAGCCGATTCTTTTGATTTCCTCTATCAATTAAGCAAAATAAATATGTAAGCTTTCACTTATATAAAGCTATTTGCAAAGCACAAAGAAGGGGATAAAAAAAAGAGAAAGAGTGAAAAAAGGGGAGACACAAAAGAAGAGAAGCGGGAGGTAGAGAAAGATAAATAAAAAATAAAAAAGGAGGAAAAGTGAGATATATATATATATATATATATATATATATATATATGGGAAGTTATTAAAGAAAGAGAAGTATTTTATGAAAAAATCTAAAAAGGGAAGAGAGGTAGAATATTTATAGAAGAGAAGGAAAATCTGAAAATTTTTAAAGAAGGAAAAAAAAATACAGAGTGGAGAAGAAGTTATTCAAAAAGAGAGAGATCTAAAAAAAATAATTTTTTTAGAAAAATAAAATATTGAAAAGAAAAAGAAGAAAAGAGGAAGAAGTTCGCAGATGAAGAAATAAAAGAATATGTAAAAAGGGTAAAAAAAAGATGAGGATGAGATGACATATAATAATATATCTCATCTCTCTTTTTATTTTATTTATTTTATTTTAATTTTTTTTATATTTTATATTTTTATTTTTTTTATTTTTATTTTATTTCTATTTATTATTATTTAATATTTTATTATTTAAAAAAAATAAAAAAGGGTAGGGATGTCCTTTCTAACAGTGAACGTCCCTTACCTTTATTTTCAAAACAAATGAGACTGTCCCGCCTTTCACCCTTCACCCTTTTTTCTCTATTTTTTATTTTTATTTTTTAATTAATTAATTAATATTTATTTAATATATGATATTAATAGTATTTTTAGTACAATTTCTATGATGAAATAAAAATAAAATAATTTAAAAGTTAAAATTATTTAATATTCTTGAAGTGAGAGATACTTTTTAAAAATCATGTGAGCCAATTAAATTAAAGAATATTGATATCTTTGCACATTAAATTAAATGGGCAACCGTTTGTTGAACGGATATTGTAAGATGTTAACGCCTTCATTACACATAACCTACTCTTGAATCTGAACTTTGGGAATACAAGCCACTTTTGGTGTTCCAATTACACTATAAAAAAATGATTAGTGGCAACTTCATCTTCTTTTTATTCATACCATACACAACAAATTACATTTTTGGAGAAGGTGCGAAAGTTTGTTCGCCTCCCTCAAATCTCACTGCTGGGCACGTCGCGACAAGGTTCAAACAAAGACAAGTTTTCTTTTAAAATTTGAAATTCTCTATTATATTTGGATTTAAAAATGAAGTTAATAATTAAATTATTAAGAAATTTAAATTTTATAGGTTAAAATATTTTATTTAATAATAAATAGATAAAATTTATGCATTAATAAATTATTATAAATGAAGAATTTAAGTTATTAAATTTTACATTTATATGTAATTAATACATTTACTCTTGAAGCATTATATTAACATCATATGTTATTTATGAGAACTAAGTAAAATTATTCAATTTTAATACAAAATTTTATAATTTTTAATATTTAGTAAATGTTATATCCAAATATAAGCTTAAATGTATCCTCTGCATTTTTTCTTGCTACATCTCTCTCCTTCTTCACTCCATTTCCTCCTTTTCTCTCAATCTCTCTTGTCTCTCTTTACAAAATAGTTCGTGCATTATTCATTCTACAATAACATAACTCAAGTATCTGCTTGGAGTAATTTAATGTAGATGTTGATTATAATATATAATTTTGTTAATCTTTAAAATATCTCAACACTAATTCACTTATTGTGTTTTGTAATCTAGATTAATATAAAGAGAATTGATGGGATTTATTAGATTTCACTTTCCTTTTCCTCCGAAGGATCAAATATAAATTAAAATAACTACCCACTAAATAAGAATAAGTGGGTACGGAAATTACTTTTAAATGTATATTTCACAATTGAGAATAATATCATTTAAAATTAAGTCCATTATTAAATAGTGATAAAAAAATAAAAGTAATATAATGTTTAGAAATTTGCTTTGAACTTTGAATCTAAAGATAGAACTAATTAATTTATGGAAATTAACATTTTAAAAATATAATTATTTAAATTATTATAATAATTATTTTATATTTATTTCATTTTTTGTAAATGATAGATAAAACAAGAAGGTGAAGGATTTTAAATTTCTCTAATATTGTATGCAAAATAATGCATAATAACATATAGTTAAAAGCACTTTTTTATTTAAAGAAATTATATATTTTAATTAAAATATTTTATTTTTTCCATTAACATTGAAGGCGTGTAGTATTAAACAAATGAAATACTATTAATTATCATATAAATTAATTAGGCTTATCTCCGCATGAGTCAGTTTACGATATGTCAAGTTTGTATTACCTATATTTAAAATGAGTTTAATTTTATGGATCCAAATCCGTTAAAATTCATGATGGGTATAGACTTGTTTGCAGGATTTAATTGAAAGTCCACAAACTTTACAAATGTGGGTTGATCCATCGCAAACCAAATTCATAACGGATTAGTCTATATTACTTATATTAAAAAATAGATTCAATTTTTAGAAGTTATATACGTGAAAATGGATTGCAGGTTATGACCCATTTTACAATTCTAAAATTAATCATACATTTAATTATATATATAAATATAAATTAAATTAATTTTAGATTAAAAATATAGTTACGTACACTTATATTATAGTCATAGTTTTTATATCAAGAAAAAATTATATTTATGGTATCATACAATACAATTTAAGGAAAAAAAATAACAATATCTATGAATCTCATTTATGTGGATTAAAGCTAAAGACAAGTTATAATATTAAGTGTTTTTATTTAAAGAAAACTAATAAATGATTGAAGAGAGATAATAATAATAATAATAATAATAATAATAATAATAATAATAAAGTAAAAGAAATATAAGATAAATATATCTAATGTCGTCTAAGTATAATAATAAATAATAAAATTATAATATAATAAAATATTCTTAAATCGAATGAAAAACGAACTCCTAAACTCACGTGAGACTTAAATTGTCCTTCAAACAAGTCAAATCTACTTTTAAAATTATTGATCCCACTTATTAATTTGTATAAAATTACAATTTGGATTCAAGTTCACTTATATAAATAAATTTTTAAATATATTAATAATATAAGTTTTAAAAAATAATAATTAAATTAAATTTATATTTATTATTATATATATTAAAATTTTATTAATATAATAAATATTTTATAAATGTATATATTATATTATATTATATATAAATATATTATTTATTTAAATAAATTGATATAATAGGTTTACTGGCTAAATTTATCAAAAATAAATTTAATTTATATATTGAAATAAATTTATTTATTACTTTTGATCTGATTTATTTAAATAAAAATTAAATTAACTCAAATTAAAAATAAGTTAAATCTTAAATTCCTATCAAATGATTTGACCGGTATTCACAGTAACGTGGGCGCCAGTGAAAAAGCTAATAATGATAGCTATCAGTGTAAACTACACGGTGTCGGTTGGGTCCAAAAGCTACGGCCGTGATTGAAGGGCCCACTATCGCAAATTAATCGGTGACTGTACCCCTTCCCTCCCGTACCAGCTGCATTGAATCACATCAAACCCTCCACGTGGCACACGAGAACAAACCGGCGGCCTATCTACTGACCAACTCACAGAATGATAACAGCTGGCAAAGAGAACAAACCGGCGGCCCGTCTATTGACCAACCGCCTTTTGGAAAATTTTCTCATTTCCCTCGTGCCAGTTCTGATAGGCCAGGACTACCGTCTCCTAATTAAGCCCTTATTTAATATTATTTAGTAAATAGTTGATAACTGTAATTATTAATTAATTTAATTATTTATTAATTAATAGTTAATTATATTAACTGATTATATTAATTTTTTAAATAAGAATATTTAATAAATTAGTTGTTTATGATTAGTTATTTGTATGTAAAATGATAAATAAGAACATAAATATATTTTATGAATTATTAAAGTATTCTTTTATTTTTAATATTTTAGATTTTATATATTATTTAACAAATTAATTTTTTTATAAATAATATATCATTATAAATTATTATATATTAAAATTTATTTAAAATTAAATTATTATAATTTTTATTATTTATTTTTTAAAAAAATTAATAATTATAATTAATTAATAAATATAATTATTTAATTTTTATTTAAAAATAATATAATTTTTTATAAAAAATAAAATTAAAAATATAAAAATTAATATAATATGTATAGTTATTAATTTATTTAAAATAAATTAATATGATATTTATTGGTATTAATTTTTTAAAAAAAAAACCTAAAAAACAAGAAAGAAAGGGTGTTTATGGTGAAGCTGGACCGAAAGAGATTTGATGGAAAACTTCCAATTATTGCATGAAAATAGGGGTAATTTTGTTATTTAAAAATAATAATTGAAAATATTAAACGAAAACGTTGCATATTGTAGCGTTTTCAGAAATGACGTTTGGGTGATGAGCAACTATTTTAAACAGCTGCCCACCAAACAACTTTTTAAATGAAAAGTTACTCAATCAACTGAAGCACGGTCAAACAAGCCATCAATCATGTGAAATGCTAGAAATCAAACAGTGCCTAAAACTAGGATTAATGAGCCCCACATACCTGGTAATTTCCTTACCACAAAAATTATAAAGAACAGGAAGAAGATAAAATAATCCAGCTGTATTGAGCATCGGCGATGGCTTCTTTAATGAGCCAATTACTAGCCTCTAAAATTTGTACGATGATATAAAATAAGCTTCTAATTACAAATTTCTTCTCAGCCAAAACAAAGACAAGCCCTATTTGAAAAAAAAAAAAGGAGGTCGGAATGCATAACTTGTTAAAAAAAATCCAAAAAGTTATTACTAGGCTAATGGTGGGAAAGTTTTTCTTAAAGAGATCTTTTCTTTATTGCTGGAAAATTTTTAAAATAAAAAATAATTAAATAAAAATTTGATTTAAATAAATGTAAAATTAAATTACAATAAGTATAAATGAAATGTTTGTCAACAAGGTAAGTGATAGCGAATGACTAATAAATTAACTAATTGTATTATAAGTAATTCATAAAATTAGTAAATTATTTCAAAATATAAAATGATATGAAGGAATATTTTAATATAAAAAGATATATAATTTAAACTAAATCATTGTATGAATATATTTAACATGTTTAAAATAAAATATAATAACGTAAAAATTAATTATTTACATTTCATGATATTATATATTTATTTTATATATTTATAATTTAAAACAAAGATATAATTATTTAAAATTAAATTAATTATATTATATTTATATAATTAAAGATATGAATTGTCATTGATTAAAAAATAATGGATTAATTTGAAAGAAAAAATAATGAAAAGTTATAAATTATCATGAAATTTATTAACTCAATTTTTTTCAATATATTAATATGTGAAATGCTTTTAAAAATTAACTTTATTGATTAAGTTAATAAGTTATAAATTAATTTATTCATTATGTAAAATATAGCCTTCATAATCAATGAAATCTCTCTAACAACTTTTAAGATAAAGATAATTAATTAAAAAAACTAAACTATAATAAAATGTTAGGCAAATGCTAACAACAATCTTGAGATTGTAGTTAAGCATTAGTTTTTAATTTCAACTAAATGCATTTAATTTTTTTATTTATATTTTTAATGGTATAATAAATGAGAAATATTAATTTTAATAATAGTAAATAATAATTAAAATAGAACTTAACATTAAATGTTATGTTAATTTTCATTATATTATCATTTATTATGTTATTAAAAATAAAAATAAAATATTAAATATGATTAATTAGGAAATAATAATTAATGCTTAATAATAACTCTAAGGCTGTTGTTAGCTCTATGTAAAAATTATCTAAAACAACTAGACAAGTAAATTTATAATAAATGCCATTGATTATAATGGAGAAAAACTTAGATTATTAACAAAAGGAATAATTCCACATTCATTTAGGATCATTTTTTTTAATTAATGGCGAACAATTTTGAAGAAGAAATCACTAGATTCAATATGATTAACTTTCTAGCAGACCTTCGAGCAAAGTAGTTAGCACATGACATGATGGCATTTGTTTGATTTACAAATGATTCTTCAAAGAGAATAAGAACCTATCACAATCCAAACTCAATTGATTCTATTATGGATAACCAAGTACCTGAGTTTTATTAACCTCAACCTTATTTTCTCTACATTCCACCTATTAGTAATTCCTCCATTTCTGTACGGACTCAAATTTCATTTTAAATTTTACAAATATGTGTAGAGTATTCATTATTTTTGGACACTTCTTGAGGAATACATGTTTTAAATACAAAATTTATAATCTTTATAGTTATGACAGTGACGTAAACCACATTTAGTATTACACAAGCTCAAATTCTTACATAGATAAAAAAATTCAATGTATTAAATTGTCAAATCAATATAATCTCCAACTTTAATCCTTGAACTTGATCCCTAAAGAATTCCAACCATTAAATTACTCTATGCAACTTCTAAAAAATATTAAATATTGGACAATAAGAATAGAATTCAAATATTATATTAATTAAATTCATAATATATATCACTATTTTAATACATTTGTAATAATTTAGTACTTTAATTAATGTATTTACTTAATTACAACAAATAATTTATAAATGTTTAGTTTCATCAATTACTTTATGTAAATATATTTTTATTAAATTTTGAATTAGATGAGGACGAAATGAATTAGAGATTATGTTGATTTAACAATTTAATGTATTGTATTGTTTAATCTACACAAGAGTTTAAGCTTGTGTACTACTAAATGTGGCCTATGTCATTGTCATTACTGCAAAGATTATAAGTTTTGTATATTTAAGGTGTGCACCCTTTAGAAAGTATCAAAAAATGATGAATATTCTACACGTATTCATAAAATTTAAAATGAAGTTTGAGTCTGTATGAAAATGGAAGAATTCCTAGTGAGTGGAATTATAGTAAATAAGGTTGAAGCTAATAAAACTTGAACACTTGATTATCCATGATAGTCACAATCAAGTTTGGCTCATGATAGGTTCTTGTTCTCTTTGGAGAAACATCTGTGAGTCAAACAAATACCATCATATCATGTCTTAACTATTTTACTCGAAGGTCCACCAAAGAGTTAATCATATCAAATTTAGTGATTTCTTCTCCAAAATTGTTTGTCATTAATTGAAAAAAATGGTCCTAAATGGATATGGAATTATTCCTTTGATTATTAATCTAGTTAAGCTTTTCTCTATTATAATTAATGGTATTTATTGTAAATTTATTTGTTTAGTTATTTTAGATAATTTTTATAGATATGCTAACAATAGCCTTAGAGTTATTATTAAGCATTAATTATTATTTTCTAATTAATCATATTTAATATTTTTTTATTTAAGATAATATAATAAATGATAATATAACTAATATTAAAATAACATTCAATGTTAAATTTCTATTTTAATTATTTATTATTATTAAAATTAATATTTTATTTTTATTATATTATTAAAAATATAAATAAAAAATTTAAATGCGTTTAGTTGAAGATTAAAAACTAATGATTAACAACAATCTTAAGATTGTTATTAACATTTGCCCAACTTTTATTATAATTTAATTTTTTTTGTTAACGATCTTGAGCTTAAAAGTTGTCAAATAGATTTTACTAATTATTAAGGCTATATTTTATATAATGAATAAATTAATGTATAATTTATTAACTTAATTAATAAATTATAAGTTAATTTTTAAAAGTATTTCACATATTAGCATATTGAAAAAAATTAAGTTAATAAATTTCATTATAATTTATAACTTCTCATTATTTTTTCTTTCAAATTAATCCATTATTTTTTAATCAATCGACAATTCACACCTTTAATTATATAAACTTAATATAATTAATTTAATTATAAATAATTATATTCTTATTTTAAATTATAAATATATAAAATAAATATATAACATCATAAAATATAAATAATTAATTTTTAGGTTATTACATTTTTATTTTAAACATGTTAATTTATTAGTTATTCGCTGTCACCTAACTTATCAATTATCAATTATTTATACAAAACGCAACTTAACAAGCTTTTTATCTATACTTATTCTAATTTAATTTTACATTTATTTAAATCAAATTTTTATCTAATTATTTTTTCTTTCTTAAATTTTCTAGTACTAAAGAAAAATTTTCTTTAAGAAAAAATTTCTCACCATGAGCCCAACAATAACTCTTTGAATTTTTTTTTAACAAGCCTTGCGTTTTGACCTTTTTTTCCCCAAACAAGGCTTGCCTTTGTTTTTGACCCAGGAGAAACTTATAATTAGAGGCTTATTTTGTACCAACGTGCAAATTTCAGAAACCATTGTTGGTGCCTAATACAGCCGAATTATTTTATCTTCTTCCTAGCCTCTATAACTTTTGTGGTAATGAAATTGCCCCGTATCCGAGACTTATTAACCTAATTTTAACTAGGGGATGGTAGTTCTGACCGTTCTAATAATCCTATTAATTGCATGCTTTGTTATATAACTAGCACTTAAGCAAAGGGCAAAGCCAAAATTTTGGGCATTATAAGCTTTTCAAATCTAACCTTTTGTTTGAGTAGAAAATAAGGGGGAAAGAAGAGAAAATTCTTACATTCAAATTGGAAAGAAAATAGAAGATTTTTTTTTTAAATTTGAATTGTTAAAAAAATTCTAATCACAAATTTAGGATCTAATATTTCTTTCCTTCCTCTTTTCTCTCCATCCAAGTATAAGAGAGAAGAAAACCTAAAAAATTTCTTTTTTCTCCCATTTCTTTTCCCTCATTCAAACAAAGCATAAAAAACAAAGGATGCCCATTTCTAAAATTGCCATCAAAAATGCATCGGAGTTTGGCTGAGCCCATGCTGTTAAATTCAATTTAATTGTTGATATTTAAATTCAATGCGCATTGACAGTTTTTTTAATAAATATAATTTGATATGGTGATTCCTTATCAATATTAGTCTAAAGAAAGTTGGTGGATTTTGAATGTCACCTTGTTTTTTTAAATTAAATATAAATTATATATATTTAATAAGTAAAAGAGCTATACAATAATTATTAATAACTTTAAATAAAATAGCTATCCAATAAATAAAAATAATAAATAGTTATTGTATTTAAATATATAAATTACTTATATATATTATTATTATTAAAAACAATAATTAAATCGATAATAAAAATTAAATCACTTAAATAATAATAGAAAATAAATAAAATTAATATAATATTTAAAAAATCAAATTTAATTAGAAGTATAAGAATTTTGCTTTAAACTTACTTCTTAATATTAAAGACAAAGCCAATTAATATATACAAAATTAATTTCTTAAAAAATATTACAATTCTTAAAATTATTTTATACTTATGTTAATAAATTTTTCATAAATAATAGATAAATTGAAAGATGAACGATTTTTAGTTTTTCCTACATCATACAAAATAATACATAACAATGCATAATTAAATATATTTTTTCAATTTTGAGAAATTGTATACCTTAACTAAAATACTTTATTTTTATATTAATTAATAATGAAGGCATGTAAGATTAAATAAATTAAATTATGTTAGTTATATTATAAATTAATTTTATATTTAATTACATATTTAAATATATTCTAAATGATTTTGAATTAAAATCATAATAATGTACATTTAAATTACACTACAAGAAAAATACCGACTAACAATGAGAAAATTCATTGCTAATCATGGGAAATCCATTGTTAAAATATCTAATAATAGATTTATTGATGAATTAAGAAGCGTTAGTAAATAGTGTTATGACAATTTAATTAGCGATCAAATTTTCGCACACATTGGTAACTTGTTGTCATTTTCTGTTGTTAATTTTACAATCCCCCAACAAACAAAAATGACATAGTGAAAGAAGTTATAACTAAGCCTTATATTATTAATGTACTTTCCATTGCTAATTTCAGATTTAGTGATGAATGTTAATTCCATCACTAAATTAAAGAATTTTTGCAAACTTAGCATCATTAAACTAAAGAATTTTTGCAAAATTAGTAGCATCATTGTTCATAAATTTTTGCTAATTTAATAAATAGTTGTTGAAGTTCTAGTTATTTTGCTAGCAAGGTGAACAATAAATATGCTGCCTTATATTAGAGTTTTTTAAAATCAAATACACAATCAATAAGAAAAATTTGGAATTGAATTTATAAAATAAAACTAAATGTCAATATTTTATTTATATAACGTAAAAGAAATAAAAAACCAAATATTCATAAAAAATTAAAGACATCTTATATAAGTACAAAAATAAAAAAATACAAAAACCTATAGATTACAACTACTGCTAATAGTTGTCCCCTTAGTTAATTGAACCACCATGTTGCACCCTTTAGGATAGATCTTTTACTATGCATTTGTTCTTTTCAATTAGACTAAGTGTATCTTGAAGTTGTTATTGCACCACTATAATAGTCTGTCATGCTATTTCAAGCTTTTCTTTTTACTGCTTAATAGTGCTTTATAGTATTTCTGGGTGAGATTGCAAGGTTAGTCCAATAATAGCAAATGAAGGCCTAATAACCTTCTAGACCTCCAATCTCATACCATAAACACAATTTTTTTTTTGTTTTGGTTGCCAGCTATTTCCATAAAAAATGAGGTCTTATTGACCTATGCTAGGAATGCCTTACTAGTATTAACAAATACAAAGGAAGACTATACATCGGTCATCCTAGAGTATTCCCTTTACAAAATAAAATTTGAAGGTTAGATAATTTTCATGGACAAAATCAATAATTTAAGTGCATATGACAAAATGGATAAAATTTTGTGCTAGTCCTTTTACATTTCTTATCAATAAATGTCTAATGACCTTTTGAAGTGAGATGGGCATAGGTGTAGAGAAACATCTCTAGATTAGTAGGCATCTGACCTAATTCCTTTACCTTAGAGAGTATGCAGTGAATAAACTTGTACTAAAACTGAATAAACTTATACTAAAACTAACATTTTAAACTAAAACTAATTAAAATTCTATCTTGTTCTTATGTTTTGAAATAAAGATGGAACGCTAGTGTGCAAACTCCCTCTAGTAGTAGATGCATTATTTCTTTTATTAACTTCTTGTTTTCTTTTGAAATCAATCTCTTCAGCTCACTTTCTCTTAAAGTCCTTAAAAATATGCTCAGGCATCTATTAGGGCTTTTTTGGTTGACCTTTCCTCATTTGATCAATCATGCTTTTATAATTAACTGTCACTTTATTGGAAAAATTCTTTTTTATCATGTATATATCCTCAGGATGCCATTTGTACATAGTTAGAAAACATTAAATTAATCTTATTAAATACTAATAAGTGATAAATTACATTATAAGTATAAATACATGATGATTAAAATATAAAATATAAATATAAATTCAAATACAAAATTAAACTATAAAGTATAAAAATGAATAATAAGCCACCCATAGCTTAAACTAAACATTTTTAAGTTACTAGAAAAGTTAGTATAGCTAAAAGCTAGCTTTATGAAATGCCCCTAAACTAACTTGTTATTTTCCTAATGGGACCATGGGTATATGTAACAATCAAATTGCAATAAAATATGCTAGTGTAAATTTATCAAGAATGCTAAGCATTTATACAAATTAATGGAAATTAATATGATTATTTATTATAAATAAATATTTAAATGTGCAAAATACTCATTAATCACCCTTTGAATGCACCTAAATCTAGTCTTCAGCTGGGTTTTTACCTTAGGAATTTGTTGGAGGCTATCCCAAAGGTAAAGCTAAATATTGTGTAGCCTATTAGGTAAAGCCTTGAGTAAGAGGATCAAAAGGGATATGCTAATTAGTTAAAGGCAAGAAAGCCTAAGACTCTTGCCCATGTGATTACAAGGATGTTTGTAGCGTAGACATAGGTGTGAATGGGTGCATACTAATTATAGTAAATAAATTTGGAGTGATAAGCCCAAACCATGATCTTGAGCCCAAGACTACCACCCTTACTGGGAGTGAATCTACTAGATTTGTATGAACTAGTCAATATAATACCTTATAACATTAACCAAATGATAAATTCATTGATAAATACTAACTACTGCAAAACCATTATATAAAGAAGCAATCATAGCATTATACTTAAGTCATTTATCACTTAAAAAATATGTATAAAGTATTAAAAGGCCATATATTGAAATGATAACTTAAGCAAGATTAAGGTTATTCATTATATTTAAATAAAATTATTATGTTTATACAGTTTTATTCACCTTTTAAGTGAAATTGATGAATGTAAGAATTTTTCACCCATAAGAATATCTATTATCACACCTTCTTTAATTATCAATAAATTAAAAATTATTTTATAAGAAATAATAATTAAGATAACTAATAAATTCGATTGAGTTAGTAATCTTATGTGTGAAATATGGAATAAAATAGAGTCAATAAAATTAAAAATATAAGAATAGGAAAAACTTATTGAAATCATAAAGTATAAATTTATGTATTGATATCAATAAGTGTGTAAATATAAAAAAATTTAGGATTAATTTTTTAAAAATGCCTCTAAGGCATTGTTTTCCTTTTTAACAGCCCCTAAACCCCAATTTTCCTTATTTCTCTTTATCTTTCAAATTCTCTCAACTTTATCTAATAATCTTTTTAACTATTTTGCTAATTAATCAAGGAAAATCTCAACTATTCTTGATTTCTTGATCCAATCAAAGGAAGAATATTATTTTTATCAAGAATCATTCCTATTTTTTCTTAGATGATAAAGAAATTTGAGATCTATTTAGTTTTGTTAGGTATTCTAAACCTTACCTTTGGAACTTATGAATTTTAATGTAATTAGGTTTGAAATATTCAAACTAGCTTCTTAACACTCTCTTGCATGTAAAATGAGTGGATAATCTAGTTAATTTATGGATTGTATAACTATATCATGGTATTGATAGAAGATTAGTTATTTTGTGATTTTACTTGAATCTTATTTATTTTGATGAAGTGAAAGCAATAAATGATGAAGAGAAATGATATGATATAATATAATAAGTAAGTGTATTAATGATTGTATCAAAGTTTGGTGTATAATATATGTATTTAAAGGGCATTTATAATTGGATGAATAGTAAAATTTTTACAAAAAACTATGATTTTTATATGTGAATCAAGTGACCAATTCATTCTAAGGGCCTAATAGAGAAATTAGATCTAAAATCAAGTACCTAATTAATTCTATATGTCTAAAGGCAATTTTGGGACAGGTAGATCAATTCACAAGCCTTAGAATTTTATGTCGATTTTAAAGGAGCATAACTTCTTTATTTTACATCTATTTTAAGTGAATTACCTACTATTATAAAAGTCTACTTTCAAATAAAATTAGTTTTAAATTAATATCTTATGTATATTATAAGATATCTTCAAAATAATGAATAAAGGTTAAAAATTAGGATTTCAAAAAATGAACTTTTTGTATCTATCTTCATATCAAAAGGCATAACACTTTCAAAACTTAGCTTATTTAGGTAAATGAGTAATTTATGAAAAGTTAATTGAGTCTATATAAAATAAGTTTAATGAATAATATATTTATAATTTTTTATTTATTCATTAAATATCACTTAAAGGTCACTACTATGATGACCATATAGTAAACCATACCCAATCTATTTTATATTTTCATGATTTATAATGATTAAACATGGAGTGTTTGTTCTTTAAACATTAAATATAGAGTATTTTATGATAATTATAAGATAAGTACATGACTTTGAAAATCATAAAATAAAAAGGTAAAAATTATATAATATAATATAATATATATTGCAATGAACTTATTGCATTAATCATAAAATAAAATGTGTTGAGAAATATTTTATGGATTGATTACTATGATATTGTGAATGCTTATAGCCATACAAAAGAGAATAATGGTGTTACCATGTATTATGGTGTACATTGAAATTGAATTATGATTGCTATGAGTGAGATAGTATATTATGAATCATACTACGAGTGATATTAAAAATGAGAAATGTGATAGGGGCGATACTATAAATGTTGGATGGAAGTTTCTTTGTGATATTTTTATGATGAGTATAAAGTAGATCCTGAAAGGATAAAGATAAAAAGTTTATAAAGAATATAAAGTTGACTAAGAAACAAAAAGTGAATAATTGTATTTTATTTATTACTTATTATTCTAGATGAGATATGATCTTGAGTATAGTTATTCATGAGTATTCTTATATGGTACAATGAAAATGAAATGATTATGTGTTAGTCTCATTATTATTGGCTCTTAGTTTCTAATATGATTAAACATGATATGAATTATCAAAAGAGGATAATTCGATAGATAAATTGTTATAAATTATTATCGTTCTTATAAATTATTTATTCATTGAGCCCTAAACTCACTATTTTATGATTTATTTTATAGATTCCTAAGTTAAGCCCCCATATCTACCTTCTAAGAGTTAGATTCCATTAGAATTCATTGATGGTAGTATGGCAGCATGAAATCTTATAAATAGTATATTTTGGGCCTTATATTATCATAAATTTAGGTAAATGAGATATTTAAATTGATTTCTCATGATTAGTTATAGATTTAGGTAGAGGAAAATTTTAAACTGATTCCTTATGAGTTACTTAGACTTATTTATTCTTATTTTAAAAGGATTATAAGCATACCTAATTTTTTCATCTTTTGTAGAGACCTAAATAAATTTTAATAAATATTTTCTTTTTACGAAACCATTTTCCTTCATATATGTATGGTGTTTGTTAATTAAGTCTAAGCTAGATAATTAGAAACAAGCTATGAAAATTAAGACTAGGTTTTATGTTAGTTACAATTGAGTTAAGATCGTAACAAAAGTGGTATCAAAGCATAGTCTAAGTTCTTAGTAAAATGAGGCCCTTAGGTTATATTTATATGCTACCATGATAAGTTTGAACTGAAACTATACTAGTGGTATGTACACACCTGAGATCATATATCACCAGTACTATTTTAATAGATCCTATGATACTATGGTAGTAAGTGTTGGGAATTCGGATTATCACATGCAACGGAATTTTAAATTTTGATCCGAATTCTACCTAGGATCCATGCAAAAAGCATAAGTCAATGATTAGGGTTTTACCTATTAGGCACTCGTGTTTCTACTGATCAAAACTTGAGAGCGGATGAATCAAACGCCGGCCAGAAGGTACAGCGTCTCTACGGTATCCACACGGAGTGAACAACGACCTCTCTCCCTTCACGCGTCTGCTAGGATGCGTTTTTCTCTCTAAGAATTAGGATTGGATGTTTTCTGAGTGATTTAGGGTTTATATGGAAGCTTAAAACGTGATTGTTAAGTGCTGCCCTCAAGTCCCTTTTTATAGAACTTAGGCAAGCCATAATCCTAGTCCTACTAGGATAATGCTTCCAAAATCCTAATTACACTTAACAACTCATCTTATCCTTATCCTAGAGATAATGGGAAGAGATAAGACTTATCTATTAATTATCTAATATTAGATAATGATATTATCTCATAATATAAATATCTTAATATTAGATAATTGCATATAGTTATCAAATATCAAAATAATATTATCTCATAATATATTTATCTAATATCTGATAAGATAATTACTTGATATTACTTTAATATTAAATAATATCACATAATATATATATATATATATATAACGTGAATTTATTATTCTTAATAATATATATGCACGAAAATAAGTCCAATTAATTGGATATTAATATAATTAAAGTCCAATTAATTATTATCTTATTCCTACTCCTTTTGTGTGACCCTGTAGGTTCTTACTACGTTGACAATGACTTATTATTAAGCCATAGACAGCGAGCGGTATCTAGCAATACATCATTGCCACTCAAGTAGTAAGAATGTCTGTGATTCGACATCTACCTAATACATGATCAACGTTTTACATCATAACCCTTTTGTAATAATATCCAAATTGAACTGGAGGCATGGAATGTGTCATCCTCATCAATGTTCAATTTATATTTCTTGATACTGAGTAAACTTAAAATAAATAATTAATATCACATATTAATTCAACTGAGCATGGCCATGCATTTCTAAGTCTCACTCAATCAAGGGGCCCAAGGATATTTCTCTTTTATACAAGAGTAACAAAATTCCATTTACATCACTCACTTCCCTCTGCATGATTTATGACACACCCAATCAATGCCCTACTTGTCACCTGATTAAAGGTGACATAGGACAATATTAAAGTGAGTAATTCCTCATGTAGGGAACCGTAGTGACTTCAGGTCAAAGGTTTATGCATAGTTGTGATCATATGAGAATAACTTATGACACGTTTATCCATGCAATATTCTCATAGTGGGTCAGTCCAGTACATTGTTCACTAGCAATGTACTCATGTATTGACTTGATATCACATATCCATGATTCGTAATCATCAGTCACTATACATGCTAGTCTCGATGTATTATTACTATCCATTTTCATAATAATACTTGACTAGGGGCATTTTAGGAATAGCAAAGCTATTCCAAGGATAATTATTATATTAAGTTATAAATTGCGCATAATAATAATAAAAACAAAATATAATAATTAAAATGCCTAAAATAAAATATAATACATTGTGTATAACTCTAATCATCTTATATGATTGGTTCTAGGACACACACCAACAGTAAGTGATAAAGTCTGTGTGTGACATGATGTATCATGAATTATGTGTAAATTGATTGATAAGTAGTATAATGATTGTCTGAAATGTTATATGACTGCTTGAGAAAAATTTATGAAATACTTAGGAAATGGTTAACATGCGAAGTCAAGCATGGGCTAATCACCTTAGAAATGAAGAATCATTTAAGGGTCTTTAAGCTCATAATGATAGGTAAGAAGTTAGTAAAGAAATTAATCAATAATTTTCACCTTGAATTATGCTCTTTCTAAAACATGTCCTAGATCAATTTGATGCAGTCATTACCTAGTAGTTAGGGCATAATGCCTCAAAAGATTAAAATGAGTATTTAGGTAACCTTGACTATCATGATAAAAGCCATAATCAACGAAAAGAATATAAGCATAAGTGTACCCCTTCTATAAGAGGAACAAAAGATAGGTTTAAAATTGCATATAAGTTTTTTTAGTTAAATCCACTTGGATACTCTAATTTTGATCTATTAGTAGATCTATATCAATTTATTAAGCATATTAGGAGGTTGGGCGAGATGTTACAAAGCCTTGAATCTTTGTTAAGTTGGTAGGCTATCAATTAGATAATATAGCTCATTATTAGTTCACCGATATAGTGACTAATCAAATATTAGAGCCTTTAACTAAGAAGGCTACTTAAGAACTGTTTATGGATTGCTTTCTACCACTGAGTATTTGTTAAGGAAGAGTTCATGAATTTGAGACCTTAAAACAATAGGGCTTATTTATTGTGGAGTATAATGCTCAGTTTACTTGGTTATCCCAATATACTCCACATTCAATTTCTACAGAGAAGGCTAAAATTAAGAGGTTTATGCCTGACTTCAAAGATTTTTATTTCGAGAGAGTCCATGTCGATCATGATGCCACTTATCAAGAAGTGATGGACTAAGTACTAGCATTCAAGATGAAAGTTAATGAAAGAAAGGAGAGGCAAGCTCAAGAAGGGAGCAGAAAGAGAAGTTAGTCTAAGGGACTAAGTCAAGTACATTTTTCAAGGGAACTAACTCTTCAGGCTATTTCTAGACATAGTAGAAGTAGTTCTACTTAGAAGCCATCATCTTTTCAAAGCCCCTCTGGTGAGTCCTTCTCGGGAAAATGTTCTAGGGTAGAAAGACCTTATTTTAACCCTTTAAGCCAACAGTGAAGTTATTTTCCAACACAAGATAATGAAAAGCCTTAGTGTATACAATGTTATTCTTATCATAATGGTTCTTGTAATCATTTTGGGGGAAAGTGCTTTAAGTATAGGATAGTCGGGTATAAAGCAAAGGATTATCCTAGAAATGTTGCAAGTCAAGGTATAAGTTATTGTGTATCATAACAGAATAATTCAAATCTCTTATCAACTCTATATTCTAGAACTCTCTAGCATTTTTTATGAATGTTAATATTTTAGGTTAAAAAGGAGAAGCAAGTAAGAGTCAAGCTGAAATGTACGCACTTATTCGCCAAAAGGCCTATGTTTTTAATGCTATTGTGACAGGTACTATCTCTATTAAAATTTTTCCTAGTCAAGTTTTGTTTAATCCAAGTGCTACCCACTCCTTTATGTCAAAGAAATTTATTACCACCATAAGTAAATCCACTAAAGAGCTGAATATTCTTTTAATTGTAATGACTTCTATAAAGAAATCCCTTATAGCTACTCATAAATTAGAGGCTTGTCCCATAAGAATTCATGATCATGTAATGCCAGTAAACTTGATTTTATTTGATATAAATGACTATGATGTAATATTAGAGATAAAATATTTGATTTTAATTAATATAAGTAATTATGATATAATATTGGGGATGTAATAGTTGTCTAAGTAACATGATAAATTTGTAACATTCTTCATAGAAGGCTCTACACCTATTGAATTCTAAGGGGATAGGTTGATGAATTCTGTTGTCATTATTTTGAGCATTAAAACTTAAAGAATCATTCAAAAGGGAGGCATAACATACTTAGCACTAGTGCGAAATTTAAATTAATTCATTCTTGATATTATCATTGTTTTAATAATGAAAGAGTTTTACAATATGTTCCTATAGGAATTACTTGGATTACCCTCGAATCATGAAATCAAGTTCCACATTGACTTAATACCTGACATTAAACCTATTTTAATTTTTCCATATCAAATGGCTTTAATAGAATTGTAAGAGTTAAAGGAGTAGCTGTAAGATCTTATAGATATAGATTTCATTCATCCAAGTACTTTAACTTTAGGAACTTTAGTCCTTTTTATGAAAAAAAGGATGGATCTATATGGTTATGTATTAATTATTGTTAGCTTAATAAGGTCATCATTAAAAATAAATATTATCTTACTTGTATTAATGATCTTTTTGATTAACTTGAAATAGTAAAGTACTTTTCTAAGATTGACTTGTGTACGACCTATCACTAGTTGAAAATCCATGAAAAAAAATTCTAAAGATTGCACATTTAAGATTCAATATGACCATTTTGAGTTCCTAATAATGTCATTTAGATTTACTAATGCCCTTGCTACTTTCATGGATTTAATGAATCACATATTTAAATTATATTTGGATAAATTTATCATTATCTTTATAGACAATATCCTAGTGTACTCAAAAAGTAAAAAAAAATGCATGTTCAGCATCTTTGAGTGGCCTTGTAAATATTATAAGAACATAAACTATATATAAAGCTTTCCAAATATGAGTTTTGGACTACTAGTGTTACTTTCTTAGGGTATGTAGTGACATAGGAAGGAGTTCAAGTGGATCCTTAAAAAGTTAAAATGATAAAGAATTGGCCAAGACTATTATCAATTACAGAAATTCATAATTTTCTTAAGTTGGCAGGTTATTATCAAAGGTTTGTTAAAGATTTCCCCAAAATCTCCACACTATTAATCAATTCACTACAACAAATTAACACTTGTGTCACAATTAAAATCATGGCACAAGATCAAAATTTTCATAGGTATACTATTTAGCTATAGAAATACTAATTGAATGATCTTGCGGCACAAGTAAGCATGATAAAGAAATTGTCATGAAAAAAAAGATCTTGTAGCATAAATGATTTCTTTTGCCATGAGTTCACTTCAGACTAATAGATTCTTTTAACCATGAGTACAAACGTGACAAGAAAGGCACATTTGATTAGTAATTAGCTAGTAACTTATATTACCATGAATAAAATTGTGATAAAAAATAAAATAAAATAATTATTAAAACTAATATAATTAGTTAAAATAATTTTTATATATCTAAATTTAATCGATTATCTAGTCAATTCAATTAAATATTATCCTATCAATTTATTTGTACATCTACTAAAATTTGTTAATACTTTTGACCTATATCTAATTAGGATAAATAATTTAATGTATATTTGTCTAGAAATTACAAATTATATTTATCAGGAATCGAACCTGAATCTCTAAACTGAGGAATGTCATGCCTTAACATTATGCTAATTTATTTCTTTAGTATTATAATACAATATATTTTATATAAAGTTTTAATTGACTAATTGACTTCAAAAATAAAACTATACTTATGTGGCATTAATTATATAATAATAAATATTATATAAATACATACAATAAAAATATACTAATACTAAAATATTTTATAATTTTATTTTAAAAATTAATTTTTTATAAAGTAAGTTTTCATTTGTTTCGTTACTAATTTTATTTATATCAAATTTATCCTTTACAAATATTTTATATTAAATTTATCTCTCATAAATAATTAATTAGTTAATTTTATATTTTTATTAATATTTTTTATTAATTATTATTAATTGAGTTATTAAAAAATAAAAGTAAAATTTTTATGTCTTTCAAGTAATTTTTTATTATCTTCTAAAATTCCTTTAATAAAGATTGAATTATATGAAATAAATATCCATATAAATCATAAATTTAAACTATTATGTATATTTAAATTTTAATTATAAATTATTTATATTTAATTTTTATTAATAATACATATTTTTGTTATTCACAAATATAAGTTAAATCATTCAAACTTTCACATATTTTTTGTATTAATTTTTTCTCTCATATCTTATTTATGTTTAATTTTTATTCTTTTATTTATCAAGTCACTAATCTATCAATAAAATTATAAATGAATATACTAAATTAATTAAATTATTATTTAGAAGGAAAGAAATTATTACAAAATATATGTAAGAAATGAAATTAATACAATTGGAATTAATAAAGGATGAAAATAAAAATTTAGACTATGATATATATATCACTCCTTTAAATATAATTTACTATTTTTTAATATAATAATTTCATTATTATTAAATTATATATAATTTTACATAACTATTATTTTTAATTTTTTAATAAAATTTTTATTAATATTACATTGATGAATGTAAAATTTACTATTATATATTTTTATAATAAAACTTGTTATAACTTATCTCATAAATTATACTATTTTTATATAATGTAATAATTTAAGTATTTTCATAATATATATCTTCTTTGTTAATACATTTTTTAAGAATAAAGGGATGCGATAAAAAATAAATTTTTATAATATTTTATACCTTGAATGATTTTTTTTGTGTTATTAATATTTTAAAAATTGGACTGAGTAACAGATTAAAAAAATTGTTATATATGTTTGCATTATATATTAGTATATGTAAATCCTATTAATTTTTAATTTTAATATGTATAGAATTTAAATTCATTGAATAATTATATAATACAATCTTTAGTATATTATAATATTTATTTTATTTATGTATATTAATTTTATTATATAAATTTAATTGATAAAATGTTAAATAATTTTTTATTATTTATGAAAATTGGTTACATTCTAATAAATATTAAATTTGGTACTTATGTAAATAAAGAAGCTTAGGATCTTAATAATTGAATTCTTTCTTACATATCTTAAGGTTTTGGTTCAACTTTTATTTTAATTATTTTAAGAAAAATAATAAAAGTACATGACTATACAATTTATAGATAGTTCTATCTTTTTACATATATTTTATTAATCAACTAATTGAAAATGTTAAGTTTTATAGCTTTTTTATTTTGATTTATGGGGCTAATCAGTTGATCAATTAATGAATTAGTTATTTGTTAAATATCTATAATATATAAATATTTATTTTTTTATTATCTACCATATTGTAGCATGTTGCACTTATTATAAATAATATTTTTTATATGATAGTTACTAAAAATAATATATTTGACTATAATTTTATTCATAGAATTAATCCATGGCATAAATAATACTTTTCTATAAATAAATTTATTTAACTTATATGATAGAATAAATGATATTTTGTCACAAAAAATACGTATTTGTAACTTAATTTATAGTACAAATGATATTTTTTCATAGAGAATATGTTCTTATAATTTAATTTATGGCATAAGTGATACTTTACTATGAGCAAAGTTTTTTTTAGCACAAGTGATACTTTGCCACGAAGAATGTGCTCTCGTAGCTTAATTTTATGGCACAAATGATATTTTATCATAAATAAATTTTTTTCATAGTACAAGTGATACTTTGCCACGGAGATTGTGCTCCCATAATTTTGTTTGTGACACAAGTAATATTTTACCATAGGTAAAGTTTTCCTGAGACATAATTTTTTTTAATTTTTTAGACATTTATTTGAATTTTTTTGTTCTTATGACAAATGATAAAATTATCACAATTTTTGAATTTCTATAGCATAATTCATAACACAAGTGTTAATTTATTGTAGTGATTAATGCAAAAAAAGTTAAAATTAAGTGGATAGATGTATGTGAAAATAACTTTAAAAAATTAAAGTCATGCTTGAAATCAGCTTTAGTATTGGCACTTATTTCAAGCACTTGAGGATATATAGTGTATTCTAATGCATCATGGATTGGACTTGAGTGTATTGTTATACAACATAATTAGGTAATAGCTTATGTTTCCTGATAATTAAAAAAATGAACAAATTATCCTATGCATGACTTCGAGATGGCAGTGGCAATCTTTGCCTTGAAAATATAGAGATATTACCTATATAGAGAAATCATTGAAATCTATATGGATCATAAGAGCTTAAAGTATATTTTTGAGCAAAAAAATCTAAATTTGAGATAAAATAGATAGATGGAGTTAGTCAAGGACTGTGATTGTTCTATTTTATATCACCCTAGTAAGGTTAATAGGATAATAAACACACTTAATAGAAAATTTATCAGTAAACTAATAGAAATACTAACTGAAGATTTAAGGTGGTGTTAGTTCATATGGCCATTCAATCTACTCTTGTAGAAAAAATTAAGAATGCACAAAAGAGTGATCTAAATATGTAACTTAAGTGAAAGAAGCAATTGAAGAATCAAAATTTAATCTAACTATTAATGAGAATAGAATAATTCATCATCAAGTGAGAGTTTATGTTTCGACAAGTGAAAAGAATAAATTGATGTACTAAACTCATAGTTCATCTTACACTATGCACTTAAGAACAACAAAAATGTACTATGACTTAAAAGAAGTCTTTTGGTGGAAAGGAATGAAAAGGGATGTATTGAACTATGTAATGAAGTGTCTCGCTTGTCAATAGGTGAAAATGGAACATAAAGATTTGATAGAAATGCACCAGTCACTCCTAATACTAGAATATAGATGGGAAAGTCTTACAATAAACTTCTTGATTGGGTTCCTAAAACATATAAAGGATATGATTCCATTTGTGTCATCATTGACAAATTAACAAAGTCAACACATTTTCTTCCTATTAAAACTACCTTTACTGTAACTCAATGTGCTTAGGTGTAGATTATGTCATTACATGGAATCTCAGTTACTATCGTGTTAAATCATGGTATTCAGTTCATATCTCACTTTTGATAATCATTCCAACAAGCATTAATAACCCAATTGTAATTTAGCATCATTTTTCATTCATAAATTGATAGACAATTTAAAAGAACCATTCAAATATTAAAGGATATTCTTAGAGCTTGTACATTGGAATATAAAGGAATTTGGAAAAAGTATTTACCACTAATAGAGTTCACTTATAATAACTATCAATTTAGCATCCAAATAGCATTATATAAAGCACTTTATGGCTAAAAATGTCGATCACTAGTAAGATAGTTTGAACCTAGGGAGGTAAAACTCTTAAGATTGGATTTAGTGAGTGATGTTTTAGAAAAATTTTAAATTATATAAGATTGATTGAAAATAACTTAAAATTAATAAAAGTTATATGTAAACAAGAAAATGAGATAATTAAAGTTTTAAGTGGGAGATATGCTCATTCTAAACATTTTACCCATGAAAGATGTGATGAAATTTGGGGAAAAAAAGGTGAAATAACACCATGTTTCATTGGGCCTTTCTTAATTTTTAAGCATGTTAGAGTGGTAGCTTATTAGTTGAAGTTGCCAAATAGTTTACAAGGCATCCATTCTATATTCCATGTGTATGCTTAGAAAATACATCTTAGATGAGTCTCGTGTGATTTAAAATATACCATTATAACTTAATTCTAAATTATCATATATGGAGCAACTAATAAAGAATTTACATCATCAAGTTTGGAAGCTAAGATCTAAAGAGGTTTCTTCTATAAAGGTTCATTGGGAATATCATAGAGTGAAGGAGGCTATGTAGAAGTTAAAGTTTGAAATGCAATGACAATACCACCATTTATTTAGTGAATAGTGAGTTTAATATAGTCATGTTTTCATACCAACCTTAGAATATCACATGTATTAAGAATTTAAGGATAAATTCTTTTTGTAAAAGGAAGTATTGTTACACTTTTTTTAATTATCAGTAAATTAAAAATTATTTCATGAGAAAGAATAACTAAAGTAAACAATAAATTCAATTAAGATAGGAATCTTATGTGTAAAATATAAAATAAAATAGAGTTAATAAAATTAAGAATATAGAAATATGAATTTAGTGAAATTTTGATGGAGAAAATTTATTGGAATTATGAAGTATAAAGCTATGAATAATATAATGAATATGTGAATATAAAAAAGGTTTAAGAGAAAATGCTCCTAGGGTATCGTTTTCCTCTTTATCAGCCTTTAAACCCCAATTCCCCTTATTTTAAATTCTCTTAACTTTTTTTAACAATCTTTTCCACCATTTTACCAATCAAGTAAGAAGAACCTTAATTCTTCTTGATTTCTTGATCCGATTAAGATAAGAACATAACTTTTATTAATAATCATTCCTATTTCTTCTTAGATGATGAAGATATTTGAGGTTTATTTAGTTTTATTAGGTATTCTAAACCTTAACTAGAACTTATAAATTTTGATGTAATTAGGATTGAAAGATTTTCAAACTAGCTTTCTAACACCCTCTTCCATACAAAGTGAGTAAATAATTTAGCTAATTTATAAATTTTGTGACAATATAATAGTATTGATAGAATATTAATTTTTTATGATTTTGCTTGAATCTTATTTATTTTGATATGATGGAAGCAATGAATAATGAAGAGAAGCAATATGATATAATAGGTAAATGTATTAATGATTGTATCAAGGTTTAGTATATAATATATATGTTTAAAAGACATTTATGATAGGATAAATAGTAAAATTTTCATAGAAAACTATGATTTTCATTTGTGAATCGAGTGATCAATCGATTCTACATGCCTAAAGGCAATTTCAAGATAGGTGAATCGATTAATCAATTAATTCACAAACCCTAGAATTTTATCCCAAATTTGAAAGGACATAACTCTTTTATCTTATGTTCATTTTAAACAAATTACTTATCATTATAAAGATAATTAAGTCTATTTTTAAATGGAATTCATTTTAAATTAATATTTTATTTATATTTTAAGATATCATTAAAATAATGGATAAAAGTTAAACACTTAAGATTTCAAAAAAAATGGATCTTTTATGTCTATTTTTAAAAAGGTATAACACTTTCAAAATTTAGTTGATTTAAGAAAATGACTAGTCTATGAAAAGTTAATCAAGTCTATTTTTATATAAAATAAATTTCATGAATAATATATTTATAATTTTTAAGTTGTTCATAAAGTATCACTCAAAGGTCATAACTTTTGATACCATATAATAAATCATACCTAACCTATTTTAGGTTTTCATGGTTTATAATGGTCTAGCATAAAGTGTTGATCTTTAAACATTAAAATGATAATTACAATATAAGTACATGACTTTAGTAATTATAAAATGTGAAGGCAGACGTTGTATGATATAATATATGTTGTAATGAATTTATTGCATTAATCATAGAATGAAATGTGTTGAGAAATATTTTATAGATTGGTTACTATGTTATATATGAATGCTTGTAGCTATACAAGAGAGAATAATGGTGTTGCCATGTATTACGATGTACATTGAAATTGAATTATGATTGCATTGAATACAACTTAAACTTTAATATTTAAATTACGTTATGAATTATGTCATGAGTAGCATTAAAAATGAGAAATGTGATAGATGTAATGTTATGAATATCGAATGAAAAATTTCCACTAATATGTTTGTGAAAGGTATAAGATAGGCCTTAGGGGAATACAGATGAAAAATTTATAAAAGGTATAAGGTTAACCTGGAAGATAAAAGGTAGATGATTATATTTTATCCATTACTTGTTATTTCAAATGAAATGTGATCTTGAGAATAATTATTCTTAAGTATTCTTAAATGATATATTAAAAATAAAATGATTATATGTTAATCTCATTATTATTAGCTCTTGATTTCTAATATGCTTAAATGTGATATAAATTATCAAAATAAAATAGTCTGATGGATAAATTATTATAAATAATTATTATTCTTATAGATTATTCATTCATTAGGTTTCAAACTCACTCTTTTGTCATTTATTTTATGAATTCTCAGGTCGAGCCTTCACATCCATTTCCTCAGAGTCAGATTCCATGAAAAATTATTGATAGTAGTTTGGTAGGGTAGAATCTTGTGAATAGTATATTTTGAATCTCATTTTGTCATAGATTTGGATAGAGAAATATTTGAATTGATTTCTAATAAGTTAATAAGACTTGTTTATCCTCGTTTTGGGACTACAGTATGCCTAACTTTCACATCTTTTGTAGAAACCTAAATGAATTCCAATGAATTTTTTTTATCTAAAGTACTATTTCCTTCATATATATATATATATATATATATATATATATATATGATACTTGTTAATCAGGACTAAATTAAAGTATTAGAAATAAGTTGGTGGAAACCCAAACTAGGTTCCATACTGATCATAGTTAGGTTAGGGTCATGACATGTATAAAAAAGAGAAAATAAGGTAATTTTCTTGTTATGAAAAAAAATCATACAACAAAAAATAAGATATATCTATTTCATATGTATTGCTAAATAATGAAATTCACTTGTTTGGCAAAGATTCCAAATTCATATTTATGTGAGGAAAAAGAAAAGATAAAACAATAACACCTAGCATAATTTATGTATTTAATAACTTAACTATTTAATCATATATACAACATTTTATACAATTTAACCACTTAACTTTTAAGCATTTTAACCACTTAACCATATATACAACATTTAAGCAAACCAAAACTATGTCATACAATTAAAAGTATGCAATGTGTTAAGAGTAATAACATGATACAGGATTCTAATATGAAATTATATTACAATTACCTTATATGAATGGGATAAAATTGTTTTAAATTGTTTTTAGTTTTAAAATCCATATTTTGCTGCATAGGAAAAAGGTTAACATTGAACCTTTAATCTATAATTTATAAAAGCTAATATAATGATTCAAATTAGTATAACATGCATGTTGTATTCTTTGTATTTTTGTTTCTTAATTATAAATATTTAGCTCGCTTGTTAAGGTATATTCTACTATTTCTCCAATAGATTATCAAATACTTAAGTTGTAAAGAAGGGTCAATATTGTCACTAGGCATATGGGATGGGATGATTATTACTTTTTAGTAAAAAATATATTGGTTAGACTAGTAAGTTATATGTGAAAAGGCATCACATTTGTCTCAACTTTGAGTGTGTCAGTATATGAAATATCAAAAGTTTTAATTGTTGAAAGAATGCACAATATAATAATTTCAAATATTATTAATATATTAGTTAGGCTAGTAAGTTGTATATGAAAAGGCATCATATTTGTCTTAACTCTATATGTCAATATATGAAGTGTAAATTAATCTCAAAAGTTTAAATATTGAAAGAAAGCATAATATAATAATTTAATACATTATTAATGTACTTTTTTACTAAAAAACCTATTAATCTGAGAACTTTTATTATGCATATAATCACTTAAACTTTTATGCTCAAATTTAATTTTAACTTCAAATATAAGATGGATAACAAGACAAATTCTAATAATATATGAAATGGCAACTAACACTACCAATAAAGTGTTAGTTATTAAGTGCATGAATGGCATTATCTTAGATTTATTAGTCTTTTTCTATTTTTAGATCATACAGGTTGACTTAACTATGAATTAACAATGGATTTAGTTAAATTGTTATCTTAATACCTTTTAGAAAGTTAACTCAGTTAGGTATCAATAATCAATTATGATAGATTTAAGGACGTTGACTCTATTATACGTCAATAGTGAACATGATCAAGTTGTTATCTTGATACAACTAAGGAAAGCTAACTTAGTTATTAATTCAAGTATGCTGATTGACTATAAGCTAACTATGAATTTAAGAATGCTAACTCAACCATGAGTCAGTAATAAATATGGTTAAGCAATTTTCTAGATACATCTAAAGGAATAAAGCTTAATTTTGAAAATTCTTAGGTTCTCATCTATTATAAATTAAGGCCTTAACTAATCACTCAACACACTTCTCTCCCATTTGAGTTTTACATCTTCTCATACTTTCTCTTTAAAATTAGTGAGAATACTTTGTAAGTTAGGCTAGAAATTTTTACGAGGCTTGAAATGAGACTTTTTATGTAATATTTTATTTTTCTACTTTGATTCTCTTATAGTAATTGAATATTTATAAATTAATTTATATTTAAACTTTTTATTATTCCTTATTCATTTTATAATTTGGAGATTATATTTTTTAGTTTCATATAAATCTAGTCACATTTCTTTTATGTGGTACTATTAAAATATAATTGTTATCAATAGAATTATTTTATACATTGATATTTTACTGTAGTATTGTCAAGTTAATATACTGTTGATCTTGAATAACATAAAAAATGATTCTTATATATTTTAAACTTAAAATCTAATGAAAAACAAGTTTTACATGGAATTGAAATGCATATCTTCCAATTGTTATTTGAGATATGAAATAATAATTAAGATTTAATTGAATCAACGTAGGGAATGAATACATGAAACATACTGGTAACTCTCAATGCCTTATTCTTATTAGATAAAATCCTTTTTTATATTTAAAGCAAATTTCATTTTCTTTTCTTATAAAGTATCATCCAATCAAATGATTTTAATATATTGTTTTTAAATTTTATCTACTAACTTCATTTGTGAAGTTCTTTCTCAAAGGATCAACACTTTAATATATGCCATAATAACTACAATATATTTTAAGCATAATCATTGGTCCAGTAAAATAACATTAACAATATATTTATCATATTTCTAACTATATAGTTTGTGAGGTTTCACCATTGTCTAACCCATTAATATACTAACAATTGCATAGCATTTGTGAGATTTTCTTAAGTACAATTAGTACAAACATATGTAATTGCAATCTGTATGTTTCAGTTCTCATATTATGTTCATCTTATAGAATGATATGAATATCAAATATAAGCACTAATCTAGCACTATTTCCATAAATGTGAGGCAATGGTAAGACTTATCAATCAGAGCTTACTTACCTTAAAACACAAATTTAACGAAGCCCTAATATTTTTCACCCTAAACCCCAAAAACTAATAGAAACTGAAAAAAAAAATGAAATTTTGCCATTCAAGATACTACCAATTGAAGATTGCTTGTCAATCGGAATAGAGTATTGCTAAAGGTGAAACTTACAACAACAATTGTGGCGGATACATCGCGACTGGTGGAACCGAAGGCAATCTTCATGGAATTTTAGTAAGGTACATTACAGGATCATATTTAATCTTTAATATTAGAAGATTGATCTTTAAAGATGAGAAAATAATTAAATTTTGGTTTGTAGGAGGGAACTATATCCAGAAGGGATTCTCTATACCTCAGAAGAATCTCATTATTCATTGTTTAAGATAGCAAGAATGTATAGAATGAAACATGTGAAGGTTCGCAGTTTATGTTCGGGTGAAATGGATTACACTGATTTGAAGACCTTACTTCTGGCTAACAATGACAAGCCGGCCATCACAAACCTAAACATAGGTATATATCTCTATTTTTTACTGTTGCATCCCCGACATACTGTGATTTACTTGGTGCTTTTTATATCCTCGTTCAGCTTCACTCCTTCATGAATTCACAAATAAATCGATGAATTCTAATGTTAAATTTCATATTCTCAATTAGAAAAAGTAATATTTCCACATCCAAAATGAATGGAAGTAAAAATAGATATATTACAATTAACAAATTACTCTAAACTCTTAAAAATGACTTAAAAGAGTATAATATAATTTTATTTATGAGAATTATGATGAAAGGTGCTATTGATGAATTCACAAATAAATTGATGAATTTTACTGTTAAATTTGATATCCTCAATTAGATAGAGTAAAATTTTCATATCTAAAACGAATGAATGTAGATAGAGATATATTATAATTAGCAAATTAATCTTCAATCTTGAAAATGACTTAAAGGAGTATGAATCTGATTTTATTTGTAAGAACTACATTGAAAAAAACTATTAATGACCTTGATCTTGTGATACAAATATTTGAGGAGGTTAATTTCATTCCTAATTGATTTTACATCCATTGTGATGAAGTTTTATTAGGGATGATATTACTTTTTTTAAACGAGTAAATAAACTATCTTTTATTTTGACTTAAATGATATTACTTATAGTGTAAAAAATTCTTAATTAAAGTAATATTAAGAATCACTACCATTAATGATACTTGTACAGCAACGTGCAGCGTATTTAGTTTTCTAGATACCAAGCTACTCTTTACATTAAGTCAGGACTTTTTGCAGTTTCCTCTAAGAATACTCATTCTTGATGGTCCACTTGCGCAGGCGCCGAAGATCTCTTTCAAAAAAGATCCATTGGAAGTATAACAATATTTGTTCACAAGTTCTTTCTTAGGAAGTCCAATTCCATGTGGTGTTGTCATAACACATTTAGAATATATCAATACCATCTCTAATTATATTGAAATCATCGCTTCAAGAGATACCATAATCACAGGAAGCCGTGGCGGTCATGCTCCAATCTTTTTGTGGTACACTGAATAAGAAAGGTTTCTTAGGACTCAAGAAAGATGTCGAGAAGTGTACAGAGAACACCTATTATTTGAAGAATCGGTTGTGAGATGCTGGCATCAGTGCGATGCCAAATGAGTTCACCAGCACTGTTGTGTTGGAAAGGCCTTTCGAAGATGAGTTTGCCCGTAAGTGGAATTTGGCTTGTAAAATATATATATATATATATATATATATATATATATATAGCACATATTATGGTGATACAGCATGTTACCATTGAAATGCTAGACCTTTTTGTTAGAGAGTTGGTGCAAAATCGACTGGTTTGGTATCTAGAAGGACAAAATTATAAGCCACCCTGCGTTGCTGATGAAATTGGTGCTAGGAACTGTGCTTGCACCTTGCATGAGAAGTTGACTATTTCATAGATAATGATCTAGCGATTAATATGTAATAGATTTAGGATAATACCAGTGATAGATTCTGTCATTTCTCAGAATAGTTCTTTCTTTTTTTTTCATTCACAATTTTTTATTTGATTAATCTAATAACTTATATAATCAATTTTATATTTTTTTTCAATTTGATATGTTTTAAATGATATAAATATGGATTTAAAAATAAAAATATACAGTTCTCGGAAGCCTCTGCATTTTCTTGACCTATCTCTCTTCAACTATTTATTTGAAATATTTTAAATTGAAAAATCATTTAAAAAGAATAAATGAGTTAACTTAGATAAGCAATAATCAACTACTTATAAAAAAAATAAAGAATTGTTATTGAAATGTAACTCTCTTCTTCAAAATGATAAAGATTTAATTGATTTCTTTTATTATTGATTTAAATTTAATTCATTGTTATTATATATAAATTAGTTTTGTAATATCACCCATTCATATATTATCATATCCATAATAAATTGTAAAAACCTTTTTATTGTGATTAAAAAATCTTAATTACTATTACTTTTATAGTGAAATATTTTTTCTCATTTATGATAGTGTAAAATATTATACATCAAGAATGAATCTAAAATAAAATCTTTTCATCAATAATGTTTGTAATGTGGCCCATTTATTTAAAAAAAATGTTTGTAATGTATTGGATGAAGTTCCTTTTTGTCTGTTATTTTTTTTAAAAGATATACTATTTTCTATTTGTTGTCTTAAATAATTTATTCATCATTTTTTCCATTTTGGTCCAATTATCTTTTATAAGTGTTCAACTTCATTATATGTATTAGAGAAAAATATACTGATCTCCCTAAAACTAGTAAAATGCAATTTTTTTAACTAAAATCAAAATTAATATATAATAATTTTCTTAATCCTTAAATATTTACCTCAAATAAACAAATAAAATTGAGGTGAGAAAATATCTGCTGGAGTTTAACGATTTGATTCTCCCCCTTTTTTTAAAATAGAATTAGTGATCTACGTAAATTATGCATATTAAAATAAAATTGTTAAAATAGGGACAAGAAAATTTAGAATGCATTCGCTTTAATTGTTTTCTATTTTTATTTCCATAGAAAACATTGAATTTTTAAAAATGTGTTTGGATGATTATTATTGTTATTACTATCTCCATCCCTACTTCTTCCACCATCACAACCACTTTCATTGCCTCCACTACAACTATTAGATAGCTTTTACTATTTTCATTTTATAAAATATAGAGTCCCCATTTCCAAAATTTAAAAAATAAAGCAAGCACACATTCTTTGTATTTTCATTACATAGTAACAATTTTATAATTATTTAAATTTATTATGATAAATTATTATTTATTTTTATTTACTAATAATACTAATTTACTTCATCATTACTATTATCACCATCATTGCCATTACCTCCACTGCTACTTCCACTTCTGTTACTTTACTATTTCCATTATAACTATTGTTTTCACCTTCTCCAACACTATTGCTGCCATATTCATCTTTATTGGTATCACAACCACCTATCATCACTAGTCATGTGAATAATCATTGACTTTGTAATTGTTTGTTTGAGATAAAAGTGAAAATTATTTATTGGTATCACAACCACCTATCATTAATAGTTATGTAAATAATCATTGACTTTGTAATTGTTCTTTTGAGGTAAAAGTGAAAATTATATTTAAATAAGCATCAATTATATTTTCAAAAAATAAAAAGTGTTTTTAGAAAATAAAATTAAAAATAAAAATTATTTTCACAATCTAAATATATATATTAAAGCCATTTCTCTTTCCCACATAATTAATTTAATTTATGTAAATACTAAAATAAAATTTGGCTTTTTTTTAATGATAATGGAAAGGTAGGGGGAGAGCTTAAAGAAGTTGATTACCCCTTCCTAGTTCAATGGAAAAGTATTTTTAGTTTCATCTTACTGTATTATTATTATTTTTTAATTTTATTAGATAACAATTGAATTGTTAAAATGCAAAAATTAATAGTAATAAAATTTCCATGTTACAAAGAACTAGAAATATTTTGTATGAAATTATTCCTTATCAGTTAAATTTATTTTTATTAGGAGATTGGTTGGGGCACCTATTGTGTTTTCTGACTTGTGCTTTTGGGTAACTATTTGACATTGGTTTTATTGGGATCTAGAAATCTTTTGTGATGAATATATAAGAAAACCATATTTGAATTTGCCCAAAATCTTTGGAATTCATTTATTTCTTTTAAGGGTGCTTGCTTTGGTTTTAGAGCATTTCATATAACAAGATTATATGGTAAACATTTCTTTTTTGATTCATCCCTAGGGTTGAATATTTCATTCAATAATTATTTTTGATCCAATCCTAAGGAATCAATAGAAAAGGCAAATCCTTTATAATACACTAGATCTGGCTACCAATAAACCAGATACCTACTATAGACCAAGCAATTAGGAAGAAATGTAAAGAACGAGAATTATTGAAACTAGCATATTGGAAGATTAATCGCCCAAAATAACAATGAGCAACTATAATGTTGTAGGTTTCTTCCTCTTGATTGAATCTATAACCTTCACCTGCAAGGTGCACTGGCCAAAGTTTTATGATTACTCTATCTCATGTAAATCATTTCTCTATAACTATTCAATATTTTTATGAAAAATTAAGCACATCGGAGTATTTCTGTGGTCACCTAAGACATATAACTTAAATAATTGGTCCGCTCCTAGATGTAGCTTTCTACTTGAGAAGATGCCTAATATTTACAACATTTTGATAATTAATGGTTGAGATGATTAACAAATTAACATGACTTATGAAGTACAACAATTATTAGGAAATAATCGAGTTTGAGCTATAACTGTGAGTGCTACCTATGGTTTAATAAGAGGAATAGAAGTGATTAACATGGGAGGATAGTATAGCTTTAAAGTGAAGGGTGAGGTTTAAATGAGGAAAGGCTTACAATCAATACCTAGGTACCTAGGGATGAGGAAGGGTATAGTAAGTGATGAAATGCTTCACGGAGTTGAAAATAAGAGGATTGGGAAGGATACACCCCTAGTGTGCTAATTATCATGCCTACAGTAAAGGCTAGTAGCTAAGTGTGGAGCGGATAATTGTTAAAAGCATTTAAGTAGTAAGCACACCCCTTCAAATCCGATTAAATTTAGATATTATTTAACATTTGTATTTGTTGTACAAAAAAGTTAAAATTGAAATCTATGTAATTTTTACATAGTGATAATCTCGGGGCGGATGTAGCCAAGTGGATCAAGGTAATGGATTATGAATCCACCATGTGAAAGTTCAATTCCCATCATTTGCCATAATATACTTACACTCATGTGTTAAGTTTATTTATTTTTCTTAAAAATCCCTTTCTTTACATGATTTCTTTTTCATATAGATAGATATAGGATTTATGGAGCAATTACTTAGAAGTACATTTTGAACCTATTACAAAACATCAAAAGATGAGCAAAAATAAAGAAAAAAAATCATTATAATTTGCTTATTCTTAAAAAGATTTTATTCTATAAATGTTGTAGAAAATTAAGAATTATAATTTGTTTCAATTAGGATTGAATTATTTTGGATGCTTGTACCTAGAAGAAATCCTGAAGCCACCCACAAGGAATTCTAGTGTTTTTCCTTTAGACAAATACTTTTATCATACATCTTTGGGTTAATCTATACCATACTTTATTTTTTGTAAGATGATATACACTAACTAACAACCCTTTAGCTTTTACATCATAAGCACATTAGGAATGTAGATAATTGTAATCATATATATATATATATATATATATATATATATATATATATATATATATATATATATATGGATTATATTTGTTTAGAGCTAGATCTGATATTTTTACTCTATTGGGGGTAATTCAAAATATAAAGAAATATAAAAAATTAAAAAAATTATTATTATATTTTAATTTACATATAATCTTATAATTGTAATTTATTAATTAAATTATATATTAATTATAATTAAATATTTTATATATTATTTTACATATTTATACATTATTTTATATATTAATGATATTAATTTATTGTTTTATCTAGGTGTAATTTGAAATAACAAAAATAAAATATTATGAAAATTATTATATTTTAATTTATATTAATTTATAATAATATAATAATAATTATAAAAATAATATAATATAATAATAATTAATATAATATAATATAATAATTATTATAAATTAAAATATCAAATAAATAATTATCAACTATCCCTTACTGATTAAATTTATTTTTATTGGAAATTTGTTTTATAAGTAAAAATATTTTATATCACCTATATACCTTCTTATTAAAAAATATGGTATTATAATAATGATGAAAATAATTTTATTTTTAACATAAAAAATGTTTTATTGCTGAAAATTTTTAATATAAGTGATATTTAATTTTTTAAAAGTTTTAATTTTTATGTTTATGATTAAATTCTTCATTTATATATATAATTAATTCTTTAACTACTGCCACCTCTAAAAAGTTGTTTTGCACTAAAATCTTATATTTAATATTAAATAAATATTTTTATTATTGTGATATGTTATAACTATGAATGTTTTTCATTGAAGTTGACAGAACCTTAAATAAGGTAGCTGATCTGCCACCAGCGTCGGCCCGACTGTGGTAGCTATATTAAAACATTGCTTATTGCCAAAAGTAATACAAATTTATGAATGTTTGTCATTGAAATTGACAAAAACCTTAGAAAAGGTGGCTGATCCACCACCGGTATCCCGCCTCCTGTGCCTGTGGTAACTACATCGAAATTCCATTTTTGTTTTTTGGTCTTTTCCAATGTTACGGAGAATTCACTTTTTTAAAAAATAAAATATTTTGTTATTGGAATATTTTTAATATATTAATGTTTATTTTTTAATTTAAATTTATTTAATTTAAAATAAAAAATAATTTAAATATTCGACCTTTTAAAGAGAAGAGTTTTTTTATAGTATTATTTTATTTCTTTTTCTCCTTACATTAAATATTCAACCTTTTAAAAAAAGAATTTTTTTATAGTATTATTCTATTTCTTTTTCTCCTTACATTAATTAATTAAAATATTAACTTAAATTTTATTTTATATAAGTAGTTAATAAGTTAACTAATAATTAAAAGTTGATTATTTAAGAAGTATTTTATAAAATTAATTGTTAAACTAATTAAAATTATAAAATAGTATAAAAATATATTAGAAATATATAATTAAAAATAATTTATATTTATTTAAATATTAAATTATATATTTATTTAAATAATTTTATTTTGTTATTTTAAAAATTATAATTATTTATAATTGTAATTATATAATTATATTTTATGATATGATATATTTACTTACATATATATTTTTATATATTTATAGTTTAAAATTAAAATATAATTAGTTATATTTTATAAAAAATATTTAAATTTATTTTATAAAATATATCAGTTATAAATTAATAAAAAATAAATTTAAAAATTTTGAAAAGATAATAATTTATAAATTATAAATTATTTAGAATAATTTATTAAATTATAATTTATTTTTTAATAAATTAATAAATAAAATATTTTTAAAAATTAATTTATAATTTATTAATTAAATAAATAAATTATAAATTAACTTATTTATTATAATGCTATTTATATCTTTTACCGACCACCACACTGCCGCATGGCTTAAAACTCGATGACGTTGAAATAACAGACGGAATGCAGAAGCAAACTCTAGATCCACATCTTTTTTTGTGGATCACATTCTGACATATATAAAGGTGTGTGCCGAATGGGCCCAAAAGTATAATGCAATCGGCAAGCGGCCCCTTTGAACCTAGAAGGTTTTTTTTTGGGCCATTGGAAGATTTTTTTTTTCCCTTGCAAGACACATCCTTCTAATAGTTTGATTTTAATTTTTTTTCTTTAATGTTATTTTACAAAAAATTTATTAACTAAAAAGGTTACAAAACTTAATTAATAAAATTAAAATATGGCTGCATCCTAGTCTAATCAGTAAGTAAATGTGATTAATTTAGCATTTTTTGTTTAGAATTTGAGAATATTCAAGTATTGAAAGGGAGGCACAATGAAGTTTGCTTGTTCTTAATCCTTCGATCAACAATGATGGTTGCTCGTTATAAGTAAATATATAAAACGGATGAGGTAGATTTATGCGAGTTTATTCTGTACGGATTTTTGTCCATATAGATTTGCTCATATAAGCTCACATATAAAGACAGATAATAAAAAAATTGTTCATTTCGTTCTACATACGATGCAACTTGCCTAAGAACAACTCGCATATTTTTATTAATTATATTATTTTATAATTTATAATTTATATTTTAATATTTTAATTTTTGTTAAATTATTTGAAAAATAAAATTTGGAATAGAATATAGAAATTAGATTGACTTTATTAGAAAATAATTTAGTTGAATTTTTTTTATAAATTGTATCTAAGTATAAAGAGAAAAAATAATTAAAAAAATTAATTTTTTTATTGACGGTCAAGCCTGCGACTATGTAGTCTTTGCTCACATAAACTTTTGTCCAAACATATTTGTATTAAATGCAAATTTCATACTAAAATACTTATATTGTCCTATGATTGTGGACAATCTGTATTATCTGCAATGACATGACTCGTTTTACATGTCTAGTTACAAGTACGAGTTAATAACAAAAACTCAATAATCCGCTTGGAAATGCAAATACAACAAATAGAAATATTTGTATACTTTACTTATAAAATATGTATTTTTACTTTTATCTTAGTGAAAAATAGAAAGTTGTCAATTTTATTGATTATATGTCAGTTTTAGAGAATTTTAATATATTGAAAATTGTAATTATTTTTTCCTCTTGTTAAGTGAGTAAGACTAAGGATAAATATTATGATTAGAGTACATGATTTTTTTTTTTAACACAACACCATGTATCTGTTTATGAAATGAAAAATAAAATAAATATTGTAGCTCCTGTGGGTTTTTTATGTTTTGCAAGTGAAAGCCGACAGCACTGCTGAGTGACATCAAGGATACATGTCGCGTTAAACATATAAAATAAAAACACGTGAAACACTAAGCAATCGAAACGTACATAGAAAATAGATTTTTACTCTTAGTGATTCAATAATTGGAACTCCTTTTAGTATGTAGGGTAGGGAGGACTGTCTAGTTTGGGGATTTGACATCGCCGGTAACTGTACTATCAGAAATAATAAGAGTCGTAATAAATGCATGGTTTGGTTTGGCTACTGCCTATACGACATCGACCTTTTTCCGTAATGACCGGCATTTATTTTTCAGCGGTAGTTTTTATGAACAGCCCATTGTTATTTATTTTTTAATTTCAAATAATTGGGATAAAAAAAAAATTTCAATATAAAAGGAATTAAAACACTCGTTATTTTGAAATTTCGAATTCTTATTCATAGAATTAATATTGTTAATTAACTGTTACGACGGGATAATTTTACGGGAGTTCAAAATATTAAAAAGTCACGTATTTTCATTAACATTCAATTTGGTACGAGCTTGAATACTGTGTAACACCACCATTTTCCATCGGATAATAAACGGGCATGATAGAAGACATGATAGTTGACGGCAACAAAGGTAATATGGTCCCAGAAGTCAATGAGCTTGAAAGTGCTGAATTATTTGCTCGAATTTCCTGGACAATCATAGTCGGTAATAATTTATTGATTTAGATTAATAAAGTTATAATTAATGCAAATCATTTGCTTGGATTTATGTTACCGATCATATTATAAATGAATTACATTAAGATTTGTGTAAATATTTTATTTTATGAGATTTTATTCTTAAATCCTTTTTTATGGATAGATCCCGGCCCATTCATTTTTTTCCTTTTGAGAGAGGTTTTGAATTTCCTTTTATATGTATTTATGGTTGTCCTATGGAGATATGAGAATTGAACAATTCTTTTCTAATTCTTTATCCTCTTCTCTTAATTTTTCATATTTAAAAAGATTGAATAGATCAAAGAATACATTGGATTCATTATAGAAAACATTAAATTAACATTCAACCATAATTTTTTAATGAAAATATTTGATAAAATTAGTTGTTTTCTATTAGTTGTTTATATGCAAAATGACATATAAGGGCATGTATATATTTTATGATTTATTTAAATATTTTTTACTTTAATAATATTTTAGATTTATTATATAATTTATATTAAGAAATATAATAATTTATTTTTAAGAAAAATGATAATTTATTTTAAATAATTTTTTAAGTCATACTTCCTAATAAATCTAAAATATAATTAAAGATTTATTATATTTCTTAAGTTATTATATTTTTTAAAAAATAAATTATTATATTTCTTAAAAATAAATTATTATACTTTATAAATATTTATAGAAATTAATAATTATTATTTAATAAATTTTTTAAATATTTTTTAAAGAGGATATAAGTGAAAATACGTATATTATTTAAGGATAATTTTATATTTTTATAACCCTATTATCAATAAGTTAATTGAAAGTACTGAATTTATTAACTTTTTCAAATTAGCTTATTGAGGGTAAATTAATTAATTGAATAAATTATTTACCAAACAGTTAAATTAATTTATTGACTCAATCAAATAATTAAATACTATCAAATCAGTTAAAAATTTATCAAAAAGTTTTTTATTAAATAATTTTATTATAAAATATAATAAATACGACGATATAATTGGCTTTAATTTCATTGCTGTGTATAATTTTTACAGCATTATTGATGCCAAATCTCCCACTTACGTGTTCGAAACTGGACCCTAGAATAGTAATTTTATTTTTCTTTTCATTTTCCTCCTAGTTTTCCATGTGGCCAAAAGAGAAGAAACTTCAATTTCATACTATCCGCTTCAACTGCACATAGGCGTCCGTCTTTTTCGTTATGCTTCCATTTGTTCTGTGAAACAAAAACACTTTTTTATAAAAATATAGTTATAAAATATTAAAATAATAAAAAATAATTGATATATTAAATATTAAATATAAAAAATATAGTAAAAATATTCTTTATTATTATAATAGTAGATATTATTTTTTATAAAATATAAAAATATATGATATTCTTTTTTTATATCTAAAAAATTAAAGGATTTTCCTACAAAAATTTACCTTGAAAAAAAAACCGGACGCTACAATGTCGGGAAAAGATTTCCATGGTTTGAAACATTTAACTAGAAGCAACTACTAACCTCCACTGCACACTGTTTGCTCTGGATCCATGGCCTATAAATAGATCGTCCGCTGAGGAATACTATAATCAACGCCATACAATTTAGTTTAAATTCTCCCTCTATCTGAGTGACTCTTTTTCTCTCAATAGAGAAGCAATGGAGAATGCAATGGTGAAAAATATGTCGAGGGCTTTCATTTCTGAGGCCACTGAGCTTCACTCTTCATCAATGGTGAAGAAAACAAGATCCATTAGAGAAGAAGACAAAGATGATCAGAACATCAACCCTATCATCTCAGAGTTCGATGGGGACGCCGATGCTTATGTGGCTCGTGTAATATCTAGCTACGTGCAGTTTCCATCTCAAAACAAAACGCACGTTTCAGATAAACAGTATCAATTTCTTTTACTTTCGTTTGTGGGTGTGGATGTTATGATACTCATACGACACCGAATTCATATTAATATAATAGTATTGGGAGTCATTATATGAGATGACTATAATCTCGTTCAATAATCCTCAATATTATTATTTCAGTATAAATTTGATATTACATGCATGAGTACCATAAAATTCTCCTCTTTTATGATATTATTGTCTTTTACTTTATTATATGACGTTATAAGCGTTACTTATATATCTCTCGTTATATTGAACTATTTTAACGGGAGAACTGAGTTAATATTATCCAAATTTAAGGATTTATATGCTTCCTCAACTACCCATTGGTTGCGCACTAGCATATTACAGCTCTTCTTGCGAGGAAGTCGGTTCTATTTTTACCTTATTTCAAAATAAGGACAGAAGATTAAATTTATTATAAGAACAATAATACTCTATGTGTACCAAAAATAAAATTTAGAATTAAATTTTAAATATAAATTAATAATTGTTATTGAATATAAAATAATAAAATAAATTTATAAAATTTAATTTAATAAATATATAATACTTGAAATTTAATTTTAAATCTCAATTTTTAATACTTATAATATTTTTAACATAAAAATAAGAGAGAGAATACAAATAATATATTGATTATAACCACAAAAAATTTTATAGGATAAATGCATTTTACTCTTAATAACTTCAATAAAAGTGTAAGAACTAATTATGATATTTTAAATAATTTCTTTAACAATTATAGATACAAACTCTCTCCTATCCATAAATTTTACACAGTACAAGTATTTATATATATATATATATATATATATATATATATATATATACTGGATAAGTGATTGTAATCCTTCTTTTAACAAGACTTGTCTTAAAAAAAAAAAACTAAGTTGTTTAGAAAAGAAAGTATAACAAAAAATAATCGATAAATTTTGATCAAAACCTAACAAACCTAGTTTGTTAACTTTTACTACTGACACATGATGGCTCAAAAGCCAAATGGAGAAGAGAGAAAATCTCTTTGAAGAGAGACTATATTGATTTTAAATTCTAAAATGATCCAAAATACAACAAGAGAAGGATATTTATAGGAAATTTTTAAGAGCATTTTTTAACGTCAGATTCCTAAGATGGTAATGTTCTCTTTTTTGTAGAATAAATCTATTAAATCGAGAAGAACCCTATAAACATCCCCACTAGGATGTATCTTAAAAGTTTGAAGGATATTATCCAATAACTTTTTACTCAGTCCATCTTTCATGAACTTGATTTTATCTTCCCAACTGTGGGAAACCTTCCAGTGTTCCTACATTGTGCATTACATATCCACCTTACACACTTGTAACAGGCTCTTATTCTTTTAGCTCTCCACTTCTTAGTATAAGAACTTCTTCCCATTCCCAATATGCATTTAACAAACGAATCATGACACTCATAAACTAGACGTACCTTAACTTCAATGATCTAGCACACATCTTCAAGAAAACCTAGACACATGAGTACTTTCATTCTTTTAAGCCGACATTTGTAGATTTTTCTAAGAAAATCTTTGAGAAAAGTAGGGAACCTAGTTTTGAGTTTTGTAAGGGCTTCCTCCATAGTTTCTAAAATTCTTGCTAAAAAATGGGATAGAAGTGAGGTTTCTCTTCTAAGATGGGTTATTTAAATAGGTGAATGCATTTATAAGCCGTTTGTTCATTTCATTTTTTTAATGACTTCGTGGCTTATTTCAAATCACTCATAATCACAGACTTTCAATTTTTTACAATTTAAAGCTCATAACCAATGGTTAATAAGTTCAAACGACTTTTGATGATATCTATGTATGATGAAATGATGGATGTAAAAAGTCAAGGAACAACCACATTCAACTGAGTAGGAAAAGATATGGGATAAGCCATTCAAACAAGTTATCCAATTTAACTAATATATGGCTTAATTCATTTTTTAGGTAAACATGCATGGCTTAAAAAAATTAGTCATGGCAAAATTCCTTTATGTGTTCTTGAAGGATTTTTCCTAGGCTTAGAAATTTCCTCACATAAGATAAACTTCTCTTAAATAAAGTGGCCTTTAAGTTTATTCTAATTTGTGCCTAATTTGGGTTTTATGATACCTAATTGGTAAAAGGTCCCCAAATTGTCCTTATTGTCACTATTATAAGCTAGTAAGGTATCTAATCCTTACCCACGATAGGCTACATATAGAAACGATTCAATTTGAGCGGAGGTGTTTTACTAGCCTGTACGAAGATCGATAGTCTCACGAACGTATTGCTACTTTACCCCCAACTAATCCTAAAAGATATTATAAAGCTTGGGTAGGAGGCTCGTGATATGTATGTGAGATCCTTAAAGTGCAGTGTGTAAAAGGAAACATCAATCATTTCAACGATTTTCACATGACTAATTTATCATAGATAAAGATAGTCATAATAAGACAAACATGATAAATACATGTAAAGAAAATATTGAATTAGAATAGACTAAGAAAATTCAAAACTAAGATAGAAAAAGAAGAAATAAAATGGCTTTACTCCAATTTAGTCCTCAATGGAGTTGCTAAGCTATTGTGATATGCCCCACAGTAGGATCCGAGGGAGGCGAACGAGCTTCCACACTTCCTCCAAAAATGTGATTTTTAGTAAGTGTGAATAAAAAAAAAGAGTCACCACCAATTATTTTTTTATGATGTGATTAGAACACCGAAGTGGTCTATATTCCCAAAGTTAGATTTGAGAATTAGTTACATATAGGGAAAGTATTAGCATCCTACAACATCCATCAAAAGAACGATTACCTATTTATTCTAATTCTATCTTATGAATTAAGTTATAACAGTCCTTGTTATATTACATGTATTTTATTAAGGGTATAATTTTTAATTTTAATTAAATCGTTGATTTGGTTATCCAAATATAGCTAACTTTATGGTAGAATTCCGATGAAAAGTGCCTCAATAATGTTAAGTACCATTATAATTGCACCTATAATCAGATCACTTAACTTTAATACATCATAAGCATAAATTTATTATTTTTAAAATTTTTTTATTTTTAAAAATTTTAAATAATTTGTTAATTTAGTTGTTAAATCCTTTCAACTTCATGATAAGATTTGAACAAAATAACGTACCTCAATATTATTAAGTACCATTATATTGCACCTGGATCGAATTACTTAATTTCAATATATCATAGGCACTGATTTTATTATGATATTTGAAAATATTTTTAAAGAATTTTTATTTTATTATTAATGAAATATTATTTTATCTTTTTATAAAGATTTTTATCTCATCATTTTTAGAATATTTTTAATAAAATAATTGTAATATATATTTTTTTAAATTGTTTAATGTAATTTTATTTATTTAAAAATATTATATTAATAATTTTTATTTATATTTTCAAATTTATCTAATTTTATAGTTAAATTTGAAAAAATTGAAATTATAACTTCAATATTATTTTACAATTTTAAAGTATCAAATTTATCAACTTCATAATCAAATTTGAATACATAACTACTCAAAAAAATTGAAATAATAATTCAATATTATTTTTATAATTTTTAAAATATCAAATTTGTCTTACTTTATAGTCAAATTTGATTATAGAATTGCTCAAAAAAATTGAAATTATGTTTATTGCACTTATAATTAATTTTAATATTATTCTGTCATCATAAATATTTATAATATACTTATAAAATAAAAATATAAATTATGAGGGCATGTAATGAGTATAAAATAATTTTTATGTATAATAATATTGAGATTTTTATTTAATTAGCTCATTCGATTTAATTTAAAAATATCTCTCACCTTAAGAATATTAAATAATTTGAACCTCCAAATTATTTTATTTTTTTCATCATAGAAATTTTATAAAATATTATTATAATTTTATTAATTAAATATAAAAAATTAAAACATAAAAAATAAAAAAAGTTTATTTGTGGGGTGGGACAGTCAGTACCGTCCCACCCCATTCATTTAAATGTTGAAATAAAAAAAAGGAGGACATCCTTTTTCAAAAAGGATATTCTTCCCCCTTTTGTTATTTTTTATTTATATTTTATTGAAATAAAATATTAAATTTAAAAAATAATAATAAATAAATACAAATTAAAATAAAATAATAATATAAAAATAAGTTAAAATATAAAGAATAAAATAAAAATAATAAAAATAAATTAAAAAAATGGGATGGATAATAATAAATAAATAAAAATTAAAATAAAATAACAATACAGAAATAAGTTAAAATATAAAGAAAAAAATAAAAATAATAAAATAGAAAAAGTAGAAAAAGAAATAGGATGGAATAAATAAAAAAGAATTTTCTCTCTTTATTATTTTTTTCTTCTTTTTTCGTTCTGCAAACTCTCCTTCTTCTTCTATTTTTTCTTTTTCTATTCTTCTTTTTTCTTTTTCCGCCCTTCTCTTTTTCTGAATAACTTCTTCTCCTTTCTGTGTCTCCCGTCTTTCTTTCTCTTTGTGTCTTTCCTTCTCCTCTCTTTGTTTCCCTTTTCCTATCTCCTTTAAATTTTTTATATCTTTGTGTCTTTCTCCTTCTTTGTTAGATTTTCCCCCCTATGTCTCTTTCTTCTCCTTTCTGGCTCACCTTTGCCTCCTCTCTTTGGCTCTCCTCTGTGTCTCTTCTTACCAGATATTGATGAGAGCTAAATAAAAGAGTAGAGAAGTCGCTCACGAGTAATACACTTCTACTTTTTTTCATATGTGAAAAGAGAGAATTTCATTATATAATTGGTGGAGAAATAAGTTTCGTAATAAGCAGTAATCATTCATTGAAAATGAGGAGAATAAAAGTAGTTAGTTACAATTTTTTTATTTTTTAAAAGTTATTTATTATTTATTTATTTTTATAATTTTAATTTTTATAAACTTTTTAATTTTTTATTAAAATATTTTATTTTTAAATTTTTTTTAATTATATTATTAGTTACACAGAATTGGATAAAACATTGTAATTGAGAGTAATAGATGGGATCTTATTGCTGTTCCCATGTGCTTTAGTGATTCAATATTCGGAACTCCCTTAAGTATATGCGGTAAGGAGAACAGTCTAGTTTAGGGATTTGATATCCCCGGCATGTGTACTAAGTAATGAGAGGCATGATAAATGCATGGTTTGCAGGTTTGGTTTAGCTACCGCCTTTAGCTACCGCCTATACGACACCGACCTTTGGTTTGGTTTAGCTACTGCCTGTACGACACCAACCTTTTTTCTTTTTGGTCCGTAATGACCGGCATTTATTTTTCAGCCGGTAGTTTTTATGAACAGCTCAGTATTATTTTTTTTAATTTTAAATAATTGGAATAAATAAAAAAATATAAATTTCAATATAAAAGGAATTAAAACACTTGTTATTTTGAAATTTTGAATTCTGATTCATAGAATTAATATTGTTAATTAACTATTACGATGGGATAATTTCACGGGAGTTCAAAATATTAAAAAGTCACGTATTTTCATTAACATTCAATTTGGTACGAGCTTGAATACTGTGTAACACCACCATTTTCCATCGGATAATAAACGTGAATGATAGAAGACATGACCGTTGACGGCAACAAAAGTAATATGGTTCCAGAAGTCAGTGAGCTTGAAAGTGCTGAATTATTTGTTCGAATTTTCTGGAAAATCATAGTCGGTAATAATTTATTGATTTAGATTAATAAAGGTATAATTAACGCAGAGCATTTGCTTCGATTTATGTTAACGATCATATTATAAATGAATTACATTAAGATTTGTGTAAATATTTTACTTTACGATATTTTATTTTTAAACTTTTTTTATTATGGATGACCCGATTCATTTTTTTTTCTTTTTGAGAGAGGTTTTGAATTTCCTTTTATATGTATTTATGGTTGTCTTATGGAGATATGAGAATTGAACAATTCTTTTCTTCTTTTTCCTCTTCTCTTAATTTTTCATATTTAAAAAGGTTGAATAGATCAAAGAATACATTAGATTCATTATAGAAAACATTAAATTAATATTCAAGCATAATTTTTCATATATTATAAAATATAATAAATGCGATGGTATAATTGGCTTTAATTTCATTGCTGTCTATAATTTTTACAGCATTATTGATGTCAAATCTCTCACTTACGTGTTCGAAAATGGACCCTAGAATAGTATTTTTTTTTTCCTTTTCATTTTCCTCCTAGTTTTCCATGTGGCCAAAAGAGAAGAAACTTCAATATTCACTTTAACTGCAAATAGGCATCCGTTTGCTCTGGGAAAAAAATATTTTTTATAAAAATATAGTTATAAAATATTAAAATAATAAAAAATAATTGATATATTAAATATTAAATATTAAAAATGTAGTAGAAATATTTTTATTATTATAATTGTAGATATTATTTTTATAAAATATAAAAATATATGATATTCTTTTTTTATATAGAAAAAATGAAAGGATTTTCCTACAAAAATTTACCTTGAAAAAATAACCGGACGCTACAATGTCGGGAAAAGAGTTCCATGGTTTGTTGAAACATTTAACTAGAAGCAACTACTAACCTTCACTGCACACTGTTTGCTCTGGATCCATGGCCTATAAATAGATCGTCCGCTGAGGAATACTATCATCAACGCCATACAATTTAGTTTAAATTCTCCCTCTATCTGAGTGACTCTTTTTCTCTTAATAGAGAAGCAATGGAGAATGCAATGGTGAAAAATATGTCGAGGGCTTTCATTTCTGAGGCCACTGAGCTTCACTCTTCGTCAATGGTGAAGAAAACAAGATCCATTAGAGAAGAAGACAACGATGATCACAACATCAACCCTATCATCTCAGAGTTCGATGGGGACGCCGATGGTTATATGGCTTGTGTAATATCTAGCTACGTGCAGTCTCTATCTCAAAACAAAACGCACGTTTTGGGTAAACAGTACCAATTTCTTTTACTTTCTTTTATGATATTATTGTCTTCTACTTTATTATATGACGTTATACACATTACTTATATATCTCTCTGGTTATATTGAACTATCTTAACCGGAGAACTGACTCTGTTAATATTATCCAAATTTAAGGATTTATATGCTTCCTCAACTACTCATTGGCTACGCACTAGCATATTACAGCTCTTCTTGCGAGGAGGCCGGTTCTATTTTTATCCTATTTCAAAGTAAGGACAGAAAATCAAATTTATTATAAAAACAATAATACTCTACGTGTACCAAAAATAAAATTTAGAATCAAAATTCGAATATAAAATTATAAAATAAATTTATAAAATTTAATCTAATAGATATATAATACTTGAAAGTCGATTTTAAATCTCATTTTTAATACTTATAACATTTTTAACATAAAAATAAGAGAGAGAATACAAATAATATATTGATTATAACCACAAAAAATTTTATAGGATAAATGCATTTTACTCTTAATAACTTTAATAAAAGTGTAAGAATTGATTATGATATTTTAAATAATTTCTTTAACAATTATAGATACAAACTCTCTCCTATCCATAAATTTTATATGGTGCAAGTATTATATATATATAATGTACTAGATAAGTGATTGTGATCCTTCTTTTAACAAGACTTGTCTTAAAGAAAATTAAGTTGTTTAGAAAAGAAAGTATAACAAAAAATAATCGATAAATTTTGATCAAATCCTAATTAACCTAGTTTGTTAACTTTTACTATTGATACATGATGGCTCAGAAACCAAATGCAGAAGAGAGAAAATCTCTTTGAGGAGAAACTGTATTGATTTTGAATTTTAAAGTGATCCAAAATACAACAGGAGAAGGATATTTATAGGATTTTTTATGAGCATTTTCATCTTAAATTTTCTAAAAATATCTCCTCATGTAGATTCTTAGACAAGCTTTTAAGCTTTTCAATGGCTAAATACAAAGCTTTTATAATTCCCAGGTAAATCTAAAATATCCCATGACTTTCATGACTAGGTACAAATATCTCTAAAAATTCTATAAAAGATATCTTCTTGTTATATGAATGTAGTTTTGGGTTCATTAGCTCTATACTATTCTTTTTAGGTTAGATAGGACTCGCCTTAAGGTCTAGTTGTTATCTTTATAGTATGGTGAAAGATTAACAACATTGAAGGTAATAGAGACACAATAGGAGTTTGGTAACTCTATCTTGTAGGTGTTGTCATTGATCTTCTACATAATCCAAAATAGTCTTTTTGCCTTTAGAGATAACTTTACATTAGACTAATTTAGGAATCTCTCTTTTTGCAAATATATCCATACCAACTCTCCTTCCTTGAAAGTATGCTATTATTGATGTTTGTCTTTCTAGACTTTATATTTTGAATTTTGTTTCTAAATTATTACACGAACTTGTTAGTGAAACTTCTTGATCTCCTTTGCTTTTTACTTTGCATTTGCATTGTACTAACAATTGATAGAAGATGGTGCTACATCAAGTATGCTGAGGGGACGAATATCATATACCATCTCAAATGGGTATCTTCCAATGGTTTAGTTAGTGGAGTTCTTGTAGATAAATTCAATCTAGACAAATATAAGATCTCATTGTTTTATATTCTTTCCCACATAGCTATGGAGTGTTATTGTAGGCAAATTTGATCTAGACAAATATAAAATCCCATTGCTTTAGATTCTTTCCTATAAAGCTACAGAGTAGGTTTACTAAAAGTCTATTAATTACTTTTGTTTGTCCATTTGCTTAGAGGTGATTGGAACTATTAAATTAAAGCTTGGTACCCATTTTTTTCCTCAGAATTCTCCAGATATGATTTAAAAACTTGACATCCTAGTCAGAAGTGATAGTTTTTGGAATACCATAGAGTCGAATAATCTCCTTAAAGTGTAAGTTTGCAACTTGAACGACATCCTTTGTTCTTTAACATGGAATAAAATATGTCATTTTTGAAAATCTATCTATAACTACCATTATGAAATTCTTTTATCTCTAAGTAAAAGGTAGTCCAAGGACAAATCCATGCTAACATCTTCCTATGGTGCTTTCGGAACTGACAAAAGTATGTACAGCCCTGTATTTAACTCTTAATTTTAGCCATATGACAAATTTTGCATTTCTAAATGTGTTTGTTAATATCTTTTTCAAGCTTAAGCCAGTAGAAATTCTCTTTGACCAGAGTTACAATTTTGTCATGCTCAAAATGATTGGTTAATCCTTTATCATGGGTTTCCCAGATAATAGCTTCTTGTAGTAAACATTAGGGAATGTACAAAGCCTTATCTTTAAATAAGAATCCTTGATGTTTATAATATTGCTGAAACGATTGTGTTTTAATAGTATTCCAAACTTTGCTAAAATTTTGGTCATCTTAGTACAGTTCTTTAATAGTTTTAAATCTAATAATATTTGTTTGGAGAGTAGAAAGCAAAGTTTCTTAATTTGAATGGCAAGTCAGTATCATCTAAAGTTCATTATTGTTGAAATTGGACTAGTTAGGCAATCTTGAAGTTCAAACCTTTAAGATAGCGAGCAATAATCTGCTTCTCTTTCACTTAAATATTGCATTTCATTATCAATTTCTTAAATTTCCTAGTGTATTCTTCCACAGATAGGAATTTTTTGTGAAAATTCTATAACCGGATAAAGTTATCTTAATAATAGTGATCAGGTAAGAACTTATGTACAAGCTGTTGTCACGTTTTATTCTACGTCCTAATTTTGTTTCGTCTTTCATGTTCTCCTTTTTTCTTCAAAATTTTCCACTAAATGGGGGCATATTTGTTAGGTTGATAGCAATAATTTTTACTTTTTACTTATTTGGCATGTCTTTTAATTCGAACACCTTTTCAACTATTTGAAATCAGTTTACAAATTCATTTGGTTAGAGCCTTTCCTTGAAATTTAGAATGTCTGCTTTAATATCAATTCCTCAGGTTGACTGCTTTTGAAGGAAATGACTAGTTGTTAAAGAATAGTTACTATTGTCATTGTCATATCTTGGATCCCTTCTTTGATTTAGTAAGTCTTGTTAGGCATTAACAATCTCCATAGTTGTTGAATTTATTGTTGCAATTTTTTCATTTCGATCTCATGGAGGTTTCTCTCATTTTGTCTTCTATGTGGCATTTTGGTAATTCATGGTGGGTTATGGAGCCAAAATAAAATTTCTAAAAAGTTTGGAGGCTATTTGTAACAATTAGAAAAAGTTTAAGGTTAAAATTGAATTTTGATAAGCTTTAAAGGGTGTTTAAAATGGAGAAGAGAGAAAATCTCTTTGAAGAGAAATTATATTAATTCTGAATTCTGAAATGATCTAAAGTACATCAAATATTTATAAAGAATTTTTTAGAAATATTTTCATCCTAAATTTTCTAAAAATATCTCCCTACGCAGGTTTCTAGGCGAGCTTTTGAGCTTTTCTTTAGTTAAATAGAAAACTTTTACAATTTCTAGACAAATCTAGAAAATTTCATGACTAGATACAACATATAGTAGTTATTAACATCTCTAGAAGTTCTAATAAATATCACCTTGTTATCTGAATGTGGTTTTGGATTTATTGGCTCTGTACTACATGAAAACATGTTTAATAGCTGTCGACATTTGAGGGCACCGAGGATATATACCTTTATCAACACCTATGTTATTTAGTTTAAAGTTCTCTGTCCACCTACCTCTGACTCTAGATCTAAGATCTTTCCGCGTTTCTCTTAAATAAAGGTTTTCATTTTTGAGGCCACTGAGCTTCACTCTTCATCGATGGTAAAGAAAACAAAATCCATTAGAGAAGTTGACAAAGAGAACAGCATGAACCTTATCATCTCAGAGGTCGGTGGAGATACCGATGCTTATGTGGTTAGTGTAATGTCTAGTTACGTGGAGACTCTATCTCAAAAGAAAAAAAAATACAGAATTTGGGTATACTGTATTAGTGCTGCCTTAGCTGACAGTGAGCTAAAAATTTGATGTAATAATGATTTATTACTGCCTGCATGCAGGCTATCCCACCAACCTAGACTTCAACTATAGTGATTTAACCGAGTTGCTGCATTTCCACATAAACAATGCTGGTAATCCATTTATCGGGAACTGCTTCAGCCTCAACTCGACAGCATTTGAACTGTGTGTGCTTGATTGGTTTGCCAAACTGTGGGAGATAGAGAAGAACGAGTACTGGGGATACATCACGACTGGTGGAACCGAATGCAATCTTCATGGAATTTTAGTAGGGTACGTTACAGGATCATATTTAATCTTTAATATTAGAAGATTGATCTTTAAAGATGAGAAAATAATTAAATTTTGGTTTGCAGGAGGGAACTATATCCAGAAGGGATTCTCTATACCTCAGAAGAATCTCATTATTCATTGTTTAAGATAGCAAGAATGTATAGAATGAAATATGTAAAGGTTCGCAGTTTAAGTTCTGGTGAAATGGATTACGCTGATTTGAAGACCTTACTTCTGGCTAACAATGACAAGCCGGCCATCATAAACCTAAACATAGGTATATATCTCTCCTTTTGACTGTTGCATCCCCGACACACAGTGATTTACTTAGTGCTTTTTATATCCTCACTCAGTTTCACTCCTTCATGAATTCACCAATAAATTGATGAATTCTAATGTTAAATTTCATATTCTCAACTAGAAAAGTAACATTTTCACATCTAAAATGAATGAAAGTAGAAATAGATATATTATAATTAACAAATTAGTCTACACTCTTAAAAATGACTTAAAAGAGTATAATATAATTTTATTTATGAGAATTATGATGAAAGGTGCTGTTTATGAATTCATAAATAAATTAATGAATTTTACTGTCAAATTTCATATCCTCAAATAGATAGAATAATATTTCTATATTGAAAATAACTGAGTATAACAATAGATATATTATAATCAACAAATTAGTTTATACGCTTAAAAATAACTTAAAAGAATGTGAATTTAATTTTATTTACTACGATGAAAATAGCTATTGATGACCTTGATCTTGTGATACAAATACTTCAAAGGGCTAATTTTACTCCTAATCAATTCTACATCCATTGTGATGGAGCTCTATTAGGGATGATATTACCTTTTATTAAACAAGTAAGTAAACTATCTTTTATCTTTACTCAAGTGAAGTCACTGCAAAAAATTCCTAATTGAAGTAATATTAAAAATCACTGCCATTAATGATACTTGTACAGCAACGTGCAGCGTATTTAGTTTCCTAAATACCAAGCTAATCTTTACATTAAGTTGGGACTTTTTGCAGTTTCCTCTAAGAATACATATTCTTGATGGTCCACTTATGCAGGCGCCGAAGATCACTTTCAAAAAACCCATTGGAAGTATAACAATATCTGGTCACAAGTTCTTAGGAAGTCCAATTCCATGTGGTGTTGTTATAACACGTTTAGAATATATCAATACCATCTCGAATGATATTGAAATCATCGCTTCAAGAGATGCCACAATCACAGGAAGCCGTGGTGGTCATGCTCCAATCTTCTTGTGGTACACTCTTAATAAGAAAGGTTTCTTAGGACTCAAGAAAGATGTCGAGAAGTGCATAGAGAACGCCTGTTATTTGAAGAATCGGTTGCGAGATGCTGGCATCAGTGCGATGCTAAATGAGTTCAGCAGCACCGTTGTGTTGGAAAGGCCTTTGGAGGATGAGTTTGCACGAAAGTGGAATTTGGCATGTGAAAAAAACATAGCACATATTGTGGTGATGCAGCATGTTACCATTGAAATGCTAGACTCTTTTGTTAGCGAATTGGTGCAAAAACGATTGGTTTGGTATCAAGATGGACAAAATTATAAGCTGCCCTGCATTGCTGATGAAATTGGTGCTGGGAATTGTGCTTGCACCTTGCATGAGAAGTTGACTATTTCACAGATAATGATCTAGCGATTATGTAGTTGATTTAGGATAATACCAGAGATAGATTCTGTCATTTCTCAAAATAGTTATCTTCTTTTTTCATTCACAAATTTTCATTTGATTAATCTAATAATTTATAAAATCAATTTTATATTTTTTTTTCAATTTGATATGTTTTAAATGATATAAATATGCATTTAAAAATAAAAATATATAGATCTCACAAGCCTTTGCATTTTTTTGACCTATCTCTCTTCAACTATTTATTTGAAATATTTTAAATTGAAAAATCATTTAAAAATATTAAATGAGTTAACTTGGATAAGCGGTAATCTACGCTCTATAAAAAAGGGGAATTATTATTGAAATGTAACTCTCTTCTTCAAAATGATAAAAATCTAATTGATTCCTTTTACTATCAATTTAAATTTAATCTATTGTCATTGTATATAAACTAATTTTGCAATATCATCCATTCATATATTATCATGTAAAACTCTTTTATTGTGATAAAAAATCTTAATTACTATTACTTTTATAATGAAATATTTTTCCTCATTTATGATAGTGCAAAATATTATACATCAAGAATGGATCTAATATAAAATCTTTTCACCAGCAATGTTTGTAATGTGGCCCATTTATTAAAAAAAATAATAATGTTTGTAATGTATTGGATGAAGTTTCTTTTTGTTTGTCATTTTTTTAAAAAGATATACTATTTTCTATTTGTTATATTAAATAATTTATTCATCATTTTTCTATTTTGGTCCAATTATCTTTTATAAGTTTTTAACTTCATTATATATACTAAAGGAAAATATATTGATCTCTTTGAAGGGAAACCAGTAAAATACAATTTCTTTTTTACTAGAATCAAGTTAATGTATAATAATTTCCTTAATTCTTAAATATTTACCTCAAACGAAAAAATAAAATTAAGGGGAGAGAATATCTAGCGGGGTTTAATGATCTAATTCTCCCCATTTTTTAAATAGAATTAGTGATCTATGTAAATTATGCAGATTAAAATAAAATTGTTAAAATAGGGATGAGAAAATTTAGAATGCATTCGCTTTAATTGTTTTCTATTTTTATTTCCACAGAAAAGATTAAATTTATAAAAATGTGTTTAGATGATTATTATTATTATTTCTATCTCCATCTCTACTTCTACCATTGCAACCACTTTCATTGCCTCCACTACAACTATTTAAATGGCTTTTTTTAGTTTCATTTTATAAAATATAAAGTCCCCATGTCCAAAATTTAAAATACAAAAATTGATTGTAATAAAATTTCCATGTTACAAAGAACTAGAAATATTTTCTATGAAATTATTCCTTATTGATTAAATTTGTTTTTATTGGAAGATTGGCTAGGGCACATATTGTGTTTTCTAGCTTGTGCTTATTGATAGCTATTTGGTATTAGGTCTATTTCAATTTAGAAATCTTTTGTGATGAATGTACAAGAAAACCACCTTTGGATTTGTCCATAATCTTTGGAATTCATTTATTTCTTTCAAGGGTGGCTTGCTTTGGTTTTGACACATTTTATGTAACAAGATTGTACAGTAAAGATTTCTTTTTCGATTTATCCCTAGAGTTGAATACCTCATTCAATAATTATTTTTGATAAAATCCAAAGGAATTAATAGAAAAGACAAATCCTTTATGATACACTAGATCTAACTAGTAGTAAGATCAAGTAGCTAGAAAGAAATGTAAAGAATGAGGATTGTTAAAACTAATATATTGGAAGATCAATTGGCCAAAAAAATCATGAGCATTTACAATATTATAGGTTTCTACATTGACCAAATTTGTAACTTTCAATTGCAAGGTGCATTGGTTACAATTTTATGATTACCTAATCTCATGCAAATCGTTTCCTTGCAATTATTCAATATCTTTATGAAAAATTAATCACATCAAAGTATTTCAATGGTCACCTAGGACGTATCATTCAAATAATTGATTTGGTCCTGAATATAGCTTTTTTTCCATGAAGATGCCTAATATTTACAATGTTCTGATAGTTAAAGATCAAGATATTATTGGTCAACAAATTAACATGACTTGTGAAGTACAACAATTATTAAGAAATAATCAAGTTTGAACTGTAGCTATGAATGCTGTAGATAATCTAATGAAAGGAATGGAAGTGATTGACACATAAGGATGGCATAGCTTTAAAGTGAAAGGAAAGGTTCAAACAAGGAAAGGCTTATAGTGGATACTTAGGCACTCAAAGATAAGAAAAGGTGTAATAAGCAACAAAATGTTTTGGGGAGTTGAAAATAAGAGAACTAGGAAGGACGCACTTTTGGTGTGCTAGTTATCATGCCTCCGGTAAATGCTGGGTAGCCAAATGTGGAGCAAATAATTACTAAAAGCATTTTAGTAATAAGCCCACCCCTTTAAATCCAACTAAATTTAGAAATTATTCCAATATTTGTATTTGTGCACAAAAAAGCTAAAATTGAAATTTATGTAATTTTTACATAGTGATAGTCTTGGGGAAAATTTAACCAAGTGGATTAAGGCAATGGATTGTGAATCCAGCGTGCATGGGTTTAATTCCTATCATTCACCCACAACATACTTATATTTATATGTTAATTTTATTTATTTTTCTTAAGAATCCCATTCTTACATGATTTTTTCTTCATATAGATAGATATAGGATATATGGAGCAATTACTTAGAAGTACATTTTGAACCCATTACAAGACATTAGAAGATAACTGCAAATTAAGAAAAAAAATCATTATGATTCCTTATTCTTGAAAATATTTTATCCTATAAACGTTGTAGAGAATTAAGAAATCTAATTTATTTCAATTAAGACTAAATTACATAGGATGTTTGTGCTCATAAGAAATTGCAGAACTACCTAGAGGGGATTCTATAATTTTTCCTTGAGACAAATACTTTTATGCATACTTTTTTGGGTAGGTCTATACCATACTCTATTCTTGTAAGATGATATACATTAGCTACCAACCTTCAAGGTAATTGTAACTATATATATATGGATTATACTTGCATAGAACTAGGATTCATATTCTTACTCCATTAAGTGTAATTTGAAATAACAAAAAATATAAAAAATTATATTTTAATTTACATATAATTTTATAATTTTAATTTATTGATTTATATGTTAGTTAAAATTAAACATTTTATACATTATTTTATATATTTATATATTAATTATATTATTTTATTATTTATTTAATGGTAATTTGAAATAACAAAAAATATTAAAAATTATAAAAATTATTATTATATTTTAATTTATTACCTTCTTATTAAAAAATATGGCATTATAATAATGATGAAAATAATTTTTTTAATATAAACATGTTTTACTATAAATTTTTTTAATTTGAATAGTATTTGATTTTCTTTAAAATTTTTTTATGTTTATGATTTAATTCTTAATATATATATATATATATATATATATATATATATATATATATATATATATATATATATATATATATATATATATATAATTGTTTAACTACTACCGCTTCTAAAAAATTGTTTTGCACTAAAATCTTCTATTTAATATTAAATAAAAAATTTTATTATTGTGATATGTTATAACTAAGAGTAACTAAAACGAAATTATGAATGTTTTTCATTGAATTTGACAGAATCGTAGATATGGTAGCGACGGAACCTTAAATATGTAGTTGATCTGCCACCAGCGTCAGCCCACCTGTGGCAGCTACATTAAAACATTGTTTATTGTTTTTCCCCCCGTTTTTAGTAATGCGAATTTATGAATGTTTGTCATTGAAATGGACAAAAACCTTAGAAAAGGGAGCTGATCCGCTACCAGTGTCCCGCCTCCTGGGGTAACTATATCGAAATTCTTTTTCTTTCTTTTTTTTCAATGTTAAGGAGAATTCACTTTTTAAAAAATAGAATATTTTTATTATTAAATTATTTTTTATATATTAATATTAATATTTTTAATTTTTTATTTTAAAATAAAAATATTCAATTTCTTAAAAAGGGGAGTTTTCTATAATATTATTCTATTTTTTCCTTACATTAATTAATTAAAATAGAAATTTAGGCTTCATTTCATATAAGTAATTAATAAATTAATTAGTTGTTAATAAATTAACTAATAATTAACTTATAAGTTGATTATTTAAATTTTTTTTTATAAAATTAGCTGTTAAATTAATTAAAATTATATAATAATATAAAAATATATTAATAAAAATATATATTACTAAAATAATTTATATTTATTTAAATATTAAATTATATTAATATAATTGATATATTTAAAAATAAAATTATAATATTTAATATTTAATTAATTATATTTTATAAATTTATATATTTATTTACATCATTTTTACTTTATTATTTTAAAAAATTATAATTATTTATAATCATAATTATTCAATTATATTTTATGATATGACATACTTATATATATATATATATATATATATATATATAGTTTAAAGTTAAGATTTGATTATGTTAAAGTTAAATTAATTATATTTTATAAAAAATTAATATTTAAATTTATGTTATGATGGATATGAATAGTAAATTAATAAAAAAGATATGAACAGATTAAAAAAAATTTGAAAAAATGATACTTTACAAATTATAAGTTAATTAAAATAACTTATTAAATCAAAATTTTTTAATAAATTAATAAATAAAATACTTCTAAAAATTAATTTATAATTTATTAAATAAATAAATAAATTATAAATTAATTTATTTATTATAGGAAACGCAATCTTGAATTTAAGATGTTGAATGTGCTATTTAAGTCTCTTACCGACCACCACACCGCCGCATGGTTTAAAACTCGATGACGTTGAAATAACAGACGGAGTGCAGAAGCAAACTCTAGATCCACATTTTTTTTTGTGGATTACATTCCGACATATATTAAGGTGTGTGCCGGATGGGCCCAAAGGTGTGTGGCAATTTGCAAGCGGCCCCTTTGGACCGATATTTTTTTTTTTTTTTTCAAGATACATCCTTCTAATAGTTTCATAATTTCATTCGAGTTTGCTTTTAATGTTATTTTACAAAAATTTTATTCACTAAAAAGGTCACAAAACTTAATTAATAAAATTAAAACATGGCGCATCCTAGTCTAATTAATAAGTAAATGTGATTAATTTAGCATTTTTTGTTTGGGATTCGAGAATATTCGAGTGTTTCAAGAGAGGGATAATAAACTATTGAAGCTTGCTTGTTTTTATCCTTCGATCACCAATGATGGTTGCTTGTTACAAGTACTGGTTAATCACAGAAACTCAACAATTTGTTTGAAAATGCTGACGCCACAACGAGGAATATTTTTATACTTATAAAATATGTGTTTTTACTTTTAATTTAATGGGAAATAGAAAGTTGTTCATTTTATTGATTATATATCAGATTTGTAGAATTTATATATATTGAAATTATAATTATTTTTTCTCCTCTTATTAATTGAGTAAAAGTAGAAGTAAAACAGAATACATGCATTACAAATTTAATAATAAGATAGAAATGATTTGGAGGTAAGAGTCATACCATAAGTGTTTGAATTTAAGTATCTAGGATTTATATTATAAAGTGATAAAGAAATTGATAGAGATCTCATACACAGAATACAAGCCGGATAATTAAAATAGAAAAAGATATTAGGAGTTATTTATAATCATAAAATATTTACTAAGCTTAAAGAGAAAATTTATTAGACCACTACATGATTAGCTATATTTCATGATAGTGAATGATGGATTCTAAAGGGATAACAAAAGTAAAAAATAGGAGTAATAGAAATGAGAATGTTAAGATAGATGTATGGTCACACAAGAAAGGATAAAATATGAAATGAATGCATATAAAACAATATTAGTATGATACTTATTGAGGAGAAGATGACAGAAAATCGATTAGAGTGATTTGATCATATGTAAAAGAGGCCACTGAAAATACTAATGAGAAAAGTCAAATATATAATCTTTAACCCTATAAAAAAGTATAGAGAGAGGATAAAAAGGATATTGAAAAAAAATATTAAAAAAAATCTTTTGATGAATAATATTTTTAAAATTTTAGTTTCGCATAAATTCTAATAATATAATATGATTCATATAACCGACTTTATTTATAGGATAAAGATTTGTTGTTGTAGTATTAAGTGAGTAAGAGTAAGGATAAATATTATGATTAGAGTATATAAATATTTTTATTTTAACAAAACACTCTCTATCTGTTTGTGAAATAAATGAAAAATAAAATAAAATAAATATCGCAGCTTCAGTGGGTTTTTTACGTTCTGCAAGTGAAAGCCGATGGCACTCCTAAATAACATGAAGCATACACTTCACGTTAAAAAGATGATAAGCATTAAACATATATAAAATAAAAACACGTGAAGCGCTAAGCAATCGAAACATACATAGAAAATATACTAAAATCCGCGTGACAAATTTCTTAATATTTCTTACCGCATTGACTCAAGTGATGACGTGGACTTCCCTTCTGGGAAGGAAAATTCTCACAAACTTGGAATCCACGCCATGCCGTTCTGGATTTGCATGTGTATGGATGGAGATTCGGTTGTGTATTCTATTGACTAAAAATGACAATAGATAAACACTAAAGTATTAGTTAAGATATATATCTTGTAATACGCACAATCCGTCGAGTGACCCAAGGGCATTTAGATGTTGTTTGTGCAATTTATTTTCTAATTTTTTCGTTGATTATGAAGGAAAAAGGGTTGATTACGTGAGTAAAAGGGACACAATTGAGTGTTGTGAGGCCTAACGGAATGTGTAGATTTAATCCAAGTTGTGATCTTGACAAAATGAGCTCCGTGCCTTTTGCATTGAAGATATTTGGAGGGCATGATTTAGGAAGTTAATTTGCTGGTCAGCACGTTCCTTGTGCATCCAGTTGATGGAGAGTGATACCTATCTTAAATGGCCATCACCAGAACTATCCCCACGAAAACGTGATCAACTTCCTTCATAATGTCATTCGAGTAGGGCTCTTAAGCTGCATCCAGAAAGGTTGACACTTCCAACGAATGGTCGAATGTTTTTAAGAGGTTATGATTTCCAAGTCCTCTTGTGCCGAATGAATAGGGCTCCTTTTAGCCGAGAATATACTTGGCCAAAATTCCTCAAAAGGTGGATTAATAGAATATGTGGGTAAATAAAACTTAAAACCCAAGATTAATTTTCGTTATTAAAAAAAATGTTCTTCTCCGGTATAATTCCCAAATAAATCATAATTCTTGCATTATGTATGGTTTCTTAATGGTATAATTTCTTAAAATTATTTGTGTTAATAAGAGGTGAAATTGACCATACTTTTATATATAAGTGAATTCAATGGATAGCGCTAAAATTTTAAAATTCAAGATGATGTATCAAAATCAGAAATCATTAAATTAAAATTATTTGATTATATTTATTAAAAAAAATAACAACTATGATTAAATAATTTTAATTTAATAATTTCTAAACTTGTTCCGTTATTCCAAATTTTGAAGTCCTAACAATATTACTGCAAACACCTTAAATAAAATACAAAATCATAAAATACAAAATATAGGAATAATACCTAGAGATCTCTTTTTTTTATGAATAAATTAACTAAAGATAAAATTTAGATAAAGTTCCTTAAGTATTTATCATAAAGTTCTCTATTCCAATTATGATATGTGAATTAATTACTCTATTTAAAAAATAATTAAAACATTAATAGGTATTGTAATCATTAATTTGTAATTGTTAATAATAATTAATAGAACAAGTAATATATATGTCACAATTTGAATGGAAAATCTTATTACAATAGGTACTTAGATAGTGTTTAGTTTACAAAATCTTTCTCATATTCTCAAAAACATTTTAAGAAAATATGATATTTTCATATTTAATTCAAATTTTAGAAAAATATTTTTAATTCAGTACTCGTTCAAAATATTCTCATGAAGAGATGTGGGTCTCCTACGTTTTTATGATATAAAAATATTTAAAAAAATTATTTTATTCATCCTACTATTCATTGTGATCAATGACCTACCACTCACCGTGATCAATGACCTCTCATCACCACATACTACTAGTGACCATTATTCATCACTACTCATCACTTGCCACTACTCATTTTTTATGATTATTATCGTTTACTATCCATCGTCAATGACTACCATTTATCATCATTTATTATTAGTAACTATCATTCATCATTATCCATTTTTTATGACTACTATTAACTATTACTTATTGTTAGTAATCATTATTAGCCATCACCTACTACCGATAATTATTATTTATTACTATTTATCACTAGTTACTATTATCTAGCACAACTCATTATCAATAACCAAAATTAATCACTATCAATTGCCAATTATTAGTGACCATTAATAACTACCACTCATTATTAATAACCACCGCTAACTATTACCTATCCTTGATAACCACTATTTATTCTCAATAGTCATCGCCGACCGCCATCCACTTTTGGTGACTATCATCACCATCTATTGTTAGACATTTTTTTATAATCAAACAATATCTATGAAAACAATTAAGATAATTAAAACATAATATTGTAAGGGAATATTTCTAATTGAATATGGGAATGTTGTATTCTCATAAATTAAATTCTTAAAAATCACATTTTCAAAAATATTAAGATTTCTAAAAATGTTTAATTCTATGAACTAAATGTTATCTTAAAGTATTTTACCTAAATTTTATCCTAAAATTAACATTCTCAGTAGAAATTTTCAAATGAATTTAATAGTATTCTTTTTATAAATTTGTAAGGAGGACGTCTACATTATGAAACTAATGGAAAACTCTCTATATTTTCTACTAAATTAAAAATAGGATCTGTCTCTTTTACTTCAATTGTTGTTAAGTTATGACTGCGGACCATTTTTCCCCCTATTTTGTTTGCTCGGGAACGGAAACATCTCATTTTCTATTTCCTTTTGGCATGTTAGGTAATTTTAAGTTTTTGAAAACATCAGTTGTGATAAATTATTTAAAACACATGCATGAATATTGAGCTTAAATTCACTACGCCATTAAATATTGGTAAATAATTATAAATTTTATCTTTTATATGTTAATTTCATAGGATTAAAATATATTGCAAATTATACTTTTGTTAATTTTTAAGATACTAAAAATTATAATTAATTTATTTCTATTGGATAGAAAGAAAAATCACTAATATAATTGTAGCATGCACGTGCCTTCAATAGGCTATGGTTACTTTAGAAAATAATTAAAATATAAATACGGTGGTTGATCTGATCATGGTTGGGACGAGAACAGAAGCATGGGAAGACGAAATAGAACAATTGGTTACCCCAAACTAATTCCATAATGCATAGAATTTCCAAGAGAATTTAGTATATCTGATGTGTGCAACTGCGCAGACTCACGCTATTTCTTATGAAAAATGCTTGGCTCATGTACAGCGCCTCATGCTCTGTTCCCTGAGTTTCAAACAGATTAGAGTTCGTGAATTGAATGGTATCCATTATGAATTTTTAAATATAAGTAATACGGATTAATTCATCATAAGTCACTTTATTTTGAAATGATACACGAATGCTCAATGAAAATCTGTAAACTTTTATCGCAATGTTTAACAGAACTAGACCTTCAAAATTAGATTCATTTTAAATATAAATATTACAAATTGATCCATTAAGACTCGATTTAATTTGGACGATTTGTTTAATACTTCTATTTTGTGCCACGCTCTGATGGGAGCCTCACCTATGCGTGAAGAGACATGACATAAGGCATGACGCCCTATCCGTGAGTCAAATAACGCACATTTCTTATTAGCAAAAGGAGAAGAAAATTGATAGAATAGAAGTAACGCACATGGTTTGGAAATGCCTCAATTATTGACACTACAGTATGGTAGGAATGTGATGCAGTGCAAAATTGAAAACTGTTTAATATCTCTACTTCAGCGAATAATGTCTAATGTTTTTACACCCGTGAACAATGTTCAATACTTTTATCATAAATTAATCTGAAAAATTCAATCCATAAGCACTAAATTCCATCATGCACACTAAATTAAAATATCTAGAAAAATACAATTTGCATCTTAACGATTGCACTTTCTAATTTTCATCCTTGTACATTTATATTTGTATTTATATTTCTTCGAAAATTATGTAATTGCTAGTCTATAAATTCCATGCATGAGGAAAGGCATAATAGATTTGAAGACTTGAACAGTTGATCATTTTATATTGAATAGAGAATATAAGTGCAAATTCTTAGTGTTCCAAACTTGTGAAGTCGAATTTTTGTATCTCCTTGAGTACTTTCCCTTCCCATCTCTCCCATCATCAGTTAGCATTAGAGTTTGTACTATGCTCTTCACCTCTGTTTCTTTCCCTTAGGGTGACAAGGATAGGAAGAGATAACTCAAAAATAGAGAATATGAATGACGAACGAGATGTTGGAATTTAGACATTTCCTAAACAAGTTAAGAAGTTGACTATGCTTCTTGAATGATAAGAAGTTGAGAGTGGAGAAGGTTCCGATCATAGTTATTCTAGGCATGAAAAAGGGGCAGGCAGGCTCATACAAGCCTAATTTGTGCGGGCTTACTCACATAATCTCGTATTAAATGTGGGCTTCATGCTAGCATGCCTGCATCGCCTCGCATGTAGTGCAGTGCGGGTTTGCCTGCGGCGGCCCATATTTTTTTATATTTTTATTAATTATTTTATTTTATAATTTATAAATTATATTTTAATATTTTAATTTTTGTTGAATTATTCAAATAAGAAAAATTAGATTGGAGTATAGAAATTTGATTGAATTTATTAGGAAGTAACTGAGATAAATATTTTTTTTATATATTAGACCTAAATATAAAAAAATAATTAAAAAATTCTTTTTTTTGCTCACGGTCGTAGACTTGACCGCAAGACTATGCAGGCTTGCCCACAAAAATCCACATTAAATGTGGGCTTTATACTAGATTGCCTGCATTGGCTTGTGAATGTGGATTACCTGCATTATTCATGGTCACGGACCCCATTTTACATATCTAGATTATTCTAACAATGATTCAAAGCATGTGAATTCTTTTATTGGTAGACAAACTCAAAACTTCATGAAGAAGTTCATATGTTCATAAAAAATTATTAAGGTTGATTTGTTAAACTTTCATGGTTATGTGCAATGAGCAATTTTCTCGATTGCTTTAGTGTTGTTGAAAAGTTTTTTTTTTTTTTGAGTTCAAAGGAATTCCTAAGGATTAGGAAGTGAAGCTTACTATAACTAGGTTTGTAGTTTTGCATTTATTTGGTGGATGATGTGACCTTAGAGAGGGTAATCACGAAGAACTAATTAAGAGAATAAAAAAAGAGTTTCAATGGTTAATTTAAAAAGCTTATATGCTTAAAAAGAAAGCTTGGAGCTTAGAAAGGGCCATACTATTAGCCTATGATAATGCAATTCTAAGGGAGGTCAATAACAAGCAAGTAAACTTGGAGGAGATTGTTTAAGTGCATTTGAATTATGTTATATCTGTTGGGAATTCGGATTATCACATGCAGCGGAATTTTAAATTTTGATCCGAATTCTACCTAGGATCCATGCAAAAAGCATGAGTCAATGATTAGGGTTTTACCTATTGGGCACTCGTGTTTCTACTGATCAAAACTTGAGAGCGGATGAATCAAACGCCGGCCGGAAGGTACAGCGTCTCTACGGTATCCACACGGAGTGAACAACGACCTCTCACCCTCCACGCGTCTGCTAGGATGCGTTTTTCTCTCTAAGAATTAGGATTGGATGTTTTTGAGTGATTTAGGGTTTATATGGAAGCTTAAAACGTGATTATTAAGTGCTGCCCTCAAGTCCCTTTTTATAGAACTTAGGCAAGCCGTAATCCTAGTCCTACTAGGATAATGCTTCCAAAATCCTAATCACACTTAACAACTCATCTTATCCTTATCCTAGAGATAATGGGAAGAGATAAGACTTATCTATTAATTATCTAATATTAGATAATGATATTATCTCATAATATAAATATCTTAATATTAGATAATTGCATATAGTTATCAAATATCAAAATAATATTATCTCATAATATATTTATCTAATATCTGATAAGATAATTACTTGATATTACTTTAATATCAAATAATATCACATAATATATATATATATATATATATATATATATATATATATATATATATAACGTGAATTTATTATTCTTAATAATATATATGCACGAAAATAAGTCCAATTAATTGGATATTAATATAATTAAAGTCCAATTAATTATTGTCTTATTCCTACTCCTTTTGTGTGACCCTGTAGGTTCTTACTACGTTGACAATGACTTATTATTGAGCCATAGACAGCGAGCGGTATCTAGCAATACATCACTGCCACTCAAGTAGTAAGAATGTCTGTGATTCGACATCCACCTAATACATGATCAACGTTTTACATCATGACCCTTTTGTAATAATATCCAAATTGAACTGGAGGCATGGAATGTGTCATCCTCGTCAATGTTCAATTTATATTTCTTGATACTGAGTAGACTTAAAATAAATAATTAATATCACATATTAATTCAACTGAGCATGGCCATGCATTTCTAAGTCTCACTCAATCAAGGGGCCCAAGGATATTTCTCTTTTATACAAGAGTAACAAAATCCCATTTACATCACTCACTTCCCTCTGCATGATTTATGACACACCCAATCAATGCCCTACTTGTCACCTGATTAAAGGTGACATAGGACAATATTAAAGTGAGTAATTTCTCATGTAGGGAACCGTAGTGACTTCAGGTCAAAGGTTTATGTGTAGTTGTGATCATATGAGAATAACTTATGACACGTTTATCTATGCAATATTCTCATAGTGGGTCAGTCCAGTACATTGTTCACTAGCAATGTACTCATGTATTGACTTGATATCACATATCCATGATTCGTAATCATCAGTCACTATACATGCTAGTCTCGATGTATTATTACTATCCTTTTCATAATAATACTTGACTAGGGGCATTTTAGGAATAGCAAAGCTATTCCAAGGATAATTATTATATTAAGTTATAAATTGCGCATAATAATAATAAAAACAAAATATAATAATTAAATTGCCTAAAACATAATACATTGTATATAACTTCAATCATCAATATGATTGGCTCTAGGACATACACCAACAATATCATCATTAAGTTAGTGCCACATCACTACCATATCATTAAGGAGATGGAGCCACATCAGCGCTACATCAGCCATAAGCTATATCACTATTACATCATTATAGAGATGATGTTACTTCATTGCCACATTAATTATAGTTTTAATTAGTGCCACTTCATCCTATTTTTTTATTATTTGATATTTTGGGCTTTAATATAGCATTTATACTTTTAATTTGTATTTATTTTGTACTGCATCATTTTAGAGTATTTTGAGCTTAGTTAGTGTCATTTGAACCTATTTTTTAATTAGGGTTTTAGAGAGCCATATAAATAGATTTATTCCTTATACTAGGAGATTTTGACTTTTAACATTAATACAATCTGATTACTTATGAAGGTTTCCTTTTTAAGTTTTTGTATGAACTTGAAGACTTATCAAAAGGCATTTAAACTTTATGGCGTCAAATGTATCTCTTATTCCTTCCAATTTCTTCCTCTTTTTTGAAGTATGATGAGAATACCCTTCCTTTTTTATTATTGTATTTGATTTGGAATAAATTTAACACAATTCCATATCAATGGGATAGGGAGAAAGGGTTGAGATTGCAAAAAGGAAGACATAAGATTGCTTGTTAGGGGGAAATGAAGGTGAGAATACATGAGAATTTTATTCTTTAAATTTTTCTCAAAGTGTTTTTGTACAATTTATTACTTTGCAATACAGAATCTAAAGTGAGATTAACTATATAGAAAAATTTTACAAGTTGATAGTAAGAAATGACACTCAAAAGTCAAAAGATTAGCTTGTTGCAAGGTATGCTAATGGGCTGAGACTTCCCATTAAAGGTGAGGTAAAGGCATAAAAATTATAGAGGTTGAGTGATGCTCATCAATATGCCTTAAAGGTTGAAGCTAAATTGCCTGGCTAGGGATTAAGGAAGTCTGTTGATGCTGAAGTCTTCTATCCAACAAAGGCCAAGTCTTCTAGCAAAGGAAGTGATAAATACTAATATTTGTGTGTTATAACAGCAATTACTCAATTAATTGTCTAATTATTTACAATAACTCTACTTTTATATGAGGCATAAGCTATATTTTTATTAAAAAAATTATTTTTTAAATTGGAAATATTGATTTAACTGTCGAAGTTTCTTTGAGAGTTTCACTCTAGTCTTTTCTCCCTATTGTAGCTTGAAAAAAATGTAAAAAAAAAATGGAGTCGTCTATATTTTGTTGATTAGAGAAGAAGTGCAACCAACTATGGAGTTTCTTGGAGAGGTCAAAAATCTCTTAGAAGAATTCAACATATCCCTCCTTAAGAGTTGCTCGGTGGTCTCCTTCCTTTAGGGAAATTTTACACCAAAATTGGATTACTTTTAGGTGTTGTCTTTACTGATAGAGCATACTATTGAATGAGTCCAGAAGATGATAAGGAGCTTAATCATCAAATGCTGGATTTGTTGAACAAGGGATACATCAAAGAAACCATAATCCTTGTGCTATCCCTACCCTTTTAACTCAAAAAAAAAAAAGAAAATACGGTTCCTAGCATATATGTTAATAGCCAAGCCCTCAATTGAATTACTATCAAGTATTAATTTCCAATATTAAGAATTGATAACATATTTGATCTATTAGCCAGTGCACAAGTGCTCTCTAAGATTCATTTTAGAAGTGATTATTACCAAATTAATATCAAGTTAAAGGATGAATAGAAAACATCACTCAAAACAAGAGATGTGTTGTATGAATAGATGGTTATGCCATTTGATTTTTCCAATGTTCCAAGCACCTTTGACTGTAATGAATCAAGTCCTTCATTTCTATGTTAGAAAATTTATTGTTGTTTTTTTCTTCTTCTCAATGGTATTCTTATTTATAGTCAAAATTCATTTGATCATGTTCAACATTTGAGGACTATCTTATTAACCTTGAGAAAAGAAAAGCTACACATAAATCTTCGTTAGTGTTCTATTACGACCACTCGCCTAGTCTTCTTAGGCTTTATTTTGAACCATATATTCAAGTGTCTTGGTGGACGATGATAGGATTAAAGTTATTCAAGAATTGTTGATTCTTAGAAACTACAAGATGTACAATGTTTCCATAGATTGGCTTAATTCTACTGTTAATTCGCATTGGAAACTTGAGTACCATTGCAACACCATTCACATGTTACTTGAAGAAGGAAGAATTTACATGGACCTCTAAGATACAGAAAAGCTTCAATCTTATCAAGAAAAAATTATCCACTGCACTAATTTTGGCACTCCAAAATGTTAAGAGTTTTTAAAGTTGGTTGTGATGCATCTCATGTGGGAATTGGAGTACTAAATCAAGAGGCATTCGATTGCCTTATTTAATGAAAATCTAAATGAAACCATATGAAGAAATATTTTACTTTAGATATTAAGCTATATGTCCTTGTTCAAGCTCTTTATTAGTGATGGCCATATCTCATTCACAGTGAGTTTAATTCATTCTTAATATGAATCATGAAGCTCTCAAACGTATCAATTCTCAAGCAAACCTAAATAAAAGGAATACCAATTGGATTTCTTTCTAATTGCAAAAATACACTTCAATGTGATGAGATAAGAATGAAAGGCTTAGCAGGGTGGTCAATGCACTTAGTACAGGAGAATTGCATTATTGAATACTACGACTGTACAGCTAGAAAGATTTGATGCGATTCGTGGAATGTACAGTCAAGATTTGGAGTCCAAAGAAATTTATACAGAGTGCAAAGAACACAGATGTGGTAGTTTTTCACTACATAATGATTTTCTTTCTAAGGGAACATACCTATGTATTCCCTGATTGTTCTCTTAAAGAGAGTATATCATTAAGAAGCTTCATTGCAGAGGATTTGGGCTCATTTTGGGAGAGATTTTTTTTTTTTTTGGGGAAAATTTGTGAGTGCATGTCAGATATGTCAAAATTGCAAGTGTCAGAGTCAAAATTCTGATGCCTACACTTTATTGCCTATACCTAATGCCTCTCGGGAAAAAGTTAGCATGGGGTTTGTTGTTGGTGCTAAGGACACACAAAAATATTGGTCTATTTTTGCAGTTGTTGATTAATTTTTCAAGATGGAGCCTTATCTCATTCGGTTTAAGAAGACTATGAATGCCTTTTAGATTGCTGATCTTTATTTTAAAGAATTTGTTAGACTTTATGGATTTTCAAAAACCATTGCTTCAGATCGTAACCCAAAATTCCTTAACCATTTTTGGGAGAGTCTATGGAACAAAGTACCAATTTATTAATGCTTATCACCCTCAGAAATATGTGCAAATTGGGGTTGTTAATCATATGTTAGGATATTTTCTTCAAAGTTTTGTTCCAAAAAGGCCAAGACTATGGGATATTGTCATTTCTAAGATTGAATTTGCTAGAAATTTTATTGTAAATCGCTCTACAAGGGAGAGTCCGTTTGAAATTGTGTATGAAGACATTCATAACCATTATTTTAACCTTACTAAAATACTAGTAACTTCTAGTGAAAAGTTGGAAGATTTTACAAGAATTATGGCAAAGGTTCAAGAAGAGTTAAAGGAGCAGTTTGTAGAGAGTAATAAGTCCGGTGCAGATGCTTGTCTAAAAATTCAAATTTTTAATGGAGGAGATTATGTTTGGGTTTATTTAAAGAAAGAGAGGTTTGCCACGTACAATATGCTAAAAGAGAAGAAGATTGGTTCGTGTATTCTTTTAAAAAAAAATGACAATGCATATAAAATTAAATTACTTTTACATATATGTTCATCCAACATTCAATATCCATAATTTGACCCCTTATTATGGAGAGAATGATTTAAACTCGAAGATTGAGAGAATGTAGTTAGATTTGGGGTGTGTTCAATATCTTCACATTATAAATAGTATTCAATGGGTTTATCATAAATTATTTTGAAAAAAAAAAACCCCAATTTATGCATACTAAATTCCATTCATGCCTACTAGATTAAGATATCTAGATAAAACTCAATTCATTATACATCGGAAGTGTACTTTTTAGTTTTCATCTTTTTGTATTTATACTCTAGTTATATGTTTCTTTGAGAATTGTACATAATTATTTGCTTATAAATTCCATGTATGAGGAAAGGTAAAGCAATCTTGAAGACTTGAACAATTGATCGTTTTTATATTAAGTTAATAATCGAAGTTATCCAGTTCTCTCTATGTGTATCAAAATTTGTGTAGTTTAGTTTTAGCATCCCGTTGAGTTCCTTCCCTGCCTGTTTCTTACCTCATCAGAATAAGATTACCATCATTTTTCTTCCTTAATGCTGTTTTTGAAAGTATTAATTTATTTATGTGTATGTATAACATTTTCGGAAACAGTCTATAAATAAACAAAACTAGCCAGCTACCCATGTGGCTAAATCGCATTGTACACCATACATAGCACGCTTAGTTTGACCCATGTACGTTAGCTCTTGATGAACTTATTTGCCAAAGAAACAAAAGATAGCAGACTCCATCTTTATCCTTACCGCAAAAGTACGTGCTACGCAAAGTCAAGTCAAGTTACAAAACTTAACTACTTCTCTGAAATCTGAAGATGCCTATAAGAGAGAAAGAAACACAACTTTCATCCCACTTCTAATCTAACTCTTCCGTTCATAGCTTAACTACACCATTGCAACTGGGGTACGTACTTACCTCACTCTCTCCCCCCCCCCCATCGCAAAGCACTGTTGATTTACTTGGCATAATTTTTTTTATTTATGAAATTGCATTTTCTTTTTAGAGTTTATATCTAAATTTTTGTTATGCATGGTTGGTTCAGACATGCAGAAGGGAACGATGAAGCACTCAGTGGAGACATTCCATGCAGACGCTGTTTCTAATGGCTGCAGGTTCACTGAAGAGGAAGGTGGAAAGAAGAAGAAGAAGAACGGAGATAGGAATGCGCAGAATTCATGCGTCCCAGTTACGGAACCTGATTCTGACGATGACTTCACTGGCGACAAGGAGGCTCACATGGCTAGTGTCCTTGCTCGCTTCAGGAACTCACTCATTGAGAGGACCACCCACCATTTGGGTACTCATTTCTCCGCTTCTTAATTTCCAATTGCCTCTCATTATCTCTTCCTTGATTCCTTTCACTATTGACCTCAATCCTATGCACTCCTTTTTTACCTTTTTTTAATTTATTAGAAGTCATCTAGATTTCCTGATCTGATTACGATCATTTTATTAATTCAAAATCTGTTTATACTCAAACACATATAAATCATGAATATTAATATCAGACCGATGTGAATATATGATTTATATACAAATTTTATAACCAATACCACTGAAAGTGTAATTGGTACCCAAAGATCTGGAACCTTCATTTAGATGGGCTCCACAATTATAATGTTGAGTTCATGTGAATAAGGTTGGTATGGATATTATAAAGCTATAAAAGTATGTCCCTCGTTTATAACCAAAAAAAAGAAAAAGAAAAAGAAAAAGTATGGCCACGGAATTTTAAGGACTAAGGCGTCTTATTGGAGGTGCAATCATGCAGTAATGTTAGAAAGATATTATCCAATAGTACAGTACTAGAATTTTAATTATGTAAGTTATGTCTAATATTTCAGGTTACCCTTACAATCTGGATTTCGATTATGGTAATTTGTCTCAGTTGCAAGAATTCTCAATCAACAATCTAGGAGACCCATTCATCGAAAGCAATTATGGGATACATTCCAGACAATTTGAAGTGGGTGTCCTTGATTGGTTTGCTCGCCTCTGGGAAATTGACAAGAATCAGTATTGGGGTTACATCACCAATTGTGGAACTGAAGGCAATCTTCATGGAATTTTAGTTGGGTCAGTGTTTAACTAGCAGATATGCAGTTTAATAATTAACAAGTTTCTAAATTAATTTTCCTCACGTTAATGTTAACCAACGTTAATTTCCGTTCAGTTTCATGAACTTTTGCAATTATTGTGCAGGAGAGAAGTGTTTCCAGATGGGATTTTATATGCCTCAGAAGACACACATTATTCTGTTTTCAAAGCGGCAAGAATGTATAGAATGGAGGTTGTGAAGGTTGGAAGTTTGGTGCATGGTGAGATTGATTATGCGGATTTTAAGGCCAAATTACTTGCTAACAAGCACAAACCTGCTATTGTCAACGTAAATATAGGTCTCTTCTACTCTATCTCTTTCTGAGGGAGTCAATTTTTTATGTGAATATTTTACATTCGAACTGTAGGAAACATAATTTATACGAATTTGCAAGGATACTATAAACTCTTTAATTATGTTTTCCAGTAGTATCATGTGTTTTCTAACGTGTACAAAATGGATTTATTTGCTTCATTATTGTAGGAACAACTGTTAAAGGAGCAGTTGACGACCTAGACGTTGTGATAGAAACTCTTGAAGAAAGTGGTTTTACTCATGATCAATTCTACATTCATTGTGATGGAGCCTTGTTTGGAATTATGGTTGCCTTTGTTAAACATGTAAGTCTTATTTTGCAATATTGGTTTCTATAGGTGAAAAAGGGTGTGCCAACCCCATATATATATACATATAGGCCAACGAGTACACTCTTTCATCAGAAATTTTAATATGTTCTACTTCAACTATATCATATATCCTCAATCATACTTACAAATGAAAGATAATCATCAGTTTCTATAATTCATAATATCTTATATGTTTCAATTATATTATATATCTTTAATCATATCAAATAAATAAAAAATAATCGTTAGTTTCTATAATTTGCAATGTCTAAAAAAATAAATTTTTAATGTATTTGGACCCCACAAAATAGACAAATAGATAAAAAAAATTGATAATTATTTTTTATTTATTAAGTATGATTAAGAATACCTATAAAATTGATGCATATAAGAATTTCTCCTCTTTCATTTAGAAGAAAAATTCATAGATAATAACATAATAAAAATATCACCATTAATTTATCACTTTTATCAATTTTTAATTAGTAAATATATTTACTATAGGGATGAGAGAGAGAATGAACAAAATTTACTTAAATATTGTAATTTTATATTTTTTATTAAAATTATTAAAATATTTTTATTAAATTAATAGCATAATTTTTTATTTAAATGAAAATGCAAAACTCTCTCTCTATATATAAGAGAGAGAGAGAGAGAGAGAGAGAGAGGTATTTGCACGTAAAACTAATTTAGTGAAAATCACATGTATATGTGCCTTAAATTTGAGGTACATGGCTATATAAAATTAATGGGAAGGTGTGTTTTCTTATATCTTTTATTTCCATGTAAAACTATAATTGCATATAAATTTTGCATAAAATATGAATACAAGAAGTTGGAGATTTACTGTCAAAGTTGTATTAATTTTTTTCAATTTTATTCTTTTAATATAAAACTATAACTTTTAATAAGAAGTTAAAAATATATATATAAAAACAATTTACAGGGGTTATAAAAATATGTATTCATACATTTTTTTCTCAAATACATGCAGAAACGTACCAGCGAGATGTTTGATGATACTCTGTCCCAATCTGTTAAATTAATATATAATTAGGGCCATGTGCCTTGAAACAAGAAAACAATAAAACATGTGAATATTAAAGGAAAGGACGCTTCGACCGAATAATGTCCTTGTGGAACGAATATTTTCTGGTAGAACTCTTGGGATACAGTATCAGCCGTAAAGAACATTGGTTTTAATCGCAAAGGAGCCGATCCTATTTTTCTTAATAACCTTAATATATATATATATATATATATATTTCAAGTGTTGTCTCACTAACAAGAACAAGTAATGGCCATTCGTTCTTAACATGATAATAATTAAAAGAAATATATTATAAATATTAAAAATTAATTTTGAAATTTTTTATATTTATTAGATAAATTTTATAAATTTATTATTATCATTTTACATTTAATGATAATTTTTATTTTTATTCAAAATTTAATTTTAAATCTTATTTTTAGTACATACAATATTATTATAATTAAAATATTCTCTTCTCAATTGGTACACCTCAATTTTCACCTTCCTCTTCCTCTCCCCCCCCCCCCCCCTTTCTTGCTGAATAAATTCCATGTTGGTGAATAGGCAGTAAAAGTAACCTTCAAGAAGCCAATTGGAAGCGTAAGCATTTCGGGACATAAATTTCTAGGATGCCCTATCCCTTGTGGGGTACAAATAACACGTTCAAAGCACATAAATACCCTATCAAGAAACGTAGAATATCTCGCTTCAAGGGATGCAACAATAATGGGAAGCCGAAATGGGCACGCCCCAATCTTTCTTTGGTACACACTCAACAAAAAAGGCTACAAAGGGTTCCAAAAAGAAGTCCAAAAATGCCTAAGAAATGCCCATTACTTGAAGGGCTGCCTTAAAGAAGCAGGAATCAGTGTGATGCTGAATGATCCAAGCAACACCGTCGTGTTTGAAAGGCCTTTGGATGAGGAATTTATAAGGAAATGGCAGTTGGCTTGCCAAGGGAAGATAGCACATGTGGTTGTGATGCCAAATGTTACTATTGAGAAGTTGGATGCCTTTGTGGCTGAATTTGTTGAAAGGCGCTTGATTTGGTATGAGGATGGCAAATTGGAACCTCCTTGTGTTGCAAACGATATTGGTTGTGAGAATTGTATGTGTGCTCTGCATGGCCTATGTGTTTGAGGATCACCTAAAACTGCTGTAGTTTTGTTTATTTGAATATAACTTTGTGTTAAGGCTGTGCTTGTTTATATCAATTTTTTTTGTTTAATTGTATTTAAATATTATTAATTAATTAGTGCAAGTGTCACTTTGTAATAAACTATTGTCGAACCATTTTTAAACTCCTCTTATGCTTTTTTGAAGTTATGTGACTATTTTCACTTATAAAGGTAAGCAAAAGCCACAATAATCAGGCATAGATTTTCCCCTTCATGTGTACCCTTATTGTAATTTTTAAACTCCTCTTCTTTCATGTATACCCTTTTTGTAATTTTCCCCTTCACCTGCTAGGTAAATTATCAAAACTATTCATTTCAATGGATTTTCTAAAGTCTATCTTTCAACTTTAGGTTGTATATCACAAAAATTAAGTTATTTATCTTCTTTTGATGCAAGCAATTTCTTTGTTTTATATGAACATTTTTTTTTCACAAATATTATGACTCATGAGTGATTGAAACATAACTAAAATAACGGAGGTAACATTTAAATAAATGATTATATTGATAAGAAAACAATCTTACCATCTCAAAGCACTTCAATTATATTCACACCCTAAGGAACTACAAGTCAAGCTCAATATTTGAATGGCAAACCTTTGCAATTCAAGAAATTCTACTCCATAAGAGTCGCATCACATAACTGGAGCTTTCATTTCTTTTGTCATCAAAGCAACTTTAGTGCCAAATAATTTATTTTTAACTTCAAAGTCATTAAGTTATCTATGAATCTTAACCTTTTTATGTTTATTAGGTATCATTCTTTCTAAGTACTCAAATGGTCTTTCAGTGACTTTAGAATTAGCTTTAAAAGCAAAATTATAATAAAATTGAGGATTCAAATAATACACTAGAGCATATAAGGGGTTATGAAGTTGAAACTCCTACCTTTTACTAATAATTTCCTAAATAGGTTCATAACTATAAAAAGGACAGATAACAATAAATATACATTATAATTCATTAAAAAATGAATAATAATAAAAATACATTATAAATGTTAAAATTCGTATTAGTAACCTTTTTTTGACATTGTTAAAATTAGCTTGAATCCTTTCTTTTAAACGATCTATTTCTTCATAAATGAAACTTATTGCTGGTTTTTTTATCAAAATAAAAGAATCAAATGATCTTGATAAGAGGATATCCAATTCTAAAGCAAGTCATGACATTTGTCTAAAATTTGCTATCTTTTGCTAATGATTGCATAAGTTATCTATCTTTTGTAGTTGCAGATTTACTTAATTTCTATATTTTTTAATTAAACATGTTTATCAATGCATTCTTATTGTTGCTAAGGTACTCTAAGGTCAGATAGGATATAAAAAAGTAGTGATAACTAGCCTAATTAAATCCTTGCCTTTTGTAAAGTGTCTCAACGTGCTAATAACTATGGTTTTCCCAGAAATATATGTTATGATCTTCCTAGCTGTAGTAATAGTTAAAGGATGGATATTCAATTTTTTTCTCAAAATCCTCCAATATCAAATCAATAAAATAAGCAATACAAGGTGTCTAAAAAAGAGTTTTCTTTTTTCATTAACATTTCTCCCATAACCTTGTAATTTGCATTATTATTAGCAATCACTTGCACAATATTTTCTTCACCTAATTGTCTGACAATGTTATCTAGCATCTTAAACACTTTATTGGTTATGTTTGAAGGCTTAGATGTATCAATTGACAACAAAATGATTGTCTCTTTTAGGCTAATAATAAGAAAATTGCATATAAATCACCTATTTTTTATCTACCTAACCATTTGATATGATAGAGTAACTTGTTTTCTTCTGTTACTCCAATGCTCCTTATGCTCCTTAAGCAATTTCTTAGTGTGGATAATTTCTTGATTCAACTATTTTTTTTCTCAAATTTCTTGGTAAGAAGGAGGTTTTAATCCAATTTCATATTTTCTAATCAATTAACACATCTTTACAAATTTAAGATTTTTGACACAATTGAATAAAATTGTACTAATGTAAAATAACTTGAATATTTGTTAACAAACTTCCTCCCTCAAATCTTTTTTAAACATTTATTTGATTATGGTTTTAGTTTTTCCCCTACTTGATATAGGTTTTTATTAATGTGTGTGTATATTCTAAGAGCCAATTATAAGATGATTGTAATAACGCATAATATGTCATATTTTATTTTAGGTAATGTAATTATTATATTTGGTTTCATTTTAATATTTGTGTAATTTATAATTTAATATAATTATTCTTAAAATAGTTTTACTATACCTAAAATATCTCTAATTAAGTATTATTATGAAAATGATATTAATAATATATTAAGACCAATATGTATTATGACTAATGATTATAAATCATGGATATATGATATTAAATTAATACATGCGTATATTGTTAGAGAACAAATGTACTGAACTGACTCGTTATAAGAATACTACATGAATTATCGTGTGTCATTAGCTATTTTCATGTAACCACATTGCATGTAGTATTTTGACTTAAAGTCACTATGATTCCCTATATAAGGAATCACACACTTTGATATCGCCCTATGTCACCTTTAACCCAAATGACACATAGGTTATTGAATAGATTTATCACAAATCATGTAAAAGGATATGAGTGATGTAGATAAGATTTTGTTCTTCTTGTATAAATGAATGATATTCTTGAGTTCTTTAATTGAGTAAGACTAAGAAATGCATGGGCGTACTCAAATGGATCAATATGTATTATTGATTATTTGTTTAAGTTAGTTTACTCGATATTAAGAAATGTGAATTAAATATTAACGAGAATGACACATTCCATGTCTTTAGTTCAATTTGGATATCATTACAAAAAGGATTGTATTGTAAAGTATTATTCACATATTAGGTAGATATCGAATCAAAAATATTCTTACTACTTAAGTGATAGTGATGTATTACTAAATATTGCTCATTATCTATGATTTACTGATGAGTCCTTGCTAAAATAGGAAGAATTTACAAGATCACATAAAAAGAGTAAGAATGAGATAGTAATTAATTAAGTTTTAATTAAATTAAAATCTTATTAATTGAGTTTGTTATTCAGTACATATAAAGTAATAATTCATATATTATTTATGTAATATATAGCATATTTTGTAATATTATCTAATATTAAATAATTATATGATATTAATCATTTGTCTAAGTTAGCCTACTTGGTATAAAAAAATGTGGATTAAAAATTGACGAGGATGACAAATTTCATGCCTCTAGTTCGATTTGAATATCATTACAAAAAGGATTGTATTGTAAAGTATTGTTCACATATTATGTAGATATCGAATCACAAATATTTTTAGTACTTGGGTGGTAGTGATGTATTGTTAGATATTACTCATTATCTATGGTTCACTAATGGGTACTTGCTAAAGTAGGAAGAATTTAGAAGGTCACATAAAAGAAATAAGAATGAAATAGTAATTAATTGAGTTTTAGTTAAACTAAAATCTTATTAATTGGGTTTGTTATTTAGTACATATAAAGTAAATTCATATATTATTCACGTAATATATGATATATTTTGTAATATTATTTGATATTAAAGTAATATTAAATAATTATGTTATTTAATATTAGATAATTATATTATAGAATAATATTATTATCCAATAATATTTAGTTATTAATATTAAAATAATGTTAGAAAACTAACAAATAAGCCCTATCTCTCCTCACTCTCATATGATAGGGATAAGGTATTAGTGGTTGAATAAAATTAATAAATATAAAGTAGTTTCCTTGTAAAATTAGTTAAGTAAAATACTTTTAGTTTTATAAAGGGACATGAAGGCATTACTTCTTTAATGAAGGAATACAAATTGCCACCAGAAAAAATTGCACTAAAACCTTAGTATCATGTGAGAGAAGTCATCGTTCATTCTGTGTGGATACCATAGAGACACTATCACTTGACTATGCTTATGATTGGTAGATTGCATTTCAAGAAGTAATTCTTGTAGACACAATTCTTGATCTATGTCCCTACATATTGATTTTGAAATTTTTTCATATTTTTTTTGAAAATCTGCTCTATTTTAATGTATGTGAAACCCAATAATTTCTTTATCATTAATTCTAAGTTTCTCTTTTAAAGTTCAATGCTTTTATTGCTTCCTCCACCAAATGAACCACTCACTTCAACATCATTGGTATCATTTCTAGAGAGCTTTTATTTTTTCTTAGATGAAATTTCCATTACCTTTGAAATATGTTCAATCATTTTATTTTTAACATGATTAAACACCTTTGGGCAAGCACTTATATCTAAGTGTCTACTTACTAAATAATGTTTTAATCTATAAATACCTTCACTCATTGTTTTATTACAATATTTTTTCACTTTGTTAGGATTCCCATCCATTTTAAAATCATGTTTCTAACCCACATCACTTCTATTTTCAAGAAAAAAATTTCTTTTCACATTAAGCCTTAAACTAGAAGAAGCCATTTTCACTAAGTTAATAATTATTATTAGTGCAATTCTACTTTTAACACTCTAAAGCAAATGAGTTAATCAAGTCAATAAATAATATGGTGGCAAAGTTAATGAGCCAATAAATCACCAAGTAGTGGTGGCAACAAACAAAGAATAATAACATTACCTTATTAAACTTGAAAAATGAAGTCAAATTGATTGTCTAAATTCACTCTAAATTTTCATCAAATATAAAGAAAAATAGTTAACCTTTTTACCAAATAAAATTAAAGGTAAAATACTCTCACATCCTTTGAACTTTAGTTTAAATACACTCATTACCCCTTATTTTTTAAAATTGGACTAAATCCCTTTTAACCTTTGTATAAAGCTACATTCTTTATCCTTCTCATCAAAGGCCTGTTAAAATTAATAGTCAAAATGCCCCAAAGCTAGTCAAATGCCTTTTTTTGTGAATTTTTGGGACTAAATTGCCTATTAATGATAAAATGAAAGCAATGTAACTTTATCAAATTCTTTTTTCTAAAAATGATAATAGTTTGTATTTTTCGACTTTAAGTACAAATTTTTATATTTGTCTTACCATGAACATATCTTTTAGGTATAATTAATAATTTTATCCCTGAAATTATAAAGTACTGATAAATAATTCTTGAATTATATAAAGTTATAATTTCATTTCTTAAACAATAATCTATATAAATAATTTCATCTATAAACTACTACATAAAGGAACAAAATTGCATGTATAAATTATTATTTATTTTTGAAAATTTAAAAATATACTTTTAAATCATTACTTGAATTTTCTGTTTTATTAAATATAAATATGAACTTAAGTATGATACTTGACTGTATGGAATGAAATTAAAGATTTTACTATCCTTGATCAATGACAAAAAAAAATATTGTAAAGAGAAAAGTTAATAAAATTAATCATTAAATATACTAATTCTAACATCTAAATATATTATTTTTTTAAATGATAATATTATAAACATTCAATTTGATTTCTTTTTTGAATCATTATTATATATTTATAATTTTAATTGGAAAAACTTGATATACAGTACATTTTCTTCTTAGATTTAATTAAATTATTATTTTATAAAGAATTTGGCCATGCTTTAACTTCTTATAAAGAAATATCTTGGCATTCTATATTTGATCAAGTTGTAAAATTATAACGACAACATTTAACACCACATATATCATCATCAAAATTTAAAAATGTACGCATTCTACTATAATTATAACACCATTTATTATATTTTCATTTCAATGTGTCTTAAGAAAATGGTAAAATTTAAAAAAAAAAAGCATATCTTAAAGAAAAATAAATAAGTCACATAAACTTCTTTTATAGAATCACAATTAAGAAAATGCACAGTATTTAACAGAATTTCTTCACATACTTATATTGTCATTGAATTTTAGTTTAGGAAGTAAAAATCTAAAGCGAATACTAAAAATCATATTACTACTATATTAAAGAAACTATCGGAGATTTTTTTCATGTGTAATAGGTGAAAATTCCTCCTCAATTCTTATCTTCTAGTAAACAACCTCCTTCATCACCAATAAAATTACGTGAAGACAACTAACACTCCAAATCATTTCAATATTCAGCCACAAACAAATTTACAACAAATTCAAGTGCAAAATACAAAACAAAAAGCCTCAAATCATCCAACATTTCGACACTAGTTCATAAGAATTTTCTTACTCCACCTATAAAAAGCCATTAACACCCAAACAACCATTATCAGCAATCTTTCTAACTTTTGTAGAAAAATCACAGAAGCTAAACACCATTATATTATGTTATGTTTTTCGATCGAATATCATTCATAGTCTTTTTAAAACATCTCTCTTACTGAATTTTTTATTTTTTTTTTCCAGATCTTCCTTCATCCTCAATCCTATACTTATAAATCCCACTGTTACCTTCTTTCTCCCTCAACCTCATCCCATTCGTCCCTTACTTGCACCATCTTTCATTCCTTTTAGCCCTTTTTATCCCTCTCTCACACCATGGTCATTCTCTTTCACTATTGTCGTTAACTTATTACCGCCACTATAAGCTTTTCTTATAATCTATTTTCCCCTTCATCCCCCATTTTCCAACCCAATGCAATACTAACCAAAACTTCTTTCACAAATGAATAAAGGCAATTTTATCCGAAAAGAAATATATTTAACACCATCCATCACTATTTGTTTTAGGGGAGGTCTGGTCCAAAAATAAAAAATAGAGGGAAAGAAGTGTATTCAAGCTAAATTTTAAAGAAGATAAGAGTATTTTACCCTAAAATTAATATAAATAATTATTTACCTAAAACTAAAAGTTAGAAATATACCCAGCTCAATTGACCAACCCCTTATCTGTTTTGTCTCTAGCTGGTTTTCTCTCTACTCCGTCTTTGTCTCTAACTCTCTCTGCTTTGTCTCTATCTCTGACTCTTTGTTCTAGCAACCTAATAATAACAAGCCACGAATAGCATTGCGTCAGTGTCAGCATCGATTAGCAAACAGCAATGTAAATAGCAACCCAGCAACAACAAGCCACGAATAGCAGTGTGAACAATGGCCGACGAATGGTGGATAATGAACGGCAATTAGCAAGCGATTAACTAGGGTTCGACGAACGATCATTTTTGTTCTACCTTTCAATGGCTAAGCATTGAGCGAGGTTGGATCAATTTTTTATTCTAATTCTAAGGTCACATTTTGTGTAAAAAAAATCTGATTTTTCATTTTGGATTAATGGGTTTACAAATTTTTTGAGAAAAATTTCAAGTCCAATTCGATTAGTACAACCCACTGCAACAGAAATGATGGATCAACCAACTCACCAAAATCGTATAATTCCATCAAGCCAATCAATCTATCACTACTGACTCAAATATTCTATCTCTTTGTGATCCACTATACATTTCAACACGAATTAGAGAGGTGAAAATGTAGAATTATCAATCCTACAAACAAGATTGCAATTTTGACAAACATGCTTCATACTAGTATTTCCCATATCATTCTAGTTATACATCCAACAATTTCAAAGATTTTCTCCTTTTTTTTTAAATGTTATTTTCCTATTATTCTATAAAAACATGAAATTATGAAAAAGATGTTTTATAAGTCTCATTAAACATTAAAAAAAAAACTGAGTTACCCTGCACAGTAATATTCTATATTTATTTTTCATCAATATGGAAAAAAATAAAAAAATTATATAGTGAAAATAGAATTTAAAATTGAATTTCAACTCTTTTATATTCATTGGATTAATCTTTATAAATTTGTTCTACTATCTCATATTTATTAGTAGTCCTTGATTTGCATTTTAAATCTAATTTTCATTATATACATTACTGCTGTAAAAAAATTATCAAAAAACCAAAGGACATACATATTAAAACTTTTTGTCTATCTTTTATCAACGTATAAGGGAAATAATAAAAAATGAGAGGAACAGAATAGAAAAAGATGCAAACAGAGTTCAACTCAACTTTCCAGGTTTAGGCTGTATTGCTATAATTGGGCTGCAAAAAATGAAATCGGCCCATTATATCAAATATTAAATCTCCTTAACTAACAAATGGGACAGCCAGCCTTTGTTGCTCCAGTCCATCTCAAAAGCTTGAACAACGGTTGCTCGTTCCAATAGCCCATTATAATAGTTTCTGTCTTTCTTTTTATGGTCGGTTTCACATTAAAGTTTAATCAAGTTGATTTTATTTCATTTTAATAAAAATAATTTATTTTATTTATAAATAAATTTTATCATTTGAAAATTTTGTAAAAAATAATAATTTTAATTTATTTATAAATAATTTTTTTATTTAGAATATATTAAAAATGCATAAAATCCAATTACAAAATAATTTTAAAAGTATCATGGTAAATATAATATTAGAAAGAAGGTAAATTTTTTATATAATATGTGTTTTAGATCAAATTAAATGAATTTTAGGAAAATTCATATTAAATCTAACTAATTTTATAATGCCATTAATATAATTAAAATAATAATCATAGATGAAATGAAATTCTTTTTTTTACTTAAAATTAAAAATTATTTTAAAAATAAATTCTTATCTTTAATTATGCCTTGTTTACTCAACTTGTATAAATAATTCAGTCTCGCGTTGTCATATATAATCGTATTTGCAAGTGGGCTCTGCTCATTCAGAACCCATGAGACGCCTTTTGGTGCCAAAGAGAATGGTAAGACAAAAAGGAGAATAGAGAAAAGGGGTCAAGTCAAGAACAAGAACCATCATTTCTTTTTCAAAAGTTTTTATTTATCCATAAAAGGGAAAGCTACACCATCTTAGAAAAGCAGTTTGCAAAGAGCAAACAAGGTCCGGGAAGGACGCATGCAAAAATTGCAGCTCTCCAACATTGATGAGCACCAATTATGGAATCAGCTAGCAGCAAGAGCACGCAAGCGTCACTCAGTTCTCAAACCATGCAAATGTGATGTCCCCTTCACATTGATCAGCACTCAGATTCCACAATGTGCACCCAAAAGACTCGTAGCCTTCACATGCGAAACCACACATCAGCATAAATCGCTTCCTCTTCCTTGAGCGCTTCATTATTGATGAGTAAGATAAATCATACGATTAAAGTGGTAACTTATTTAAAACACTTATTTTAAATTAAAAAGATGTTTAAAATAATATTATATATTATTATATTACTAAAAATATCGGTACATATCAATTCTTTATTGTTACAGTACCATGCATAGCATAATTCATAATAAGTTAAGCAAATGATTTGTTTTTAAGTTATTTCTTTTAAATGGTAAAGATTAATGCGATAAAAAACAATAATTGAGATATTCAAATTATTCGACTTTTAACTCGGGCACTTTTGGGTCAGCATGGAATGCACCTATAGAATTGAATCCACCAGACAGTCACAAAAATCACGTAAGCCAATCAAACACACTACTAAAGTACCATCAAAAATATATGTCGCGTCATCCAACCCGGTCGGACAAATGCAATTGGGTCAACGCTGGACAAGATGAGACTGCTGATACCTCACTAACTGCATCTCCCAATATAATTCCAGGTTTACTAATTTCGCTATCTTATTTCCCAGGGTATACAACCCCCTAAATGTGCATTCTAATGTGCTACATAAGTTAAGGCCACCACATGGACCACTAGTAAATGTCTAAAGCAAATTAAAGGTACAACACAACAAAAAACGAAAAAAAAAAGGTAATTAATTCAGTAGGTCCGAGTGTACATAATATAAACTTTAGATTTGTTTGGAAATCAGGAAAAAAAAAAGGGGAATCTCAAATCTTAACTAAATGATTGAAGATTGCAAGTACTTGTAAAGAAAAATGTTCATAGAAGTTCAGACTATATATGTAGGATTTAGGAATTTAACCTATTGAATCTTTAATCATACGTTATCTTCTTCCCTATCTAACCTTTTTCATCTTACCTTTTTTAAGTGTGCCATTTCTTTCTTTAGAAAAAAATAATAATAAAGTGACAGATCACTCGATATATATACAAAATATTGAATTTAAATTTAAAATAGGTTAAAAAAATTTGTAAAATAATATTAAATATCATTGCATATTGATACATTTCTTTAACAAAAAAGGAGTATATCATGATAATTGTGAGTAGAGTTGATTAACAAACTTATTAAGCCTGTCGCGTGAATCCAATCCAAACAGATCAGTTTGGACGGATCCACGACTTTTAGAAATCATAAATTTGTAAGTCTTAGTCCTAAAATCTCCCACAAACTTTATTTTTTTATTTTTCAAATAGATTTTCACTATTAAATTGAATTTTAACTTTCCAAATGGCAAACAGTAGATTTTTTTAATAATTTAATATATTCTTTTGTCCCTATTGTTATCCTGCTTGAGGCCTCCATATGGAGTGGCGTATTTAACTATGAAGAAGAATTATGTTGGCTTTAACAATGGAGCACAACAATTGACAAGTCTGGTTTATGATGAGGGCATTTTTAGTGTGCATTTGATCAAGGATTTTGCTGACAGAGAAAGCATCCTCAATGTCACCACATTTTAATTCAAATATTTATCGACACGCATACACAGAACCACAGAGAAAGCATAAGAGATGTACAAATGATTCGGCTTTGTTCCTTTCTATGCTCATGCTTCGTTCGAAGAGCAACAAAGTGTGTTTCAATCTAAAGAAGTCTGTGAAATGTTTTAGAATTAGGGTATTTCGATAATTGGGATGGATTGGACTCCTTCTTTGTTATCATTTTTTAATTTTTAGCTTTTTTTTGGGGGAACAAAATATTGGATTATTCAGTAAGCAGAAAAAAGTGAGAAAAAAAATAATGTGGATAATCCAATTTAACCCAATCCATGCAAATTCATAGACTTGACAAACTAGACTTTTTTGAATTCATATTTAAGAGTTCTAATTTATGTTTTTTTTTTTTTTTTTGCAGACTCATAGATCCAACTATGAACTTAAGTTCATTTCAACAACTTCAGTTATGACCTCTTTGATGCCGATAAATATCATACCCAAAAGAACCCAATCATTGGCTGACTGACTTATCACAACCCATCTATGAACTGACCTAACCTAGCTAACCCACTAGTCTTAATACATCCATCGAGAAATTTTGGTACATGGATGGCCAATTGACTACAAGAGTATGCAATTGGTTGAGTTATTTAGTTATAAACAATTGCAACTACAAAACCATGCTAGTTAAAGAACTAGTAGGTGTAGGACACTTCAATTAAGGCAAAATTATGTACCAACCCTCTTTTAAAACTTTCCAACAACTCCTTATTTATACTAACCAAGTATGTTACATTTTCTCTCTTTGAACTCTCTCTTTACTGCTACTCTCAAGACTACTCTCTCTTTTCTCCCCCCTAACTTAAGCATTGGAGGGTCTAAGATAGAAACCATCACTATAGATTTGCCTACAAGACATGTACCACCAATCACCTCGCTTATACATTGAAAGACATACTAGCCACTATCTGAACATCGCATTTTTAGTAATATATACTATTTTTGGTGCCATTTATTTTATAAGTTTTCACAGTCTTTACTCTTTGACCATAATCCTTATTGCTAAATGTTGCTTCTTAACTTATTTTTATTTTATTCTTGACAATGTTTTGGAGAATATTTATCATTCACAATCATTTTCTCTAAAACAATTATCATTTTTGAATTTTTTTTTAGAAAATTGATTATTCACAATCATTTTCTAAAGAAAAGCAATCATTCTTGAAGATTTTCTTGAGAAAATTGATAACTTGTGATTATTTTCTCACGAAAATAGGTCATTCCCTAAGATTTTCTTGTAAAAGTCAATTAGTTGTTGAAATCTTTCAATAATAAAATTGGTTTTGTTTGAAATTGATTATTTGTAGTTATTTTCTTGTAAATATCAACCATTAGAAGTCTGTAGAAAATTTTCTAAATATACAAATAAAATTAGGGCAAGTCATCTTTTAACCATTTATTCTCTTTCCCTTCCTTACCTTGATTATCTTTTATATGTTTTGTTTGGATGAAGGGAATAGAGAAAGAAGAGAGGAGAAGAAAAATTATAACATAACATTTTTCTTATTTGAAAATTTTCATTAAGGAGGAAAAAGTAATGTAAATAAGCCTTATTTTTATTATTGTATATTAATTGATGTAGGCTTAACTTTCAGTGCACGGTTGCTTTCATTGATAATGTGAGAAAGATAGTGAAATTTGGTGCCCGGTAATTTTTGCCACCCTATTCCAATGATCTACTTATTTTCAAAACATTATATTAGTAATTAAACTCAATTCTGGTCTTCGAAACAGATATGCAGCCACTAGCTAGTTTTTATTTAGCTAATTGTTTTTAGTGGTGGAGATGACTTTTGATAGCTTAATTATGCCGAGGGCAAAATTAAAAATATGGTAATTACCTTTTTCCCTAACAAAATATTAACATATTTTAGAATATAAAAATATTATATGCATTAAAAATAAATTTGAAATTGAGTTTCAATTTTTTATATTTAAATTTATCTCACCACATTATATGTGTGTGTGTGTGTGTGATCTCTTTTTAAAAAAGATAACCATAGCTAAGTATATAAAATGGGTGGAATGGGCTCTTGCCCATGCAAGCTTACCTGCCTAAATCTATATGCAAAAACGGATAGTAAAAAAAATTGTCTACATCGCGTTACATAGTGCGGGCATACTTGCAGGCAGCCCACATATTTTTATTTTATATTATTTATTTTATTTTATAATTTATTAATCATATGTCAATATTTTAATTTTTGTTGGAATACTTAGATAAGGAAATTTGGATTAAAATATAAAAATTGAGTAGGTCTGTTACAAAGTAATTGAATTATTGTTTTTTTATCAGTTGGGCTTAGGTGTAGAAAGAAAAAAATGTTAAAAAAGTTATTTATTATTCACAGTCAAGCTCGCAACCATACAAATTATGACTACATGAACTGCTACTCATGTGAATTATCCATCTAAGCTTACATTTAAAATAAATTTCTTACTAATTAGCTCATGCCATCTTGTGACTACAGGCTATCTGTATTGTCCATGGTTAGCTTGTGGTCATGAATCTCATTTTACATGTACAACCATAGCCCTCATTCATTAGTGTAAATGACATTCATGAAATCAATTATTACTTATTCTATTCATTTTTTTTCTTTTTATTGGTGTTTGATAGGAATTCAACTTAATCACGACATTGTTAATGGATGTCATTGTTGAAGTAGAATCATGTTTGGCTTCAGCGAATACTTGCTTTCTAATATATTGCGTAGTAATGAGACAAAGAGTTGTGGACCTTCCTCAAATTCTTTATCCACGAAGAGTACTACTAGTATTGGTACCCAGATATATAATGCAAGTGTGTTGGAGTGCAAAATAATGGAACCCTTCTCTCTCTGTCTGTCTCTCTCATGAGATAATGGTTTTTTGGTGGCCTTCGTGTGGAATGCACACTCCCTTTGCATTATTTAGATTATCTAATCCCACTCTTTTCCTCACAGTACTTATTGCTTAATGCTGTCCTCTTCAGCAATCCAACAATCTGCCTTAAGCCTTTTCACTCTATATATTGAATTTTCTCAAGATAATTAGATTATAATAATCAAACCAGGTAATTAATCAGTTTGGAGGTATGATTAGGAAGTTAGACTACATAATTAACAAAGATACTCATAATGGAGATAAATAGTAAAAAATTGTAGAATGAGCTCAATTATATTCTCAACTACTAAAACTTAAAAAAAAATCTTATATAGAACGGCACAAATGAGTGGTTCCCAACCCTATTGAGATATTGAGGCAGTTAGAGAATTTCTCAGAGGAAAATTGCTCACTACATGAGAGATGACTAATGTAAAGAGATACGAACTTGTCATCAAGGAAAGTCATAAAAATCTTATTAAAATTCTAAAAACTAGGGATGCAAAAGGAGTTAATCTACTTATAAGTAATTTGAAATTAACTCTTAAAAATTTTGATTTAAATTCAAGTTTAAATAAACCAAACTCAATTTAGATATAAATTGAACTTGAATTTCATACTACTTATTTTGAACTATTTGCAAACTTGATAATATAAGTATATATTTTTATTTTTATATTATATATAAATAATATAATATATAAAAATTTAATCATATTGATAATTATTGAAGTTACACGAAGAAATATGATGATTTTGTATATTAATTAACTTTCCAATATTTGTTATTTTTTTGTTAAATGTAATTCTTGATGTTTTGTGATAATTGAACATGTATTTTGCTTGATCTAAAGGTTTAAAACAATTTATATTCATATGCAAATGAAATAAAAAAATCGAATGTTTTGATTTATTTGTGGAATATAAATTTTTATATGTTGAAATTTGAGTGAAATAATTATTTAAATGCATCTAAATTCATATTCATTACAAGCTCAATCTGAAATTCTAATATTTCAAGTTTAATAAAAAGTTTGAGTTAAATAAGTTCATATAAATTTATTTAGTTTCATATTCGGCTTGAACTCGGCTTCAAATTATTTAAATTTCATATAATCAAGCTTGAACTCACTTTTTTTATTTTAACGAGATTAACTTTGAGCATATAAATTATTCACTCAACTCGTTTGCACCTTGCTCGCGAGCATTCGAAGCAAGCCGCATTGGTCACTAGACTTGATTCCAGCCAAATCTATTTTCAAATGGTTCGGTCATGTCTCCTGTTGTCGTGTGGGCTGCATCAATTATTGGGCATTCTGTCTCTCTTTTTATATATATCGGAATCTCTTCACAATGCTCACATTCCCAATGACCATATAGCAAAGCCAAATAAGCTAGACAGCTACCAGTTCCTCGTAGCATTAACATTCGCCAATTTATTGGTAACATAAATGAGAGAGTATAGTTATCGCCAAACATGGATAGTTTTTAAATTGTGTGGTGGCTGTGATAATAAACACATATCACGTCATTGCAACAACTAATGTTTAATGCAAGATATGGTTTGGACCGGTTACAGACCACTGCGGTTTTTCAATTAATCATACTGAATAAATTATGATATCATCCCACCTGTCCGTTTCCAACATCATAATCATGCTAAGCAGGATTCCTGTGTCACAAGTTAAAATGATTAAAAACCACAATAGAAGCATCGGCAAATCAGAGTTTCAACAAGTGCTTTAACAATTAATCAAGTAATTTCATAATTAGAGGAAAATAGAATGTACAGACATAAAACGAAAGAATGAGTAAAAGCCTAACTAGTGTGTGTATCTTTGATCACATTGAAAAACGATATTAAGTCCAATATGCACATCAGTGTGCATAGTTAAGACATATTGTTAGAACTATTCGTGTAATATATACCAATGTTTCATCAAAGAAAACAAGAGTAACATTAATGTACAAGATTAATACTGTATTTCAACTACATTTTTGGAATGTTTGAAAGTTAAGAAAAAGAATGAAAAACAATGGAAAAAAAAAGGGAAGGGTAAGAAGGAAAATATATGATTAAGTCATGAATTTTTTTTCTCCTTATTTAAATGATTAGGAAACCATCTAAAATCCTTCAAATTAAAGAAGTACAAAATAATTAATAGTAAGTTTTGAAAGACTTTTGAGAATTAATCATAAACTTTTAATCCCTTTCTTTTTTTTATCATAATATTCAAACAAGAAGATTATGTGACAACTCTTGAAGTATATGAAGTATCCAATTGGCTTTGTCTTGGTTTGATCAAACTAGGATGCATACACAATTTACATTCACATGAAAAAAATAATTTGTCGTTGTCTTGGTCTAATCAAACAAGGATGCCTGCATAATTCAAATGCACACGGCAAAAATTGTCCATCAAACAAATTTCAATACTTAATTCAATTGTTGTGTCTGCTGAGCAAGAGTAAGAAATTCTAGATGAATCTCAAATGAACATACCTTAGGCTTGTCATAGGCCTTACCCAATAAATTGCTGCTAATGTCATAAGGACTAGAGGTCTTATGGCATTGATTGCCATTAGCCATACTTCAACCATGTTAGGGCGTTATAAGGCCTTTATAATGTTGTTCAGTATTTTATCCAAAAAGGGGTGAATTAGGTTTAAAACTTTTTGCACAATAATGAAAATATAAGTAAACAAATGATTCGAGAATGAAACTAATGAACAAGTAGATGGAAACTCAACACAACAGCAAGTAAGTTTCAAAAAAGCAAAGCATAACATAAATAAATAGAGAGATAGAGAGGAGGAGATTCAAATACTGCTATTTATAGTGGTTCCAATCTTAAAAATCCAACACTCCAAGGTATATATCTAAAGTATACATCCACTACCAAGCCTCTCCAACTTAGATTTGAACTCTAATCCACTATCCCTTCAAGTTTAAGGGCACTTAAAGAAACCTTAGCATAAGTCTTTACTTTTCTTTTAAAATTCTTTTGAAAATCCTCTCTCAAAGCTTTTGTCTATCAAGAGATTCAGCATTCTTGATATTCTTAGGGATGCCTCCCTTTAATGTATAGCAAATGTATGATTTGAATACAAGAATGTAGCTTACAAACTCTAAAAGTTGGATACAATAACCACTAAGAGAGGAATTTCAATTTGATAAGCTTAAAGGATTTTTTGGTTTTAGATAAGAGAAAAAGAAGTTTCTTGTATCTATATAACAATGAAAGCACTCTCTCACATTTTCAAATTGAAATGAACTTTTATATAGAGGTTGGAGAGGTTAAAAATTCATTACAGATAAAATATAGCCATTACGAGATAATTAGCACCTTGTGAATCAATTAGTTAATTGATTCAGGCCACCTATGAATTTTCAAAAAAGTTATGATGAATTAGTCAATCGATTCACTTTGGCTATACAATTTAAATATAATGTATGGTGAATCAATTGGTTAATTAATTCACCAAACCTTGGTTTGGCTATAAATGTTCAAAATTGATTGGTCAATGGATTCTAACTTTTAGAAAACTTGGTTTCAAATAAAAACATAGGGCAATGAGCAAATGCATCAATCGATTCATAAAACTTAGTTTTTGAAAGTTTGTAACAATGAATCAATTTGTCAATCGATTCATTTTACCTTGCTTCCTCACTGGACCTTTAAAATTGATTAGTTAATTAATTTAGGTATTCTAGTTTACTTTCTGGATGCTTGAAATTGATTCATACCCTAATTTTCATATTTTCAAATATGACTATTTGAAATGCAATTTCTTTTCTTAAAAAGTAGTCCAACCTCATTTTTAAAGCCTTTTGACATAAGATCAATCTTAGTATTTTCAAGAAAAACCTAAACCCCTTATTGATTAATTCTTATTGTGCAATTTAATCCCATAATCCTAACTAGAATCCTAGCTAGAGTAAACATGATCTTCGATCTTCAATCTTCAATCTTTACTTTTTGTATTAAAATTCCAATTGATCAAATGCCAAAACTAAAAGTATTAAAATGTTTTGTTATCATTAAAAACACCTTAATGGAGCTAAAGTTAACAATCTCCCCCTTTTTGATGATAACAAACTATTTTGAAATTAAATTAAGTTTTTACATGTTACTCCCCTTAACTAGAATACTCTCTCTCAATTCATACCATTTAATTTCAAATTTCTCAATTTTCTCCCCTTTTTATCATCAATCAAAAAATAAAATAGTCAACAACAATAATAGTCAATAGCCAATCATCATTTAACAAGCTACCAAAATATCTAGTAAAGTATAATAATTGTTGATAAAGGGGGTAATGGGCATAAATAAGTAACGAAACATAATAACTAATTAAAGTAACGGTCTAAAATGTGCATAACCAATAAAACTATAAAAGATAGTATTTGAAAGATCTAATATTTTGAAATATAAAACCTAAAGGGATAATAAGGCTAAGAGAACAATTATACCTAATCATCTACTATATGTTCCAAACTGTCCCTAGCTTTTTCATTATCTGAAGCAATTACTTTAGAATCTTCTTCTTCATCTCCTTGCTTTTTTGAAGGTATAGCATTTTGCTTCCCTTTGGTTCTTCTTTTAGCTTTAAAGGAGAATTCTAATTCTTCTTTAAGAAAACTATCTTCGTCTTCTTTAACAATGTTCAATTTGCCTTTAAGCTTCCTGAATTAATGTTTAATGTAAGGCTTCAATTCCTTTCATGTCTCCTGATGTAAAGCAGTAATGTGATCCCTTAAAGCCCGCATATCAAACTCTTCAACAATATCTCCTTTCTCAATGAAGTGTCAAACTCCTTTTATCTTTTAGAAAGACATTTGTTTCATATGTTTAGCCTTCAACCTTTTAGATTCCTTATATTTTTCCACCTTGGCCTCCCAATTAACTTGTGTTCTAAAAACTTTAAACAATTTTATAAGGATTATTCCATAAGAGGGGAAGCTTCCATTTACATGAGTGTGCCTATGAAGGAGTATGTGATAAGGAAAGTTAATTATGATATTCTACTTGATGGCCCACATCATAAACAACTCATGATCATTAATTTGGGTGAAGTTATACCTCTTTGGAAGGATAATTTTGGTGATGGTGTAATGCAAAATCCTATCTTCCATAGATAGCCTTGTAATCAACAACTTGTTCTTTATGATTTTGGGGTGAGAGTAGGGCTAAAACAATCTTATAACAATCGCCTTAGAGTAATCTATAGTATTTCCAACACCACTAAAGGGTTAATTTACGTCCTTATCAAAGATTGTAGCTAATTCATGGATGCTGACAAAAAATCTTTCACCCTTAATAGTAATGATCAATTCAAGTAAACTTTCTAGCCCACATTTCCTAAGATTGGCATGGAATTGATACACCAAGCTAGGATAGATATCAACAGCATGTCCAGTAAATTTAAACAAATTTAAGTGTTCTAATATATGATATATTTCTAAATTTTCATTTCTTAGAAATCTGATATCCCAACAATTTTTCGGTTCTATCTCCTTAGACATGCATTTAATAAAATTTTTAAAAGTCATTATCTCTAAATAGTAAATCTTTTCTAGAACTTGGTTAATAGAAAATAAAGGTTGAGATGAAGATTCTAAGGCTTTGCCCTTGCCTTTGCTTAATTCAATATGAAGGTGCTTTATTGCCATACTTTTTCTTTCTTATAGAGTTTATGATCACTAAGGTTTGGTTAGAGAAAGAAGTTTTAGAATAAGTTATAGTTGAAAAGTTTTAGTGACATAGGTTGAATTAGGGATAAGACAATATAGAAGATTTAATATGTTGAATGGTGTTAGGAAGGATGGAGAATGGCTTTAAATAATGTGTTTGGGCATTTTTTAATGAAAGAAATGAAAAGTTATGTTGGAAAAAAGAAAGGGCATGACCATGCAGCAATTAGAGAGAGAAATGAGGGAGTAAATGCCACAATTACTATGCGATAGGGCTTTTATAAAGGCCCTATGGAATTGATTGACTAATCAATTTATGTATGAATGTTCATCTATGAATTGATTGACCATTCAATTCATGGCTAAAAAAATTTAAATTTCAGAATTCCTTCCACATGTTGTCAATCAATTGATGAATTGATTTGAGACTTCAAAAAACCAACACTCCCTTATTTGAACTGATTAACCACTCAATTCATTTCTTTCACATACAAAACTATGAATCTATTAGTCATTCAATTCATTACCCCTAGAATCAATTAACCACACGATTCCTTGCATACTGAAACATCTTTTCTTATCATTTTACTTCTTAAATAGGCAAAAGTATCAATTTACAGTTTTTTTAGAAACTTATTTTTGTTTTACGATTAGTTCAAAATATTTTATCAAAATACGCATGGAGGGCGGAGGCGCCAGACTAAATGGTGACCTTGGGGAGGAGGCGCCAGTCCGAATGGCGCTTTCAGCCTGCTTTGAGGGTGCCAAATTGAATGGTGCCCTTAGTTTGTGATTTCAAAATTAAAATTTTAAAAATAAATTAGATTTGATTATGACTAAAAAATAAATTTTTAAAAATAAATTAAATTTGATTATGACTATTGAATAAAATTAAATATAATTTAGGGCATATGCTATATATAAAGTAATAAAATAATATTTAGATTTGTTATATGTTTATTAAAAATAAAATAATTGTAGAAATTGTTAATTTGTTGAAAATGGCTAAAGTTTCAATTTACCGCTGTTTACTAAACAAATTTTTATTTTACCATTTTTATGAAAAATTTTACCACAATACGCACGGAAGGGGAGAGGCACCACCGTTGTGATTCTTTGAAGCACAATTTTGTCAAAAAAAACTTTCTCTGCATATATATAATTTATTATTCTTACGAGTTCAGATGAAAATTATGTACATGTCTTATGAATATAAAACGAAGATCAAAGTTTTTTTATCAAAATTGATGGGACTTCACTTCCAAATGTGTTTGCTCAATTTCTATTTATTAATTTCAGGTATTTTAGATGGTCTGAAGTTGCTGGTAAAGCAATATGTACTTTCTTGATTGGTATGTAATTTAAAATATGAATTTTAGTACAACTAGAATGACCCAGAAAAAATTTGATGAAAATTCAATAGTTTGTGTTAAACTCCCAAAAATTGCATGAAAACTATCTAATCTCAAATTTTCATAACTATTTCTAGAGAGCATACAAACTGTCTTACATAAATTATAATGTGATTTCTATTTTTCAAATAATAGAAATGTTTCAATATAAATCAGTAATCACTTTTATATGCTTAGATCACCACCAAAATAATTTGAGTTAGTCACGATTCAAGAAATCAAAGTATATTGTAAAAACGTTAAGTGTAAGTTACCTGACTTTCATGTTAAACTTATGCAAAAGCTCAAATTTTACCAAGAGCATACCATAGAAGAGCCCTTTCATTTTTGGCACCACTACTATGTGATTTTTCAAATAGACTAAAATTTTGTTGTAAGTTTTTTGTTACAGACACAAGCATTAACATGTTCTCCGCTAAAGGAAAAGCCATAAAATATTGCATTTGACTTACTACTGCTTAGCAAATATTTTTGTAGCCTTTATTTCATGCTATCAATATCTTAGACAACAATAAATTTCCTACTATCCGCCAAAGGAGCTATTTTGAATAGCGCCATGAGGGCACTAATATTTGATGCCAGAGACGCCATCCGCTCTGGTGCTTCTTCGCTTCCATGCATATTTTGATAAAATATTTTGTAAAAATTGTAAAAAAAATATTATTTAGCAAACAACGGTAAATTGGTCCCCATCCTTATCATGTTCCATTATTTTGTTTCCATTTAAGTTCTTAAACGTCAATTTTGTTATTGTGACCATAAATATTAAATAATTGAAAATTGACCTTTTAATCTAACCATCCACTATTCCAGAATAAATATCAAATGATCAATGATTATACTAATTATTTTAAATTCATTAGGCTCATACTACAATTTTTTTCTTTATTCTTATTCAAAAACTGATTGACCTTTTTAGATGTTGTTACTGTGCACAAGTCATTCTAAATTCACATAGTCGTTCTTGATTAAAAAATCCCATATGAGGCATTTAATAAATTTTAAAGTACTTGAAAAATATTATTATTTAGATTATAACTTAACTTTACAATATAAAATCAAATGTATGATCAAATGAAGCTAATTAGATATTTGTGCTAACGTAAAAAGTAGTTATATTTTTTTTGCATAATTAATGTAACTGCGATGAACGTGATTTAGGATCAGTATATTTCTCATCTCAAAACATTAGTTGATAATAAGGAATTGCAGCATTGAATTGCACTTTTCTTAGGTATAAGTGAATGAGATGAACAATATGATGTAATAGATCGGAACTAGAATGAGAATGTAAATAAAATAAATTACTCATTTTATAATTATATTTGATATCATAAAAAAATATTTTATTCCACTTTGATATTTAATACATTAATATATTATATGAATCAAATAAAAAAGTAGTTAATGATAATAATATATTTAATAAAAATAATGAATATTTATTAAAGAATTTAATATTATTAAAATAAAAGATAAGATCAATAAAAAATAATTACATAAATTATATTAACTTCTCTCAAATTTTGATCCAATGACACTTAATATTTATCATTTTTCAGAATTATACACTTCTACCGTTACGATTTAACTACATCACCTACTCTAATATTATCCCTTATATGACCAAATGATTAGTTTCATAAATTTTTATGTGCAAATATTACAATACATAGAAAATATTTTTATTCTTCAAATAAAAAGAATAATTGCATATAAAATTATATGAAAATATTTTTTCACTTATAAGCTACAAAGATAGAGAATGGATTATAATTTAAAAGTTTAATATCATTATATTTCATAATTATAGAAACGTTTTAAGACTGGATGTGTATTTTTAGAAAAAAATAAGAAGCATCAAGTGTAATCAAGTGTAAAACTTGTCCTTAGTTTTACCAATGGATAAAAAGTTAATGTTAGTTTTTTCAATTTTTAATATCTTGAAGATTGAAAAATAAAAATTTTAATTTATAGATCCTGAAAAAATAATAAATGAATAACACAGTCTACAATTATCTTTTATTTATTAAGTGAATCTGAAGATAATATGTTATAACTTGAATATTTAAGAATTCTTCACCGCATTTATTATAAAATGAAACTTTCATAATTCAATAGAAAAAAAAATTTAGAAAAATTGATACTTCTATTTTGTAACACTTACCAAATAAATTTTTTACTTATTTCTTTTATCTTATTTATTCCATTTCATTATACTAGACAAACACCTTTATTATTATTATAACATTTTTATAATATTTTTATAAAAGAAAATTTTTATAAATGATATTAAGTATTATTATATGATTGGGATAAAAATACAGGTAATTATTTAATACTTTATTACACATAAATAAATTTAATAAATTATTCAATAATATTCTTTATTTACAAAGTTGAAGATGGTTGAAAATAAAAAGAAATGTAATGAAATAAATATATTTCCTTTTATTTTTTATTTATTTCAACAATATTCTTTTTACTTTGTAACAAAATAAATATGAAATAACAAAGTTGAAGATAGTTAAAAATAAAAAAAATGTGGTTATTTCGTTACAATATTCTTTTCATTTTGTAATGAAATTAAAATTATAACATGAATTAATTCCTTTTTATTTCCTTACAATGTTAAAAATATTTTTTAATGAGCTGTGGAACATAAATTAATTCTTATCATTAGAAAAAAATAAATACAAATTCTTGAAAAAAAATTGTAATTAATTTATGTTAGTTAATAATTTAAAATAATTAAAGTTATGAAAATAAAATACGAAATGAGAGAATAAAATTCTAGGTAGAAAGATGCTATTGAAAAAAATTGCATATATTTGATGCGTTATATGATAATTCAATTGATTGTATATTTATAAGAAGATTTAGTAATTAAAATTGATGTAAGTACCTACACAAAAAGATAAATATGTTGTAATAATCAAAATCTCCTAAATTTTGATATTTGACAATAAAGTTATAAGAGAGATGTGCATAAATATACAATAAACATGAAAAAGAAAGCTAATGTCTACGTAAATTATGTCCAGCCCCACATCCAAGATTGGTAATGTGGTGGCCATATTTGCTAACCCTCTGTGCAAGTTCGGGAGTCACATCTCTGGTGTCTGTGGCTCCTCTACCTCCAGCTCCAGCTCTGCCTGTCTCTGGCTCTCGCTCTACCTCTATCTGCAAGTACTGAGTCATCTGTAATCATGCCACCAAGTGCTGTTCCCTGATCCTGAATATATAGATCAAATGCAGAACGATATGGCTGTGATGGACCAGCATCACTAGAAGGAAAGACATGGAATGAAGATGAAATTCCTGGTATATGTAGAAATGCCTGAAATAAGGATGGAACACCAGAAGTAAACTAGTACATCTGGGATGATGAGGGAGCATATAATGCAACTGGGAACATGGTAGAGGATGAAGGAACATCTGATGCAGTAGGGTACATATAAGATGAGGTGGTCATATCTGGTATCATCATCATGGTGTCCTGAGCAGACGATAATGGAGTTTGGTACACTACCGAAGTGGATAGAACATCAGCCTGTGACATAGGTCGTGGACCAGTGCGACGACGTCGACGAGTATGAGGCTGATCATGGTCACCCTCTGCAGAGTCAGGGATATGATGGGCATGAGGAGCTGTCTCCACATATATGTCAATAATCACATGATCAACCTCGTGAATGGCATGAAGGATAGAGTCCGTTGCTAATCTAAGAGTATCGAAGGTGAACCTAAACTACCCCTCAGGTATAGTGAAATCGTGCAGTGTGAACACCTCATCAATCTGTACAAATTTTTGACATTAAAGTTAGTTACAATACTAATGCACAAGAAAATAATTAGACACAGATAACTAGTATGCAGTAATACCACAAGGTCTAGTGCTCCCCCAACTGGTGTAATAAATCACCTAGTAACCTGTCTGTACCATGCCATATACTCGAACCGTGGACCTAGGACTAGTAGTGTGGTCAACTCGCCGATAGCACACAAGTCTCGCCAGATATCCCATCATGCAATGTATGGCTGATGTCGAATGTGCCACTCCTCATCATGCCGACCGGATAAGTGAAAGCAATGAACCTCTGCCACCTGCTTTGGTGGCTTAGGAATAGGCTGGCGAAGGCCAAATTACCACAAAACCCTATCTAGCTGGTGCCACTCGACAATCTGAAAGTGTATGAATGGCACTACTGCTGTCCAAATATCACTCTTGTCAAAACAATACTGAGGAAGTGACATAATGACCACCTCAGTGTACGGGATCCAGGCGATCTGAAATTAAACATTTATGTTATCATTTAAATGCAACAAAAAAATGGATAATTAAATGAAATAAAAATATACGTTATCCCCTTCATACCTGATCGAGTCGCAGACGGTCCAGCACGTATCTATAATAAGGCAAGCTGTGTACCGGACTATCCTGGAATGTCTTTTGATAGTGTCACCTACCAAGTACAATAATTAAGTTAAACAACTTAGACGCCAACTCAATTACAAGTATAAATTAAAAAAATTTCTAACCTGTGGGCTGGGGGCCAATCCCTACATCTCCCTCTAGTATATTTGAAACAGTAATCGTGGGGGCAATAGTGGGAAATCTATCCCATGCCCAAAGCTGCAGTAGTAGGCAACACCCTCATATTTTCCTATAATCTAGAGCAGTGGCCTTACAAAGCTCTCTGTACAGATAGGCCAAGCAGGCAGATCCCCAACTATACATCCCAGCCTCCTAGAAGTCTCCGAGCAAAGGTAAGTGCATGAGGTGGACATACGTGCTGGAGTGGTCGGGAAATAACGTCCCACTAATGAGACGCAAAATGTAGGCACGGGTGAATCTCTGCACTGTCACATCATCCGCATCATCTGGAAGATGAGTGAAATGCCTCCGTAACCAACTCATCCTCAATCGCCCCCTTTAATGACATTCTCGTCTATTGGTAACTGCAATCCCAAATATTCCTCTATCAGGCGTCCCCATCCCCACACAGTAGGCCTCGTCACTGCTCGATCGTCAATGGGTAGGTCGAGCTGGAAAGCAACATCCTGCAATGTAATAGTGGTCTCCCCCTGCGGCATGTGAAAAGTATATGCTCCGACCTCCACCGCTCTACAAAAGCACTAATCAACTGATGGTCTATCGGAACAAACTCACACATCGCCAGGCTGTAAAAACCTGCCTATCATAATAAAGGGACAATCAACTCCGGTGGCTGCTGATAATGGTAGTGATGAGCCTGTTGAATCCTCAACACACGATCAGGCTGTAAAAAAAAAATTGTGCGACTGACAATATGAAAAAGTATAACCAAACTTAAGATCTAACTATTTCCATACATGGCCTGCCCAAATCGACTGGGATATGTGTGAGTCCTGAGCCGTCAGAAGTGAAGGATCCCGTGGTCCAGGATCGACACGTGGGATGTGGATGCCATCTACCATTAATTCAATTGCATTAGGCTGGAATATAAACACACACTAATATAGCATACGTGTGCAATTTATCTATAAAGATCCACATATACAATTTTACAATAATGAAATAAATCACATCATCCGAGCATTACACTTATGACATTAGTTAACATACTTCGTAACACATTAGCAAAAGTAAAAATCCAAATTAATGTGAAGAAGGGCCTTCATCTCCATGGAGAAGTGGGCAGTGCCTACGATTATGACCTTCCATCTTACAAAGATCGCACTTTTGCCTGACACCACTCTCTTGAGGCCAATCCATCTCATTCTTGATCCGTGTCAACTTCGGTCTTCCTTTTTCACATAATCTTCTAGAATTTGGAACTAGGATAAGAAATAGTGGTAAGTTATTCCATTGCGACCACTCCCCGGTCAGCCATCACTCAGATTTGTAATAATTAAGTAAGGTGTCAAGTCTGTATACAGGATTGACATATGGTTCCCACGATATGTTAACTGAGGTACAAGCAGCAATAATATGAGTGTAAGGATACTTATATGTTTGGAATTGTCCACATTCACATTAGCCTTTGTCTAATAGCACTTAGACGACCTTTCCACATGATCCCCTGGTCAGGTCAGGGCCCTCCACCACTTCAAACTTAGTTCCTTGTCTATTATACGCACAAACGTGGTAAGAAGAAGCACATGTCTGGATAGTCGCAAGCTCCTGTCTGAATCTGCTTGCGTATCTGTGACCTTGTTGTAGTTCAACATATGCTTCTTTTGTCTTTTCCACAAAGTACTTAACACATCTATAAAATATTTGTTAAACAAGGCCTGTGATTGGTAGCTTCCTTAATCCTTTGAAGAGGCCATTAATGCACTCTACTATATTAGTCATCATATGACCGTATCTTCTTCCTTCATCATAAGCAAGGGTCTACTTCTCCATCGGAATAGCAGTTAACTTCTTGTAGATCTCCTCATTGACTTTACTTAAGTTGTCCAATCTCTCTATGACCTTTTCTCGATTTAACTCATAGGCTGAACATAAGGAAATAAATAGTTTAGCTGGGTTGAACTACCAGACAGAAAAATTTACAAATCCAAGATTCAGCAGAAAAGTTGTGATATGAAACGTACTAATCTTAAGGACAGCTTTCTTGACATTGTCATCCCTGCATTTCTTGTGAACGTTGCTGGCAATATGTCTGATACAGTACCGATGAAAAGTATAAGAAGGCTGCCATCCTAGACCTTCTTTGGCTACAGCATCTTTTATAGCTCGGTGTCGATCTAATATCAGGCATATTCCTTGCTAGTTTGTAACATTTACCCTTAATAATGCCAAAAACCAACTCCAGTTTTTAAAGTTCTCCTTTTTAACAATGACGAAGGCAAGAGGTACGGGACATTTGTTGTCGTCCTGTGTCGCAGTAATTAATAGCACACCTCTGTACTTGCCATACAAAAATGTTCCATCAACTTGTATAAATTGCTTACAATAGGAAAATGCAGCAATACATGGCTTGAAAGCCCAGAAAACTCGGTGAAAAACATGTTTTTCTAGATTAACACGGTTGTAAACTGTGATGAATTCTTCAGACTCCAACTTGAACAAAACTTGGTCACAATAACCTAAAATGTCCAACCATTTGGGGAGCACTTCATATGATTTATCCCAATCTCCATACACCTTGACAATTGCCTTCTGTTTTGCCTTCCATGCTTTTCTGTACGAAATCTTATACCCATACATACTTTTCACCCTCTCTTGTATAAGCAAGATTGGGACATCTTGCTTCACTTTAATCATCTCCATTATCAAGGAACTGATATACTCGGAGTCAAGAGACTTGTGATCTTGTGTTAAACTGGCATTAACACATGTGTGAGACCCTGAAAATCTAGTTATTATCCAAGTGCTAGAATTCTTCAGATTCATCGCTCTAAGGCGGAATTTGCATTCATCCCTATAATTATCATACTTCACACTCAATCTTCTAGCATCTAATTCCTCCACGTAATAACTATGATGCCTCTTGATGTAGTAATGCTTTGTTGCAGCAATCAATGCCTCCTTGCAATTAAACTATTGTCCAATATGTAAGTCCTCCATGCCATAGTCATCGTTTGGTTTCATTATTTTCGAAAATTCATTAGCATTCTTTACAGCATCCCAATCAATGTAAGAGAAGACAGCAGCTTGAGGGACACCACATGATGTTTGTGGAGCATTATCACTCCTCATACACCGAGCTGCAATACTGTCATCATGTGTAGTTGCACGTTGTTCATCATCAGTGTCACGATTATCACCGCTACTGCAAGACACCTTATCGTCTTCAAAACCAGACTCAAGGTAGGCATCCATGATTATAAGATCAGTGGATTCTTCCTCTACAACCAGTAAAGTACTTATTGAACCCATCATGGTATGTGATACATTTTTCGAGAAAACACCTGCCACAGATGAGTCCAATACAGGAGTATAACTATCAGAAATGTGAAACTCAATTCCATCCGTGTAAGAAGGGCCTTCTCGCACCATTGAACAACTAGTGCTGACATGAGCTGTTGGATCTACGGGTGATCTAATTATTAGTACTCTTTCTTGTGAATCAAGGTTGGCAGCATGCAACTCGGATGTGATCACCTTCACGTACAATTCCATTGCTGTCATCGTCGGATATTGTTCGTAGCTTGTTATGACACATGCCAAGTCTTCATCATCGTTCAATTCATATGACATATATTGAGCCTCTGTTTAATGTTGTGGAAACCTATAAATAATTCTCCCAACAACTTGATTTTGGGTAAGCTTCAGTCGGGCATGAATTTTCTCTAGCAAAACGTTCATAATACTGCATCTTTTCAATTCCAATGCCTTTGGGAAAGGTCCATTGTACATTACTCCCATTGGTCCCTCAATCATTGTACCATTTGAATATATAAAAGTAATTAAACTTTTCTTCATCTTATTACTTGTAATTGCAAAACATTTACTGCACTCTCACAACTGACACATACATTATCATATATAATTTTTGTATTTATAAACGAATGAACTAGTATTTAATATTACAAGTAAAAAGTAATTATATGTATTACTATTTTTGTATGGTATATATTTTAATAGTACATAATAATTTACCCGCACAGGCCAAACTGATTCCAACCTGCACAGGCCCACGTTTTTTCCCTCATCAACTATTTGCATAGGCCCACGTTTAATAGTACATAATAATTTACCCACACACAAAATTTTAATTTTCAGTTGCAAGTGTGAAATAAATAAATAAATTCTAGACCTATTTCTTTTACATAATTTTGAATGTAATACAAATAAATTATTACAAAAAAATTAAATTTATATTTGAATCAATAATTTCAATTTTGACTTACTTGAACCCAATTGAAAAAAATTTAATTTTTAAATATGATTACCTATGTATATTTTTTGCATTATAATTAAATATTCAATTATGGCAAAAGTAATTTATTTCTACTTATTTTATATATTATGTTCAAGTCTAGATTCCTTATTTTAAAATTATTATTAAATTGATTAATTATTTTAATACAATACATTTAACATTTCATAATAATTTTTGAAATATAACAGACATACCATATAATATAATAATTTTTTCCTCCCAATTAAATATTATTATTTTTTTATCTTATATAATGTTTAGCTATATAATTTTATTTATATTTTAATTTATCTTCTCCAAGTGTTATTTTTTTTGTTTATTGGTTACAAATTATTTTTATTAAATTTATTAACTATTTTAATGCACTATATTTAACATTTCATAATAATTTTCTCCCTTCACATCTATTAATAACTAGCAAACAAAAATATTTACACACTACTGTATATATTTTTATGATTAAAATCATGAATTCTTTTCTACATACACTAAGTTTGTTTAATATTATATTACAATATCTCTTTATATATTTTAATATTTTTACAATAAACTTATGTATAACATAATTTTTTTACTATAATTATTATTCTTGCATTTTTCATATCTCTTATTTAATTCAAAAATTATTCATTGTCTTAATAATATTATCCTAACTTTTAAAGTTTCTTTTTACTTCAATATATTTTAAAGATTTATTTTTATTACTTCTCTTATTATATATTAAAATTTTATATTTAATTTTTTATTTTATTTTTACCTAAATCCTAAATCCTAAATCCTAAATCTGATTTTAAGTCATCTTTCTAAACATAATTTAAACATAATTTTAAGCCATCTTTTTTACCTAAATCCTAAATCCTATTTTAAGCCATCTTTCTTTATCCCATTTGTTCTTCTTTTTTTCTACCACAAATTATCACAGTATATATAAATTTCTATAAATTTTTCATATCATAAATCACAATAATCAATATAAAATAAAAATAATTTTATTGTTTATATCATACTCTATATCCTAAAAAAATTTCTCTACCACTATAAAATATATCTTCATAATAACTAATAAAAATTATAATACAAATATAAAGGAGACAAAAATACTAACCGGTAAGAAAAAGGAAGCGCAAAAAGACTTGCAGATCTGCTGTTGGTGAAATGCAGAAAAGGAAATGTTGTCGGAGGATTAACCCAGAGAAAGAACGAAGAATTTTAAGTGAGAGAATGAGGAAATGCAATCCGAAGACAAATAGCTGCGGCGCGAAGACGAAGGGTTTGGTTTCGGGGAAGCAGCGTTGGAGGGTTTGGTATCGGGGATTGGTGGCTATTTATAGAGTCACGGAGGCGCCAAACGCAATGGCGCCTTCAAATTTAAATTTCCCCAAAGGTGCCAAACAGTTTGGCGCTCTCAGAAAGTTTGAATTGAGAGACACCTAACGCAATGGCGCCTTGGAGAAAGTCCAAAATTCTTTCAAGGCCGAAGGGCACCATTCAAGGTGGCGCCTTCAGTGCGGCAGAAACGCCGTTCAATTTGGTCCCTTCAACCTGCACCATGCGCATTCTGGTAAATAGTTTTGAAATAATAGTAGATCAAAAATATAATTCTGAAAGAACGGTACTTTGGTACTTTTGCCTCTTAAATAATTTGTTATCCATCTTTTTGACCCTATGGATGATTGAACCCTAATTTTGAGTTGAATTTGTTGATGATTAAGAATAGTTCTTGCAAAATAAACTTTTAAGATATCTTTGATGCTTAAGTTAGTACATTGATAAGAAAAATATGAATCTAATACATAAATTACTTCTCAAGAAAATTCAACATGTCTAATTCTTTTCTTATAAAATTGAAATGATTTTCATTAAGCAACTTAGTAAAGATGTTTGCTAATTAAAAATCAGTTTGGATAAATTCTAATGAAACGTCTCCTCTTTGGACATGATCACAAATAAAACGATGTCTTATTTTTATATGTTTAGATCTTGAGTGCATGATAGGATTCTTGATTAGATTGATAGCACTTGTATTATCATATTTTATAGGAATATTATCAAAATTCAGTCCACATTCAAATAGTTATCGCTCTATAAGAGTTGAGGACAAGAACTACCTAATACTATATATTGTACTTCAGTAGTGAATAGTGCCATACTATTTTTTTTCTTACTATACTAAAAAACTAATGAGTGTCTAAGAAATTGATAAACTCCAGTAGTACTTTTTCTATCTGATCTACTACAAGCAAAATCGACATCCAAATAACCTATTAGAAAATTTGATTTTCTTCTTGGGATACCATAAACCAAAGTAAGGTGTACCTATAAAATATCTAAAAATTCTTTTTTCACAACAATTAAGTGTGATTCTTTTGGATTAGCTTAAAATCTTATGCACATACACATATCAAACATAATATCTAGTCTGTTAGCAGTTAGATAAGGCAAGGATCCTATTATTCCTCTATACATCATTACCTCAACCTTCTTACCTTCTTCATCCAGATTTATCTTGGTTGCTATGCTTATAAGGGTAAAAAATGGTTTGGTTTCACTCATTTTATATTTTTTTAGTAGCTTCTTTGTATATTTGGTTTGGCCTATAAAGATTCCACCACTTGATTGCTTAATTTGCAACCTAAGAAAAAAATTCAGCTCTCCTATCATGGGCATCTCAAACTCACTCTGTATCAACTTAGCAAATTCCTTATATTAATAGCATCAAATATAATATCATCAACATATATTTGCACAAGAAGAATGTCATCAAATTTTTATTTTATAAATAAAGTAGTATCAATTTTTTCTCTTGAAAAACCTTTTCCTATCAAGAATTTGCTTAGTCTTTCATATCAAACTCTAGGATCTTGTTTTAGGTTATATAAAGCTTTTTTCTATTTGAACATGTGATTTAGAAAGAAATAACTTTCAAGACTCGAAGGTTATTCAGCAAACACTTCCTCCATAATTATACCATTTAGAAATGCATTTTTAACTTCCATTTGATAAGGTGTGAAACCTTTTATGCAAGCATATGCTAATAACGTTCTAATTATTTCTAACCTAGCTAGTGGTGCATATGTTTCATCATAATCAATTCCTTCTTTTTAGTTATATCCTTTAATAACTAATCTAACTTTGTTTTTTATTATGATGCCATTTTTATCTAACTTGTTTCTTAATATCGATTTTGTGCTAATAATTGGATAATTATTTGGTCTTAGCACAAGTTCCTAAACTTCATTTCTTTTAAATTGATTTAATTCTTCTTGCATTGCCAAGGCCTAATATTCATCAATCATTGCTTCATTTATGTTCTTAGGTTCATTTTGAGATAAAAATGCTAGATGAACACATATATTCTTAAGAGAACTTCTAGTTACCTTTTAAGTCATATTACCAATAACTTGATCAATAGAGTGATCTCTCATCATCCTCCATTCTTTTTTATGTCCACAAGTTAGTTCTCATTATGCACTTTCTATAGATAGAGCTACTTCTTTAACTTCTGCATTCTTTTCTTCATCTTTTACCTCTTTATTTGACTTTTTTTGAATTTCCTATGAGTCAACCTATTCCTTATTTTCATTGGATACATTTTTCATGCTAAAAGAAGACTCATCAAATATAACATGTATAGATTCTTCTACTAGCAAAATTCTTTTGTTATAAACCTTATAAGCTTTACTATTAGAAGAATACCCAATAAAAATAGCTTCATCAGATTTGGCATCAAACTTTCTAAGATTATCTTGTCCATTGTTGTGTATAAAATATTTACAGCCAAAAACATGAAGACGTGAAATATTTGACTTTTTTTCTTTGTATAGTTCATAAGAGGTTTTCTTTAAAATTAGTCTAATAAGAGCTCTATTCATCACATAACAAGTAGTGTTCACTGCTTTAGCTTAAAAAGATTTTAGAAGAGAGCTATCATCAAGTATGGTTCTTATTATCTTTTTTAAGTACCTATTTTTCCTTTCAATAACTCTATTTTATTGAAGTGGTCTAGGAGATGAAACGTTATGCTTAATTCTATTGTCATTACAAAAATAATTCTCTACTATAATCACTTTAATGCTTACTATGAGCATTCCTTCTTCATTTGTAAAGTTTTTACAAGTCTTTTGAAAACTTCTAAAGCTTTATCTTTAGAAAGAAGAAATAATGTTTATAAAAGTCTTAAGTAATCTTCAACAATTATAAACACATAAAGATTTCCTCCACAACTATTAATTCTTGATGGACTAACTAAATTTATATGTAGTAATTAAAATGGTCTAGTGATAGAAATAAGATTTGTAGATTTAAAAAAGGTTTTTACTTGTTTCCCTTTCAGACATACATCATAAATTTTATTTTTGACAAATTTTAATTTTGGCAAAACATCAACTAAATTATTTTTAGAAAGTTTTCTTATAAGATTCATACTTGCATAAGCAAGTCTTTTATACTAAATTCAAGAATCATCATTTATACTAACTGAGCATTTTGAATCTAAAGAAGGCTTATTATCAATGTCTAGCATATAGATATTTCCATATCTATTTCCTATTAGCTTAATTTGCTTATCATCTTAGTTTTTAACAATGCAATAAAAGGAATCAAATATAACTTTGTTTCCTTTGTCACAAAATTAACTAATGCCAAACAAATTATACTTAAGCCCTTTGACATATAAGATATTATCAATGCAAGATTTAGAACTCTGACCCACTCTACCCTTTCCCATGACTTTTCTTCTCGAGTTGTCTCCAAAGATGACATTGCCTCCTTCTTTAAGTGCTAATAAGATGAACATAGATTTATCTTTTCTCATATGCCTTAAGCAACTACTATCCAAGTATCATATCTCACTTTAAATTTTCAAATATACCTATAAAAGAAGTATTAATTTTTAACCTTTGGTATACAAATAACTTTAGGTCTATCTTTGTTAGCTAATATATATGTCTCTTTAGGGACCCAAATTTTCTTTATTCTAACATTTGTATTGCTTTTATATGCACAAGAATAAATTCCATGCCCTTTCTTTCCACAGTAAAAATAAGTTATCTTTGGTTGCCTCTTCATAGTCTCTTTAATAAAAAAAATTTTGTAAAAATAATTTTTTTATTTAGTGTGTAACTGAGACTTTCTTTATTAAAGTTGGTCTTTTAACCAAGAATAGTATTTAAAAAAAATTTCCTTTTGTGAACTTCCTAAAAGTTTTAGTTAAGTCATCAAGTTTTTACTTGAGACTTTCACAAGAAGTACAATTTTAAGTATCTTTCTTAAGGCTCTTAAATTATCTTCCAAAGAAGAAATCAACTTCTTTAAAAGTTTAATATTTCTTTTAATCTTAAACAACTCTATATTTAAATAAAAAATAACATATTCTGATTCATTATTTGAACTAGAGATGGATACTTCATTTCTATCTTATTCTCTCAAAGTCATGAAGTACAGAAGAGCTTTTTTATCTTTATCATTTTTTTCACATGAATCATTCTCATCATCATCTCTCCAAGAAACTAAGTGTGTTTTCTTATAAGTACTTTTGTTCTTCTTTTTTTTTATCTCCAATTACTTCTTTAAGTAAATGGGACAATCAAACTTGATATGTCCTTGTTTTTCGCACTCATAGCATGTTGGAGTAGCTGCTTGGTGGCTTTTCCTTTATTGGTATGCTTGTTTGCTTGAGGCATTCTTCATCTACCACCTATTCTTTTAAGTGCTCTATGATATTTCTTAGTGAGAAGGACCAAGTCATCTTCTAATAAGTTATCTAGTAATTCATCTTGACAATCTTCATCAATTTTATCCTCATCTACACTGGTTTCAGCTTTAAAAGTAAAATATTTTTTTCTTTCTTTTAGTGTCATTGGTATATCTTTTAAGCTCTAGTTCATGCTCCTCTAAATTTTCAAATAAATCTTGTAGAGTTAGCATCTTTATCTTCATTACTTATTTGATAGCAATTATTTTAGGTTGCCATTCAATTATTAGTGACCTCAGCCCCTCATGAACAAGTTCTTCATCTATAAGATACCTACCAAGAAGACTTAGTTAGTTAATAAGAGTTGTAAACCTTTACATCATGTCTTTAACAGATTCTTCATAATAATTCATATTAATAAACTAATGTATGTATTTTACATTTTTTAACCTTTATGATCCTTACATGAGCTACTTTAAGCATATCTAACATTTCTTTGGAAGTTAAGTAATTTGATATCCTTTCATATTTATTTAGCCATAAAACATTTGATAAAATCCATTTAGCTTTAGAATGGAGTTAGTGTTTTCTTCTTTCCTCCTTACTCCATTCAGATCTTGATTTTAAAACCTCTACATTATTTTCCCTTTTAGCTAGTGGATTATAGTCATTTTCAATTAAGTCTCACATATCAATATCAATAACTTTTATAAAATCTTTCATTTTTTATTTCCAATAAGTATAATTCTATCATTAAAAACTGGTGGTTTATTTAACGAAAGATAATCAGGTAAAATGCTAGCATTATTTATATCCATTTGATCCTCTTAAGATTGTGAGATCTTGTTCTAAGAGCTAAGCTTAGTTACCAATGTTGTTCAGTATTTTATCTAAGAAAGGGTGAATTTAATTTAAAATTTTTTGCATAATAATGATAATACAAGTAAACAAATGATTCAAGAATGAAACTAATAAATAAGTAGATGGAAACTTAACATAGCAACAAGTAAGTTTTAGAAAAATAAAGCATAATATAAATAAATAGAGGATAGAGAAGAGAAAATTCAAACACTACTATTTATAATGATTCTAGTCTTTAAAATCTAACAATCTAAGGTGCATATCCACTACCAAGCCTCTCTAACTTAGATTCGAACTCTAATCCATTATCTTTTCAAGTTTAAGAGCTCTTAAAGAAGTTTCAGTACAAGTCTATGCTTTTCTTCTAAAATCCCTTCGAGAATCCTTTCTCAAAGCTTTTGTCTATCAAGAGATCCAACACTCTTGATATTCCTAGATATACCTTTCCTAATGTATAGCAAATGTATGATTTGAATACAAAAATGTAGCTCATAAACTTTAAGGTTGGATTACATAGTGAAACACTAAGAGAGTTATTTCAATCTGATGAACTCAAAGGACTTTTAGGTTTTTAAATGAGAGAAAAACATGTTTCTTGTGTCTATATAAGAATGAAAACACTTTCTTATATTTTTAAATTGAAATGAAGCTTTTATATAAAAGTTAAAGAGGTTAAAAGTCTGTTACAGACAAAATATAGCCATTACAAGATAGTTGGTGCCTTGTGAATTGACCAATCGATTCAAGCCACCTGTGAATTTTTGACAAAGTTGTAGTGAATTAGTTAGTGAATCAATTCACCTAACTATGCAATTTAAATACAATGTATGGTGATTCGATCGATTAATCCATTCATCAAACCTCAATTTAGTTTTAGATGTTCAGAATCAATTGATCAATTGATTCTAACTTTTGGAAAACTTAGTTTTGAATGAAAACATAGGGTAATGAATAAGTGCATCAATTGATTTGTAAAACTTAGTTTTTGAAAGTTTGTAAAAATGAATCGATTGGTCAATCGGTTAATTTTTTCCTGCTTCTTTTCTGAACTTCTAGAATTAATTGGTTAATTGATTCAGAATGTCCAGTGTACTCTCTGAATGCTTAGAATCAATTAGTCAATAGATCCAGATATTTCAATTTGCTTTCTAGATGTCTAAAATTGATTGGCCAATTGATTCATATCCTGATTTTCAAATTTTCAAAAAAAAATATTTGAAATACAATTTCTTTTCTTAAAAGATATTCCAACTTCATTTCTAAAGCCTTTTGACACAAGATCAATCTTAATATTTTCAAGAAAAACTTAAACATCTTATTGATTAATTCCTCTTGTACAATTTCATCATATGATTTTAATTAGAATCCAACTAAACTAAACATGAGCTTCAATCTTCAATCTTTACTTTTTGCATTAGGATTTCAATTGATAAAATATCAAAAACAAGAGTATCAAAATATTTTGTTATCATCAAAACTATCTTAATGAGGTTAAAGTTAACAATTGATAGTTAAATTTAAACTCAATGTATGAATTGGGCCAACCAAGTAAAGCCCAACTAGTTCATGATCCATTTACTTTAAGAGTGAAATGGGTCATATCCATGTATGAATTTGTGGGATTAAATGAAAATTGGACTAATCAGTCATAAACCAACCAATCATATTAAATATTATCATTTTTCTCCTTTTTATTTCTTCTCATTTTTCCTCATGGACCTCATCTAAACATGGTATTAGTGTAGCAAGATGGACTAGTAATCATAAGTTTAAAAAATTTGACGGTTCAGCTAGAATCAGAACTTTTTTGGCTAGTAAACTCCATCGGTTATATTTTTCAGGCCTAAAATTAAATTTGCTTAAAATAATTAGAACTCGACAAGTTATCATTTAATCTAAAAATGGAAATATCCCCCGTTTCACGTAAAAGCAAATAGAAAACCATCGGAAAGTAAGACGTTGATGGTGATCACATGAAATTCCTCACTTTGGAAATATATAACACGCAACGCACACACACGTATAGTTTGACTATCCCTGTTCATACTGGGAATTGTAACTGAAGAAAAAAAGATGCCCTGATTTAAGTTGCTTTCCCTTCTCTTTTGCTTTTAAAGAAAGCCATTTGCATAAGTTTATCCCTAACTTTGTCTCTGTATTGAGTCATGCCATAGTCATGAACTTCATATGATCAGGGATAACTGCTTTAAAGTGTATCCAATTTATGGATGGAATGAATGATTTATTCTGATATAACATTATATTTACTTTGTTACCCCAAAAAACCCCTCAGTTTGGGGTTTCTTTCTGGCTTCTTTCTGGCTTTACTTTGTTTTCTTCATCCCCACCAACTCACTATCTTCAATTTCCGTGATTCAGTGATTTAAAATTCTCATTGATTGGAGAAGCTTTATATCAATAGACTCCACATTTGAATTTACTTTATAAAAGAGGTGCTCTTCTTTTTCTATTATGAATAAAAAGCAGTGATATTACATTTCTATGTATGTTTTCTTCCACTTGATTTAGTGTTGTCTATTGTATTGCATGACTTATGGCGATTTAAATGTTCATCGATATTTGGTGGGTGTCACTCAGGATTGCTCCTGCAAACAGTATCTATCGTCTTTTCCAGCTTTTTAGTTGCTTTTGATTCAGAAGACTACCTCTTTCTGCGCCATCTGTGACTCTTAGATCAGCATAATTTCTTTCTACTATTTTCATTTCATTATTATTTATTACAACTTTAAGCCTCAAATTTGAATCACAAAATTGTTCAATAATTACGTATTTTTGATAGAGAATTGAATTTCAAAATGTAATAAGCACAAATATCAAAATCCTAATTATCAAAACTTCTACTTGTTGTCCACTTTTATCTTGTTCACTTACTCTATTTTCTCAATTCTATGATTAGCAAAATAAGACCATGGAATACATTTCATTTCTTATGAATTAAGTTGACATATCTTCTCCACTCATTCCTCTTGACTTATACTTTTTTTTTACAATAGTAGGAATGATAAATGCATTAAACACTTAGGTGTAAAGATTCTAAATCTAATCTAAAATGCAATGAAAAATAAAATTTTTATAAAATATTAAATATTACTTAAGTCAAAGACTCTCACTACATATAGCATTATTTAATAAGGGAGGGAAATTAAACCAAACTTTAATCAACCAATACTTACTTACGTGTAAATTTGATAAATATAAACATTTTGTCTTTAAATTAGTGGGCTTGCTCCACTCTTGCCTCCAACAGTGGCAATTTTGGTCCATAAATACCCTGCTTGTCATAGCGTGTGTCCTCCACACTTCCTCCATTCCATCATCCTCTTAGAATTTTTCTCATCCTCAACCTGTTTAGCCCTTTCCATGGCATCAAATCAAGTATCACTCAACCAAGCCAAGTCCGTGGTTCCAAACAATGACCTCGAGCAACAAACAACCTTAGAAACCGAAACCAAGGAATTTGATTACTCAAAGCGGTCTCAATGGCTGCGCGCTGCCGTTCTAGGAGCCAACGATGGCTTGGTATCTACGGCATCTCTAATGATGGGTGTTGGAGCTGTCAAGCAAGACATTAAGGCCATGATCTTATCCGGATTCGCCGGACTGGTTGCTGGAGCTTGTAGCATGGCCATCGGAGAGTTTGTGTCTGTGTACTCACAGTTGGACATAGAGATTGCTCAAATGAAGAGAGAGAAGGAAAGAGGGATTGCTAGAGGGAGAGAAGAAGAGGAAGAAAGCTTGCCAAACCCTCTACAGGCAGCAGCAGCCTCAGCTTTGTCATTTTCAGCTGGTGCAATGGTGCCACTGCTTGCAGCCTCCTTTATAAAGGAGTACAAGGTGAGACTAAGTGTGGTGGTGGCAGCGGTGACGACCGCGTTGGTGGTTTTCGGCTGGTTAGGGGCGGTTTTGGGCAAGGCTCCAGCATTCAGATCTTCTTTGAGGGTATTGCTTGGAGGATGGCTGGCTATGGCTATGACCTTTGGATTGACCAAGCTGATTGGTTCAAGGGGGCTCTAACAAAACCAACCTTTGTAAAGTGAATTTTACTCTGAAGTTGGAAGCCTTGTTTGTGAAAACAGGATAACAGTTGAGTTTAAGTTACATTAATTAACCCACCTACTTTTTTAAAAATATATAGATATAAAATTAGTTTAATTTAGAGTATATTATGTATTATGTGAAAATTTTTAAAGTATTTATAGGATTTCTAAATTTTGATGGTGTGGTATAATTTTATTGAATGAAATTATTAAAAATTTAAATAATTTCGTTCATTAAATAAAATTATATCACACCACCTATTATTATGTATATACAAGTGAAGGATAATTTGTACAAGTAACACTATCTTCTGTCTCTTTACCCCTTTTCGGCATTTTGAAAGAAATGATGAGATCAGCTATGTGAGTTGAAGAAAGTTGGTTTACCGATCAGCGTACGATACAAAACTGGTGATGTCAGCAGAGAAGTTTGTGTGATACGGCCAATATACTTTGCACTGACCACTTTTGAAGAGGCAGACTTGTGAATCCTCCCCGAAGAGAGTGTAAATGTGATGCATGTAAAATTTTTTTACATTATTGATAAATAAAAAAATATGTATTATTAAAAAATAATATTAATTAAAAAATTTTATTAATAATAAAAAATATTAATAATTTTTTATAATATAATAATACATAAATGAATAATAATATAAAAATAATTTATATTGACACTAAATCAAACTTAAATTTTACTAAAATTTAGTAACATTCAGAATTTAAATTTCATCCACGCTATTGCATAAAATATTTTATATCATTAATAAATAAGAAGAAAATATATTAATATAAAATATTTTATATCATCAATAAATGAGAAGAAATTATATTATTAAAAAAATAATAATAATTAAAATTATTTAATAATAATAAATAAATTTTAATAAATTTTTATTAATATAATAATATATAAATGAATATAATTTAAAATTAATTTATATCGATAATAAATTAAATTTAAATTCATATATTAAACAGGTATATATGTTAACGACTTTCTTTTACATTTATGATAAATAAATAAAACAAATATATCTATAATTGATGCATGAGATAATCTGAAGATTTATATTTTAGACATGAACGTATATAGTTATATTTCTATTGCTGGGGGAAAAAAAACAAAGTAGCAGCAGAAATAAGTGTTGATTATCATCCCTAAACCTAATATAGATATATAATTATGTTTGCGTCCAGAGTACGTGAGACATTATCATTTATCTCATTTTTTATTTTTTATACATATCATTATATTGTTATGGTAACATGAGATTCGTTACAATATTTTATGGGTTACTGGTGTAATTATAACTATGCCAACCGTCCATCTATGAAATATGAATCCCAATACTAACGAGAAGCGCAAATTACACCTGATACAAAGAAAGAATAAAAATGAAGTCTTTTGTACATTAAATTTATGAATACATTGAATACTTAATAGTTCATATTAAATTTTATAATTTTTTAACAAAATACATTCAATCTAATGATTTATAATTTATTAATATTTTGAATTTTACTAATGCATGATAGAATTGGTCAAAAACAATTGAATATTTCTTTTCCCCGGAACAATCAATTGTAAGACAAGTATATCTATTTGAATTTTTTAACTTATTAAACAGTCTTTAAGAAAACAGAATTGATTTCTATTTGTTGCTTCTTTGATTCATCCATGAAATATCAAAGAATGAAATTTTCAATGGGAATTTACTTTGAATTTCGAGATTGCTAGGTCATAATTGGTATCGAGTATATGCATAAGGGAATGACAAGCAACCCAGTATCCGAATTCTGGCCGAGACCAAGTGGTCCTAGTCCAGAAAAGCAAAGTCTTTTAACTGAGTAATAAAGTTTAAGTGCTGGGTTGGGACCAAAATTTGGACACAAATTTGTATATGGATCAAGCTTAGGCCTGCATGTTTGTAATTGGTACAACCATATTTTATTTACATTATATTTCACGTAAAGTTTAATTATTAAAAATTAATATATATATTGATTTTTCTTATATATTTTCTTTTATATAGTTACCTTTATTTTTTTGGAGAAATGCATTGTAGAAAAAAATAACTTTTTTTAAATAAAGGATGTTGAGTCTGATTGAATATCTTTTTTATTTTTTTATTTTTAAAAATTGTTCTAAAAATTTTTATTTTTAAAAAATACTTTCACATTGCCAAAAAATAATATTTTATTTAATTATAAAATTTTAACCAAGAATGAAAAAATAAATTAAAAGATATCTAAAAGTTAATCACTATAAGAAAACTTGCATTAAAAATAGACATTAGCAACGAATCTTTAGAGACGAGTTTAGTAAGGCAACACCTATCAATAAATGAGAACACAAGAGTCAAAAATACATTGCGAAGCTATTAACGAAATTAAAAATGGCTACTAGAATATCTGTTGGTATTTTCATTGCTAAATTATGAGATTTCCAAAATTTTCCATCTAATAACCACACTTATCTTGAAATTCATGAGTAAATTTTATTGATGAAATTAACAACTAAATAAAAATCATTAATTTTAAGTTAATGACAAACTTAGCAATAGACATGTACACAAAAATTTTAAAATTTATTTAGTGGTACAATGAATTATTTTTGCCATTTAGCAATCAAATTATTGATGGAACTTTCAATATATATCTCTAATTCCATCTCTGAGTCCATCTTTAAACTACATCTTATACTAGTTCATGATGTCAAACCCCCACTTTCCCATTTTCCTCCCTTTCTCTAGTGCTCTATTGCTCCTTGTCACCACTACACTCATTTACACCACCATTACCACTTACTTTACCTATCATAACATTTAGTTATGTCCTCTATTACTTCTAATTAGTAAGTTTTGTTTGTTTCAATTTTTGGTCAATTCATGGTTCTAAGAGGTTTTAAGGTTTAGGATTTTTTGCTAATTCATGATTCTACTCTCTATTACTTCTAATTTTTAATGTCACTTGAATGATTATGTAACTTTTATTTCATGTATGATTGTGTTTTTAGTGTATATCAATTTCTCTTTTAAATAAATGAATGTTGGTTATATGCTCATCACTAAGTGTAATTTTTATGATAATTATAAGTAGAAGTATCTATAATTTTTGTTTTATGCTCGTCAAATATACATTGTAAAGTGCTTTCTTACAAACATGGCACTTGTGAACCATAATGATAAATTGTGAAATACCAAAGAAAAAGGTGTTAAATGCAACTTTTCTCTATGAATGAAGTTTCTACTAAGTAACTAAAATACTTGATAATTAAATAGCTATGAAATAGTTCTCTATTTCAAGATTTTAAATTAGAAATGATTAGAATAGAATCAACAACTCAAGTAATTAAGTATAATGGGTAATTTGTGATTCTCCCAACAAGTATTAAACTTTCTCATGTTGATTATGTTTAATAGAAACCTAATATTATTATAATAATCATATCACTTTATTGAATAGAAAAATACTTTTACAATTCAAGGTTTAATAAAAGCAATTTGTAATCCATAAAGAAAATCTAAGGTGCTATTATCATCCAAATAATGATCTCTAGTTTATATTTTATTATTATCACATAATTATTGGTTTAGTAAACTACTAAACTCACATTTTGAATTATATCTATCTATTTTGTCTTACACATGTAAGTTTAACATAAGAGCAACATGACGTGTGTATCAAAACTTCTCCTTTATCAAAGAATAGGTATATAACCATTTTTAACTATGCTAGCAACTAACCTCAATACCAAAATTTCAATTTTTGTGTGCCAATTGTTAAGTTAGATGTCAACACCATATTTTTTTGATAGCAACAAGATTTACTTTTGAAACATTCATTAAATTTTTTAAAATTTTCATCACAAACACACTTATTGATAGCTTTAAATGTCAATGTAATTAATATATAGCTATTAGCCAGCCTTTATGTTATTTAGGATTTAGATTCTCAAACTTTTAATTTAAAAAAGATAAAATTATAATATTTTATTCTAAAATTTAAATATCTTTCACTAAAATTTGTCGTCTCAATACAAAATAATATTATTTCTCTTTTAGATATAATATTTTATTCTAAAATTTAAATATTTTTTTTAAAAGTAAAGGTTTTGGTTCTAGTAAGAATATGTCAAATTAAGAGTTCAAGTGAAGTTTTAAGCATGTGGGAGATTACTTTTTGTGTTGTTGCAAAATCTATTTCTTATATGATATGTAATATTGTAAGATACTATGTCAATTGGTTCATATAGATCTAGAAAAAGTGATAGCCACACTGTCAAAAATCGTGATTTAGACTCATTAACACCATCTTCCTTCACTACAATCAACATGTACCTACTTAAACCCATGCATGATCTACAAACATCATTGCAATTACCTAAGTAGGAGTTTTAGGCTTCCCCACCTCCAACCAATCAACATATCCCTATTGACTTTCGTGTTACAAACCCCACCTACCAAGCTAGATAACACCTAGCTCTTTATCTGAGATACCTTCTAATTCATCCATAAGGTAAGGATTTGGCTAACAATTGGATTCAGGAGCACCAAAAAAGTGATTCATAAGTATTTTGCACATTTAATTATTTTTATATAATAAATAATTATATTCATTTCTATTAATTTGTATGAATGTTTAATGTTTATGATAAATTTATCCTGCTGTATTTAGTTGCAATTTGATTATTACATTTATCCATAATCCTATAAGGATCATAACCAGGGTGATTTAAAAGAAATTTATAAAATAAATCCTCACCTACATTAGCATTTAGCAATAACTTAAAAATAACTAGTTTAAGCAAAAGGAAGTATTTAATTTTATGCTTCATAGTTAAATTTATATTTTAATTTACATTTATATTTTATATTCTACTTATCATATATTAATTTATATTTATAATTTAATTTGTTAATTACTTGTACTTAAGTAGAATTTATTTAATGTTTGCAAGTTGGGTATAAGTAGCATCGTGATGACACATACATGATTAAAAGAATTATGCCTACAAGGTTACAATCAATTATAGGAGCATAATAGACTAAGCAAGAAGGGACCTACCAAAGAAACTTGAGTGGATGCTTAAGCACATTTTTAAAGGGCTTAAAAGGAAATGAGTTAAAGATACTAACTTTAAAAGAAAATAAAAAGTTAATAAAAGAAATAAGGCATTTACTATTGGATGGACCATATATACTAGCAATTCAATATGCATTTCAGAGCACAAGAGAAAGATGATAAGTTTTCATTAGTTTTTTCTTAACATGTTAATTAGTTTTAACGTAATCATTCATTGCATCCCTAACTTTATTTTAATTAGATCACATTTCAAGTAAAGGCAAGTAAAGGAATTAGGTTGGATTCGCACAAATTCAAAAGTGTTCTTCTTTAACTATACTCATCCTAGTTAGAAGGATTGCTAGATGTTTGTAAATGAGATAGCTAAGAAGACTTGGGTAAAATTATTTATTCTTTGTCATATACACCCACATTGTAGATGTTATCCATAAAAATTATTCAATCTTTATATGTTATTTCATAAGAAGAGTACTCCAGGATGATGGAGGTGTAATCCTCCTAAGTATTTGTTTATGGTAGTGAGACATTCACAATACAAGTCAACTAGACCTCACTCTTGGTGGAGGCAACTGGTAGTCAAAATAAAAAAGGTAATATTTATAGCATAGGATTGGAGGCCCACAAAGTTACTGGGCCTTCATCTACCATTACTGGGTCCACTTTATAGCCTAAATGATTAGAAGAGTGGCAAAGCATTGTTGAGTAGTAAGTAAATAAGCTTGAAATAGCTCAACATACTATTATAGTGGTGCAGCAGTAGTTTCAGGATGCACTTGATTTGATTAAGTAGATTATATGTATAGTTGAAATTTTCTCTTAGAGAGTGTGTAAGTGTGGTTCAGCTCTTTCACTTCCACTTGTTAATCAAGATGACAACCACTAATTTTAATTTTTAGGCCATGTAGGATTATGAAAAATTTTATTTATGTACTTATATAAGATTTCTTTGCTTATTCATTTATGAATATAGGATTTGATTATTTTTATTTATTTTATGTTATATAAATAAAATCTTGCCTTTTAATTTTATTTACAAGTTTTAACTTCAATATAAATAAATTATGTATTTGATTTAAATAAATTCAAATACAAGTAACATGTTTGTTATTCACCTCATTAACAAAATAGGTGGAACTAAAATAGATGTTTCTTAAATTAGCATCAAATAAGTATTAGTGATGGATAATTTCATCAGTAAAACAAAAATTAACAATGGACTAAGGCATTGCAAATTCTTCCTTTCATTCCTAATTCTTTATCGTGGAGCTGCAAATTTTACAACAAAAAATAGTAACATATTTTAGCGATGAATACAATTTGTTTGTTACTAATATATTTACTAGCGCATAGTTTACTAATGCCTAACTTTTTATCCCTAATTTAGTCATTAAATATTTTAGCGATAAAAATTCCTTAGTTAATCCATCATTACTTAGTATTTTTTTGTGATGAATTCTATTTTTTTTTTCATTTTTAAGTTATAGGAGTTGTAATATTTAAAAGCAAATTATAAAAATAATACCAATTTTAAAAATAGTTGCCAAGCTAGAACCTTTGTTTTTAAAAATATGAAAGTAGAAAAGTATTTTTAAAAATAATAAATAAATATACCATTATTTTTCACCACACTCTCTATTTAACATTTAACAAATAGAATATTTTATGTTTCATTATTATTTTATAACTATAAATATAAATAAATGAAATTATTCTTACAAATTTTGCTTGTATCTAAGTAAAAAAGTATTGTGTCTCAGCCATATACTTTATTACTAAAAATATGCATAGAATGCCAAAAACTTTTGGCTCAAGTAGCACCTAATATTCTCTAAAAGTTTTGCACCTTTGGCTATATCCATAATTCAATCTCTAACTCTTGCGTATGTATATATAATGGTATAACTACTCCTTCATTTACTAGAAAAAAATAAATGTATAAACAGAATCATGATAGAAAAGGAAAATAACTTTTTTAAAATAAAGGATTTTTTTATCACAATCACACATTTTGGTTTCAATTATAGTATATATATATATATATATATTTATTAAAATACTAAGATTTAAGTAAAGCTAGACTAAACATTAGGGGTGATCATCAGTCGGTTAAAGGCAATTAAAATTAATTTTTAAATTGATCAATCTTAATCAAAAAGTATTTTTTTCAATCGACTAAATTCGATTACATAACTTTAATCGAATTTAACCAAAATTTCGATTTCAATCGGTTAAATTCGATTTAAAGTGGTTTAAAAATCTAAATTTTTTTTCAAAAATGTCTAAATAAATTAATTTAAATGTTAAAATTAATTTATAAATACATATTAATACCATAATTCTATTAATATAACTATAATAAAAATTAATTAAGTATTAAATTATAAAAATGTTTAATAAAATTTTAAATATGAATTTTTAAATAAAAAATTAATATAAATTTTAGTTAGTGTCGATTAAATTCGATTAATTGTGATTAAAAATTTACACCTGCAATTAACCGACCATCTAAAATTTACAAATTTTTTTTTCTATTTTTAACCTATAATAATACATTAGTCACTCTTAACCGACTAACCTCGGGTTCAATCGGTCGGTTAAGAACAATTTGAAGAATTTTGGTCACCCTTACTAAACATCCATTTTGGGGAAAAAAAAGGAAAAGATTAGGTGACATACAAAATATCATAAAAAAAATCAAATTAGGCCAAACTTGAACTAAATTAATAAAGATGATATTAATGAGGTCTAGAGCAAATTCAATCAATTTTTGCCATCCACCACCCTAAAAGGTAGCTCGTGGCCTAGTCAATATATTTAACGTAATTTTAAAAATTGGATCAAATCGAATCAGACCAATGAACCAATCCAGTTAAGATCTTGAAATTGAAAATACATGTGAATCGACCAAAATCGGAGTAACTAGCCAAAATTGATAGATCAAACTAGCTTTCCAATTTTTTTAAAAAGATAAGTTTTAATAATTTAAAATTAATTGAGATGTAACATCTTTATAATTTCATATTAATTGAATTTTTATTTTTTAATTATTTTAACATAAACTATTGTTATATCACTAGTATTTTATTACTTTCAATATATATTTTTATTATATATAATTTATATTTTTAAAGCTAAAATTAATTCAATCAATGAACTAGCATTCTATCCAATTCAATGATCGATTTAATTTAAAAATTATGATTTTTGATCTATTAGATCACTTGAACATGAACTTGCTATCAATTCAATGGCCTACGTCACTACCATTTCATTTATTTTTCATCAAAAATATTTATCATAATAAAAAATATTTTACATATTTTTTTGCTAAATATAAAGAGTTTAATGAAAGATAATTTCTTTTTTTCTAGAAGAAGTTTTCTTTCATTATTATGATTCTAGGTATCAATACTTTTTGGAGTAAAAGATAATATATCACACATTCATGTAAAAACACGGGGGACTTCACTAGAAAAAAATACCTAAACAAACGTACCTTCGTATTGGATGGATGGCAATCTCTTGAAAATCATGCCAATTTTCATTGCACATTCACACACATTTCATCTTTTAGATTTTAAATTACCACATTCGAATATGGGATTCGGATGCCCTCAATTTTGTTTCTATCAATTTTTTTTTTTAATTTAAGAGATGTAGAAGTACAATCTTTGATTTTAGATCCACAATCTTTTTATGAAATCCACCGATTTTATAAAAACAAGCTTCCTTATTTATTTCTCTCTTCAATTTTTCAAGAAAATGAAGGAGATCCAGGTCACTCGACCATGGCTCACTAGCATCTCATTAGCCCTAAAAACACGAGGGTTAGCTTCCACGAAGAAAGAGATGCTCTCTTTATTTCCCCACCTTTCTAATTCAGTCTCCCTAGCTATTTTGCGTGGTGAGATGGCTTACAAATGAAAGAAAATGACAAAGGTACTTGGCTTTTGCCGCAGCTATCTAACTCTTTGCATCATCAATTTGAATTAGTTTTGATCAATGGATCCAAACAGCTTCCTTAGAAGAATCAAATTTTCTTTGTACCAAATCTCCTCATTATATCTAAAAACAAATTTTCAGTTATCTGGGCTGTCTCCATTCATCCGAACTCAATTGATCTTGCACCATTCAATAGCAATTACAAGAGACCTTCGAACTTTACTTTCTGATATATAAAAACTGCTCCTAATATGCAATAATAACCTACCGATAATGAGCTTTGGGTACATCAATTGATCTCCTTGAGATATGGTTCAGAAGCTTAAGATCATATCCAAAATGCCTTCCAGACAATATTTTGTTTTTGTTATTGTTGCTCCTCAGGAACGTAGCCAACAATCTACAAAACCATGGGAATATACAAGAACAATTAACTTTGTATGTGCATGATCATAACAGATCTAGAAAGTATCATTTTCAGAGACTTCAATTTTCATTTCTTCAAGAGTCACAATTTTCTGATAAGTCCATTTGAAGAATCTAGTATTTACATAAGAAATGAGCATTTTCATAAACTACTTCAAGTTTAACATTTGACGAGTTAAAGCTTTAATTCAAACACATGTTGGTGGAGGGCTTGGACTGAAACCACAAAAAGCATTTTATTCTGCAGAAATAGTCCGAGCACATGCTTCACTTGCTAATTTTGGCCTTTTCTGGGCATAATCAAAGGGGCCTAGAGTTAATTTCAATGGATGCAATGTGACCAAATCAATGAAATCTTTAGCAAGGAATACAAATTGGAGTTCGTCAATTGACTCCCGTATCATACGTTCATTGTCCAGACATGGCCACTCCTCATAGACATTACAACGTTATAAAAAGATAATACAAATACAAATATTTTATATTTTACACCTTTGTAATGCCTTCAAGGACATGAACTCCCAAAAGAATCGGTTCCTTCTTGTTGAATGCAGACGTTGGTAAGATTTCCAAAATATAAGGGAAGATTGCTCACCAGACGCTCCCTTCTTCTCCTTGTCAATATATGCTTAAAATCGGTCAACTAAGCGGTAAATGAAATCAGCCGCTAGAATTTTCACACCAGATTCCTCTGCAAGTTCCCTAGCTTCAGGAATGACTTTGACATCAAATGCCAAGATAGTGGCATGCGGTTTTTTCTTTTCAAGCACTCCACAGGCCTTCCTTATATCCTTTTTATGGACAGGGCCTATGCTTACACATCTAACAGAATATTCACTTCTAGTGTTTTCAGATATTCCAGCAATGCTGTCAATGAGCCAATGCTAAATGCCGTTACACAAACTCCCTTGACACTCATATGTCAGTCCAGCTCATAACCAAAACAATATCTTCCATAATTGCTTCCTTAACATCTTCTAGTTCATCAACAGGCTCGCCACAAATAAACCAGGAGCAACAAGTGCATATTCAAAGGCCCTAAAATAGAACAAAATAGAACATCTAAAATTCTCCATCCACGATAAATAGAGAATAAGTAAAAGCCATTGTAGTACAGTCAGAAGAGTTCATCCTAATATCTGCCCAAAGTACCCAGGCAGCAATCTTTATACCCATTATTTCCTCATGATGCAGATTCGCTCCCTGAAACCAGACCAGTGTTAAGTGATGTCACAGCATACTAGATAATACAAACTTGCTTTGCCCTAGATATAACAAACCTTAATAAAGTGTTTCTTCATCAGATGAGGCGTAAATAAAGCTCCAATTGAGGTAACAATGGCTCCTGCAATTGAAATTGCATCAGTCAGAGGCTAAAAGCAAGTAATAGATGATGCAGATATGATTGTTAGATGCTTGCATGCTTTCCACAGACAACTATCTGATCTCATCACAATGAATGCCGTTAACTAAGATGACATCAATGGTAGTTCCAAGGCCTTCAATGACCTAAAGCTCCAAAAGAGTACACTGCGGGCACACTCAATTAACAATCAGGTCCATGCAGTTAAATCATCTTTTAGTTGTATCAGCTCAATCTTACGTCACACTAAAGCTAACCTGCACTTTACCACTATAGGTAAGTGTCTGAACCATTGTTTTCTGAGCTAGTTGAACCAACAGTAACAACAAATCAGGGATTTCTTCACCATTGTAATATTGAAAAGGAAAATTCTACGGTACACTACTGACTAAGTGGTGTATCACTAGATCCAACCATTGATATGTCATCATATCATGTGCAAGATTTGACTTTCGAGAAAACAAAAAAATAAACTTGATGTGCAGTTAGTTCTAGTAGTATACCGATATACCATTAACTAAGTGGTGTAACATAATTTCTCCCTACTGAAAAGGAAAATATTCGACTAGAGACTACTAAATAGATAAAACAACCAATCATAGAAAGCAAGAATCGAAGATTTATTTGTTCCAGACAAAAAAAATCCACCATGAACTTTAGATTAGACCTTAAAATGATAAAAATCAAGTGAAAACTTCCACCAAATAAAAGAAATGAAGGTTCAAGTATTGGGTTCAACAAGCTAGTCCTATGTATATTTTTTTAAGTACATTCAACAAGCTAGTTATATGTACATTTTTTCAAGTACAAGGAAAGAAGATTTAATTCTTTGGGATCAAAAGAGGATTATACCTCTCACAGTTACCTTATAGCACTTGTAGGTTCAATACTGAAGGTTTCTCCCATCCTCAATTTCCATAGTACAGCTTAGTATTCAACCCGTGTTCCTTGAATTGAATAATGATCAGGCAAAGAAAAAAGAAAAGAAAAGAAAAGAAAAAAGAAAACAATCGGGGTGGCAGACAACAGAAACAGTTTTTAATGTTCTCATTCCTGAAGAAAAATAAGAACATATTAGCATCTCTTAAAGTCATAATGCCTCTTGTTGAAGTCATTATTCACATCCATAGTCTGCTGCTTCATTGCTTTAAAAATGGGAGAGGTGACACGTGTTCCACCCACAGAGTCTATCCACCTGCAACTTGGCAAGAATAGAGTTACAGACCTGAGCATCAACTTTAAGAAAATATAAGAAGCAATACATAATAAGAAGCGTAGGACTAGAATACTGACCTTGTTTGATCCATCAATGAATTCTGCACTCCTCTCTTTTAACAGATTGAGAGATTCTATGTCCGAGGCTCTAACCCATGCATAATGTCAACTATAAAAATTGCAATATCACCTTGACCAGAACCTCATGACCTTAAATTAGTAAATGACTCATGTCCAGTAGTATCAATGATCAGTAGTCCTAGTATTTTCAGCTTTGCGTCAGTTTTCAGATCCTTTGTTCCTTCACATATATTCTCAGCAAGAAAGGATGTACCACCAATCTGCTATGCGATACCACCAGCTTCACCTTCCTGAACATCAATGCCTCGAATAAAATCCAGTAGCTTGGTTTTTCCAGCATCAACATGGCCCATAATAGAGCAGATTGGCAAGCAAAGGTTCTCTTCACTTGTCTTAAGAAGCACAGCTGACTATGGTGGTTCCCTTTTTTCGGTATTTTGATTCTCAATTTTCTCAGATGCAGGTTGAGAAATAGTTTTCTTATTGGCACCTTAAAAGTATACATCTTTTTCAAATAAGAAGTCAAGTGGATAACAGCCCTAGTAGATGAAATTTTTATAGATTTGATTTATAGATGCGGCAAAAAAAAATGCAGACAGCAAAAGAGAACTTGAGCAAAATTTTGGTAGATTTGATTCTTAAAGCTATAACTAGATGAAATTTCACACGGCATCATCATCAAAAAGAACCTTGTAAAACCTTTTTCTTTCTTCTGGATCAAGCAAACCTCCCAGCTTATCTCCACGATCATCTGAATCAGAAATTTCAGGGCCATTGTCCTTTGTTTTATCAACTCTAGCCAGGGAAACACCCTTCTTTCTCCTCTTTTCTATATTCACTGCACGCCGCCTTTGATTATATTCATGAAGTCCCTCCTGCATCAGTTCCCCAAATTTGTCCTTCACTACCACAAGAGGATCTTTGTTAATGAGTTCTGAGCCATTATATCCTTCCCTGAGAAGAACTGTATAAATCTGATACTTATTTGAAACATAGAATATAGCAGGGTGCTTTAGCAATAAGATATTCAATTTATCTGGTAAAATAAACTCCCTACTAAAATGTCCAAGCTTCATAATTGAGGCTTTCTTCCACAAAGTCAATGACAACAACTCATGCAGCAGACCTACCGTCCTCTTCTCCATCTCCTTTGATCCTTCTACCAAACCTTTCGGATCCAAGTATGGTGAAATATATGGGCTCGAATTAAATTCATGGAATCTTTCCCATGATTTCAACCAAGTTGAAGGCAACGAACATGAAAAACAAGGCTCTGTCCCCTGATTGCGAGCAGATGCTTCAATTGCAGAAATAGCTAAATCAGGGTTCCAAGACACCAATTCCAATTCCATTGAACTCCGTCTTCCACTATGATTGACAATCCTAAACTTATCTGGATATTTTGGTACAATTCTGATCAAATAATCATCAGGGAAACCAAAATTCCGCTTCAGCTCATTAATTTTCACAACATTGAGTCTTTTGTTCACACTCATCATCAACAACTTCGCTAATCTACTGACATACACCAGCTCCTGCATATCCTTAAGAGATTCCTCCTCTTCAACTAAATGCATCATCCGCTTTGTTAGCCGGCAATAATATTCATCTCCATGGAGATGAACTTCATAGCAGCACGGATACTTTTTGATCCAGTTGAAAGCCTTCCCTTGAAGATCAAGGTTCTTGAATTTTTTCTGAAGGACTTTCACAGGAATTTCTTGGTTAGGATATCGAAGGATGATATTCTTAATTTGATTATTAACAATCCACCGGCGATTGCGAGAGAGAGCTGATTCAAGCTCTGGATCCTTCTTCATAGACCAAAGAGAGAAGTTTCGGAGAATGCATTGGCGCAAGAAACTAGAAACCTCATCGTTTCGGCTGATACCCACAAAACTTTTCAGATTTCTAGGCAACGGATACGAAGAAGAGAAGGAATACATACGGAAAATTTCACGACGCAGCGGAATATTGATAGAAACAATATATGAACGTAGTTCTTTTCGTCAGATCTCACTTCAAAGAAGATAAACAAACAGGTTACAGAAAGAACGCAGCGGAATTGTGTTCCTCCGGTTGTCAATCTGTGGAATTTGTGCAGACGATCAAGTACTCTTCTGTCCTTCCATGGGAATCCTGAAACGTTTGATCCTAAATGTTGTTACGACGTCGTTTGCATCTCCCCGGACGCAGGAAGGGCGGATGACTGATGAGTCCAGTGAAATAGAGATTCCAATATGCATAATCAGATTTGTAAATTGTAAATTTGTAATAGATTAATAATAATTATTATAAAAAATAAATAAAAAAAGCTGTGTAAGTGGAGAAATTTGAATACCCTCTTTTACTATTACAATAATCTCTATATTTACTACTAATCAGGGTGCAGGATAGAGATAGAAAATATTAATTGAAAATTATTATTATTTAAGTAACAGTTTTAGGTATTAAATTTATATCCAATTAAATTTTTTAATTCACCAAATTAAATGTACATGCAACTTTTTTAATTTATGTATGATATTTTTATTCTACACTTATAAATGCTTCAATATGTATTTAATAATTATCAAATTCTTAACTAGATATGCAAGGAACTATATGGAAAAGCAAGGTGGTAAATGTATTGAGATGACATGATTTACTAGCATTTCACATTTGACAATTCTATATTTTGACTGTCGTAATTCGTCTACCTATATTTTAATTGTTAACATTTTATTTATATAAACTAATTTTGGTCTAAAAGAAAACTCACATATATAACTTTTGATTTTCACTTTTTTAAGTTTTGACTCATTTTTTACACTCATTTAAAATTAAATTACATAAAAAAAATTCTATTTTTGATTGAAGATTTACCTTCTAAAATTTAAATTTTCATATAAAAAATATCAAATCAAATTTTTTAAAAGTAAATTAATTTTGAATGGGCATTTAATTGAGTTAAAATTAAGGAAAATAAAAATTACATGGAATGCATGTAAATTTTTTATTAAGTTTTAAATAAAAAATAATTTAAGTGAATAAAGTATTAAGAATGGAAAATACATATGAATTAATTACAATACTTAAAATTATAGATATATTAAATGAAAAGGAGCAAAATTATGATAAATAAAGTATATTTTTTATTTATTTTATATCCTTTTTAACTTTCATATAATTTCAAAATATAATAATAAATTTCATTTCAAATAGACAAAGAATAAAACAATTGTCTTAACTAGACCGCTATTAAAATCTGTATTTAAATGGATCATGGATTCTTGGTAGAAGATTCAAGTACTCAATTTTTCCCAATGAACCAACGACAACGACTCGATTCACAAGCTTCAGTCCATTTCAGTTTTATAATATAATATAAATAGATGAGCCTGTGAGGAGATTAAATGCAATATATAGTACCTTGGCCCAAGAATACATTTCCCTTTTATCATCATTTTGTTATACTATATTTATAAATAAACCTCATTTATTCAGAAGCCAACCACAATAATAGTTTCCTATGACATCAATTTTAATAGCAATAAAGATTTCTCGTTTACTAATAACCCTCCCAGGATCTAAATCCTTCCAATGAAAATACATGGAGCACATATGAAAGGAATTTACAAGTTGAATTCACGGTATATGCATCAAATTGCTGTTCCTTTATCCTTTTAAATTACTTGACAAAATCGAAGGGGATGCTTAGGATTACATAAGATCACATTACAGAAAGAGCTATGCACATATTGGAGAAAGCTGATTACTAAACCCCATTCACGTGCCTCGAGATCAAGGTCAAACACCTTATCTTCTATTTATGTTCCCTTTACTGAACAATTTGTCTCTTATCTAATATCCACAAGAAAACCACCAGTGCTTAGCAGAAATCTCAGACAATACTAGGAGGATCTCCTGACCAACTGCAAACTGCCCGAGGCCATCGTGTCCTTATGCAATCCACCAAAGGAGCATGCTGAGAAGGCTCAGGTTCAGGTTTAGACATTTCAGCGTCCTTCACACAAGATTCATTAGCACCAGGGGCTAAGGAAATTGGTACATCCCCCATGAATTCCTCAGGCGTCCACCTTGCGGGCACTGAAATTCTCCTCAATTTTGTGAGCCTGGCTCATTGCAGTGGAATCTCACCCGTAGAGTTTGCTTGACTGCCATTCAGATCTGATTTAGCA